>OU015751.1:69603418-69624925 GCA_907169655.1 Acomys percivali | reverse complement strand
ACACACACACACACACACACACACACACACACACACACACACACACATACACAGATTAGTAACAATTGATAAAGACTTACAAAATGAAAATAAATGCCATGAATAAAATCAGGGGATCAGAAAGTATTCTAGTGAGAAAATTTACCTCTGTGTATCCCGTACACAACTCAAAAATAAATTTCTGCCCTCTTTTTAAGCCTCAACTGGAAGAATTTCTTTTTTGTATTAGTTTAAGTTTTTTGTTCTATTGGAGTCCCGCTCTCCAGGTAAAATTTTCCTAATTAATACACAGGATGATAGCTCCCTGGCTTTGATTAAGGACCATTGGTATGCAGCCATCTTGCTGTTCAATGATGATTAGTTATTTAAATGTTATCATTATTGATCCAACAATTATTTGATTGAGTACTTTCATTTTGGAGGTGCTGGGAACTGAGCTTGGGGTCTTATACCACCAAGCTGTATCATCATCCTTAACAGTAAATTAAATGCATGAAGTATCCTGGATAATTTCTTGTTCAATTTAGAGACTTTTTTTTTTACAGATTTATTTATTATGTATACAGTGCACATTAGATCATATTACAGATGGTTGTGAGCCATCACATGGTTGCTGGGAGTTGGACTCATGACTTCTGGAAGAACAGTCAGTGCCCTTAACCACTAAGCCATCTCTCCAGGCCCCCAATTTAGAGACTTCTAATACCAGAGATAATTTCTTCTTTGAAGAGCCTTTATCATATTGTGGCCTAAGAGACGATGATGGCTTCTGTAGAAGGAAGCAGGCAAGTTACCCAAGAAAGGGCACCCACCTCCCTCTTCAGCTGAACCCAGAGAAGGCTTAAGGAAAAGTGATAAGGAGCTCAGAGCAAAGGATTGTGGGAGTCTCTTCATCCAACCTACAGATCGAAGGTTTGTGAATTATCCCTTTGACAGTCCTCTATTGATGGCCATCAGGATTCTGTCCTCTGCCCCAGCTCCTTCAGTTCATCATGAAACTGATCTTACAGAAGAAAGACCTTCTTAGGAGCCCGTCCTGTCTTCTAGCACTCCCCTCTATCTCGGTCAGCTCATCTCAAAGAATACTTGTGGCTCCAGAAATCGGGCAGCTGGTAGCAGAGTAGTGATGAGGGACCACATGCCCATTGTTCGCAGATGAGAAGTATCCACTGCCATTATAATTTGAGGGGATACTGCCTGGACACTGGACATTGACAGCTTAAGTTATTGTGGTGCCTGCGCCACCACGGTACCGAGTCAAGGGCGAGGGACTGCGCATTTAACACGCAATAAAAGAGCAAGTCCTTTGTGCTAGGAGAGTGGCGGCCTTTATTCAGCATCCAAAGAGCCCTTTTATAGGCAGCAAAGCAGGAAAACTGGAAAAAGAAAAAAGAATGCCACTTGCAGGTGAAATCCCTCAAGAGGTGATTGCGCATACGAGGGAAAGTCCCAAGGAAGGGAGGGGTGCGCTCTCAGAGCAGCAAACATGACTAGCTGACCAACATAAGCACAGGCACAGAAGCTGCTAAAAACAGGACATGCAACAGAAGAAAGGCGGGCAGCCCAGTCGGGCCTGGTTCCAACAAGTTATTCTTTTTTTTTTTCCCAAGATAGGGTTTCTCTGGGTGGTCCTGGCTGTCCTGGACTCGCTATGTAGACCAGGCTGCCCTTGAACTTAAAGAGATTGGCTTGCCTCTGCCACCCTGAGTGCTGGGGTTACAGGTATGTACCACGGAGCCTGACTTAATTATTCTTTATTTAGTTCTCTTTCTGTACTTCCAAACTGCCCTGGGGAAAGTGTCAGGTTTATGCTGCAGTGTCCCTTTAAGCCTTCTCATGTCATGTTTGTTTTTTTGTTTTGTTTTGACACAGAATGAATTTCTACTCAAAAGCTTCAGCAAACCAATATCTGTACCAATTGATCCTCATATTTCCATTTATGATGACAATCTACTTTTTTCTTTATCTTTAATTCAAGACAGGGTTTCTCTGTATAGCCCTGGCTGTCCTGGAACTCACTCTGTAGACCAGTCTGACCTTGAACTGCCTCTCTCTACTTCCCAAGTGCTGGGATTAAAGGCATGAGCCACCAGTGCTTAACATGTTTTCTTCTTTATTTTATGTAATTTATGTACCTACTTTAAAAGATATACTTTTACTTGTTTAAGCATGTGTGTATGTGTCTATGTGGGGTTATGAACACCTAACTGCAGGTGCCCATGGAAGCTGTGAGTCCCCTAGGGTGGGTCTGGGAGCCAAACATGGGTCTTCTGCGAGAGCATCGTGCATTTTCAGCTGCTGAGACATCTCTCCGGTTTCCTATAATTTTTTTTTGTGTGTGTGTGTTATGAACTGACTTTGAGATGCTGAGGATTGAACCCAGGGTCTATGCATCCTGGGCAAGCACTCCTCCACTGAGGTTTAGCCTTAGACTCTCACCCTATCCTTATTTTAAAAAAAGCACCTGGGGGTCAACTTATAGGAAAATGAATAGTGCAAGGCCAGTGCACAGAGAGTGCAGGCACACTGTAGGTGATGGACTCCGGGTGAGTGGCAGAAGCAGAAGCTTCCTGAACCTCCCTTCCTTGTCATCCTTTTCCGAAATTCCCTCCCCTGTCATTTGGCTTCAGAATTACACTATTTGGTTTAACCAGGACTCTCCTAAGCTGATACTGAGGGAAAGGAAACTGCCTCAGCCGCAGGGCCACCACCCGATCCATGCTTTGTGCCCAGACTACCCTGGGAGGGGCTGGTACCAACCCAGGAGAACCACACCCTCTGTCTCCAGCTGCTCAGCCTCAGCACCTGCAGTGACCTCTACAGCTTTAGTGTTGGTAGAAGCAGCTCCAGATATGCCCCCCACACACACACACTTATTCCAGGAAAGGTGGAGTATCTCCTGAGCAGGAAGGTAAACAGAGGCCTCTGCTAAAATTGCCATGAGAGGACCATCAGTAACTTGGATCCCACGAGATCCAACCCTGACATCTGTAGAAAGAGACCCAGGACAATGGAGCACTGTATCCAGGGCTGAAAGGGTTGTGCTTGTGATGCTATTGACACAAACACATCATGGATACTGTGCTTAAAACAGGGCTGGAAAGATGGCTCAGATGTTAAGAGCACTGGCTGCTCTGCCAAAGGTTTGGCGTTCAGTTCCCCCCAACCACATGGTGGCTCACAACCATCTACAACGAGATCTGGTGCTTCTTCTGGCGTACAGGTGCACATGCAGACACCATAATAAATTTAAAAAAAATTTAATGCTAATTAATTCTCAGTTGGCTCCTAAATTAAAATTAATCCTAACAACATATTCCCAAGTATAACAAGCCATTTTTAATTGTCCTGCTTTCTTTATAAAGAATAATATGTGGCCCATGGACAAAACAGTCTCCACACTTGAGTGGAGAGAGGGATTTGACTTTCTCAAGTACTCTGGTGCCTCACATTTGACTATGTCCCCTGGCGGGGGAGACCTAGTAGCACTCAGAGGAAGGACAGCAGGTCACTGAGAAGAGACTTGATACCCTATGAGCATATACAGAGGAAGGTAATCCCTCTGAGGAACAGTCATAGGGGAGGGGAATAAGGGGAAAATGAGAGGGAGGGGAGAATGGGAGGATACAAGGGATGGGATAACCATAGAGATGTAACAAGAATAAATTAATTAAAAATAAAAAAAATTAAAAAAAAAAAAAAAGAATAATATGTGTCCAAGAGGAAATCTTGCCTACTCATTGGCACAGAGGTCTATCATCAAGGGAAATTTTTTCCATATTTTTTATAAAAGCAATATAGGATGTATATTAGTTACATCAATGATGTGCTTTTGTGTAATAGCGTCCTTATTCTTTACTTATTATACAGCTAGAGGTGGAAGGAGCTATGTCTCCCCAGAGCAATTTTGCCAATTAGGAGGTTTATTGGTGAAACATCACTCTGTTCCCAAATTACTGTATTCCTTAATTTTTTTCCAAATAAACACTGAGTGTAAAATGTCTCATTTTGTGTGTTTACCTAGTCACTGGATAGATTACAGTCTCCTTTGAGAAATCTGTTTACCTACTTATTTACTATTAACCAAAGGTTTTTATGCCGAGTGCTGTAGGTGTGAAACTTACACAACATGCAAATAAGCACATGAATTAGATCTTATTCTTGGGTCAGGGACTTGCTATATAGCCTAGGCTGGCCTCTGTCTTGTGACCATCCTGCCTCAGTCTCCCATGTGTGGGGATTACAGGCAGGCACCACACACTTACCTTTACTGATACATTTTGACAAAGGCCACAAACAGGCTCCTAATTTAGACAGGGACAGTGTTCAAATGCAACAGTTATACTGAGCCCTGAAAACTGTGAGAACTACCAGGAAAGAGCAGAGACTGAAAGCCAAACATTTCGGAGACAGGAACCAGAGTAGTTGAGAACTCAGAGACACTGAGGCGGGAAATAGATTCCGGTACCAGCTCACCTGGCCCTTTTAGGCTTTTAGGTCCCATTCTGGGACACAGGTTCCACCTGAGACATAACAGAAAGTACCCTGGGCATTTTTAAGCTGATAAAACCCAATTCATTTTAAATGAACTTTACAGACTCTGCCATAATATTAACAACTAACATTTGTCGAGCATCATGAACCAGGCAGCTTTCTCAGAACTGTTTATGGATTAAAGCCCATTGATTCTTACAACCTTGTGATGGGCACATGGTTGGCACATTTCTCTACCTTACATATGAGGAAGTGAAAGCACTGTGGTCTTGGGGACCTGCAGTCACACAGGCCACAAGATCACAGCCACATCTGATTCGGAGATCTGGTTGCAGGTGTGCTGTAGTCGGGAGATGAGCTGAACACTTGCCCACAGAGTAATTGTAATCAACTTCAAGACACTCACAGACCCCATCAAAACACCTTTAGACTCTCTAGGGCCACATGCTAAAAACATCAAGTCTGAAGGATTTACAGTCTGGGACTTCTGTAGAATGCAATGCTGGGACAGAGCTGGAAAGAGTACACAGCAAAGACCAAGTGTGTGTGGGCTGATAGGAGGACAAGAGCTCTCTAAATACAGACTTCTTATACTTTGGAGTAAGTGGTTTATTATTATTATTATTATTAAGTACTAGAAAAGAACAAATTCTTTCTACTAATAGGGTGTATTTACTTCATTAACTATGTAGCCCTGTCTGGTCCATGGTGTAATTTTTGGTTTTGGTTTTTTTGTTTTTGTTTTTGTTTTTGTTTTTGTTTTTTTTTGAGACAGGGTTTCTCTGTGTAACCCTGGCTGGCCTGGGCTCCCTTTGTAGACCCAGGCTGGCCTCGAACTCACAGAGATCTACCTGCCTCTGCCTCCTGAATGCTGGGGTTAAAGACATGTGCCACCACGCCCGGCTCCGTGGAGCAATTTTAAAGGAAGTTTTAACCGGCATAATTATTAAAGAGTGTCCAAAGCAGGGCTCTTCTCACCATCATCATCACGAGTAGATGAGAATGTTTCCAGAAGACTAACTGAACAAGGAACATGCTCCCTGAGGGGGCAGCAGCCTTACATGACAGGTTCTGTTCCTAGAGCGCCAGCATCCATCTCTCTGTTAACATGGCTGCCATGTAGCCATGCTCCTGGCCCCGCATCTCAAACTGTGCACAAAAACAAACAGTTCTTCCTTTCCACGGCTCTTGTTGGGCACTTTGTCACACCAAGTCACACCAAAATCCAGCAGTTCTAGTCCTGGGCACAATTAAACAAAGAGTGTGTGAGGTTTCTTTTTGTTTTGTTTTGTTTTGTTGCTTTCCATTTTTTTATTTGGGGACAACCTGTAACTTCTTCTGTTGTTGATGCCAGAGACTACAACTTATGTTTCTAGGAAACATGGCGGGTTTCTTTGTTGTTGTTATTGTTGTTTTATATTCCTATTTTAAATCTTGAATCAGAATAATACCTTAAAGACATTACTAATTTCACAAGTCTTGAGACTGGTAATATGTCATCAAGATCCAAGATTAGTCAGCCCGATTTCTATTGCTGTGCGAAAATGGCTCAAAAGGCTGCCCACGGCGTCGTGCAGGAGGGTAAGACGAAGCATGTATAGTCTGAGCCCAGCTTGTCTTACTAGTGTGACCTTCTGCCAACGACAAGACAGAGCTCCCAAAGGAAACAAAGGAGCAAAGACTTGGCTCTACAGCTTCAGGCTTAGGTGACACAGGACATCTTGCTGAGGAGTGAGTGGTGGAGCAGAGCAGCTGGCCTAGCGACCGCTGGGAAGAGGAAGAGAGAGAAAGCACAAAGAACCTAGGACGAGATATGGCAGTCAAGGGCTTGCTCCAGGATGCCCACCAAGGAACGGGCCACACCTCCTAAAGAGCCCTTCTAGCTCCACCTCTGTCACAGCTGATGCACTGATAAAGTACGAGCCTCACAACCCAGCCACCTCAGGATGCCACGGGAATCAAGCTGTGACAAAGCAAGCGGGCTGCTCCCCTGGGCAGAGAGAACCCGGGTTCTCACACTCCTCTGCTGGGAGGAGTCCGCTGCTGTGGAGGGGGAGGTGGGGGAGGAAGTCTTGGCTTGGAGGAAGTGCAGAGGCAGCGGAGCTCAGGCGCCAGAATGAGACAGCTGGAAAAACGAAACACTAAGCTTTAAGGTGTCCTAAGTATAAAAGGAAAGAGTCCAAACTAAGCCAAAAGAGATTAAAGGAAGAAAGACAAGGGGGAAAGGCCGAGAGGACGCAAGAAAGGGGCGAAGGACTAAGGGGAAGAGGGCAAAGGAAAAAGACAAGATGGCTCCCCACTCGGGAACCACCAGGATTTTTAAAACTCTGGCTTGTAAAATGGAAGGGCAGGCAGTCCCAGAGTATTGCTTCTGTTTACAGTCAATTTCCCAGGAGCCTGTCTCAGGAACGGAACTCTTGTTAATTCAGAGGCAGCTTTCTTAACGTGACACCTTTTCGCCAACTGGTCTTTTGTAGCCAGCCCGCTGGAACCAGGAGAGGAAGGACTTTTCTTTGAGCACACAGTAAAATTGGATTTCCGGAAGGAAGTGCCTTGAGACCTCTGGCCAGCCAAGTCCCAGCACCGGAGTGGGGTTCTAAGGGACCTGCTGAGCCCAAAGGCACCTGGAGGAGGTGATGGCGTGGCATTGGCCTAGCCTAGCAGTCCTGAGAGGTTGGCGGCTGTGGCTCCTGGAGCTCTGTGTGCCTTTGAGTTCCTGAGAGATGCAGGCACACCCTCAGTCAGTGGAACATTCAGGTCTCCTCGTGCTTTTCTGTGTCCCCTAGGAGGAGTCAGCAAAGCCTATAGACTTTGACAAGACAGTCAGTCTCAGACATTAGCCTTGTCTGCTTGCAAACGTCATTGAATCCTGGCAACTACCATTGTATTGATCCTGGAAATCGCCATTATATTCTGTTTCTGGGAAAGGTGTAAGAAGTCTGATTGCTTGGAATAAACTTGTCACAACCTGAGTCTTGCTGTGAGCCCTCCAACCTGTGCCTAGTCAAAGATTCATTTCTCGCCGGCCACATCAGGCGATCTTGGCTCAGTAAGCGAGCCGCGGCATCACAGGTAGTCCTTTTCTATCTTTCTGCTACTTGCCTGCTTATAGCCTCTAGCCCTAACCACCACAGGAAACATTATCCCACGAGACCCGCAGAGCCCTCCAGGGTCACCCGGCCAAAGCAACCCCTCAGCCACTATTATATCTATAGTGTTTTGAATGAGAACACACCCCTCAAAGGCTTGGATGTTTGAACACTTGGTTCCCAGGTGGCTGTGCTGTCCGGGGAGGCTTAGGAGGCGTGGCCTTGCAATAGAGGCAAGCTCTGAGAGCCTAAGAACTCTGATACCATTTCTAACTTGCACTCTCTGCTTTGTGCTCCGGAGGTTCTAGATGTGCGCTACCAGCTTTCCTCGCCTCCTCCTGCCATGCGGGCCACTTGCTGCCATGGCTCTGCTCCACTACCACGGTCTTAGCCCTCAAACCACGGGCGCCAGGAAACCCTTCCTTCTAGGAGCTGCCTTGGCCACGGTGTTTATCATAGCAACAGAAGAGTAACCAATAGCCATCACTCATCTTTCCCACAGCATCCGTGACCACACACATTATTTTCTCACTTACCCATTGTTTTCCCTCCCTCCCTGAAAGTGAGCACAGTGTGTGGGAGACTGCCTCATCTGAAGAGTGGGAGCCAGCCAGCATCGGGAACAAGAAGACATTCAGTGTGTAATGGTGTGTGTGTGTGTGTGTGTGTGTGTGTGAGAGAGAGAGAGAGAGAGAGA
The DNA here is from genome assembly GCA_907169655.1 of Acomys percivali. NCBI lineage: Eukaryota > Metazoa > Chordata > Mammalia > Rodentia > Muridae > Acomys > Acomys percivali. The sequence goes on along the minus strand of OU015751.1, from coordinate 69,616,645 downwards.
GAGAGAGAGAGAGAGAGAGAGAGAGAGAGAGAAGGTTCTGGGAAAAGAAAGAAAAGGAAGAGAAAGCGGGAACTTGTGATCCCAGTTGGGGTCGCCGTTCCCTGGCACCCTCCACAGCATCTCACATTGCACCACATACTGTGGTTATATATTGCTTTATTCCTGCCCTACATGACTCTGCCTGGGCTTTCTGTAGGCCATGACAGGGTGCCTCGAAGCTGGGAGATGAATCAGCAGTTACTAGCTAATGATCTGCAATTATGTTCTGATCGGGTTATTTGCATTGATAAGTGAAGGTCCGATTATTAGGCACTGTAAGGTAGAAAACAGGATGGGAGCCCACGAAGTCCTGAGTGAATGTGTTGGATGAGAGCATCCACGTCCAGGACCTCGATGCCTCAGTCCCACGGTAACATCAAGACCTTCCCCAGGTCAGGCTTGGGGATGGCAAGGCCTTCCCCTGGTCTAAGGATGTACGTGGGTGTTGACAGTGAGTGCAGAGAGTGTGAGCCACAGCTTCCTCCTCCCGAGGAACACAGCCTGAAATGCTTCACTGTGGAGAACTCCCGCCAAGACTAGCTAACCCTCTTCACTCAGCTGTATCTAATAATGCCTGCCTTCTTCAGCTGTATGTAATAAGCTTCTGCCTCATTCCGCTGTGTATAGGAATGCCGCCTCCCCTCCCCATTCAGCTGTATGTAATAAGCTCCCTCCCCATTCAGTGGTACACAATAAATGCTGCCAGTGTGTCTTCCTCAAAGCTCCCAGCCTACCTGGTCTCAGCTTTTCTGCACCTGTGTCCGTCGTTTCTTTGCTCCCCCTAACCCCAGTCAGGTCAAGTCCAGAGCCACGCACATCGCAGCAACATCTCCCTCCCGACTCTTTTTAGCTCCCCCAGGGCACTGCTGCTGGGTGGTCTGGTGCTTTCTATTTAATTGTTAATTGCTTGTCACCGTCCCCTCCTCCTCCCACCCCCCACTAAAGCTCAGGTACACTAAGTGATGCTGTGTAACCTTGCCTCTAAATTATCCCTGATTGGCCAATAAAAATGCCTACACCTGGGTTGGGCAGAAGAGAGGTAGACAGAGCTAAGGTTCTCAGCCTTGGGTGGGGGAGGGGGGAAGAGAGAGAGGAGAAGGGGGAGGAGGAAGAAGAGGAGGAGGAGGAGGAGGGAGGAGGAGGAGAAAGGAGAGTAGAGGGAGGAGGAAAGAGAAGAGAAAGGATCAGGTCACCATGGGTTAGCATAAAGCAGCAGCATGTGGCCGGGAGGAGCTTGCTCTGAGGATTGGCATGACAGAGAGAAGCAGCCCAGATGAACAGATGAACAAGTATTCATGAGAATAGTGGATGGGAAGTAGCCCAGATAGGAATGTTTGGGTGAAATGACTTGGGCTGTGTGGCTGGAGGTATCAAGGTAGCTTAGGGGGTTTTACCTGCCCAGCCCCAGTGGCTTAAGGCTATTAAATATCTAACAGGTGCCTGCGCCTTTTATTTTTATAATAGTTGGTTAAGGAACAACCGCTGCATTAATAGTCATATGAATCAACATTAAATAGTAATAACAGTTCCACAACAACACTCTTGCACGGCCTGGACAAGGAGGGCTTACTCCTGGGCCACGCAAGTGGCTAACAGTGATGCTCCCCTAGCAGGTTAGTCCCCTGAGAACAGCGATGTGAGATGTGACATTGAGTGTGTGGGTGTGACAGCGATCTGGTGACCAGGTAACTCAGCAGTGGTCTGTCTGCCTGTGAGGAAGGGGATGTTGCAGAGTGCTCTGAGGGGAGTGAAAGGGGCCTTTTCCTCTTCAAAGTCTTCAGACAACTCTTGAACTCTTTTTTTTTTTTTCCAGACTGGGGACAAGAGCCTGAAGAATAACTCAGCTGACCCAAAGGTGGTTGTTAGACCTGAGTTTTTATTTTACTGGTTTCTTCCCACAAATTGTTTTTAAAGCTGTGGTATCCTTACTTACCATCACTTGCATATTATTAGGGAAGCCCTTATGAAGGACATGTGCAGGTGTTGTGTTGACAGTAGGAAAATAAGTGTCATTATTTAAAGTTGGAATGTCTATCTGCTGTGTACCAGCGCTGGCTCCTGTTCAGTAACTGCCTTTCTGAGTGTCTTGACTTCACTTTGTCACTTAAAAGCCTCGTTTAGGTCTTCTGTCTACGTACCTGCATGTAATCCAGGTTGGGACACCAAGATACTGAGGGAATGAGAGGCCTAAGAGATTTTTTTTAATTGGCTAAACCCTCCTGATACAAGAGACAAGCAGTTAGGGGGACCCAGGGAGTGGATTCCACCCGAATGGCCATTAAAACCAACCCCAAATGGCCCCGGGCGCGCCTAACTGAGGGTCACAAAGAAACAGGCTTAAAAGATAAGAAAAAGGAGAGTTGAAAAGGTAAAGAGATTTGAGCTACAAGGAAGAGCCCCACCAGAGCTGGCATTACCTAGCAACTTGACCTGCCCCACCGGAGATAGGGTTACTAAGAAAATCAGACATTTCCCCAGGCAAAGTGGTGAACAAAAAGAACAAAGAAAGTTAAGCCACGAGTGGTCTTGGCGCCTCCCACCCCCCCAAGCCTGTCACCTTTTGGACATTAGACTCTCCTTATTTTACTCAACCAATAGATGATTGCCAAGCTAGGATCCCCCTGCTTTAGGGACACTGGGAGGAAAGGGACATATAAAAGGTCCCCAGATCAACGCCCCAGGAGTCGCTTCCCAGTACTGTTGATTTGGTGCCTGGTGCAATTAAGTTTGAGCTGAAACATTAAAGATTCCTCTTGCAATTACAGCGGTTTCGGGTCTTTCTGGTTCTTTGCGGGGCGGGGGGGTGGGGGGGAGGGGTCTCAAGATCTGGCACAATACTTGCTTCTAAAAAGCAAGCAAAGTTCACATTTTTCTCCTTAAAGTACTAAATTTGGATTCCTTAACACTTTCTAGGCACTCAATGCCCACACAGACCAGTGAATTTAAGCTACTCAAGTCTCTAACTTTCCAGGCATATCCTCAGGTTCGGCCCCCGCAGGGCACACTGTGGGAAAGATTAAATTTTGTCACAGGTGGAAGCAGTCTTGGCGGGCTTTACCCTTGGGGCACCTCATGAATACCTTGTGATAGACTGAGTGGAGCCATCCTGGACCTGGAATTCAGGAAGCAGACCTGGGAACCCCACCTGGGCTATTGTTTTCCTAATGGACCCTCAATGGGAGGAGACCGCCCTTCCCATGTGACTCAGGCAGGTGGGGAAGAGAAAAACAACAGATTCAGGCGGAGGTTGGGGAGCGCATGTGGAGAAAGCGAACAGGCTGGACTATCACGCGGACCAGAGAGACACCTAAGGACTCATCCCATGGAACGGATACCGGAAGGTTCACGCTTTTGTCCCTTTAACCTTTTTTCCTTCTTGTGTAAGCTAGTTGGGTTGTATAATAAAGTTTAATTGTTAAGAAACAGAGCCAGCCGGGGCGGTGGTGGCGCACGCCTTTAATCCCAGCACTCGGGAGGCAGAGGCAGGTGGATCGCTGTGAGTTCGAAGCCAGCCTGGTCTACAAAGGGAGTCCAGGACAGCCAAGGCTACACAGAAACCCTGTCTCAAAAAAAAAAAAAAGAGCCAATAGCACACTTCCTCGATGACGTCACATCATCTGCTGTGAGTGAGCACTAGTAGAGGGGCTTGGACTTCCAGATGTGTCAGTAAGGCCCGCTGAGCATCCTCAGAGCCTCCACCCAGGTCCTTGTTGCAGGAGCGATCCAGTGTCCTCAGCAAAGCCAAGGTTGCAAGGGCATCATCTGCAAAGCAGGTCCCAACCCCAGTCCCGAAATTCATATCGTGAGGCAGTGGGAAAGAGCGATGGAAGGGAGGGGGGGAGCAGAAGAGGGGGTTACGAGGACACGCTGTCCTGCCGAAGCCAAAGGGAGTAAGGGCAGAGTCCCAACCAATTAAGTCTCAACAGACCAAACAATGACGTCACAAGCCCTCTGTCTCTCAATTGGATGCTGCTAGTTCTTGTCTATGCAGACATTGGGCTATGCTGCCAACTACACTTGAGCACTCAGGCGGCCAGTAAGGGGAATGCTGCAGGCTCTGAAAGTCACAGGGAGAAACAGCGTCATTCCCTGTAATAAGACAACTTTATATCTAAGTCTTCACCAGAGATGTCATGGGAGCCATTATTATTACGTTATCAATATTAATACTTCCCTAGCACTGAGCACAAAATAATCCCGACGTCTTCCACAGCGACAGTAAACCTACTCAGGGTCCGGGGTCCAGGGTCCGGCCTGTACCCTAGATTTCCTTCTGTGGTATTGATCCTAGAGCCTTACCCAGGCTGAGCAAGTAAGAGTCCCACCACCAAGACACCCCATCCTCTTTCCCTCTTTCCACTTTTTAAAAGTTTACGTATTTGGGTTTTTTTTTTTGTTGTTGTTGTTTTTGTTTTTTTTTTAATTAGGTTGCCTGTGTTGGCCTTGGCCTTCTGGCCTTCCTTCCTTCCTCGGCTTTTAGGATTTCAGGACTACACTGCCAAATCTGACTTTTGAGGGCTCTTTTGTTTTGTTTTGTTTTGTGTTTTTCTGTTTCTTTTTTGTAATAATGAAAGCCTATGGTTACTGTGACAAATAAGTCTAGCGTGCCTTGGGTTTGAGTCCCAGCTCTGAAGCATATAAATAAACAAACAAAACAATAAAACAAAGACTAAGTTTATATGTTCTAATAGGTTTTAAATAACATATATGTTATATGTTTATGCTATGTGATACATTTAAAAATAACTCATTTATTTCTATTGTGTGGGGTGTGTGAGTGGGCGTGTGTTAATGTGGGTGTGAGGGGGGTGGTATGGGTGTGAGTGGATGTGTGTTAGTGTGTATATGAATGTGTGTGTGTGAGTGTGTGTATGGGTGTGAGTGAGTATGTGTGAGTGGGCGTGTGAGTGAGGGGGTGTGATTGGGGTGTGTGAGTGGGTGTATGTAAGTGCCACAGTAGATGTGTGGAAATCAGAAGTTGGTTCTTTCCTTACACCATGACCCCGTGGCACAGAGTAGTCATCAGGCTTGGGTACTTTTACCCAGTGAGCTATTTTACTAACCCTGATATATGATACATTTTATACTTTACATGCATAATCTTAAATATAACCGTTGTTAACTCACCCAATATTCTGACATTCTTTTTGGATAGTCCACAGGAATGCAACTGCAATACCTTCAGGCCTGAGGTACTTTTTTTTTTTTTAAGATTTTATTTTATTTATTTTGTATACAGTGCTCAATCTACATGTACACCTGCAGGCCAGAAGAGGACATTAGATCACATTATAGATGGTTGTGAGCCACCATGTGATTGCTGGGAATTGAACTCAGGACCTCTGGAAGAGCAGACGGAGCTCTTAACCTCTGAGCCATCTCTCCAGCCCCCAGGCCTGACATACTTTTTATCCTTGTGCTGCGATGCCTAGACTCCTACCAATGTCTCTGTTAATGACAGGTTGAATACTTCAAGGAATAAATGCAAACAGAGACAGTGTCCATGAGGAATCCAGAGGTTAGCAGGAAGTCTACTGCAGCCCCCTGTGCCCTGGGACAGTCCCCAGCTGCCAATCACAGGCATCCTCTCTATGTTTTTCTGGGAAGAACGCTTCCGAAAGCCACATACCCACAAACACTCCATCCTGTGATATAAGGACACAGTCTGCAAGTTCAAGTGTTTGAATCTTGCTCCCTTTTTGGAATGTGAGGAGAACCTGAGGCAACTGCCCCCTCCCCCCAACTTTGCTGTTCCAGGATAAACTCAGCTCTTCAAATTCAGGTATCATCTCAAGAGCATCTCCTGGTATAAAACATCCCCAGAACTCAGTGTGCTGCCTCTTAAAGGCAGAGATGACACTCACAATCAGAACAGCCAGTGTTTAGGGAATATGGAAGCTAGCGCAGATAATGTGTTAGCTGGTGGGAGCTAAGAGAAGAAAGAGACTCAGTTCCCACCCCTAACTATAGAGTAAGTGCCTCTGTGAGCAGGCGCAGCGCCCCAGCCCTTTGAAAGCTCAGGAAGACCTGTCCCTGAGCAAAACCACAGTCGTAAATAATCCACCCAGACTCTCTGCTGGGCTCTTCTGTGGTGGTCGGTGTCTGTTGCATCCTGTTTGCTTCCTCCACCCTCACTCCCTGACATCAGATTAGGCTCAGGTAGAAGAGAAGCAAGCAGGAAACTGACCGCCACAGTGGTAAAGCTCGCTTTGACACCAAGACTGTACGAAGTCACTGAACTGACCGCCACTGAAGCAGCAGTGATAGCCGTCACCACTAATCGTTGGCCAGGCCCTAACAATGGCCACAGCCCCAGGCCTGAGGAGAGTGGGGGTGGACGTCGGCCTTTTCTGGTCTGAAACCTTTTCACAGGAAAAACAACAGAGGTGGGACAGCAACCAGTAAGAGGTGCAGGACTCTTGAGACCTTCCCAAGGGACCAACAGAGAAGAGACATTTGGCATTCATTTGATTAGCACAAATCGTTGAAGATATGGGAATGACCACAGTAATTCATTAAAATAGAAAAGAGTGAATAAACCAGCGAACATTTCAGTAAAGCATTTGGGTACACAATATGAGTTTTCACATATTTTATTTTATTTTATTTTATTTTATTTTATTTTATTTTATTTGTTGTGTAACTTAATTGAGGCTTTAGTTTCAGTTAGGTGAATTTTTAGTTTTAAAAACTCATTTTGATAAAAAAAATTTATAGTGGACTAGAAAAATAATGGAGGTAAGTATTATTTTGGAATTTAAAAACAGATTAACTGTTATGTACTCCAATTCTTCTGTTTTATAGGTGAGGTTGTGAGACCCAGAGTGAACTGGCTTTACAAGAGCCACCTCTAGGAGACATGCAGGCAGCTGCCTGGGCAACTTTGTCGCTGTTCTTGTCCACAGAGCTCAGGGCAAGGTGGGGTCCAAGGCACAGAGCTTTTCAGCAGTCACTCAAGGTCTCATTGGAATCCTCATGTTTCCCAGCATGCTCTTGACCATCCATCCATGCCAAGACAGCCCTGACTGGTTTGCCCTTAAGGGGTCAAGTTGAAAAGATGTCATGTTTTCTATTTTCATTTTTAAAAAAAGATTTATTAATTTATTATGTTTACAGTGTTCTGCCTCCATATAACACCTGCACAACAGAAGAAGGCACCAGATCTCATTATGAATGGTTGTGAGCCATCACGTGGTTGCTAGGAACTGAACTCAGGACCTTTGGAAGAGCAGCCAGTGCTCTTAACCTCTGAGCCATCTGTCCAAGCCCCTTCTGTTTTCCTTGTTAAGTTTTTAATCTGTGTAAATATCTGCATGGCATGCACACATACAGGAAGCTGCAGAACAGCCTCTGGTGTTGTGTGTGCATTGGGTGCCTCTGCCCCCTCCGGTTTGTTTGCTTGTCGCTCACTGGCCCTAGCTGGCTGACCAGCGCCCCGGCATCTTCCTGTCTCTGCCTCCATGCCACTGGGATCCTTAGCCTGTGCTGCCATATTCAGCTTTCCTGGTTTCTGAAGTTCACACTCGGATCCTCACGTTTGTAAGGGAAGCTTTGTGTGAACTGAGCCATCTCCCCAGGCCCTGTCTTTACTTATTTTTCGAGTTGGCATGCAAAGGGAAGTCACGTTTTAGGGAGGAGTCCCCATACCCAGGGTCTGAAGGTCCTCAGTGGCCACTCTGCCGCTACGCAGCCTCAGGACTTTCAGCTTGCTGACAAGATGTGTTTGTTGATTGAGCGAGTGGAAGAGTCCACTGACAAAATCATTCCGGGAAACATGAGGAAAGGCAGAAAAGCAGCTAAAGCAGGCAGGAAAAAAAATGAAAATCTGCCCGTGTAATTTGTGACTTACAGTAAGTAGAGCTCAGCATCTAAGCACACAGGATGTAGTTTTGAATGATATGAAAACACAGGGGCAGCCGTGTCGACATTTACAAAGCAGGGTCTCTTGCTTGCAAGTGAGGAAATCACCTTATTTACATGTCCTATTTCTTGGATTATTTTCTATTTCTGCAAAAAAAAAAAAAAAAAAAAAAAAAGTACTCTGTAAACACAGTGATGTCTTCACAGGATTCTACAAAACTTTCTATGTCATTGTTGAACCTTGTGGTAGAACTGGCGACTCTGTTCCTGCTGCCACTACTATAGGTGTTACTGTTGAACGCATACTGCTCTTTCTTGGTTACAATGCCTCTGACATGCATCCACCTTGCTCTAGTGGACCATCAGACTGAAACTTGGAGAATGTTCCAGGGTCAGGCTGACTGAGAATGTCTGTACATTTTCTTTCTTATCTTGATCATCCAGACATCACTAGCTTTTTTATATATGTGTGCGCGCGCGCGCGCGCGCGCGCGCGCACACACACACACACACACACACACACACACACACAACTACATACAGCAAGAAGAACCACAAAACAACCAGGAATTATATAAATGTTACATTCATAGTGTTTTTGACTATTTTGTATTTGGAAACCTTGAAGAAAATATCTTTCCTATCTTGATGAGTCTAAAATTCTGAATGTAAGTCAATATCTATCATATCTCATCTCTATTGGTTTAAAACATCCATCTAGGCCTAAAAACATCTTAACCCCTAAACAACTAAGCTTAATTGTAAAACTAAACTATCTGGTCTTCAACCCCATCAGTGACATGAGAAGGAAGAAACTTAATTATCTGAGTAAAGAGGAAATTCAGGTTAACAGCTTCCAAAATGAGAAATTGACAGAGACAGTTTGCTACCTGAACAGTCATCCAAAACTCTATAATGTTGGAGCATCGTTTCAGCCTTCTGGCCCAATATATCTGACAGACATACTTGTGAGGCAGGAACCACTGAGGACTTGCTTATCTTGTCTTGGCAGAGTTTGGCCATCATCTCTGCCTGCATCCAAGCTTGCCCATTTTTTGGCAGAATTCTGTCTGTGGCCGAAGGGAGGACATTTTGCCCAAAAGCTGGTTTGCCATATTTGAAGCCATCTCCATAAGGAGGTTCTTTGATGCTCATCACTATCTTATATTTATTGATTATTATTTGTTTAGAGACAGGATCTCACTATGCAGCCCTGGTTGACCTGTAACATGCTATGTCTCACAGAGTGTTAAAGGCATGCACCCACCACCTCACCCAGAACTATCTTATACTATTAGAGTTCAAAACGCACTGAAGAAAAGACCCCAGACTCAGACTCAGATAGTATGCAAACAACAAAGAGTGTTTGCTCTGCAGTAATCCAGCATGCTGAGGTCATGGCTCAGACACGATGGTGACACCCACCGCCCCCCCACCCCCACCCCAACCCGGTGAGCTCATACTCTCTTTTTACAAGCATTTACATTCCAAAGGGGAGTTAGTAACCATTTAAACTAGAAAGCTGGGGCAAATTTAGTAAACACGGGCAACTCTGATCAGGTCATGAGTTCACCATAAGGCAGAAGATTTCCAGACTGGCAGTATATCTTTCTTAACCAATTCTACCAGTAGTAAAGACCATTTTTAAATCTTCTCTTCCTCTGGCCAGGTCATGGCCGCCTCCTGTTGGCTGGCTACTCTTTGCAGCATTTCCAGGGATTGTTGAACCCACCTCCAGGGAACGGAGACCCAGGCCTGCTCTGAACTAACAGAAACTGAAGCCTGTGGCTAGACTTAATTAACCAGGCCTCTCAATGCATAAATGGACAGTGATGGTTTTGTGGGTACAGCCTTCTCAGAGTCTTCATCATACTTGCTAAAGAGCAGTTACCCTCTGCAGAAAAATTCTCAAATAGCATCTTTAGCTTGAGGACCAGCAAAGACTCGAGGGTGGAGATGGCCAAGTGGAGGAGGCAAGGCGTGCTTGAAGGCTGCAGCAGTCCATACCAAGTCCATACCATAAAGGATGACAGCCTGGGAGGCAGTGCACTAGGCATCTGTGGTCTCAGGTCAGAATCTGGAGTTGCCAGTTCTCAATCCACATCTCCAGCAAGAGCCTAGCAGCAGCCAAAGCACTTCACTCATTGCACCCTGTTCACCATGACCAGACTTCACACAGGACAAAACCACATAAGGAAAAAAACAACAACAAAAATACAGGAAAAGAAACGCCCTGCTCTTCTGACACCAGACCCTGAGTCAGCTGCTGAGTGCTTTCATTCCAACTTTTGTTTGACTGTATAAAGGAAGTCAAGCCCCCTTCCTGGTGGCAATTTCATAAAGAAAATATGACTACCACACTCAAAGCATGGGTCAGTGGGAAAACTAGCTTCTGACAGAGTGCCCTGAGGTTGGCTGGGACACAGGAACTGAGGCAGCTTCTGACAGAGTGCCCTGAGGACTGGCTGGGACACAAAACCTAAGGCAGCTTCTGACAGAGTGCCCTGAGGACTGGCTGGGACACAGGACCTGAGGCAGCTTCTGACAGAGTGCTCTGAGGACTGGCTGGGACACAGGACCTGAAGCTCAAATAGCCCAGTTCTGTAGGTTTGGCTGCATCTCCAGAAGCTCATATGGTTCTGATCCTTTAGGCTTTGGCTTATAGCTCCCCATTAAGCCATCCTGGGGCTGGTGGGATGGCTCAGAGAGTATGAATTTCCTACTCAGCCCAAAGATCTGAGTTTCACCCTGAGATCCTGTGTTATGTAGAGAGAACTGACTTTCTCAAGTGTCTTCTGACCAATACACATGAGATACGGCACACATGTGCATATGCACACACACAATAAATAAAACCATTAATGTAAATTAAAAGCATTTTTAAGGTCCCTGTCCCAAAATGACATAGCTTTTTTTTTTCTTTTTCTTTTCTTTCTTTTTTTGTTTTTGTTTTTTTGTTTTGTTTTGTTTTGTTTGTTTTTTGTTTATTTGAAACAGGGTTTCTCTATGTTATCTTGGCTGTCCTGGACTTGCTTTGTAGACCAGGCTGGCCTTGAACTCACAACAATCCACCTGCCTCTGCCTCCCAAATGCTGGAGTTAAAGACATGAGCAACCGTGCCTGGCAATGCAATAGATTTTAATAAAAAATAATTTTAGTTAATATCTAAATATCTGTGTTTCCTTTCCTCCCTTGTGCAAACATTGAAATCTAATCCTAATGTAACAGTACTAAGAGACACGCTCTTGAGTGGGAGAGATGGTTCATCAGTTAAGAGCTTTGGCTGCTCTTCCAGAGGACACAGACTCAATTCCCAGCACCCATAGGATGGCTCACAACCATCTGTAGCTCCAATTCCAGGTGATCCAATGCCTCCTTCTGGCACTGATGGTACCAGGCATATGGTACACATATATACACACGAGCAAAGCACCCATATGTATAAAATAATAAAAAAAAATTTAATGAGAAAGACAGAATCTTTATCAGGTAATTAATGAAGGCGGAGCCCTCATGAGCATGATTGATGGCTGCGGTGGCTTGAATGAGATGTCTGTAAGTCTTTGGCATTTGAATCCTTGGTTACTGTTAGCAGACTTGTTTGGGAAGACTTAGGAGGTGTGTCCTTGGTGAAAGAAGGCTTTGAGGTTTCAAACGCCGTGCACTGTTTCCAGTGCACATTCTCTATTTCCTGTTTGTGGCTGGAGATGTGCACTCCAAGCTGCTGCTCCAGCCTCCATGTCTGCTACCTCCATTCCAAAGTTACGGACTCGAAGCCTTTGGAGCCATAAGCCTAGAAAACAAACAAACAAACAAAAACACGTTAGCTGTTTTGGTCACAGCATTATATCACAGCAATAGAAAAGTGACGAATGTGCTGCCCTTCCGAGAGGAGCTAGTTTAGAGGAGTCTGCCCCTTCCACTGTGGCAGGTCCAGCCAGAGCACACCCGTGAAGTGTAAGAGTAAACCAAGACCTCACAAGAGCAAGTCACACTGATCTGGGATTCTTTTTTTTGGTCCAGACAATTGTTTCCCATTGCACCCTGTGTAGATTAAGACTAAGTTGAGGATGCCTAATTTAGAATACAGTTTTGGTATCTCTCTGTTGGCAGACATGTGCAGTCTCTTCCGGGGCTCATTTTAAGGTCTCTGAGAGGCTGAATTCAAGCACCATGTGCGGAGGAGGGGCTCTGGACCACCCAAGGCAGCCATGGCAACAGACATAGTTACTTTTGTCAATAAAAGATGTAGTCAATGATTGCTAGAAGCTACAGTATCTGTTCCATGATTCTGGATGAGACAATACCCCTTTAAACTCTTTGCAGGGCCCTGTCTCATGGGTTAGACTGCTGACTTCAGAATTTTCGGGAACAGATTTGTCTCAAAGAGCAAGATGCAGTCACTAGGTAGGTTAAAAATTGCCAAGGAAGAAAACAGGCTCAGTTCAAATCTATGAAGCTTTAGGGAAAACAGATTTCTTTATTTATTTTTAGGAAAGCAACCACAGAAAGTTTTTATTTGTTCAAAGAAACCAGTGCCTCTTACTGTAAAACAAGAAACAACCCCAACAACGTGATCCTTGTTGGAATGCCTGGTGTTTGTTCTGTTTCACAACAGTGAGCTCAGGAGCCTAAGTTGTCAAAGATGACCTTGAACTTCTGATCCCATAGTTCCCACTGAGCCAGATATGGGAGGGCTACAGCAGTGGCAAATGTGGGAAGACGGAGCAGAGCAGCAGCCAGAGGCAATGCGAGACAGGTCACTGGGGCATGTTAAGGCACACAACAAATTTTTGTCATAAGAAAAGAGCATGTATGCATTGGTGATGGTCTTAACATGGTTTTGCTAAGTGAAAATGTGCAGTTTTAAAGAGATATGCATAGCGTATTGAAATCCAACACACTTGTAAGTCCTAAATGTAGAGATATTTTTACTCACCCTAACGAAACAGTAGAAGAGCAGCCAGGTATGGTGACACATATCTGTAATCCCATCACTTGAAAGAATGAGCCTAGAGGACTGCCAAGAGTCTGAAACACTGAGACACTTTATAGTGTGTTCTAGGCCAGCCAGGACTGCATAGCAAGACTGACTTAGAACACAGAAGTTGTAGAGACACAGAGCTAAGGAGGAATGCATGTGGTGCTGCTGAGAACTAACGTCATCGTAAGTTTAAACTAAAGGAGTCGGTAACCAAACTCCACTTAGCTGTGTGTCTATGACCTGAGGTCCTGTTTTTATTTTTATTTTTTTTTTATTTTTTATTTTTATTTTTTTTTAAAGTTTTGTATGATTTTTTCTTTTTTTTTTTTCCTTTTTTTTTTTTT
>OU015751.1:69572921-69603318 GCA_907169655.1 Acomys percivali | reverse complement strand
GTGTCATTAAGTCTTTTTGATAGGTATCTATTATTGAGTTCTGTTTTTTTTTTTAAATTTATTTTTTTATTTTTTATTTTTTATTTTTAATTAATTTATTCTTGTTACATCTCTATGGTTATCCCATCCCTTGTATCCTCCCATTCTCCCCTCCCTCCCATTTTCCCCTTATTCCCCTCCCCTATGACTGTTCCTCAGAGGGATTACCTCCCTCTGTATATGCTCATAGGGTATCAAGTCTCTTCTCAGTGACCTGCTGTCCTTCCTCTGAGTGCCACTAGGTCTCCCCCGCCAGGGGACATAGTCAGATGTGAGGCACCAGAGTACTTGAGAAAGTCAAATCCCTCTCTCCACTCAAGTGTGGAGACTGTCTTGTCCATGGGCTAGATCAGGGTAGGGGTTTAAATTTTTCCGCCTGTATTGTCCTTGGCTAGGGCCTTAGTTTGAGCAGGACCCCATGACCCAAATCTGCCTATCATAATGTTCTACTTGTAGGTTTCTAGAACCCACTGGATCCTTCTACATTGCTATTCACCCATTGTTCTCTCATCTAGAGTCCCAATAGGATGGAGGTCCTGTTTTTAAAACCCACACTTGTACAGACGACACACTGCTATTAAGGTGGGTGGTGTTGCCATAGCCCACCAGTAGGGGGCAGCACCACACATCATTTCAGGTCTACCTTACGGCCTGTTAAAGTTTTATCATGGCTCATTGGAGCCAAGGTATTTTGGAGACGATTAGCAGAGCGGGAAGCTGTAGGAAAAACACAAATACCATGCCCAGCCAGTACAGATTTTAGATAAACAAGGAATTTTTTTTTCTATGCCTCATGATTGCGTGTAATCTATCAAACAATTTTAATTTTGAGTTGGCCAGGGGAACAAGGAGGAACCTCTGTATCTATCGTGCAAGCAAACAGAACATCTTCTCCAAAGTCAACCCCAATAATCACAGCTAAATTATTTCAGAGACTTGGGATCTGGAGGACTAATAACACTAACAGCAAGAAGCAGAGCCAGCATTTGAACTCAGAACGCCCACTCTATGTATATGTGTGTGTGTGATTTCTGTGTCTTTCTGGTTTTATTTTTACATTTATTTGATTTTATTGTTTGATATGTACGGGTGTCCTGTTTGCATGTGCGTGTGTGTACCACATGCATGCCTGGTGCCCATGGCAGCACGAATGGTCATCAGACTCAGGACCTTTACAAGAACAACAGATGCTCTGAACAACTAAGCCAGCACTCCAGCCTTTCTCTCACCAGTTTTTAAGGGCTTGCGTTGTTGTTCTGTTTCATTTTGGGTACAACTTATAATCATACATATAAATTCCAACCTTACCAAAGTTTTCTTTCTTTTCTTCCTTCCTTTCTTCCTTTCCTTCCTTCCCTTCCTCCCTTTGTTTCCTTCCTTCCTTCCTTCCTTCCTTTCCTCCTTCCTTTAGTTCCTTCCTTCCCTTCCTTCCTTTTCTTTCCTTCCTTCCCTTCCTTCCCTTCCTTCCCTTCCTTCCTTCCTTCCCTTCCTTCCTTCCTTCCTTCCTTCCCTTCCTTCCTTCCTTCCTTCCCTTCCTTCCTTCCCTTCCTTCCCTTCCTTCCTTCCTTCCTTCCCTTCCTTCCTTCTCTTCCTTCCTTCCCTTCTTTCCTTCCGTCCTTCCCTTCCTTCCTTCCTTCCTTCCCTTCCTTCCTTCCTTCCCTTCCTTCCTTCCTTCCCCTCAAGCTACTATTCTGCCAATGTTTCCCTTTACTGTCAAGTATCTGGAAGGATTATTTGTGTTTACCACCCCAACCTCTGAATCACAAAGGTCAGTTTGCTCTTTACTCTCCGGTTGCCACAATCACATATCCAAATAGTTTCTTAAAAGTCATTAACAGTGACCTCTGAACTAACAGATCTAAATTTTTCTTCTTAGTCTAGTAAACACATGGGCACCACAGGCCCCTGAGGCAGCACTGTTGGAAGACCTGGTTCAAATCCCAAGTGTGTCAGATAGATGCAGCTTCCCTCACTTCCCTCAGCCTTGGCTTTCTCAGCTACGTAGCCCACACATCGCATGCCTGACCTGTTTCCCTGGACCAGAACAATTTAACCTTCCTGGGGAACCCCAGGGTCAGGGGATCTGAGAGACACTGGGTAAATATTTGTTCAGTAAAAAAAAAATTTATATTGTCTTCACAGGTCCTTAGTGGCCAAGTAACTCAGAGTGTTATGTATTTATCAAAAACACCCAAACAAGAGGCTCCTTATGAGCGGCCCTTGGTACCTCAGCACAGTGGGCATTTCAACTTTGCTTAGTCTGTTGCCCCTTTCTACAAAGCATCTCTTATGTCATACTCATGTGTAAAACAGAGGTGCCTTGCTCAGTGGAGTCTCTTTTCTGGTGGCTTCTCTCTGGGCAAAGCTGGACGGTCTCAGGGTGAGTTGGGGAGCTCAGCGGTGCTTCCTTGGTCATCCTCTTAAACATTGAACCTAATTGTTGTTTTCTTCTGTTGCCCACAACCAGGAAGCCCGAGGCTTTCGGGGAAGCACTGGAATTGGTGGGTAACAGGACACACAGTCCAAGGGAGCAAGATGACAAGCTGCCGAGCTCAAAGCACCAGTGCATGAAGAAGACAAATGAAGGAGAAAGGACTTTGGAGGCAGAAGGCACCTACTGACAACAAGCACCCCAGAGATCCAGAGATGGGGACCCTGGCATGGTAGATGCATGGCTCCAGGGGGCGGAGTAGGCTTTTGTTTTGTTTTATTGCATGTATTTATTTTGGGGAAGGGGACCTTCTGCATGCCACAGCACATACGCAGAAATCAAAGGACAATGTGTGGGAGTTAGTCCTCTGTCTGTCCACCATGTGGGCCCTGAGGATCAAATTCAGGTCACCAGGTCACCAAAAGCAAGAGTCGTTGCCTGCTGAGCCATCTCGCAGGCCCCAAGAGTGTTGAGGATGATCTTAAAATGTAAATGTGACCAGCCAGGTGAGTAGATGTGATGGAAGAAAGCGAAGGGAAGATAGTGGCACAAAGAAGGGTGTTTCTGGGCGCATGTTACTTGGGGAGAACAGGACAAGTTGGGAAATTACAAGTAAATTAAGCAGTCGGGAGTATAGGAGGAAGGCATGGGAGTTGGGAGGTCCACAGAAGACAGAAGTCCTAAGAGTTAGCTGGGATTCTGTGGGATGTGTACATCTGAGAGTGTAGACTTTCTCTCCAAGGCAAGAGAGACTCAGCGAGGGATTTTAAGCAGGAAGTGTGAGGGAAGGTTGGCAAGAGAGCAACCAGAGGGAGCAGAAAGGAGTGAGACAGTGTGCCAGCTGGTCAAGCAAGGGACCAAGGGACCTAAGAGGGCAATGGAGCTCAGGAGGCAGGTAGGAGAGCCAGGTGGGACAGGGAGCTCTGCAAAGAAGCTGGGTGTGACTTGGATGGCCAGTGTTGCGGTGATGACATCAGATCACAAGCTTGAGAAGCAACATGAACGAGCTTCTGATAGGCAGTCTCCCTTTCAAAGGAGCACACTGTCTCTTTCTTAAGAAAAATGTTTAGCTGGGCGTGGTGGTGCACGCCTTTAATCCCAGCACTAAAGAGGCAGAGGCAAGGGGATCGCTGTGAGTTCGAGGCCAGCCTGGTCTATAAAGCAAGACCAGAACAGCCAAGGCTACACAGAGAGACCCTGTCTTGAAAAACCAAGAAGAAAAAAATATTTAAAGTACATTTAACTTACATACTGGTAAGACAATTGTGTTAGGTATTTGATACCAAACAATCCAATGGAAGTAGGGTAGCTCAAAAACAAAAGCAAAACAAAGCAAAACCCACTATCCTGAGCTGATAATTACTAATGGTGGCCACAAGAATGCTATACTATTCTATTTGTATATGTTTGTATGTAAGTGTAAAATGATTTGTGCATATTTATTATCTTTCTTCTCTACCCCACCCAAAGAAAACAAAAGGTGAGTGTGGCAGTGTGTACCTGTAATCTCAGACTTGGGGAGCCAGAGAGAGGAAGAGCAGAGTACAAGGTCTTCTGCAGCTGCGTTACAAGTTCAAGGCCAGCCTGCACTACCTGAAACCGTATCTTTTTTTGTATTTCATTTTGTTTTAATTTCAAGCATATTCTTTCCTTTTTAAATCTTTTTGGCATCCTGGAAAGCTGCACTGGAAGCAACAGCTTCACAAAGTTAATGCTTGCATTTGGTTCTTTCCCACGGAAACAGTTTCTCAGAAGCTTATGGATCTTGGGGATTCTGGGAGAACCATGTACCAGGGCAACATCATGCATCCGTGACTTGTCTAGTTTGGCATCTTTAAGGCCTTTTCTACAGGGTCCACCATGCCATGGAACAGGCCAGCATTCGATTCTAATCCATCGTGGGTAATGGAGGTGTAGAAGTCCATTCCCAACAGTGTGTGGTGGTGCACACCTTTAATACCAGCACTTGAGAGGCAGAGGCAGGCAGATCGCTGTGAGTTCGAGGCCAGCCTAGTCTACAAAATGAGTCCAGGACAGCCAAGGCTAACACAGAGAGACCCTGTCTCAAAAAACCAACCAACCAAACAAACAAAAACAGACAGAATTAATCTCAATTCTGGCCTGGGTGCTGGAGGAGATGGTGCACTTAGCCCGTGCACAAGCAGTGTGCAGCGATGGGCAGCTCTCTGGTCTCACTGATTTCTTTCTTGTGCTTCTGTTTAAACTTAGCAATATGGGCCTGGAGAGATGGCTCAGAGGTTAAGAGTACTGCCTGCTCTTCCAAAGGTCCTGAATTCAATTCCCAGCAACCCCATGGTGACTCACAACCATCTGTAATAAAATCTGGTGCCCTCTTCCGGCTTGCAAGTATACATTCAGACAAAGCATTGTATATATAATAAATAAATAAATCTTTAAAAATAAAATAAAATAAACTCAGCAATAACATGGTTGACCTTTCAGTTATCAAAGTCTTCTCCACCCAATATGCCTCCATCTGTAGATTTGGCCTCAAAAGTTCCCGCCTTAATACTGAGGACTGTCACATCAAATGAAGCATCAGCGCAGTCTTTTCAGCTCCCACCTTCCTGTCTACTGTCACTGGTCATTGTAAGTACACTGGGGCCAGCACTAGTTCCAGCTTCTTCTGTCTGTCACTGAGAGTCGCTGAAGTGGGCTGGCGTAGTGACCACAGCACTGGTCACAGGCTTCCCAAGATAGGTTTGTGTGACTTCTTCTATCTTTATGGTCTTTGTCAGAACCATAGCAGACACCTCCTCTGGGTAGACACAATTGTCTCCCCTTTGTTTTCTACTTGGACCATGGGCCCACTTGCATCATTCACTTTCACAAAGAGCCAGGGCTTCATATCAGACTGAACGACAGACAACATCATCGAATCTGCGTCCGATCAAACATGTGGCGTCACAAACTGTGTTGGCGCGGCCCACTGAAACCTTATGTTTTCATGGCACCCTCAGTTAAACATTCTGGGACAGTGAAAAACAAACACACCTGGTGTGACTGGAAGACACCCTCGCAGGAGTATGTGGCGCCATGCTCAACGGCTGGTCCCTCAGACATTCTCCTTACACCTGGGCCCAGCTCTGCTGTCAGTGACACCATATAAATCCCCGGAAGCTGCTACCATGTTTAATGAGCCCTGACAATGTTTGAAAGCTACATACAGCATGGCTTCGGAGAAGGGTATAGCGACATTTATTCTCACTTATTGTAATCCTGGTTCTAGGGGCTGAAATGCATTGAAACAAGGAATAGGAAGGACAGGCCAAGGTGTCACCGAAACACACCTCAAACGGAGGATGGAGAATCCTGGGAACAAGGGGAGGGTCTGTGTGGTCACAACCGTATGAGCTGCCTCTCCTACCGGTTCCCTAAGTGTCTTCTCACACCCAGCCTTAGCACGTCTGTCCTGGAGTCTCAGGCAATCTGGAGTTGCTTTCACCTGGAGCCTCCCTTGGCTTGCTCTGGTCTTCCTATCCCGCATTTGAAAATAAAGTTGCACTTGCCTCTTTGTTGCTAACAGAACAATGACTGTCATAGAGAAGGCATTTGATAAACGTTTGCTGATGGCTCAGTGGTTAGGACCATCTGATAATCTTATAGAGGACCAGGTTCAGTTC
This sequence comes from Acomys percivali, assembly GCA_907169655.1. Classification (NCBI taxonomy): domain Eukaryota; kingdom Metazoa; phylum Chordata; class Mammalia; order Rodentia; family Muridae; genus Acomys; species Acomys percivali. The sequence continues at coordinate 69,597,204 of OU015751.1, read as the reverse complement.
CTAACACCCTCATGATGGTTCACAACCACGTGTAACTCCAGTTTTGGGGGATCTGATGACCTTTTATAGCCTCCGTGGGCACCACATACACAGTGAACATATAGACACATACACAAGAGTAAGAGACTTACACACAAAAATAACCTTTAAAAATTAAAAAGAAATGGTTGCCGACTGACTGAGCATAAACCTATGCCTTCACAACAAAATGGAAAGGCCTGAAAAAAAAATCAGATCAGGGTTGTAGTGATGGGTACCTGTAGCCATCGCTTAAACACAAGAGTCTGGGGTAAGTCTGAGCTCCGTTGTTAAGACCCTATTCTCAAAAAAGTCAACCTGTGAAAATAATGTATGTAGGAGCTAGAAGATAGGGCTGGGGGAAAGACAGCTATCAGCCAGGTGCTCACTGCAGCTGTTGACACATACTCTGGGCAGGCAGTAAGAACGGACCCAACCCAGGCATGGGGCGGGCAGATGAAGGAGGGGCCGAGGGACTCTCTCACTCGCTGCTGAACCATTTGCCATTAATAGACACAGGAAGAGGGTGAGTTAATGCTTTCCTGTGTGTATCCACCGGTGACCTCACCAGGCTCCAATGGACACTTCTGATCTGAAAGTCACACAGATAGACCCGGCTAAACTAAATGGGCCACAAACCAAATCAAAAGTCATGAATCTGGGACAGGGACTGAAAGGGAAGGGAGTTGTCTTTAGGATGTGAAAGAAAGAAATAAGGGTAATCAGAATGCATTATATACTTGTATAACACCTCCAAATAATAAAATTAACTTTTAAAAAGGAAAAGCACATTTCTCTCTTCTCTCTTCTTCTTCTTCTTCTTCTCTCTCTCTCTCTCTTTCTCTCTCTCTCTCTCTCTGTTTTTCAAGACATAATTTCTCTGTAGTGTAGCTCTGTAGTGTAGTGGCTGTCCTGGAACTCACCAAGTAGACTAGACTGGCCTTGAACTCAAAGATCCACCTGCCTCTGCCTCACAAGTGCTGAAATTAAAGTCCTGCACTGCCACCACCCCTATCATTTGTGTGTTTTTGTTGGTGGTGGTGGTGGTAGTGGTGATGATGATGATGATGATGATGATGATGATGATGATGATGATGATGTTTTCAAGACAGGGTTTCTCTGTGTAGCCCTGGCTGTCCTGGAATTCACTCTGTTGGCTGGCCTCAAACTCACAGCGATCCACTTGTCTCTGCCTCCTGAGTGCTGGGATTAAAGGCGTGCACCACCACTGCTCTGCTCATTTGTGTCTTAATGAAAAGAAATTAGGGGTCTTTTGTGGACCTTCTGTAGTGTTATACCATCTTTCATAATATAAAAGTAAAAGGCAAACTAAAGAGTTTAAGTCAAGTAATAAGTACATACCACAGAAACTAATGTGAGTGTTATTTTAACTCACAAGATCTCTAGCAAAGAAAATTATTCTTAAAAAAATTAAGAAATATCGGGAGCTGGAGAGATGGCTCAGTGGTTAAAAGTACTGGCTGCAAAAACAAAAACAAAACAAACAAAAAAACCTGGCTGCTCTTGCAGAGGACCTCTTCTGTCAGTGGGCCCCAGGTATGCTCCTGTGCATACACATACAGTCAGGCAATATGCTATACACAGGAGAATAAATAAGAATACTGAACAACCAGTAGTCAAACCAGCCAGTGTCCATGCTGGACACTTTCTGGGGCGTGTTCCTAGGCTGGGGGTCAGTTTTAATTAAGGTAAATTTTCTCTTTCCTGCTTTCAGCCTTGGAGGACCTGAGTTTTGGGCCTCTGAGGAATTTGTTGCAAATAAGCTCTGGGGTTAGCTTCTCGCCTGATGGGTGTTTCTTCCTCATTTCACTAACGGTCAAGCTGAGTGTGGCCTTTCTCAACAGGACAGCTTCCAGAGGCTTCTGTTTCCAAGGATTCCTGAGAAGAACCAGACTATCAATCCTGAAAAACATATTTTCCTTCTCTCAACCTTTTCTGGTTTCATTGTTGTTAATAATTAATATACAAATAGGAATGATATTTGAACCAGAATCCAGGAACCAACAGATGGGTATCAAATACAAAGCAGATGTGAGTGTGAGGCTCTGCCCCACTGTATTGTCTGACACATAGATCATTGAACACTTTGGCTAGGGAATCAAGTGTATCGATACATTTTATGTTAGCAATTTTTTATTATATTTCTCTTTTTGCATACACATTTATATTGTTACACACATATATAATAAACTACATATAGCAACAAGAACCACAAAACAATCAGGAATTATATATGTTACATTCATAGTGTTTTGACTATTTGTATTTGGCAACCTTGAGGAAAACATCTTTCCTATCTTGGTGAGTCTAAAATTCTGAATGATGATCAATATTATCATATCTCATCTCTATCAACTTAAAACATCTATCTAGACCTAAAAACATCTTAATCCCTAAACAACTAAGCTTAACTGTAAGAGGAAACTATCTGGTCTTCGACCCCATCAGAGACTTGAGAAGGAATAAAACATTTTAAATGACTGTTCTGATTACAGTTTCCTTGTAAAAAGAACCACTGGTGTAGCCGGGCGTGGTGGCCCACGCCTTTAATCCCAGCACTCGGGAGGCAGAGGCAGGCGGATCGCTGTGAGTTCGAGGCCAGCCTGGTCTACAAAATGAGTCCAGGACAGCCAAAGCTACACAGAGAGACCCTGCCTCGGGAAAAAAAAAAAAAAAAAGAACCACTGGTGCGGAAGGGTTTCCCATCCCTCTAAACAGGGCTGGCCTTTTGCAAAGCTGCCCCAGAGGTGACCTCACCGCCTTGTATCCCTTTGCCATATTCCTGCTTTCTCCATTCCTCTCCCGCACCAACCGCCTCTTTAAAAACATGCTGGCACTAATGAATTAATTCAATACTTGAGTATTAAAAAAATGTCATTAGACAATTACTATTCTAAAGAGGGTCAGTGATGAACAAGATGAAGCGCTTCTTTGGTGGACTCTAGCCCTTCCCATCACCGGGCCAGGCTATGAGGGAGGAGAGACACCTCTTCCTCCCTCTCCACCCCCTACCCCCCCCCCCGTACACCCCTCCCCCCACCACCCTCCTCCCGGGAATTTAGCCTTCCTTAGAGACCGCTTCTGCACAGGGAGAGCAGCAGTGTCAGGAGTTAACTACAGAGAGCAGTAAAGGGGGGTGGGGGTGGGAGGGGGGGAGGAGAGAAAATTGTCAGGTGAATATGGAGTTGAGACATAAACCTGAAAAGAAAAAAAAAAATCAAATAAACTTGTATTTGTTTCTATTTCTTCAAAACGTTGATCTCTCTCCCTCCCTCCCTCCTTCCCTCCTCCCTCCCTCCCTTCCTCTTCCCACCTCTCCCCCTTTGATCACTTGCCCATCTCCTGAATGCTGTGATTAAAGATGTGCATCACCACACTTGGCTCTGCTTACATTTTACGTTGGAGCACCCTTTAGCCCCATATAGACGGAAACAGAAATAGAACCAGACAATTGCGGCACTCCACCCCCACCCGCAGCTCACCAGAGTCTCACGGGTTGGGTAAAAAAGAGAAGAACTTTTACAGAGACTGGTTCCTAAATCCAGCCATAACCTGCAGCCCCGCTACTGCCGTCTCCCTATCCACAATCTTCCTGTAGTGCTTTTCTAGTGCCAACCCAAGACTTACCTCTAGGCTTATCTTTTCACCTTTGGAAGACCTACACAGGGCTGTTATTTGGAAAGCTGGCGCACAAAATGGTTTCAGGGCTGGTTTGTTTGTTTGTTTGTTTGTTTCTTCCTAAACACACGGACTCCAACTCCCTAGGTTTTCAGGAAAAAACAAATCATCTGATGATATATCACAGTATACATTTAATCAGCTGGAACCCCGCCTGTTAACCAGCCTTGTCAGATGGTGTGTCCTTGCAGGCATTTGACTAACTCTGACTCCACCCAGGCTCACCTGCCTCGAGCGAAGGGCCAGGGAAGTCCAGAGAAAAGAAGAGGAAATCAAAGGGCAGAAGAGTTAGATTAGCCAACAACTGTAAGGCCAGCGAGGAGTGGAGGGCACAGAAGAGGCTGCACAGCTAAGGGCAAGCAAGTGCATGTTTCTTAGCACAGTCTTTTGAGAAGGATGTTGCTAGACTCACACATGGAAAACGGGTTTTTGTTTTTGTTTTTTTTTCTTCCAAAATGTGTCTAGGAAAACTAAGGGCTGTGTTTTCACTTTCAACTTGACAGTGTGGATTTTCAGCAGTTACCTTTAACATTTCATACGTTATTGGTAGGTTAAGATTATTTTCCATGAAATCCCAAGAAGAATTCAAATTGATATATTTCTGTTGTGTAAGCTGTTTTTAATTTATTACTTTTGAATCAGCAAGGAGTAATTTTCTTTGTTGTCACTATATTTGGACTTAACATACTTTGGGTTTTTGTTTGTTTGTTTTGTTTTTTGTGAGTGCTTCTCAGGGCTTGTTTCAGATCCGGTACTGCAACAAGAATTCTGTTTTCATTGTTGCTTATCAAAGAGAGATGCATTTTCTCCATCTTCAAAACATAGTCCATTAAAAGGAAAGGAGACCTTATTGCAGGTAAACACATGGTGAACCAGAAGTAAGACAGTCACCGTAAAACAGAAGCTTTACGTGACAACTTATATCAAGTTTCTAAAATGGTCAAATTCGAGCAAATAGGAGGGTCTGCTTGCCAGGAACCCAGTAGCAGGGACGTGAAGAGCATGAGGTCGATGTGGAGCTTGGGTCTCCAAATGGGACAAGAAGAAGGCTCTGGCCATCTGCTGCAGCACAGCCTGACCACATCTAATGCTGCCGAGCTGTACACTTAGAGGAGGCGCAGTGACCCAGTAGGCTGTGTTTTCACTCTCCATCCATCACTTGGCAGATGTGTTGGCTCTCATGAATGGAGCAGCGGTGACCATGGATGAACAAGCACCTCTATGGCAGGACATAGACTCCCTTGGGTATATGCTGAGGAGTGGTATAGCCTGGGATACATAAGGTAGTTCCATTTCTAGCTTTGTGAGAACTCCACCAATGGTGAATAAGATTGCCCTTTCCACACGCCCACGCCAGCGTTTGTGTCATTTGTTTTCTGACTGGGATAAATGAAGTCTCAAAGTTCTTTTCTTGTTTGTTTGTTGTTTTTGTTTTTTGAGACACGGTTTAGCATTGGCTGTCCTGGAACTCACTCTGTAGACCAGATGGTACACACAGAGATCTGCCTGCCTCTGCCTCTCAAGTGCTAGGATTAAAGGCATGCGCCACCGTGCCCAGCTCAAAGTATGCATTTTTCCTGATAGCTAACAATGCTGAATATTTTAAGGAATATCTCTTAGCCATTTGTAATCCTTTTGCAATCTTGCTAGTCAGTGTCTTAGCTCACTTTTAAAATGGCTGCTTGTTTTTCCTGATGTTTCGTTTCATACAATGGGATTTTATTCAGCTGCAAAGAAAATGGAATGAGGCAAATGCAGGCAAATGGGCAGAGTGGAAATAACAGTTCCGAATGAGAAAATTCATTCCCACTGTGGCAAGTGCCCCCACTCTCTCTTATATGTGGATCCCAGTTTTGAATCTTTAGCTTTGTGTGTTTACATCAGAACACCTGTATTAAAGAAATCAACAACAGCAACAAAAACCATTTTCATAGACGAGGAAGACACAGCGATGATGAAGGTGTTGTCCTCTTGGTTACTGAGTCTCTCCCTTTACTGTGCAGTTGGCTGCCTTCCTCCTGTGTCCTTACATGCATAGAATAACCCTGCTTCCCCCTCCTTTCCACAGTCCTATCAGATTAGGACCTTTATTATCTCAAGACCTCAAATGGTTACTTCAAAATACTCTACCTCTACTGCAGTAGCACTGGAGACAGAACTTCAATACATACGAATTTGAGGGGTGCAAAGGACCCTGTGTTGTAGTATGTCTATACTACATGTCACTATAGACACAGGGTCAACCCACACTGGGCAGCTGGCAACCACTGTAATCCCAGCTGTAAAGAGGCGTCTGGCCTCTGTAGACACTTGCATTCACTTGTGCCTGCATGTGTATATGTGCGTACACAAATGCACACAATACAACATTTTTAAGTAAGTTTTTTTTTTAAGTGAATCCATAAGTTCAGCATATCGCCATGGTGAGGGGACTCTACCTGTGTGGAAAACAAGTATCAAACAATTTTTTTGATATTACCCTAAAAATATAAAATGGGATAGTGAGAAAGTGAAATATACAAGTGCAAGACAGAAACTACCCTTTTTAATAATAGGATTCCTTAAAATAGAAACCTAAAGTAAACACTGAAACTCATGAAAAGATTAATGAAACAAACAAAAATGCTTGTAATTCACATACTGAGTTAGCACATTGCATAGCTAAGAAAATTTATCCATAATTGGTAACACCAACACATGTTTAGTAAGCGTAATGATTCTGAGAGAGAGAGCGGCTGAAAGGCATAAGTACTGGTAAGAGAAAGGAGTCTGGCTGCCAAGAGATGTTCCAACAACAGTCAATGGTTATTTCAGAGAGTGGACTTCCTCCAGGGCTTACGTCTTGCCACACTATTGGTTAAGAGACAAGTTGTTGCTGGGCAGTGGTGGCACACGCCTTTATTCCCAGCATTTGGGAGAGTTCGAGGACAGCCTGGTCTACAAAGTGAGTCCAGGATAGTCAAGGCTACACAGAGAAATTCTGTCTCAAAAAAACAGAGAGAGAGAGAGAGAGAGAGAGAGAGAGAGAGAGAGAGATGGTTGGGAAGGAAGAGGTGATTGTATTCAACCTGGCAAGAATGAAGAGGAACTCCCAGAGTGACAGGCAGTAAGACAGGAGCAGCTAGTCCATTCACAGTGGGAAACAGAGGCCCTATGGGGGATAGCTCAATAACCTGAAGGAAGGGAAAGATGGGTGAGGAACTGAAAAGAGTGCTGAGTTCCTGCCAGAACTCATGGATGAGCCTGTAATAAGTACAGAAGACTGCAAGTTTTGAAATGAAGGAATAAGTTACAATCAATGCGTTAGGATTAACAAACAGGATCAGTATGCAAGGATCAGCTGATTTTCTGTACACTAGCAATGAATAAACCAAAAATGAAATTAAAAAAGCATTTTCGTGTACAGTGAAATTTTTTTAAAAGAACAAAATACTTCGAGTAAATGTTTTTTTTTTAAAAAAAAATACTTAGCTGTAGCAGGGAGGTGGCCATAGTAGTGCCATACACCTTTAATCCTAGTAATCAGGAGGCAGAGACAGATGGACTTTTGAGTTTGAGGCCAGCCAAGTCTACAGAGCAAGTTGCAGGACAGGTCAAAGCTACACAGAGTAACATAACCAAAATACCCTTACATTTAAATTTAATGAAAGAAACAAAAACCTCATACTCTGGAAATGACAGCGCCTTGCTCACATAAATTAAAAGAGGACCTAACGTGGGAGTGATGGTGTGTACCTGTAGCCCCATACTCAGAAGGGTTTGGCAGGAGAGTCACAAATTCCAGGCCACCTCTTTAAGTGTATGGTAGGGTGTCCATGTCCATAGACTGGAATACTCAATGCCACTAAATTCATAGTTTCTCCAGGTGACCTACAGACAACTGGATCACTTTCGGAAGAGTCTCAACTGGCACCTTTGTTAAAAACAAAACAAAACTGATCCCAAAATTTACGTGGAAATTCAGGAGACTCCAAATAGCTCAGTCTTGAAAGATAAGAGCAAAGCTGAAAGAATCACACTGAGCTCAGAACCAACCACAAGGTCACCATGATGGAGTCACCACAGTGGTGCCCTGTGGAATGGCACCAAGTGTGCACCAATAAACATTTACTTTTGTGGTCTACTGATTTTCTTTCTTTTTTTTTTTTTCTTTTTTTGGGTTTTTTTGAGACAGGGTTTCTCTGTGTAGCCTTGGCCATCCTGGACTCACTTTGTAGACCAGGCTGGCCTCGAACTCACAGCGATACGCCTGCCTCTGCCTCCCAAGTGCTGGGATTAAAGGCGTGTGCCACCACGCCTGGCGGTCTACTGATTTTCAACAGGGGTTCCAAGACCATGCACGGTCCTGAATCATTTATTCAACAAATGATGCTGAGACAATACAAAAGAGTGAGGATGGACCCCCCTACCTCACACTAGCAAAAACAAGCAAACAAACTTAACATGTATCAAAGCCTTATGCAGAAGGGTCAAGACTCTGAGAAGAAAGCACCATGGCAAATCCTTGAATCTGTGAATTTGCCGATTCTTAGCTATGATACCAAAAATATAAGCAGAGGTGGACAGAAGGAGAAAGTAAAACCTTACCAACATTCAAAACTTTTGTTTGTCACGCTGCAGGCATCAAAGGCTACCAAGAGAAGGAAAATCACTCTTCTCCAGGAAGAAGCCCCCATAGGTTATGCAACCCACACGATCATCCCTAAGCATATGAACAACACTAAATGGACTCAGTAGGTTTTTAAAAATACAATAATAATCAAAGGAGAGTTCGTGAATTTGAGAGGGAGTGAGGTGACATAGGGATGGCTAATAACTCTAATTCCAAGTGATCTGACATGCCCTTCTGGCTTTTGTGGGCACCAAGCACACAACTGAGGAATACACACACACACACACACACACACACACACACACACACACACACACACGTGTGTGCAGGCAAAATATCCAAACATATAATGTCATGGATAGGGGGATAAGTCATAGAGGCTTTGCTTGACAAAGTTCCAAAGGCCTCCAGCTGATCACCACTGCCCTTAAACATGAAGAATGGTCCAAGTGTAATTTTACCTAAAAACTACTTTGAAATCTTTTTTTTTTCTCCTAGAACTGCCTTTCCTCTATTTATCAGTCCTAATGAAATTCACACTGGAAATTCCAGAGAATGTTGAAAGAAAGCATCTGGCCAAAGGCTTGAGACAATGAGAGCGTCCTGGCTCTGACTATTGTGAGCAACCAAACAGAAACTGATAGAAAAGAAAGTTAGAACTTCAGCATAACAGTACCTGCTTAGATATTGTTAGCTGTAGAAATATAAAACTTGTTTCTTTAGAATCTGCCTTGAAAGCAATAGAAAGTGGGACTGGAATATCATGCCTTACAGATATTTTACAATAGAGGACCCCTTGGCAGTTAGCCTAGGCTTGGATAGCACACCTGTTGGTTTGGGACTGGAAGTAAGTCAAATTTTTTTCTGTGGCAATGACCTTTAGTTTGAAGCTATGTTGTTATGACAATCATGTAAACACAATGGCTTTCACCCAGGGAAGTTTATGATTAAACTTTCCCACATATTGTTTAAGAAATAATAATCAGATCATGCTGACCATTGCTTGGAAATTGATTGATTTTTGCTATGTGCCTTATCGTAGATTATACAGAATTGTTTGTATATCTTTGTTAGATTGTTTTCTTGCTTTGTTGATTTTTAAAGGCTCCATTGACTATAAAAGATGAGAAAATCATGATGTAATTTGTAATAAAAAAAACCTGAATTTAATTTTACATAAAGTACTGGGGTTGGCCCAAGGAGACAAGGAAAGCAGAAGAAAAATAAAGTTCTCCTGGGCCAGAAGACCTTTCAGTTTGCATCACAATATATGAATGGGCTAATATTTCTTTTCTTCTTCATTCCCCAATCTCTCCTCAACAATTAGTTCCTCTAGCTAGTTGTTCAACCAACAGTTGGTTTTCCTTAACCAGCTGTTCCTTGCCTACTCAATTCTTCCTACCTCAAACCACCAAGACTTTAGACAAATAAAAATAATAAGTTTAAAAAAAAAAAAATATTAGGGCTGGTGAGATGGCTCAGAGGTTAAGAGCATAGCCTGCTCTTACAAAGGTCCTGAGTTCAATTCCCAGCAACCACATGGTGGCTTACAACCATCTATAATGTGTCTGGTGCCTTCTTCTGCATACTTAATAAATAAATAAATAAATAAATAAATAAATAAATAAAAATAAATAAGTTTTTAGGGCTGGAGAGATGGCTCAGAGGTTAAGAATACTGGTTGCTCTTCCACTATATGGCTCACAACCATCTATAATGAGATCTGGTGCCCTTTTCTGTCATGCAGGAATACATGTGGGCAAAACACTGCACATATAATAAATAAATAAATCTTAAATAAATAATAAATGGGAGGCAGAGGCAGGTGGATTGCTATGAGTTCGAAGCCAGCCTGGTCTACAATGGGAGTCCAGGACAGCCAAGGCTACACAGAGAAATCCTGTCTCAAAAAAACCAAAAAAATAAAAATAAAAAATAAATAATAAAAATTTAAAACTTAAAGGCATTGAATTATATAAATTAAGTTATTAAATTGCATTTTGTATGATTTATATATCAATTAAGCTAGTGCTAAAAAGTGAAGCAACTATTAACTACAGGGGAAAAAAACACAAAAATGCATGTTTATTATGGTTAAATTGTATTAGTCAAGGTCTTCCAGAGGAACAAAACGTGTGTGTGTGTGTGTGTGTGTGTGTGTGTGTGTGTGTGTGTGTGTGTTGGTCCATTCTAATCTGGCTACTACAACAATGGCTGTCTACCAACAAAAGGTCCAAGAGTCTAACAGTTGTTCAGTCAATGAGGCTGGATGTCTCAGCTCTTCCTCAGTATATGCTAGTATCCCAAAGAAGTAAGCTTTAGTGTTGCTGAAGAAATGGACTTGCCAGGCAGAGTGCAGGCTCTACATAGGCTGCCAGCAGAAGGTGTGGCCCAGATTAAGGTGGATCCCAAATGAAATAGCTGGATTAAAGGTGTATCTTCCCACCTCAGAAGTTCTGGATTAAAAGTGGGTCTTCAGTGAGGCGTGGGCAGTGGCACATGCCTTTAATCCTAGCACTCGAGGAGGCAGAGGCAGATGGATCTCTGTGAGTTCAAGGCCAGCCTAGTCTAAAAATTGAGTCCAGGACAGCCAGGGCTACACAGAGAAACCCTGTCTTGAAAAACAAAACAAAACAAAACAAAAATCAAAAAACAACCCTCCCTCAAAAACAACAAAAAAAGTGGTTCTTCCCACTTCAAATGATTTAATTAAGAAAAAAAATCTGAAAAAAAGAAAAAATCCATCACAGGTGTACCCAGCCACATGAGTTTTAGTAAATTTCATATGTAGTCAAGTTGACAACTGAGAATAGGCACCACAAGTTCACCCTTTGTCAACCTGACAATCATATCTCCTTAGATCATGCTTAATTTCCAAATGAAAACAATAGCCAGGTCATAATTAAGCCTAACGTGGCATAACTATTCCACATACAATTGCAAATGTGTTATATACTTAACAGGTCATAATTAAGCCCAACATGATACTACTTACCCTTGCATAACTTCAAACTCATTAGAGATTTTAGAATAGGTGGCAACGTCCTTTCAGGGGCATTCTTTTTAGTATTTCAAACTCAAGAATGATAACCACTGATATTCTCCTAATTGATGTTATATTACATGATAAGAAAATCAAGGAAAGAAAACAGGTGATCTGAACAAACACATTCTTAACAAAACATGACAGGAACACTCATGTCAGTTATAATACTTGTTCCTGTAACTGGTCACATGGCCTTAGCTGCTCTTTATAACTACCCTTCTCTACCACCCACTCTGTATTTTATCAAAGTTCAGCTCTGACATGGTCAGGCAGGATACTGGGAAGGTGTGCATAGAATCAGAGAATCAGAGAAGGATCACTCAGCAGACTTTTCTCTGAAGGTACTAAACCTAATTATCTGTGGCCAGTGCTCCCTGTGACCAGTGAGGAACTCTGAACTCTTCAGGGGGCCGGCGAGAAAGAAAAGAAAAAGGGGAAATAATCACACACACACACACACACACACACACACTCGGTGGATAAAGCAGAGCAGCTCCAACAAACAAGTTCCAACACGCTTCAACAACTTCACACATATATTACTTACATACATACATACATAAATACATATATACATACATACACACACATACATAAAAACATATATTTATATGTATATACATATACATATATATTGACAATTAAACAGACAAACATATTTGGTGGATGGAGCAAACCCCACAAGCCCCAATACACATTTACTATTTTTCTCATAGGTTTATATACCCTCTAAAGCAAAGCTCTGTACATCAGAAGAAAAAAATACCTCATGGCCATAAAAGCAATTATCACAGACAAAGCCATTACATGGAGGTAAATATAGCAAGATTATTGATTACATATTTTTTATCAAAACTCACACCTAACCAAACATTCTTTATCACCCTTTCAAAGCAATAGTTTTTAAATGTATCTTTCACTACACAAGCTCATTATAAGTTATATATATTCTAACATATATTAGATTACATTAACAATGCTTTTACCAAGAAATAGGTAGTCTATCTTATGTCTTATTTTTGAAATTTTGTATACATTAGCTAATCATTTATGTTAGTGGCCTTTTTTAAAATCATGGTGCACAACAAGATTTGTGACCTCATCCCTGGATCTAACCTAGAGTGAATGTTTTTCCTTGATCATAAATGTGTCCCAAGCCTGTTCTTCTTCCTAGTGCAATGTATGTGCTTGTAACACACAAAGGTGCAGCTTTCGCTGTTCTGGAGGAGGGCTTAAAGTTAGTTGAATAAAATCAGGAATTTTATGAAATCATTACCAGGAATTATAAAACCATCAAATCATCCAAACAGTATCATTATATGGAAGTACATCTTTATACTGATTTTGCAGGAAATCTGCCCAACCAGAGTGGGTAATTACCCAGGAAAGAGTAGGCAGGGGAGGGTTCCCTCACACCCAATTACAGCACATCAGATATAAGAGGCAAGCGCGGAAAGGCTTATCAGCATTAAGAAGCAATCCTGGGACAAAGCCCCTGTGGTCCATGCCTTCCAGGGTACAGCTATCTCAGGCCATGCAAAACAGTGGAGTGCCTCCAGGAAGCTCACGTGCTAGCTGAAGCCTTGCGGTATTTGGCTTCTGGCAATATTTCCTCTACCCTCAGCAAACACTTCAGCAGGTCTTGGCTGTTTTCCTAGAGGAGTGACCCATGCCTTCACTTCTGTGTCACTGTGCCTGGATTAGGCTGTTGTAATTTTCCATTGACTTTAATCACAGGACATGGTAGCACTGACTTCCTCAAGGATCTTCTGCACTCTAGACACAATCTTTTGTGGACACACCACCATCCTAGAGAAGCAGTACAATTTTCCCTTGGTAATCTAGATCAACCATCCCTCCTAACAGTGTTATTCCTTTCTTAGCCTATTAGCTTAAGGACAACAGAAGCCCAAAGCGGACAAGGTGAGGTCTGAGCTTCTACTTCAATGGAATGTTTGCTGTGGCTCCTAGCAGTAGTGCTCCCACCTCTACCAAAACTTCTAGGCCAGCAGAACAAAAGGTCAGATGAACGGGAGCCAAAAATTCTTCCTCGTGGGTGACTAGGGGTGAGAGTGAGTGGAACTATCCCCTTCTCCACCCCTTGGATGCTGGACCCATGGACCCTGGCTAGGGGATAAACCACACCATATATTGGATGCTAACTCAAAGCATATACTAGCCTTCTGGAAAACCCTATCCCAGCCCTTCAGGCTGATGCTACCTAATTGATGCTTAAACTGTGTCTTCAAAAGGCCATTCTATCTTTCTATGAGGCCAGATGCTTCAGGAGGATGAGGGACATGGTAAGACCCACTGAGTCCATGCCCACTGCCCGCTGCCCACTGCCACAGTTTGCTGACTGTGAAGGGAATGCCTTTGTCAGAAGCAATAGTGTATGAAATACCATGGCTGTGAATAGGCATTCTGCAAATCCATGGATGGTGGTTTTGGCAGAAGTACTACATGCGTTAAAAAAAAAAATCCATAGGGTATCAAGTTTCTTCTTGGTAGCCTGCTATCCTTCCTCTGAGTGCCACCTGAGACCTGAGAGAGGAGAGAGAGGAGAGACAGAGAGAAGAGGTGTTAGGATTCTGCTTCAGTCGGCTACCTGTGATGTCCCTGCTTACCTGCCATGGGCCATATAAAAGGACAGTCCCTCCACGTGACTCTCTCTCTGTCTCTCTGTCTCTGTCTCTGTCTCTGTCTCTCTCTCTCTCTTTCAGGTACCCCTTCCCCCTTTTCTTTCTGCCCCCACGCTCATCTAATAAACTTTGTATAACATAATATCTGCCTGCTACCTTGTATTCTATCATCCGTCATTAACCTTTAATTTTTGTATATGTACCTAGGATGGTTCTGGGTGAAATATTAACCCAAAATGAGCCCGGCGTGGTGGTGCACGACTTTAATCACAGCACTTGGGAAGCAGAGGCAGGTGGATCTCTGTGAGTTCGAGGCCAGCCTGGTCTACAAAAGTGAGTCTAGGAAAGTCAGAACTGTTACACAGAGAAACCTTGTCTCAAAAAACAAACAAACAAACAAAAACCAAACTGAAAACACCACATTGGCCTTTTCCACGCGCTACCGCTGATGACAGTCTTGGGGGACACCCGCTTAGCGTTCTTGCTCTTCTCATTGACAGTGCTTCTGGGAACGGAAGTAAGCTCTAGGCCTCTCTCACGTGATGGTCAGTGTTCATTGTGAACCCAAGGGATGTAGAGTGACCTGGGAAACAACGCTCCACAGCCAGGATAGGGTCTAGAGAGGTTTAAATGGAACATGGGGGCACTGTCTTCAGTACTATAGGCTGGGGGCCTTGAAGAACTAAAAGAGAGGTTTTGTTGTTACTGTTATTTTTTAAAAAATATTTGCAGTCATTTCCCTTGATTCCTTTCCCTTCCTAACTGAAGACAAAATGACAAGCACCTGTTGTTAAAATTCCTTTCCTCCAGCTAAAGCCCCAACAACAATCTGAGCCATGATTCAGCTGCGGTCCACTGGGCTTCCTCACAGAGCACGAGGGAAGAGTCACCTGCGGGTGAGTGGCTGCTCGTACCTAGCAGCCTACATTTGCCCTGCAGGGTGAGGGTTTCCCTCAGTGGCCTGGATGGAGCGCCCTCCTTTTTCCTCCCTGGCCTGTGTACCCTGGTCTCTCCCCGAGGCTACTCGTGATTAACACGGAGTTATGAAGCCGGGCGTGGTGGCGCACGCCTTTAATCCCAGCACTCGGGAGGCAGAGGCAGGCAGATTGCTGTGAGTTCGAGGCCAGCCTGGACTACAAAGTGAGTCCAGGACAGTCAAGGGTACACAGAGAAACCCTGTCTCGAAAAACCAAAAAAAAAAACAAACAAACAAACAAACGGAGTTATGTCCAACAGGTGGTAGGGGATGGTTGGATATTCAGGTGAGGGTCTTATGACCCTTCTTTTGCCCCCCCCCCAGCCCCACCACCACCACCACTGTAAGGAGATACAAATAGCCAACAAGCCCATCTGGGGAAGTCTTTTTGTAAGCGGGCACAGCTGAGTCCCCAAGATGGCAGTTGCGGCCGGGAGGATGGCCACTCACACCAGCACCTCGCATCCTCGCTGTCAAGCTTCCTCAACACGATGGGACCTTGAGACAAAACACATGCCTCTTTCCTTAAGGTGACCAAGGTGTCCACCCCCCACCCCCAAATGCCAGACTTTCCTCTGCACAGGAGCTCGCTAATCTCTATCTTTGTAACTAGCTGCAGGTGCTAACAGTTTTTGCCCCTTCCCATTTGTGTCTGTTCTTGTGGAGTGTGGGGTGCTCAGCTTATATTCAGCATCTGAAAAGCACGGCAGTATGTGACATGATGGTTGCTGAAGCTCCAGAGATGTAGCATGGAGGTAAAGTACTTGCCGAGGGCATGAAGTCCTGGATTCCATCCCCGTGACCACGAGGGCGGTTAGAGAAAGGCAAGGTGCTGTGTTTGATGACTAAGAGCCAAGGTTTGAGGGTCCAGGCGTTTTGGTGAAAACAAAGTAACCTGGAGTTACTAACAGTAACAACAGGGTTCCAATACCTTCCAGGCATCCGGTGCCCTCATTTTCCTTTGCCAGAAGTGCCAAACAGCAGAGAAACCTTGAGCTGCAGGAGTCGTCCCGAGGAGTGAGGAGTGCTCCCAGCTGCAGGAGTCGTCCTGAGGAGTGCGGGGTGCTCCCAGCTGCAGGAGTCATCCCGAGGAGTGCTGAGTGCTTGCAGCTCTCAGAAACAACTTCATTAAAGGCCCAAGAGGGACCCACCAGGAGTGGACACTGGGCAGAGTACATTCTGGTTCCTTGGCTGCCCCCTCACTTCAGGCGCCCTGCCTGGCCAGAGACTCTTCCAGGGAATGAGTTTCTGTTACTGGGTAAGCAGTAGGTGTGAGTTAGGCCCTTGGTTTGTTGGTCGTGACAGTAGGACAGGAGGCATGGCCTTCATGGAAGGCTTAGTTTGTTTCTTTTCAAACTGATCTCCTGTCTACTGTGTCCAGGGCTCTTTGCACCCCTCAAATCTCCACCCACACTAAAGTCCTCCCCACCTTACCACGTACCCAACTCCACACCATATTTGTTTCTCTTTATAAACAAAACAAACCAGAATTTAAAGAAAAAGAAAAGAGGCACAAGAGCTTTTGACACACAAACACAGAAAGGAACTCCACAAAACACTAAATCAGAAACCATAGTATATGAGCAAAAGACCAGTAAGATGAGGGAGGAGGGAGCAACAAAAACAACCAATCAAAACAAACAAAAACAACTACCCAAACAAAACTATATGAGACAAAAGTTTACAAAAATACCGCTGAATTCCTTTTGTGCTGGCCGTCTACTGCTGGACATGGGGCCTGCCCTGAAGTATAGTTAATACACCCAGTAAGACTCCATTAGACTCCACTAGAGAAAGCTGATTTTTCCTTTGCAAGCGGATGTCAGTTGGAGACAGCGTCTTGGTTAGGGATTGAAGCTTGTATCCCCTCCCCTCTCGGCCCTGGGACCCTGTCTGACTTGAGCTTGTATAGACTGTTTCTTCCGCATGGCTCCCTGGTCCCTGAGGGGAGTTTGAAGACACCCCACTAAGGAGTGAGGGTTTCAAAGCCTCTCACTCTCTGCACATTGTCCAGTTCTGAGTGTCGCTCTTAGTTGCCATATAGGACAAGCAGTTTCTCTGATGATGTCTGCTCAAGGCACTGACCTATGTGTAGAGCAATATGTCATTAGGAGTCACTTTATTGCTGTGTCCCTTTAGCAGAACAGCAGTACTTGGTTTTGTCCGAGGCCATGACCCATCCAGCCTCAGGCTTTTGGCCACCTGAGAAGTGTCTGGCATGAGTTCCTTTTCATGGAGTGAGCCTTGAAACCCAATAAAAGAGCGCTTGGTTACCCTCACACCTTTGTGCTTTTATTGTACCAGCATAATCTGCAGACAGGTCACCATTATAGATTGAGGAGTTTGGTGAAGGGCTGGTGGTTTCCTTTATCCTCTGGTGGCACGGAGAATTCCTTCCAGTACCATGAACAGGAATCGGTAGGGATGAAGGCTGTAGCTAGTCACCAGCTCAACTTCTCTGTGTTCAGTGAGATGTGTGAGCATCGCCTTTAGCAATAGACCTTACCATTCAGCCTGTAGAGAGCAATCAATGCCTTGGCAATAGCCTAGGTTGTTCGGGGATTTCCTTTGGCCAATACCTCAACTCAAGTGACCCATTCTCAGCACTGGAGTTTCACTTATCGAGGAAAGAGAACTTAACCGTTTTGTAAGATTCAGAACTGTGTCTTCTGGATGACAGACTGCTGCCCAGATGGACGCGCTGCAGCTGTGCTGCCTGCACTAGAGCAAGCCAGCCGACATTTTAGCATGGAGGGGAAGGGGCTCCTGACACCCCAGCTGGTGAGCTAATGGCCATGGATGGCTTCTGGGAATAGGAAAATCAGTTTCCTTTATGAGTAACTAGGCCAGACTCCTGTGATGACTCCATGCCCATAAGTAGAACAAATTGGACTTGGTGGGTTAACAAACAAACAAACAAAAACCCTCAAAGACCATGAAGTTGGAAGATGGCAGAGTAGATCTGAGAGAAGTTAGAAGGAAGACTGAGGGGTAACTACAGTAAAAAATACATTGCGTGCATGTACGAACTTCTCAAACAATTCATAAAAATGTGATATTCTTAAAGAATTTTAAAGGAGCCAAATAAACATACTTGACCTAGACCTATGGTTTTTAAAAGGTTTGATTTACCTTTGCAATGGAGCTTTCATACTGTTACAGCTGCTGCTGTTCCTAAACTCAGGCACACAAATACAGAAATGCACAGGATCTGACCAAATGTAGGTGACTCGGGGGGAAACATGCCCTTTGCTGTGATTTCTTTTCTTTTTTTTCCCAAGCCTTTCATTTGTTTTAATGAGTTTCAGAATGAGATATTGGCACCCAATTTTCTTATCAGTTCAAGGGTTTTAATATGCACTCATCTTTTTTTAAAATATATTTTATTAATTCATTCATATTACATCTCAATTATTATCCCATGCCTTGTATCCTCCCATTCCTCCCTCCCTCCCATTCCTTTCCTGTGATTTCATCCCTGAGACGAGAAAGACAACGGAAAGGCAGGGAGACTGCAGAGAGAAGGGGCCCGCCGGCCAGCCTCAGTCTCCCTTTTTCCATCCTGTGCCTCGTGGATGCTTGATCTTAACTCTCCCCTCAGACTGTCCCAGCTGCAGAAGCTAACAAGTAAAAGGACATTTCCCAGGTTCTGAGGTGGCTTGGTTTGGGCTAATTTCTACCTTGCATTTGTTCAAGCCTTGGCTTAGCAACTGAGGAGAACAATCTCCTAGCTCATTTGGCTTTTACCCCCAAGGCATGGCAGCTGATTCTGGTTTAAACAGATAGTGTCTCCATCACTTTCTTGGTAACCCTAGGGAGGCTTTGGGAGTTCTTTCTAGAAATAAGGCAGAGAAGCCATTTCTCTATAAGCCATCAGTTACAGTGCTTATACTTATCCCAGGAGACCCATGAGACACATCGTTTTTTCTACTTGATCAAGCCAGAGTGCATCCTGGCCTTCGCTGAAGAACCTTACCTAATGCCCTAGAATGCCGGGTGGTCAGAGTGGCTGAGGAGGTGGAAGAGCCATCAAGGCTGCTTTCTCGTCCTGATGGATAATTCTACCACCCCCTCCTGTCCTTTCTTGTTCTGAATGGACAGTTCTCCCATTTCCCCTTGTCCCACCCTTTTTTGCCTCACGTTTACCTCAAGCCTCCACTCCTCAGAACCTTAGCCTAGAATATTCTTTAACAATTACCTCTGTGTTCTCTATCCTGCCAGGCAGGAACATCTGTACAAAAGAGCCTTTGCCTGAGGGACATACCGCCAGTGTCTAGCAGTGTATTGCCCAAGGCCAGCACCTTAGTGAGCAGTCTGCCTGTTTGCTCTAGTCGCATTGCCTCTAACTCAACACCCATAGCCACAGTTGCTGAGGTGAGGCTTGGAAAACTGGCCACTGACGGCTTAATTGCTTCTGCCTGGGCATGAATTATGAACATTTCACTGGTCAAAGCAGACCATAAGGTCAACCAAATTCATAAGGGTAATGTAGGACATGGGTAACTATAGGCAGTGGTATACAACAGAAGTTGGGGGTTGCAGCCTCCTCCTGCCCAGGAAGGAGAGAAGCCCCGGTAATTCTGAAACTGCTGGCTTGAGCTCCTACCTCCTGAACCAAGCGCATGGTTTTCTTTGCTCTATCGCTGTCACCCAGCACGTATTATCAAGCATTTTTAACTTGGCAGTTCTAAGCACCGGGCTTTACTGGATATATCTCTATGAGAGTGAGCTTTGGGGCTAAAACAGAATTCGCTTATGCAAGCAGGCTGGTCAACTAGTCATTGCTTTCACAAGAATGGATTTAGTTCCTTTGTCACACATGACCCGTGTTTGTGCCAGTGTTCCTGTTCTCCGAGCCAGAACACAACTTGCTTCAGCAACCAATCACAGCTTATTTAATAATATATGTGTGATGCCGAGTCTTGGCTGTCAAGTTGACTACATCTGGAATTAACTAAAACATCTGAGTACATCTGTGAGGGATTTTTTTTTTTCTTATTTAAATCATTTGAAGCAGAAAAAGTCATTTCTAATCCCGTTCTTTTGAGTTGGGAAGATTCACCTCTGGTCTGGGCCATACCTGCTGCTGGCAGGCCAGATAAAGGGCGTGGCAGGAGGAAGCTTGCTTTCCCTTTGCCAGCTTGCTTTTGTTCTTGTTAGTGAGTGCATTCCCTCACAGCCATTGGAGCCTGCTTCTTCAGGACTCTGGTGTACACTGAAGACCAGCTGAGACGTCCAGCCTCATGGACTGAACAACTACTGGATTTCTGCAACTTTTGTTGTTAGAAAGCCTTTGTTGGAGTATCCAGACCACAGCCTGTAAGCCATTCTAATAAATAACTTAGCTTTCTAGATAGATAGACAAATAGAAAGACAGACAGACAGACAGACAGACAGACAGACAGACAGACAGACGATAGATAATCATGGCGCTTGCCCTCAAGGAAGTACCTTGACAGCTGAGGAAACAAGTTGTACACCCTGCCCCAGAGCTATATTCATGGCTCTATGCATTTTAAATATAGGTAGTATCAGTAGTCAGGAAACAAAATAATTTCAGAGGTAATATCAGCATGGTATTTATGAAATATATAGCATGATATGTATGAAATATAGCTTTATTCATCCACAAAGAAAAATGAAATCATGGTGTTTGCAGGAAAATGCATGGAACTGTGAGTAAGCATAATAAACTGGACTCAGAAAGATACATGCAGTATGTTTTCTCTCACATGAAAACTCTAGAGTTTTCTGTGGAGGAGATGGGCACAGGCTAGCAGGCCACAGCATGCATATGGAGCTCAATGGAAGAACCCAAAGGAGAGACTGCTTCAGCACAAACTGCCGGTGATGAACCACTTAAAACTGTTAATTACCAAAACAAAAACAAACAATAACAACAAAAAAAACCTGACCACTACCCCTTACAAGGTTCCTACTCTATAAGGCTCCCCAAGTTCTTATATACCCAAAAGTTCAACTAAGCAAAATTTATATGCTTAAGTTGAGATAGAAATTATCAGGGGAGAACTTTTTCTTTTGTTCAAATTTTCTTTCTTTCTTTCTTTCTTTCTTTCTTTCTTTCTTTCTTTCTTTCTTTAAGGCAGGGTTTCCCTGTATAACTCTGGCTGTGCTGGACTCACTCTGTAGACCAGGCTGGCCTCGACCTCACAGAGATCCACCTTCCTCTGCCTCCAGAAGGCTGGCATCAAAGGCGTGCACCACCATGCTCAGCCTCAAATTTACTTTTATACCTTTACTAAAAGAAGGAAGAGAATGCAGTCACCATTTTAAAAGCCAAATACTGCTCTAGGTTTCCGCTGTTTTAAAGGACAAAAGTCTGTGACATCAGACACAGGAACAGATAAGAAACAGCAGGCAGAGCCACACTGGTTCGGAACTAGGCATAACTTCTGATATCTCTTGCTTTTAAAACAGGATTCAGACTTTTTGATATGCACGAACAGTTGCTATTTAGATTGCTATTACAACAATTTGATGTTTCCCCTCATTTTTATTTATTTTTCCTTCATTTTCATTTTATGAGCATGGGTGTTCTGCCTGCATTATGTCTGTGCACCACATGTGTGCAGTGCCCACAGAGGCCAGAAGAGGGCATTGAATCCTCTGGGAATGGAGTTACCAATGGTTGTGAACTACCATGTAGTTGCTAGGAATGGAGCCCAACTCCTCTGGAAGAGCAGCCAGTGTTCCTAACCATGGAGTCATCTCTCCAGCCCCTTACCTTACTGTTTAAATTGGTCACCACAGAAATGCAAAGAAGAACCTGCGCTTGATGATGGAGCCAAATCTAGGAGCATTGGAAAGCAAGATGGGTCAGTAAGTTAAGGCACTTGCCTGCCACCAGGCCTGGAGAATCAAACTCAGGCTAATCAGGCTTGATGACAAGTGCTTTGACTTACTGAGCCATCTTGCTGGCCACATCTGTTTATTCTTCAGCTTCATTTCCAACATAGAAAGAATCACCTGCTCTTGGTGACTTTCTGTTCTCTCTCTCTCTCTCTCTCTCTCTCTCTCTCTCTCTCTCTCTCTCTCTCTCTCCCTCCCTCCCTCCTTCCCTCCCCCCTCCCTCCCTCTCTGTCTTGGTTGGGCGTGCGCCACCATGCCCGGCTGTTCTAATCCTTTTTAACAAGGTCAAATTTGTCCAATTTCAAGTGCTACCTTCTCAGACAGAGGCCATTTTCTGATCCTGAAGGTGGGAAGCCAGCCTCATAGGTACTCACAACAGCAACTCAGACCTGCTCACTAAACTGCTAGATGTTTACAGAGGCTGGTCAGGGGTTAGGGTGCTTTAAGGATTTCAGCTGACTCTTGGCAGGAAACAGAGCTGTGAGCCCCAGGCTCCTCAGGAGGCCAGCAGTCTGGTCTCTTTTTATGACACTGGCTTCTTACCAGGTGAAGGTCTGCCATGGCTGAGGTCTTTCTCTCTGCTCTACTGAGTAACTGAGAGAGCTGGCCCCAGTGTCCTCAGAAGAGACTACTATTTTTAGAACATAATTTAATCTTGACCTAGTAACTTATAATTTTTGCTTGGAGATAGTTCAGAATATGTACAGCATAATAAATCACAGGGTAGACCTGTGACTTATAAATATGTAAACAAAGTGAGAGATTCATTCTTTAAATATATGTTTATGTGAAATATGCATGCATATTTCACGCATTGGGTATTGAATTTAGAGTCCCACACAAGCTAGGCAGACATTCGACTGCTGAACTGTATTCTCCGTACAAAAAGAAAAAATATTTTCTTTTAGGAAATTTTCATTAAATACTTGTATACTGTAGCTAGTCTTTGCTACTTTGTGGGTTCTTCTATTTCCTACCCTTTATTCCCCTCCCCATTTCACCCCCTAACACTAGATAGGAGAAAAACAGGGGGGAGAGGCATTAGGAAAATCCCTGAATCTAATTTCTTTCCTTTTGTTTCTTCTTTGACGATGGCTACTAACAAACTACAATCAACCTCCCTACATGACCAACAACCACCCACACCTTCTCTCAGGGCACTTGCATTTATGTATCCTCTGAAAAGTTCCCAGAATTCCAAACATCACACAATCACAGAAATTATCTATCCTGTCCAGCAGGACCAGTAATTACGGGGTCGTGAGGGGAGCCATACCTGAGAGATGGGACGGGAAAGAAGAGGCGAGACCAAGTAGCATTCCTATCAAGGTCTGTTTATTGAATCAAAAGCAAAAGCTTATATGGGGTAGAGGCAGGAGCTAAGCAGTAGGGGGGGGGCCCCGAGAATGTCTCCAGATACCACAGGGGAACATCCTGTGGTTTATCTCAGAACACTATCTCTCAGGAAGTCCGGAGCTAACCTGCTAAACAACCTCTGCAGGGGCTGAAAGGAGGAAGTTATGCAGAGGCTGAAAGGAAGAAGTTTAGCTTTGGAACGGGGCATCAGTATCTTTCCATAGCCAGTAGACTCTTTCAGCCTTGAATGACCCCGAGCTGGCTCTGAACAATTATCTGCAATTGGCAAACCCACGCATCTGCTAGAGCACGAGGCAAATCATAGTCAGCTGCTGCAGACAGTTCAAAGCAGCCCCACAACCCTACACCTGGGATTAAAATAAAACCACATTCTTATAATATTTCTGTGTTTTTAAAGAAACCAAAATTCCATAATTGTCACTACAATATACTACTGGCCTATGAGCTGACCATCTCCAAAGAATCTGTGTGTCCTTCTCCACAAAATACTTTTAAAAATCTTCATTAGGGCCGGGCTTGGTGGCGCACGCCTTTAATCCCAGCACTCGGGAGGCAGAGGCCAGCCTGATCTACAGAGTGAGTCCAGTACAGCCAAGGCTACACAGAGAAACCCTGTCTGGAGAAAAAAAAAAAATTCTTCATTAGGAAAACCTAATGTGAAACAGCTTCAAATGGCCAAACGTGGTTTGCATGTGTCTCCTGCTGCTCTGGTACTGGAGACTTAATCTTATCAAATGATTGTGCCCATGGCAATTCAAGATGGGGACTCTGGGCGGTCACTACAACATGGGGACTCTGGGCGGTCACTGAGCATGATAAGGTTTTAAGAAGCCAGAGGCCTGAACACACATGCCCCTCACTCCAGCTGTGTGATGTCCCCTGCGGTGAATGATACAACCAGCTTCTTAGTATCATACCACCTAGACTCCAGACATACAGATGACGTAGAAGTTTAAAGAAGTAAAGTTAACGCTATGAAGAATTTACTAATCAACCCACTTAGGAAAGTTATACAAAATAGAATTCAGCTAGCAAGCACTGCC
>OU015751.1:69538139-69567415 GCA_907169655.1 Acomys percivali | reverse complement strand
TCAGTTTTCTTCCACCATGTAGGTCACAGGAATCAAACTGGTCAGGCTTTGCAGCAAGTGCCTTTAACCACTGAGCCATCTTGCCAGACTCTGAACATAAGTCTGACAGGAAGTGGAATAGACAGTACAACCAATGGCTCAGCTCCAGCTCCTGGGACTAAATTAAAAAATATAATGTCACAGGGCGTGGTGGCGCACGCCTTTAATCCCAGCACTCAGGAGGCAGAGGCAGGTAGATCGCTGTGAGTTCGAGGCCGGCCTGGTCTACAGAGTGAGTCCAGGACAGCCAGAGCAACACAGAGAAACCCTGTCTCAAAAAACCAAAACAAAAGTCTTTGATCATGCAGATAATATGTTCATGAGTGTCTTTAAAACTACAGTGTATGGCACATGTAAGCCATGCTCTCCCTTTCTCTGCCAGACAGTTTTATTGTGCAATTCTCTCAGCATCCATTTTGTCACTGGAGTGCTATGTAACTTCAAAGTGTCTGGTACCCTGGGCTGTCACTTGGAGACAGAGGCTGTTATGTGACTCTAAGATCATTACTGCATAGGTAGCAAGGGACCACTCTGGTAGGGATGTTAGTAGCAAGGATTAATTATATAGGAGGTGGGCATAAGTACCTGGGAGATTTATTTCCCTTTTACATTTTTCTATGGATTTAAAACAATACTCTTAATGGTAATTCCTTGTTGGAGATTCAGGTAACGTACTCTAACAGCAGGCCATTTAATAGTGCCAAACTTCAAACATCTTCGCCTATTCATAACAGCTATGTTATGTGTTCTTGAAACAAACTCAAATACAATCACAACTAATATCCAGCCGAAGTCTATCCATATGGTTCACCAAAATGTACCAGTGTGGGCAGTATGAGCACACAGCGGATACCGCACCCAATGCATGATCCTTTTTTACACCCCAAAGCCACACCAGTAGTTAGTGGTTAGTCCATGTTTCTCAGGTCTGTAACACTGTGAGTTGGTAGACATGAGAAAATGAGGCAGCTGGCAGAGCTGTGGGTATAATTATTCACTCCCTAGTGCCAGCCAATACCCCCCAATACTAATTCCTTATACTTAGCATACTTCCCCATAGGTTCGCTTTGGTGCTGTACATTCAAACTATAAACAGACAACTCCTTCAGACTCATCCCTCACATCTCCCTCAAACACGTCACTTGCACAGAGTCTTCCAACGGATACGAAGAGAACCAAGAAGCCACCAAAGCAGTCAGTGTTCTGTTGTAGAGTTAGACACCAGGACATGAGGGATCGGCGGCTCTTGATACATCTAGTAGACCAGTGACTGTCCACTGTGCTCTCCTCAGTTGCTGGTAGAGAGAGTCCTTTGTGTCCAGCGTCACATCTTGCCTGCATATCTCAGGGAAGAGATGTTACACCATCGTGGCATGTCAGGAGCACGCTGGCTTTCTGCTCTCTGCTTGCCCAGGCCTGTGGATCCACCATTAGGTCTTTTGCACAGATTAGCTGACCCGGTCACACCGGTCTCCAGTGCCAGCCAGTGTCCCTTCCTTTTCCAGATCTACTGACATACTTTGAAGCAGGAAGCTGGAAGTAGTTTTTCTACCTGATGTACCCCTTTCTTGAATGGTGGCATGATCACAGAAAGAAAGGATAAAATGCATGCCTAGGAGAATATAATTTTCATACTAAGAGCTCAATTTATTAACTTACAATTTTTGACTTTTGATTGATTACTTTTTTCAGTTGAAATTGTACATCCCTTAGCACACAATTACACATGAGCATAGAGAACTGTAATTCAGTGGCATGATGGTGAACATCTTTTCCTCATACCTAATTTCCCTTTTTTAAAAAAAAATATTTTATTTAATTTTTAATTTATGTGCATTGATGTGAGAGTGTCAGATCTTAGAGTTACAGATGGTTGTGAGCTGCCACGTGGGTGCTGGAAATTGAACCCGGGTCCTTTAGAAGAGCAGGCAGTACTCTTAACCACTGAGCCATCTCTGCAGCCCCTCCCTTTTTTTTCTTCCTTTTTACTGTTGACATCACAGGGTTCTCATAAGCCTTATCTACACAAAGGCACTTTCCATCATGAAGGAAAAAGGAAAAAAAAGAACTGACTTCCTCTTTTCATTTATTAGAACTTGCTGCTATAAATCATGGCTGTCACAAACTACAAAGAAGCTGGGCATGGTGGCGCATGCCTTTAATCCCAGCACTCGGGAGGCAGAGGCAGGCAGATCGCTGTGAGTTCTAGGCCAGCCTGGTCTACAAAATGAGTCCAGGACAGCCAAGGTTACACAGAGAAACCCTGTCTCGAAAAACCAACAAAACAAAACAAAACAAAACAAAACAAAACAAAACAAAAAACCAGAAACTACAAAGAGATGACCAGAGACTCCAGGTTCAGTGTCTTCATTGTCTTACATGGAGGAAGTGGCCAGCTCAGATACAGAGTTTCTAAGCATTGTCCTGAGTGTAAAATACCATGAGCTGTTTAAAAAGATTCTTCAGCTGGGAGGTCGTGGTGCACACCTTTAATTTCAGCACTAGGAAGGCAGAGGCAGGAGGATTGCTGTGAGTTCAAGGCCAGCCTGGTCTACAGAGAGTCCAAGACAGCCAAGGCTACACAGAGAAACCCTGTCTGAAAAAAAAAGAAAAGAAAGAAAGAAAGAAAGAAAGAAAAGAAAAGAAAAATCATCAGGATCTAACAAATAACAATGGAAAAAGTGAATATTTACACTCCAAAATATACTTGGGCCCATTATTTAAACCATAAAGAATTAACTCAAAATTAGTCATGGGTAGGGCTGGAGAGTTGGCTCAGTGGTTAAGAGCACTGTCTGCTCTTCCAAAGGTCCCGGGTTCAATTCCCAGCACCCACATGGCAGCTCACAACTGTCTGTAACTCCAAGATCTGACACCCTCACACCAATGGACATAAATTAAAATTAAATAAAAATAAATAAAAATTAGTCATGGGTATAAATATGAGCTAAAACCATAAAATTATTAGAAGAAGACAGAGGAGATGGTTTATGTCATGAGATTTGGAAATTATTTCTTATGTAACTTCAAAAGCAAAGACAAAAAAGTAAAGTTAAGTAAATTGGTCTACATTAAAAATTGAATCTTCTGTGTATCAAAGGACACAATCAAGTGAGAGGGCCTCCAATGGGACGGCAGAAAATATTTTAAAATTCTATGTCTGACAAAGGGTTAATATTCAGCCTCTAATTCAACAACCAGAGCCAAAAAGCCTGACCCACAACTAGGCAAGGCAACGGAAAGCTTTATCTCTAGAGAAACTCTAACAACCGCCAACAAGTCTGCAACTAGTTGCTGGATGTCAGCAGTCATTAGGGGAATGTGACTCGATGGCGCAATGAGATGCCAGCTCACACACACTGGAGTCACAGAGCTGGCAGGGATGCCAAGACGCCAGAGTTGCGTGCCCTGCTGTAGGGCATGTAAAGAGGATGCAGCTGCTGCGGAAAGCAGCACAGCAGCTCCTCAGAACTTAAAATAGAATTCTCATACGATCCAGCAATTCCATTCCTGAGGACACATCCAAGAGGACTGGAAGCAAGGAGTCCAAAAAACGTGTGCCTCGGGATCATGCCAGCTAAACGCCCATTTAGGAAGGAAGGAAGGAAGGAAGGAAGGAAGGAAGGAAAGAAGGAAGGAGGAAGAAAGAGAAAGAAAGAAGGAAGGAAGAAGAAGGAAGGAAGAGTAAATAAGAAAATGTGATGGTACATGTACATAAAGGAATTCAGCCTTATATAGAAAGGAAATCTGATATGTGTTCCAATATGAGTGAACCCCAAGGACCTTGCACTGAGTGCAATAAGCAGTCACGAGGGAAAACACTTCACAGTTATGTTCACATGTGCTACATAGATTAGTCAGATTTCTGCAGATAGAAAGCAGAACAGAAGTTCCCTGAGGCAGGAGAGAGTTTAACAGACATGGCGTTTCGGTTTAAAATGAAGTTTGGGCTATCTACAGCAATGTAAATGTACTTGATACTGAGCTACACACTTTAAAATGGGTGCAAATGGCATGGTATTTCACTGCAGTAAAACACCAACTAGATAGTTCATGCCCTGTGGCACTCATTGCAGTGGCCTGCCATCTATTGTACAGTATTGGCATCAGAGGTTGGCTTGAAACAGGCTACAGCTTAAGCAAGTAGCCAGAGAGCTCACAGGAGCAGGAGATGCTAGGGACCACTTGTGTTCTCTCCTGTGACCCACCGTGCAGGAAATACAACCGTTGCACCGTTGGAAAATCTGGTCAGAAACTAGTGCTGCTTCATAAAAGATGCTGAGTGCCATGCGTGCTACTTATGCACTGCAGAAGCCCTGTACCAACAGGAAGATTTTTTTTTTTCAGGAAGATTTTAAGTAAAGAAAAAAAAAAAAAGCCACCACTATTCATGTTGTTAAGCTACTTTTGTAAAAATGGTCTGATCACCGAAAAGAAATGGATCTATTTAGCTGAGCTAAGTATCTACTAATGACATGGCCTTTGTTCCAGCAAACACTACCCAGCTTCCAGAAGCCAAGCCTTAAAAGCTTGCTTTGTACAGCTGTTGAAGGCTGTCATTACATGGATTTATTTTGGGCACTGGATCCTGGAGCTCCTGCTAATAGCAGTCAACTAAGGTAATTCCAGCTTCATTTGGCGAGTGTTCTAATGGCAGTAAAATATGTCGCTCATAAATCACAATGGCACCCAGAAGGAGCTTGCTCTGTACAGCCACAGAGGCCTGGCAGCCACAGTCCCCATCTTCTCTAATCATCCTTTGCTGAAAACATTTTTTTTTTTTTTTGGTTTTTCGAGACAGGGTTTCTCTATGTAGCCTTGGCCATCCTGGACTCACTTTGTAGACCAGGCTGGCCTTGAACTCACAGCGATCCGCCTGCCTCTGCCTCCCGAGTGCTGGGATTAAAGGAGTGCACCACCATGCCCGGCCTGAAAACATTTTTTATTACTTAGAAAAATGAAATGGAATCTTTTGGAACCAAATTCTGTTACAGTTTAATATCCACACAATAAAAATGTGTTTGTTCAATTCCAGACGCCAAGGTTTAAATTTGCTGGAGAGCATTTGATGCTGTGATCTTGTTTCATGAATAAATGAACTTTAACATGTATTATTTTGTATTTACAGAGTGCCTCTTCAAAGCATCTTTACTGTTTTGCAGACCTTCTGTCCCTGGCAAGCCTGTGAAGTTCACCAAAATTCACCCCCCAGCCAAATGCCTCGTAAGAGAAGAGTTAATTAAAATTATCTTTTTAAAAAAGATTTATTTATTTATTTATTTATTATGTATAGTGTTCTGCCTGCATGTACACCTGCTGGTCAGAAGAGGGCACCAGATCTCATCACAGATGGTTGTGAGCCACCATGTCGTTGCTGGGAATTGAACTCAGGCCCTCCAGAAAAGCAGTTAGTACTCTTAACCTCTGAGCCATCTCTCCAGCCCCATGAAAATTATCTTTAAAGAAACTGTCAAAGGAGCTAGTGGTAAATCTCAGTGGTTGAGTGAGGGTTTAGCATGTTTTGTGAGACCTCTGGTTAAATCTCCAACACCATTAAAAAAAAAAAAATAGTGCTGGCATAAGACCTGATAGCTACTGACACAGAGAGACTGAGCTGGGCCTGGTCTGCAAATGCCCTCCCTGATGCCTAGAGTCCACAGTGCCAGCACAGCCTACAGGAGCAACTGGGGGACAAACGTCCTCGATGGTCTTATCCAGCTGTGAGCCCTGCAAGCTATAACGCCAACTTGCCAGACAAGGTGTGCCCTCTGCTACAGTAGAGGCATGAAGATAATGGGGTAACTCACCACTCTAGGCAGGATTTCAGGTCTCCACCACTGCTGGACATTCACAGCTGCCCCAGTCAATGGCTGGGGAAGGCCCAGGTCACTGGGGGGCATCTCCTATTGTTTTGCTAAATGAACACAGTGTCAATCCACCACCTAAACATTTGCTTATACCTACAGTAAAGTGTTGTTCTCAGCTAGGTCAGGACTTCTGTTTTGCAATGGGTTACGGCTAATTTAGAGACTCATTACTGGTCAAAATGCCCAGCACACATGACTTGAGTGCCCACACATACACGGAACCTAAATTCAGAGTCAACAGAAGTGCCATTATAATCATAACGAAGTTCACCAGTGTAGTCATGGGCGTGATGTAGAGCGTGTTCATCGTTTCTAAGTCAGTCATCCCTATAAGCAAGCACTCTAAGCCACACAAGGCTTATGCCAAATATAGTATAGCTGGAATCACTGTAAAAATGGCCATAACAGGGGCTAGAGAGATGACTCAGAGGTTAAGAGTACTGAATGCTCTTCCAAAGGTCCTGAGTTCAATTCCCAGTAATCACATGGTGGCTTACAACCATCTATAATGTGATCTGATGCCCTGTTCTGGCCTGCAGGCAGAATACTGTATAAATAATAAATCAATCTGTAAAACAAATGGCAATAACAGTTTTATGGCTATTTATTGCCACACTATTTTAAAAATCATAATCTTATTGAGCTAAAGGTTTTAATTATTCACTGTTTACTGTTGTAGTTGGCACCATGAGCCCAGGAGAACAGAGCCTTAAAATGAGGCAGAGTAAAGTCTCATGCAATAGCTGACTTTACTCAGATCATCAGACAGTTTATACTCGGAGGGTTAAGAAGAGTCATATAATGGGCATATCTGGGCCCAAGGGTCCTGCTCAAACTACGGCACCAGCCAAGGACAATACATGCACTAAACTTCAAACCCCTACCCAGATCTAGCAAATGGACAGGACATTCTCCACAGTTGAGTGGAGAGTGGGGTCTGACTTTCACAGGAACACTGGTGCCCCATATTTGACCACGTCCCCTGGAGGGGGAGACCTGGTGGCACTCAGAGGAAGGATAGCAGGCTACCAAGAAGAGACTTGATACCCTATGAGCATATATAGGGGGAGGAGGTCCCCCTCAGTCACAGTCATAGGGAAGGGGAGTAGGGGGAAAGCAGGAGGGAGGGAGGAATAGGAGGATACAAGGGATGGGATAACCATTGAGATGTAATATGAATAAATTAATTTAAAAAAAGAAGAGTCACATGAGTAAGGTGTAGAATGGCAAGGACAAGCACCAGGTGGCAAGAGCAGGTTTTTCCACAGAGGCACATGAATGACAGCAGCTAAAGTAAACTCACTCCTATCCGACACACTTGGGAGGGGCCCAGAACATTCCAAGAACAATCCTCTGTTTTGAAGAAACTGATTTCACTAGACTTTCATCTTGATTTCTGGGAATTTTCTCACAAGGACGCAGGGTTGCCCCACCACGACTCTGTTCTTGGACTTTGTGTCAACAATTCACAATATAAGTAAATTTTCCAGTTTGCTTAAATCAAGAAATAATCATCATCTGTGATCAATAATAATAAATAAATAGATCCTAGTGCACTGAATTTCTAAATCCACATGCTTATCTCCTGGAAAAGGAATACTTGGTGGTATGATGAAAATCCATTTTAAATGTATGTGGGGCCGGAAGTGCAGGAATCAAAACAAATGACTCCTGAAGACCCTAAGCACTCTTCAGAGCTCAGCGCGTCCTTAGCCACGTCTACCAGAAGTCACCGACACAAGAATTTTAGTTGTAACCAAAACTGAAAGCTAACTCTGTGTTTTACATGGTAATGCTATGTGATATGGCAGCCTTTCTTCTGATAGCTCAGAGATGCAGCCTGAAAGTTGCTGTCCCAGTAAGGTGACAACTCCAGTCACTGAAAGAGGCTAGGAATTGGGGTGGGGTAGGGGGGGGTGAAATGACTTTGTTCTAATGTTTGACTTCTTCAGCTACCTCGTGGTGACCTTTGTCCTTAGAATTAGACTTGATGGAGACTGGGTAATTCAGCTCCAGATGACCCCAACTGGTCAACAACTCAGGAGCCAGCACTAGGGATCCCACAGTTACACATCAGCCTGAGCAAGGCTGGAGGAAATGCCGACAACTGTCCGGACCGCTTCAGGCCAAGGGCACTCTGGAGTGCAGGAGCGGGCAGCTGGGCAAGGGGAGCAGAGACTTCTTCACCCTGACTGGCTTTTGTCCCACTTCAAACTGTGGTTTCCTGGAAGCACTGGCCTAGGGCAGTCACCCTGGGGCAGTCACCCTGGGGCAGCCTCCGGTTGCTTGTCCAGGCAGCCAGCCAGCCGTCATTAGCTTCCCAGAGTCACACTGGGCGCCAGAGACCCACAGTCGCTCCCCACACCCTTGGGTTACATAAAAGGAGCAGAGAGCATCTGGGAAGCTTGCTAAGATGGCACCCAATGCTGGGGCAAAAAT
Source organism: Acomys percivali (assembly GCA_907169655.1). NCBI lineage: Eukaryota > Metazoa > Chordata > Mammalia > Rodentia > Muridae > Acomys > Acomys percivali. Next base: position 69,559,070 of record OU015751.1, on the reverse strand, counting down.
AACACTGTGGCCAAGAGCTATTTTTTGAACCACGTAAACCAGAGGGGGGTATATGATGCCAAGTAAAAAGAACCTTCTAATGAATATGCTATGTGATGAGTGAAACCAGTGCCAGGGCAGGCAAGGGACAAGGCACAGCTCCTCAGCAGTATCTAGTGGCCCTCTCCCACTTGTTCTTCCCTGCAGTATACTCTCTCTTTCTCTCTCTCTCTCTCTCTCTCTCTCTCTCTCTCTCTCTCTCTCTCTCTCTCCTTCCTCCCTCCCTCTCCCCCTCTCTTTCTCTTTCTTAAACAGAGACTCATGCATTCAAAGCTAGCCTCAAACACACCCAGGAGCCAAAGATGACTTTGGATTCCTGATCTGATTGCAGGTATGGGCCACCATGCCCAGTTTATGCAGTTGGCGGGGACCAGGCAACACTCTAGCATCATTATTAATTACTTGTGCAATATGTTAACCATCTTTACCTCACAGACACCACTACAAAAGAAAATGTTTGCTTTGGTTGATAGTTTCAGGGAGATCTCAGTCTATTGGAGCAGAGAAAGGGTGCGGGGCAGAGGCTCCATCTGTTAGCAGCAGTGTGAGAGGCAGGGGCTTGTTCCCCGCAGACAGACAAGAGGATGCTTTAACCTTCAAGCCCTGACTGATCTTGACCTATGCTCAAAAGCCAGAGCCTACCTCCTAGTCCTCCACAGCTTTCTCATATCACCCCAAATGATTACTTGTGCTCTTTCTAAACAGCCCTGGGAGCCCTGGGAGCTCTCTGCTCTCACTTCGGTAGCTTTGATCCTCAGAGATCTCTTCAGCACTCTGTAGGAAGATCGTAGGAGAGCCTGCAGCAACTGGGCCGGGGACTCTGGAGACTATCTTGTAACCAGAGCTGTAGAATTTGTACTTGGACAACAGCAGCATAGCATGACAATCAGAGCCAGGTGTCTCTAGAAGCTTCTGTCTCTCTCACCTACCAGAGCTCCCTTCATAACAGACTCAGCCATCCTGTGAGTGGGAGCTGTGTGGGCCGTGAAAAACAAAACAGCCAGGAGTGGGATCTTGCGAGGAAGATGAGGCCACAGTGATTTAGAGTTTGATCCTGAACTTCCTACCAGTCTGGGAGACGAGAGCGACATGTACCTATGTGACTCATGTCGTTCCCGACATCCTGTTGTGGCCTTATTATTTTAGGAATAATCCAGCTGCTCTCAGGAGTACAGGCAAGGGAATGGTTATTTTGTGGATCTTCAACAGATAGCTGCAGTTGAAGGACATAAAGTTTTACGTACGAGTCTCCGATGTTTAAGCTCATTGGCTGGGCTGGGAGAGAGCTCCATGGTTTCTCACAGACCGAGGCCCTGAGCTACGCCCAGAGATGCTTTGGTGAAACTGGCCCTAGTAGCCAGCACAAAACGGATTCGGTGGCTTTTGTGGGCATTTTGTTTCGATTTTTTTTTTTTTTTTTTTTTTTTTTTTTTGGTCTTACTGATTTACTCTCTTAAAGTTTGTCTATGTGGAGTTTCATTTTGGATTTTGGGTTCTGTTTTTTTTTGTTTCTGTTTTTGGTTTTTTCTTAGAGTTGTTTTGCTTTATTGTTTTGTTTTGTTTTTAGAGCAAGGGAGCTGGAGACGGGGGTCAGGGGGTGGGAGGTGGGAGGTCGGGGGGGGGGGGGGGGGGGGGGGGGGGAGGGGGTGGGGGGGGGGAGGTAGGAGTGAAGTTGGGTGGGTAGGGAGAAGGGGAAGATCTGGAAGGAGTTGGGAAAGGGTGAAAAATATGATCAAACTATGTCATATGAAAAAGTAATAAAAATGAAATGAAATGATGATGATGATGATGAACACTGGTCGTGCGGAATCCCCACTGTAATCCCAGAACTGAGGAAGTGAAGACAGGCGCGCTCCTGAAGCTCACCCTGGCCAGTCAGCCCTGCCTGCTGGGTGAGTCCCAGGAAGTGAGACTTCGTCTCAAAAATAAAGTGGACAAGGATGTCGTGGGGAACAATACCTGAAGATGACCTTTGACCGCCACACGTGTGTGGGTGTGTGGGTGTGGGACCCTCACACCCACACATACACATACCCCTACTACATTTTAAAAATAAAATAAAAGCAATTAGTTGTCTGGACTAGAAGAAGACTAGAATCTGGACTAGAAGGAATTATCTAAGTATTTTGTTCACACCACTGCCTCCGTTTCTCACAGAGAGCTCTGTGTGACTCTCCTGAGATGAAGAGACCGTGTCTCAGTGACTTATCCAGGTCACAGAGCTAATAAGTGCTGCAGATCGCACTTGCCTGCGTCCTTTGTGCCCCCACAGCTGAACACTGCTTCCTCCAGGAGCAATGCCTATGGTAAGCGCAGTAGTTAGTGTCAAATCCTGGTGTCAACGGTCTTCAAACTGGAAAACAAAGCATTATATGGATAAGACCTCCGCTTTTTATATTAAATTCTAATTCAGTGCTTTGGCTATGGCCAAACTACGTTATTATATTATATACTACGTTATAACCTGTGCTATGTTGTCAGAACAAACTGTCTTGCCCTTGCTCAGCGGTTCCGGTGGCTGTGCATGAACCGTAAATGTTCTTTGTCAAGGCTGTCAACATGTCTGAAGCAAATGAACCGGGACATGCTTTATAATGTTACGTCCTCTCTTCCCTTTGGAGTGCGGACTCTCACCCAGCATGCGAAGGCTTTCCTCCCTGCCTGTGAGAAGGACGGCAGCTTGTGCTTCTAGGACGTCCATGCTTTAAATCTGCTGTGCAGAAAACAATTTTCCAAGAGAACCGTTCCCGCTCGATGCCCGTTGGAAAACAAATGAGAAATAACTGTGTTACCGACCCGTGGATGTTTTCCTCGTCCGTGGATGAATGCCTGCAAAGCGTCTTAAAGGCTAAGGAAGGATTGTGCTAAAGGCTAAACTCTGAGACAGGTTTACGTACCCTGCCCTGCACTTTCCTCGGGGCTTAGCACCTTTCAGCCTATCTGTGGAGGATGCAGGCGGGAGCATTGCTGTTGGCAAACAGAATTAAGCAACTTAGCTGAATTCGTATTTAAGGCAAGGTTTGCCTTCATTAAGACATTTCAGAAAGAGCTGTCGGCGAGGGATTCCGTGCTGCACACCCAAGAAGCTGCTCGCGGTCCCCACGAGGGCGTTGCCCAAACCAACCCTTAGAGAGGATGTAAGTACGCAAACCTTACAGCTCTGGCTCTTTTTTTTTTTTAAATCTACTCTCATACAATTTCTTTTTTTTTTTTTTTTAGAAAATTTTTTTATTAATTTATTCGTATTACATCTCGGTTGTTAGCCCTTCCCCTGTTTCCTCCCATTCTTCCCTCCCTCCCACTTCTCCCCTTCTCCCCTCCCCTATGTCTGTGATTGAGGGAGACCTCCTCCCCTATATATGCTCTTAGAATATTGAGTCTCAAAAAAAAAAAAAAAAGAATATTGAGTCTCTTCTTGGTAACTTGCTATCCCTCCTCTGAGTGCCGTCAGGCCTCCCCATCCAGGGGACGTGGTCAGAAAAGGGGCACCAGAGTTCGTGTGAGAGTCAGATCTCACTCTCCACTCAATGGTGGAGAATATCATGTTCGTCGGCTAGGTCTTGGTAAGGGTTCGAAGTTTACTGCCTATATTCTCCTTGGCTGGTGCCTTAGTTTGAGGAGGACCCCAGGACCCAGATCTGCCTGTCATAAAGTTCTTCTTGTAGGTTTCCAGGACCCTGTGGGTCCTACTATTTCCCCATTCTTCCATGCTACTCTCGCCTAAAGTCTCAATAGGATGACCTCTCCTCTGACCCACTTTCCTGGTAAGTAAAGTTTTTCAGGGTACGTATCCCTTGGACTAGTGTTTTGATATAAGTGAGTATATACCGTCTGTCTCTTTTTGCTTCTGGGTGAACTCACTCATTATGATAATTTCTAGATCAATCCATTTGTCCACAAATTTCGGAAAGTCCTTACTGGTGGGAATGCAAACTAGTACAACCACTTTGGAAAGCTATCTGGCGCTTTCTCAGGAAAATGGGAATAGGGCTTCCTCAAGACCCAGCTATTCCACTCCTGGGAATATATCCAGAAAATGCCCTACCACACAACAGGGACATATGCTCAACCATGTTCATAGCTGCTTTATACATAATAACCAGAACATGGAAACAGCCTAAGTGTCCCTCAGTAGAAGAATGGACGAAGAAACTGTGGTACATATACACTATGGAATACTACTCAGCTATTAAAAACAAGCTCTGGCTCTTGAGCCACTCAAACTAGCTATGCTTAGCGAAACTTTGCACACAAAAAACAAAAGGACATTGGATCCTACAAATTGGTTAAGTTTATAAATTCCACTGGGTTTGTACTAGCAGTCTGGCAGCTCAGAAGTAATGATTTAACTGAACTGGCCATTTCTGCCAGATAAACACTGCCTGGCTTTGTATGGTTAAATGAAGGCAGAAGTAGAAGGGGGTTTTTTGTTTGGCTTTTTATGCATATAAATGCTCTGTTTTTGTATACACCAGAAGAGGGAATTACAGTTGGTCGTGAGCCACCATGTGGTTTCTGGGAATTGAACTCAGGACCTCTGGAAGAGCAGCCAGTGCTCTTAACCGCTGAGCCATCTCTCCAGCCCCCTTGTTTGGCTTTTTAAAGTAAGATCATTTCAAAACTGATTTATAAGTTTAAGCATTTTAATGCTTTCAAATAGATGATCTCTTCACGTTCCTGCTACTTTTGTTTTGTTAGCATATGTTGTGTGTAATAGTAACGTTCACTGTGACCGTCTCACATATGTAAAGTCCTTGGAGCATGTTCAACACCCGTCACCCTCCCCAGTCTCTTCCCACTCTTGCTGAACCCTTCTTCCCAAACTGGGCCCTATCTACTTCTGTGTCTTCTGTGTGAGCAAGACAAAGAGTTTAATTGAGGGTGCTTAGAGGAGCATAAATGAGGGGCTATTTACAGGAGGGGGGCCAGTTTGCCAGAGGCTGTACTGCTGAAGAAAATGTGTGCGCCCCTGTCCCGCTATTATTGATTGCCTATAGATATGAGGGGAGCGTGTTCTTCCTTCATTGAGACAGTGTTGTGCTCTGTGTTCTAGGATAGTCTCCAACGCATGACCTTCCTGCTTCTGGTTCAAAGTTAGAGGTTTCAGGCATGTGCTGCCACATCCAGCTTTATATTATTTTAATGGCCTCCATTACTATAGTTAAGTACATTTTTAAAATTATGCTGTGTGAAACACAAACTATCAGATCAGAAATTTTAAGAAAAACATACTATGGAGCAATCAGTGATAACCAAGAAGAAAATCCATGTTGATAATTCTTAATTCATTTTCAAACTACAATACCTAATATTCAAGTCAACCATATGAATACTTTTATAATTTCACATTAGTATGCATACAAACTTACAAACACTGCATTTTGTTTCACGGAACCTAAGTTATATTAAATCCAAGCAGAAAAGTATAAAATTTCTACTTGGTTAGCGATGATAAAGGTTTATCTTTTTTCATTTTAACTGCAATGGGGTTTGACAGTTCAAGAAGGCATGGATGTTTCTCATATCAAAGAGCTTTCTAGAGGGCAAAGAAGCAGAAGAGAAGGGAGCATAGCTGCAGCCATCTGTCTTCAGCACTCCCCAGGGTATGTGAGGTGAAATGCACTCAGGAGAGTGCTGAAACACATGCTTCCCGGAGGGGACCTTCACCTAAGAGCCACTGTGTTTCGGTATTCACTGCCCTTGGTGGTGGTGCTAGTCATCACTACCATGATAACTTTTCTTCCTTTTTTTCTGTTCAGGGAATATCAAAGAAAAGACTTATCATTATTTCAGATCACTTCTAAATCTAGTTGATTCTGATTTTTAAAGTGAGTTTTAGTGATATAACTCAAATCAGTGGGAAATAAACTTCTAGGGGCTGAGCAGATGGTTCAGTCAATATAGAGATGCTTTTTAAGCTTGAGGACATAAATTCAGGCCTCTGGCACACTGTATTGGCATATGCTTGTAACCCTAGCACTGGTGGCAGAGTTATAAGGAATCCTGAAGCTCATTGGTTAACCATGTTGGCTTTGATGAAAGACCCTGTCTCAAAAAATAAGTGGAGAACAATCAAGAAAAATATCACCCAACATCTTCGCATGTACATACACACACTACATACACACAGCATACACATACACACCACACACTACACACACAACATATATAGAACACACACAGTACATGCACATACACCACACCCATCACACAGAGCACTCATACTATATAGACACACAAACACACGCACATAGCACACATACCACACACACACAGTCACATTCAGGATGTGGGACCTCGAACCTCAGAGTTTAATGAACAATTACAGTTCAGTCAATGGAAGACAAATATGCTCAAATTGTGTACAGCAACTGGGCACTGAGGACCATTCAGTAAGAATCTGCTGATTTAGCAAGGGTTTGGCTCACAGAGTGCATGTCTTACCACTGCTGCCTTGATCAGTTGAGACAGAATTAGCACTAGGTAAGTCGTGTGTGTGTGTGCCTTGGGAGGGGTTTGTTGAGGGTAAGCGTCTGAAGGCAGGGCTTAAGGCATCTTCATCCTGCTAATGTGCTGGCCATCCAGGATTAGAGCCCTGGGTCAGGGAAATCCACCCAAGTGCAGACCTCAGCACACAGCACTCCCGGCTTGGAGATTAGCAGACACGCTCCGCTCCACACTGAGACCTACCTACCACCTGCTCTACAGCTCTGCTCAAGAGCTTCAGCCACTGCAGCAGTAACCTTGTTCACAGTCTGTCAACACATGTGCAAAAGAAAAAAGAATATCCCTCAAAACACAAAAGTTTAATACGTAAAAGCTCATAGGTTCACCAGAGAGCTTAGCACCCTCCAAAGTGCTGGTTTGGGGGCCACATGGATTTGAACTTTCCAATGTGTACCTTGAAAATGTTCTGGCTGCATCTGCTCTACCATATCACTTGATTTGGGGCAGTGCAAGGATTCTATGAGATTGCATAATGGTGGTTGCATGCATGCCTTTATGTTTTTGCCACAACTCACAGACTAGGAACCAAGAGAGAACCCTACTGTATACTATGGACTTTGTTGGTTTGGGCACGTGGTACAAGGAACGTCATGTTAGAAGTCAAGGCTTTTATTAGTATGAGGTCTGGTGTGTGTGTAAGTGAGGGCACCCAAACACTACAGTGCACTTGCGAAGGTCAGCATAAAACCTTAGGGAGTCAGTTACAGAAATACATTAGAAATAACCAGTCAGAAAGAACTTTAAGGCAGGCGTGGTGGTGCATGCCTTTAATCCCAGCACTTGGGAGGCAGAGGCAGGTGGATCGCTGTGAGTTCGAGGCCAGCCTGGTCTACAAAGAGAGTCTGGGACAGCCAGGGCTGTTACACAGAGAAACTCTGTCTCAAAAAACAAACAAAAGAAAAGGAACTTTAAGAAGAGGGAAACGGCCAGCAGATCTGAACCCGGTGGGGGGGGGGGGGCCTGCACAAACTGTTGCACCAACCAAGGACGTTGCATATAGAGAACCTACACCCATTCTCCATGCTTGTCGGAGGAGTGGGCACTGCCTCGGACAGGAACTCTGGTGCCCAAGATTTGGTGAGGAGGCCTGGCAAGCACTCAGAGGAAGGGGAAGCAGGCTATCCTGATGAGACCTGATAGGCTGTGCTCACATGGTGGGGAGGAGGTCCCCTCCTGTCGGAGGTCTAGGGAGAGGGGAATAGGGTGGGAGGGAGTAGAGGGACGGAAGGCAGGAATGGGAAGATAAAAGCAAGGGGATTATAACCCAGATATAATGTAAATAAATTATTTAAACATCTTTTTAGTGAAAAAAGAGGGAAATGGAGGGAGAGTGGATCTGAGGGAAAGTGGGAGTGGAGGGAAGGGAAATCGTGGTTGGGATGTATTTTATGGGAGAAGGATCTATTTTCAGTTAAAAAATAAACAAATGGCCAAAGCTGGTGATGGGTGACCCACATTTGAATTTCCCATATGATAGGATTTATATCTGAAAAAGAAATTAAAGAAGTGATAGCATCGTTAAATGCTGTTACATTTTTAGTTTTCAGAGCATACAAATGAATTTATGCATATTTTTTAAAAAATGAAACCAATTGACACACAAGAAAGAAAAGAAAGAAAAAGAAATAAAACATGTCTCCATGGAAATCGGAGACTCTCCTAGTTTCTTTACTTTTTTCTTGCATGACGGGCACTGAATCCAGGCCTTATGCACAGTGGGGAACCCCCACTCATTTCCTTTTTTTTCTCAGATTTTTTAAGATAACAATTGAGAGTGAAAGAGAAACAAAAATGACCTGTTTAATATTTAAAATTATTCCAAGGATACTAACCGTGAATGAGAAACTGTAAGGCAGCAGCAAGCATCCCTCTAACTACAGCTCATCTGATCACTTGGTGCTGAAGGTACCATATGCTGACACGTGTTTATACATACATGAACATAATTTGGTCCCTTGTCCCAATTAAGCCGTCTCAGGCAATCAGTCCACATCCACCCTAATTAGATATCGTTTTAGCCGTTAAGAGGATTCTCTCTCCTGGTGTTCTGCCTTAATCTTATCAACTATATAGGAATATTTCCCCCAAAGCCTGAACATATGGCAGGGTTTATACATTGCCACCTCTGGGAATAGCAAGCATGTAGCTAACCTGAAGGAAGCTGGTCTCGCTGGAATCTTAACAGGGCTGACTGGTGCTGCTATTCTTGTGAGCCGGTGTAGACTGTGGGCTGTGACAAGTTGCGGGGGTGCATTTATAAAACGGGTTCTACAGATATTAGCAGGCACTTCCTTCGAGGGCGCTTTTGTAGAATTGTATATTTGAAAGCTTGGTGTGGTTAATCTTTCCAGGTCTTGTGAAAGAGGTTACTGTAGGTGGTGGGGTTTTGGCTACTTTATTGGGTTGTTTTGTTGTTTTGTTTTGTTTTTCGAAACAAGGTTTCTCTGTGTAGCCTTGGCTGTCCTAGACTCGCTTTGTAGACCAGGCTGGCCTCGAAATCACAGCGATCCACCTGCCTCTGCCTCCCGAGTGCTGGGATTAAAGGCGTGCGCCACCACGCCCTAACACCATCTATACAGTAAACGATTTTCTGAGTGTTCCAAACACATGACAAACAAGAGGCCAGCGAGATGGCTTAATGAGTAAAAGGTTACTATTACCACTAACTGCCTTGAGTTGAGAGCCAAGTTCCACTTGTTGTTTCAGGGCAGGTCAGCTTGACTTCCTCCTTCAACTCCTCCCTTGCCTGCCCCCAGCATGCGCTACCTCCCGGGTCCTAGTCTCTTCCTGCTGCTGGGATCAACCAACCATTTCCAGGCCTCTTGTTCAGCCGCCTCCGCTGGCCTCCCGACTCTGGCCTCCCAACTCTCGGCTCACATGTCTGTCCTTTGACAGCAGGGCTCAGTCTGATCCCTGGCCTGCTGTCCCTGAGCCCAGGATGTGCCCCTTTAGGAGCCTCCTCCTAGAACTCATCTCCGGTTTCTCTCACCTCCGTCTGACCTTCTTTCTGCCTGGCATTTGATTTGCCTTTATTTACTTTTATTTTAACTTTTAGAATGGTAAGGATTGAACTCAGGACCTGTACATGCTGGGCAAGTGCGCTCTCTCTCTCTCTCTCTCTCTCTCTCTCTCTCTCTCTACACACACACACACACACACACACACACACACACACACACACACGTGTGCATACAAATGGAGGCCTGGAGTTGGTGTCAGGAATCAGTTTTGACTACTCTTTTACCTTATTCATTGATACAAGGTCTGTTAATCAAACCCAGAGTGACCAGATCTAATGAGCAGTCTTGCAGGCCACCTTGCTCTGGGGATCCCCCATCTCTGCCTTCTGACGTTGAAGTCACAGGCAGGCCTCCACGCCCAGCTGGCACTTTCGTGGGACCTAGGGAATCCAAACTCCAGTTCTCATGATTGCTTGGCAAGCACGCTAACCACTGAGCCATCTCCCCAGGCCATGTAGATGACAAAATGTCTTAGATAAGCAATTTAAAGGGAAGAAAGCCACCACCGCCTGGCTCTTTATAGGGTTCTTCTATCTACCATCCTTTCCCACCCTACGACCTTCCAAACCCCACACTAGGTAAGTGAGAAAGAAGGTTAAAAGGGAAGGGGCTTGTAGATTTCTTTAAACTACTTCCTGTCGCTCAGGGTTGAGTTCCTCCCGGCAAGTTTGACCTTTGCTGTCAGGATATTCAGTTTCTTCTTCTTGTCTCCTTGGACTCGACTTCTTGACAAACAACAAACTGCAACCTGCCAACACCAGCGACAGCCACATCAGCTGCAGGGGGAGCAGCAGCCTCTCCTCAGAGCTCCCCTGGCCACTCAGGGATCTGGAGTTTATCCCCTTTGAAAAAAAAGGTCCCAGAATTCCAAACGTCACACACGCATAGAAACTATCTGCGGCTGGCAACACCACACGGCTGAGCGCACAAGAGCCCATGGCAAATCATGATCTCCTGCTGTGAAGCGCAGCTGTGGACAATCTGAAGCTGCCTCATAACCCACACCTAGGATTAAAACAAAAATATATTCACATAACTGAGTTTTAAAAAAAACCACCACCAACAACAACACAAAATTCTCAGCCAGGCGTGGTGGCACACACCTTTAATCCCAGCACTGGGTGGGGGGGGGGGGCCCAGAGGCAGCCTGGTCTACAAAGTGAGTCCAGGACAGGCAAGGCTAACACAGAGAGACCCTGTCTCGAAAAACCAAAATTCTCATTACAGGTTGTCATTATGTTAAGAAGAATTCAAAATAATTCACAAAAGTGCAGGCACGAAGAAGACCAGACTTCAATCCCTAGAACCAAGCAACATAAAAACAAAAACAAAGCCAAACCAGATATAATGGTGTGCGACTGTGATCCTGGTGTGAGACTGTGATCCGGGCTCTGGGACAACAAAGGCAGAAGGATCCCTAAGCTTCCCTGGCTAGCCTCGGGTCCCCAAAACATCCACAGTTGACTGACCTTTGGCCTCCACACACTTTTCCTGAACACACACATACACACAGAGGAAAGTATTTTCCAGTAGATTACTAGTTAATGTGCGTATCTGTTTCTTTTCAGAACTCCACCAGAGTTGAGAGTGCTGAGGACAAGCCCAGTGATGTCTGTAAACCCTTTATTGGCAGCATCAGGACAGCAGAGGATCCCATTGGTTCCCTCACCATTTGGGCCTCCAGTTGTGGACAGGTATTTCTCTCCAATCTAACAATCCAATGAGAAGAAAGAATAAATCATCACTAGAGTCTGGAGTGATGCTAACATTAGATGATAAAACAGCACTGGGGCTATCTCAGGGTACTATAACCCATGGTCATCTGCTGGTCTAACCTTAAGGCACTACTTTCCCTTTGACGCTTGTTTGACCTACTAACTCATTAAGTAATCACATTTACTTGGAATGTGATAGCCATTATCAAATGTAAAAACTGCTAGATTAGTTTTCGAAGGCTACCACAATAAAACACAGAGGACAATTTGGTTTAAATAATATACATTTAGGATGAGAAAGATGGCTCGGTGGTCAAAAGCACTGGCTGCCCCTTCCAGAGGACCAGGTTCATTTTCCCAGCATGAATACGCAACCATCTGTAATTCCGGTCCCAGGGGGTCCAACACTGTCTTCTAGCCTTCCTGACTTTGCACACACATGGGGCACAGACATACATCAGGCTAGAACATCCATATACACTTTTTTCTTAAAGTAAAGATAAAATTAAAAAATATTTAGGTCTCAAGTTCTGGAAACTATTGTAGTCCAAGAATAGCCATACAAACTATTCAGACACTGATCTCAGTCATATATTGATGGTTTATTGACCACATACCCCAAGACTGATCGTGATCAGGAGGAACACAGTGGACTGGGGACCCAAACTGTGACACTGAGTTGTTCTCAGAGTGAGCTTTTAAGGAAAAAAAAAAAAGAATCAATTCTATTTCAGGCACATTGTGCCTAGGTAGCTAGACAAAGTATTTCAACTGATCTTTAAGCTAATTGGCTGAAAGGTATAGGGTAGAGAAACTGGGGACTTCCAGGTTCCTTCTCCTGGGCTGGGGTCTGGGGACTGTCCAGCTCCCGACTATTCCCACGAGGAAGGAACATAGCAGGGTATTGTGGTTTCGCTCAAGCAGAACATACATTTATCATTAAGTAGGGCATACATTTATCATCTCTGTTATTATCCTATTCTGAGGAGCAAGTGTTGAATTGTGCACTAGGGAAGACAAAATGGCTGTTGTTATGTTAGGCAGTAAGGCCTGGACATGTCTAGTCATGTCTCAATGATGGTGTGCCTCAACAGAAACTCATGGTCCTGCCCAGTTAGTTTCCGGTGAGTCCTACTTCTCGGGTTAGAGATGCCATCTCCTCACTGTGTCCTCACATGGCCTGTCCTCAGTATGCATATGCAGGGTACCCTCCATGTGCATCTGTGGGTAATCTCCAGACTCTGCTGCTCCTCTCAAAAGAGAACCAATCCTATCAGATTAGACGCCATCTTAATCCGGGCGTGGTGGCGCACGCCTTTAATTCCAGCACTCGGGAGGCAGAGGCAGGCGGATCTCTGTGAGTTCGAGGCCAGCCTGGTCTACAAAGCGAGTCCAGGACAGCCAAGGCTACACAGAGAAACCCTGTCTCAAAAAGACCAAAAAAAAAAAAAATAGACTCCATCTTAATAAGTCTGTAACCTCTGGACCCCCTGGCCTGCTTGTCACTAAATCATTCCTTCAACAGCAGTGAAATTCTAAGTATTTTGGCTGCACATTCTGGCAATATTCTACCTTCCCCTCTTTAGACTATTTTGACGTTCTGAAGAGAAATTAAACCTGTTGTTTCTCCTTGTTCATGGAACATGAACAACAAAATTGGACTCTGAGAGACTGTTGTAACTTGCAGGATAAGAAAGTTGCCCAGCGGGGTGGTCAAGCATTTATCCTAGATGGCCAATGTCACCAAAGAATCATGAAATAAGAACAGAGTGTGTGGCCAGAGCTCAATGTCCATGGTAAATACTCTGACCATGTATTACTTGAAGGGGTCTTTCCCTGAGATAGTCCTAAATTATTTCACTTCCGGCGGCCTCACCATGCTTTTCTATAGCCGATGGGACTTAATTTTAGTGTTTCATTTGCAATGGAGTCCCAAGTGGGTGTTAAAAATCCAGTACCTAAGGGAATTAGTTACTTTTGTGTTGCTGTGACCACAATACCTAATAGAAACAACCAGGGGGGGGGGGGGGAGGAGGGGCGATTATTTTGGCTCACATTTCCAGAGGGATCTGTCAGACATGGCACCGAAGGCTTACTATAGCAGAACAATCAACATCATGCTAGGTCAGAAAAGGGAGCGTGCTGACCTGTCTCCCATGGGAAGCCACATCCGCATCTTCTGCCCTCAGTAACCTCCCCCCCCTTTGTTTTGGCTTTTCGCTTTTGACAGTTTTTTTGAGACAGGGTTTCACTGTGTAGCCTGTCTCTGCATGCCTCTGCCTTCCCTAGTGCTGGGATTACAGGCATGTGCCATTGTGCCTGCTCTCAGTAACCCTCTTGAAGTGCCCTCATGAACACGTAAAAAAAAAAAAAAAGGTGCCTCTGTTTTAGATGATTATGAATCCAGTGAACTTTGATCATTACTCTAGGCAATGGAAGCTCTCTACAATTCCAGCCATACTCTACCTATTTCATGTCCTTCCTTCCTCCTAGGGATATGTTGTCTTCCAGTATTGCTCCAACTGACGCAAGCCAGTTTTGTGTTCCTTCCCAATTTGGATCGTCTGTTCTTCCGAATGCAACTATGCCAAACCCGCTGTCGGGTCACTTCTATTCAGGTAGGAAGAGTGAGCGCCCGGCACCAGTCTGTGGAGCCCTGTGTACAACTGGCTGCACTAAATGCTCACACTGAAGAACTGGGCGGCGGTTAAGGCCCTGCAGTTTGTGCACTCGCTCTCTCGGTTGAGCTTTGGGTGCTACCACTGTTCGGGCAGGGTGAGTCGCTTGGCTCCTCCAGGCATCATCAGTTCAATCACGACCAAGGGAAGACTTGCAGCATCACTGTTGGTCCTGTCTTCTATGTGAAGAACGGAGGTGCTTCAAAGGGAAGTGATCCGACAGTTAGTGTCTTGGGAGTTTATGACTTAGGACAAGGGTCCAGTATAGCTCCCTGGTAGGACACCTGATTTGCATACATGAGTACCTGGATTCAGTTCTAAGCACCCCAAACCAATGACACAGCACAGCGCATGGTCTCACAAGCTGTAGCGAGAACCGGTTTTTATTCTGATTTTACTCTGGAGGTGTTTAATACAGGGTAGTTAGTAGTCATGGTTTATAATAATCTGTTACATGCCTAGAATTGCTGATGTCTACACCATAAAAATGATAAATATATGAAATGATGGAGATATTAATTATCTTGATTTAACCATTCTTCCAACCTAAGCATGTATCAAAACATTGCTTTGTACCTTAGAAATGTAGATATTTAAAACAGGACAAGAACAGACAGGTCAAACTCTGGTTTTCAGATTCGGCAGCAAGCATTTTAATTTACTGAGCCATCTTGGGGCCCCAGAAACATGATTTTAACAGGCCCTTGCCTTCCTTTTTTGTTGTTGTTTATTTGGTTTTGGGGTTTGTTGTTGTTGTTGTTGTTGTTGTTGTTTGGTTGGTTGGTTTTGGTTTTCCAAGACAAGGTTTCTCTGTGTAGCCTTAGCTGTCCTGGACTTGCTTTGTAGACCAGGCTGGCCTTGAACTCACAGTGATCCACCTGCCTCTGCCTCCTGAGTGCTAGGATTAACAACATGCGCCACCAACACCCAGCTTCCTTGCCTTCCCTTTTGAAGTATAACAGGAAACTGTCACTAGTCACAAGACTGACAATTCAGGGGGGAAAAAATGAAATGTTATCTGCTGTTAATCTAGTGTGTTTATTGGGTTCTCAGAAAAGAGTCTAGGATTCGTAGCAGTAATGATCTGATACCCTTTCCCACATTCCATCCCAGCTTAGGGGTTTCTGCAGATTCTGTTTTGAATTCTTTTATTATTTTCATTTTGTTATTTGTTTGTTTGTTTGTTTGTTTTTTCCGAGACAGAGTCTCTCTGTGTCTGTGGTAGCCTTGGCTGTCCTGAGCTAGCTTTGTAGACCAGGCTGGCCTCGAACTCACAGTGATCCACCTGCCTCTGCCTCCCGAGTGCTGGGATTAAAGGCATGCACCACCACGCCTGGCTTTCTTTTATTATTTTCAATTGCATGCTTATACTTCTAATTTGTTTGTGATGCCCCCCTCCTCAAGGCTGGGGCATTTTACCACCTGAACCCATAAAGGCAGTGACCACAAGGAATGAGATGATTGAAAGACATCCCGCTGCCAGGTAACTTAACAATATTGTTTGATTTGTCTTCTATTCATTCCATTGACCATTTGTTCATCAGAGTTTGTTTTAAGAAAATTAAATGAATACATATAAATATAATAGATATGTACATAATGAATAAGATAAAGAAAACATGCCATCTATACACAGCACACACACACACACACACACACACACACACCGATCATTTACAGAAAGTATGTCAGGTATATTATAGAATAAATTATGCAACCATGTATACAAGCATTTTAATAATAAAAGGAAGATTAAAAAGCAGACAGTGGGACCTGGGGATTAAAAAGTTTAGTAAGAACACTTGCTCCATAAACTTGAGGACTTGAGGTCAGATCCTCGGCCTCTGCATCAAAGCTGGGTGTGATCACACAGGCTTTTAATCTCAGGGATAGAGGTGCTTGCTGCCAAGCCTGACAACATGAGTTTGGTCCCCAGCCCCCACACAATGGAAGGAGAAAGCCGACTTCCTCACATTGTCCTCTGACCCCAACAACAACGCAGGATGGCATGCGTGCACTCACACACAAAACAAATAAATAAATGTAAAAGAAAAAGTACATTTCTAATGATTGTCTGTCTAATGGTGGTATAAACTATATTATTTTGGTTTTAGGGCAGAAATAGAAATGTATTCTCTTTACCAGCAACGGAGAATGGAAAGAGTTAATCCCAGGGGACTCTCCGGTTTGGGAATACCACTCTTTTATGGGTCCAGTTGCCTGGGTGGTCCCGCAGGCTTCCAAGGCAGGAACGCATTGCCTGCCAGCGATCTGCATTTGCACAGAAGCACCCTCAGACACCTTCAGGGAAACCCTATTCTGCTAGCAACTAGACCGCACTTTACTGAGTGCTGGGGTCAGAAATACCGACTCAGGAGAGGTTCCGTGTACCAGAAGCCTCTAGAGAGTGACACTGAGGGTTTCAAAAGTCACGGAGAAGAAAAAAGCTCAAGCCAGATGCCCGCGGTGCCCTGTGAAGAGGAAGAGTGTATCAAGGATCCGGAAGTTGAAGTGGACAACCAGCCGCAGCAGCCAAGGGAAACGGATGAAAAGCCGACCACAGCCCTCACCAACCCTGGAGGTGGAGGCGAGCTCCAGCCAAACCAGAGAACGCCCTCTTCCCTGGAGGCAGGGCTGTGGGATGGTGGAAAGTCCTCTGAACAGAGCTGTGAAGGCTGCGGTGAAAAGAATGGGCTTTGCCTGCCAGTTTCCATACTGCCTCTGCCAGGTCCGTGTCTAGGCTCGGGGTCAGGTGCTCACTAGCCCGTTCTCCCCCACCCCCAGCCCCCACCCCAAGAGAGAACTGTGACAACCGTGATTATTTTGGTCTTTGTTCTCATTTTCAGACCCTATGTCTATCTCTCTCTCGTCTTCCATGTTTTAAAAAGTAATTGTTTATTTTATGTGTGTGTGTGTACACATTTTACGTGTATGGGTATATTGCCTGTACCTGTTTATTTTGTGTGTGTACGGGAATACACATTTTACATGTAGGGGTATATGCCTGCATGTATCTATGTGTACCATGCATATATGTACAGTGCTTGCAGAGACCAGAAAAGAACACTGAATCCCCTGGAACTGGAGTTACAGGTGGTTGTGACCTGCCTCGTGGGTGCTGGGATTCAAACCCAGGGCTTCTTAGCTGCTGAAGCATTTCTCTGCTTCCCTCCACTTTCATTTTCTTAATACTCTTTTAAATGACTTCTTCTTGAAGTCACTTTGTTATATCACTTCTCATCAGCCATATAAGAAACACTATATTGCTGTAAAAACCACTCAACACAGATTGAGAGGGTATGTACAAGTATGAAGGTTTTTTTAACTAAAATCTTAATTTAATTAATTGTAAGTTTCTTTAACACAAACTAGAGACCTTTTCTTTTAAAGTATAAATTCTATCTCCCCGGTTTCCAAGTGTAGAGAGAGAAAAAGCAAAACAAAACAAAACAAAAACCTCAGACTTTCAGTTTTACAAGTGTGATGGTGCTACAGAGAAAACCCCAAACTGGATAGCTCCCTAGAACTTGTTTAGAAAAAAAATTTTTTTAAACACAGAGATTAGACCTGGCCCTGATTGTTGCAGCTTCCTTTCCCTTACTGGGATAAAACAGTGTGACCAGAAGTAACTTAAGAGAAGAAAAGCCTATTCAGTTTACAGTTTAGGTCACAGGCCAACACCCAGGGAAGCCGAAGTAAGAACTCAAAGCAGGAGCTTGAAGTTGAGCAGGAGCTGCCTGCCCTTCCACACAGCATTGCCTCTGAGGAGGGAGTCCACTCCACAGCTAAAGAAATGAGTCAGGAACCTTGAAAGATACTGTTTGCTGTCTGCAGGAAGGTTTATATTAGCTAGCTTTCTTATGTGGTTCAAGGTCACCTGCCTAGGGGGTGGTAACGCCCACAGTGGCTGGGCCCTCCCACATCGATTCTTGATCAGGACAGTTCCCGAAACCCAGCCCTACCTGCCCCCCACACTAAGCTGATTTAGTCAACGCTTCTTCCATTGAGATCCCTTCTGAGATAATTCTAGATTGTGTCAACCTAACAGTGGACTAGGGCAATGCTGTGGCCACCACACCAACGGCTCCCCTATAGGGTCCTTGGCTCATGTGCACATCATGATGGTCTCAAGAGACCATGCAGCATTAGCATGGAAAACAGTTCACAGCACTTTTCTATGAGCACGTCTGAGATCAGGGAGCAAATCTGGGACCTCTCTGCTCACTTATGGCAGTAGCACTGGAGAGGCACTAAGAGAGTAACAGAAACCACTTGCCAGTGAGTCTGAGGCTTCAGGGGGTCCAAAAACCAACCTATATAAACGGAGCACCCCATGGTGACAAAAACGTTAAATGCAAACCTGCATTCTAAGCTTCTTCTTCTGAGTGGAAAGTTGATACCACGTGGTAATTTTCTTTCCACGTTACAGGAGCACACGATCTGGCTGCGCTTCAGGAAACGCGTTCTCTGGCTGATATTCAGAAGTGGACAGTTGAAGACGTGCATAACTTCATCAGGAGCCTCCCAGGCTGCTCAGACTATGCTCAGGTAACTCCGTAGTTTTGCAATAAGTATGAAAGGTTGAAACTATTTAATGCACAATGACCTTTTTCAAATTTGCGCCTTGCCCCTGGAAAGGGTTTCTACTAAAATACCCATTTTATGGCACTGACTCTCACTGAAGTGGTGTCTATGACTGGTGGACACAGGTGTCAGAGAAGGCAGGGGACACCATAGGTTAGCTTTATTATCTGTCCTGCCCAGACTTATCAGAAGGTGAGTCAGAGGCTAAATATCCAGAAGAAATGGGAAATATTTGCTACAGTACCTAAATAACAGAAATATGCACTTAGTTCTGAAATGGACAATAGAGTCTAGGGAGATGGCTCGGTATACAAAAAGATCACTGTAAAAGTATAAATTCCTGAGTGTGGCTCTCTGGCGTACATAAAACCAGATGCAGTACTGCACATCTGTAATCCAGTGTGCCTAAGGTGAGACAAGGGAACCCCAGAAACACTTGAGCCAGCTACCCTGGCATATGCATCAAGACCCTGTCAAGGACAAACACCAGGCATTGCCCTCTGACCTCTACACATGTGTTGCATGGTGTGCACTTCACATTCACACACATGGAGAGAGAGAGAGAGAGAGAGAGAGAGAGAGAGAGAGAGAGAGAGAGAGAGAGAGAGAGAGAGAGAGAGCGCACCAGGCATACTGGTACCTGCTTCTAATCTCAGCGCCGGGGTTTGGGGATGAAAATAGTGGAGCTTGCTGATAGCCAGACTAGTCTACATGGCAAGTTACAGGCAAGTGAGAGACCCTGTCTCAAAAAAAACCAAAGCAGATGGTATAAGAGAAATTGCATCCAGGGGTGTCTTCAGGCACACACCTGAGCAAACACAAAACCAAGGAACCAAGAATGGTGGTAATATATTGGTAATCTCAGCACTTGAGAGGCTGAAGCAAGAAGAGGATGAATTTGTGGGCACCCTGAGCTACATAGTGAGGCTTTGCCTCAACAAACAAAGGAAAGAGATATAGCCTTGCTCCTGCAGCAGCATTACACGTACTCTGTCCTTTGCATTAGCTGCCGCTTGTGGGTAGACAGAATCACATAAACATCAGCACCTCCAACGTTGCTGGCTCACTGTCTGTCACCAGCAGGCATCAGTAGCCCAAGAAATTCTACCACTTCATTCTAGAAGTTTCTCAAATGCCTTTAGGATGGCCACAGTTGGAAGTCTTCCTCCTTTGAACTACTGCAGGTGACATCAACTGCAAGACCCAGCTGCCCTGGAAGCACTCACTGCTGCCTTCTGAGGAATGACTACAGAAAAGAGGAGATGACAGTGCATTCTGGGTACACAGGACTGTTTCACACACAGTTCTCACAGAGAACTTTACCACAAATGTCTCCTTGACTTTTATTCACAACTCCATACTTTGATTTTTTTATATTATTTTATTTATTTATTTTGGCTTTTTGAGACAGGGTTTCTCTGTGTAGCCTTGGTTGCCCTAGACTCGCTTTGTAGACCAGGCTGGCCTTGAACTCACAGCGATCTGCCTGCCTCTGCCTCCCAAGTGCTGGGATTAAAGGTGTGCGCCACCACACCCTGCTTGATTTTTTTTTTTTTAACTTCCCTTTCCTGTATAGTCCTCCTCCCCCAATCCTTTCCCAGCCTTGAGCAAATGAAGTTTTAAAAACATATCTAGTGAAGCCAGGCACAGTGGCGCATGCCTTTAATCCCAGCACTCAGGAGGCAGAGGCAGATGGATCTCTGTGAGTTCAAGGTCAGCCTGGTCTACAAAGTGAGTCCAGGACAGCCAAGGCTACACAGAGAATCCATGTCTTGAAAAAAATGAAAACAAAACAACAACAAAGCATATCTAGTGTCAGGTGTGACATCAACACCTTGGATCTCTACACTGGGAAGTTGAGGCAGATGGACTATGAGTTCAAAGCCAGACTCAGCTACGTAGTAGGACACCCCACCCCCACCCCCAGCTCTCCATCTGAAACAAACAACAAAACCTTGAGAAAAGCAAAGGGTTAAATTCTTTAAATCATAAACACTTTGTCAATGCTTTGCTACTTCACACTTCATTGTAGTTCGTTCTTGTTATACTCTCTATGAAAGAAACTTTATCAAAGACAAAAGTAATACAAGAAATGGAGATACAGTGAAAAGGTTGGTGGCTTAGCTGTTTAGGGATGACCAGGAAACACTTCAACACTTTGCTCCAAGTAAATGTCTAGTTCAATGAACTTAGCAGATAAAATATTCACCTCTAAAAATATCTGAAATTGCTAAAAAAATAAAAAATAAAAAATAAAAGTGCACGTTTATCGGGCCTACCATGTGCAAAGCACTGTGTTCAACGCCCAGAGCCACATAAACACTAGCATAGTGGCACAAGCCTGTGATTCCACTGGATCAGAGAGTATCAGGGTCATCCTTGACTGTG
>OU015751.1:69471464-69536293 GCA_907169655.1 Acomys percivali | reverse complement strand
GAGAGATTTAAAAAAAAGAATATCCCATCATTATCATTTTGTTTAAAACTTTTAGGATTTGGAAATTCTTTATTTTTAATTTTATGTGAATAGGTGTTACTTCGGCATGCATGTCTACGCACCATGTATGTGCCTGGTGCCCATGAGAACCAGAAGAGGGCATCAGATCTCCTGGAACTGGAGTTAGAGACACTTGGGAGCTGCTTGTGTGGGTGCTGGGAATTGGATTCGGGCCCTCTGGAGGAGAATGAGTGCTCTAAGCCACCGAGGCAGCTCTTCAGCCCAGAAATTACTCAGCAGAGCATGGTGGCACCCACCTGTAATCCCAAGACTTAGGATACAGAGACAAAAAGACCGCAGGCCCAAAGCCAGCCACAAAATAGAAAAGAAACAGAGTGCTTCTACTGCAAACAACTCAACCTTTAACACCGTCTCCTGTATTCTGTTGCAGGTTTCTTTCTTTCTTTCTTTCTTTCTTTCTTTCTTTCTTTCTTTCTTTTCAACCTTTTTGTTTTAGAATAATTTTAGAAGTAGTAGAGTTGAGCCAGGCGATGGTGGTGTGCCTTTAATCCCAGCACTTGGGAAGCTGAGGCAGGAGGATCACTTTGAGTTCTAGGCCAGCCTGGTCTACAAAGCAAGTCCAGGACAGCCAGGGCTACACAGACAAACCAGGTCTTGGGGAAAAAAAAAAGACAGAAAGTTTACCCTGTTCTTTCCAGTGTTAACATAACATCTTATGTAACCAGATGAATTTGTCAAAACTAAGAACATTGTTACTATATAAAACTATTTTTAAGTGATTTCTTTTTCTTTATTGACGGTACTGTCTCTCTCGGCATACTTCCAAAGACAGTTCCACAGGTCAGCTCTGTTTGACTTTGATTTGCTTCTGGCTTCCCATGTGAGAGCTTTTCCTCACTAACAGCCAGTGGACCCCAGGTGCCATCTGCCAGCAAGACCAGACTACCAGACTGCTGGGGAAGGCCCAGGAACCGGCAGCTGTCATACACAGAAGACAAGCATGGAGTCCTTGTCACTGGGAAGTGAAGTAGCTGAGTTGGAAGGCTTTGGTTAACACTTGGGAGTTCAGAGGCCAAACAAGCAGAAAACTGCCATTGAATAAGATAGGAAGGTTTGAGTATCCAAGATGGAAATTGAGGGCAATCCCCATAGTAGAGGAGGACATGATGGAGAGAAAAGACCCCTCCCATGCCAGGACAGAAACCTAGGGGATGGATCTGAGTTAGGCATGCAGTGGAAAGAGTGGGACATATGTATGTATGTATGTATGTATGGATGGATGGATGGATGGATGGATAGATGGATGGATGGATAGATGGATGTTGGTATGTATATGCAGATCACTGGCAGCTTTGGATTTTGAATCATGCAGCTGTGGCCTGGGTTCCATCCAGGGCCAAGTTTATTCCACCAAGGGCAACAGAACCCCAAAGGAAGAACCCAATGGTGACCATCAAAGCCCCAAGTCCTGGAGCAGCCTCATGTGCGCTGGTGACCAGCCATGTGCTAGAGGTGTTTGAGGAACTGTGGCCTGGCCCAGAGGAAGCCCTGGCTAGCTTGTAGCGGTGATGTAGCAGAGTGGAAAGGTAGGATAGACCTCAAATGAAATTGACACAGGGCCAGATGGGCCCCGGCAGAACCAGAGGACACATGGAGATTTGGAACTACTAGATAACCAGTTTTACAGCTGCAAACATTGCCTGATTCTGTTTTGCTTTTTCTTTTCTTTTTTGGTTTTTCCAGACAGGGTTTCTCTGTGTAGCCTTGGCTGTCCTGGACCCGCTTTGTAGACCAGGCTGGCCTCAAACTCACAGCGATCCACCTGCTTCTGCCTCCCAAGTGTTTTTTGTTTTTTTGTTTTTGTTTTTGGTTTTGGTTTTGGTTTTTGGTTTTTCGAGACAGAGTTTCTTTGTGTAGTCTTGGCTGTCCTGGACTCGCTTTGTAGACTAGGCTGGCCTCAAACTCACAGCAATCCGCCTGCCCCTGCCTCCTGAGTGCTGGGATTAAAGGCGTGTGCCACCACCCGCCCAGCCATCGCCTGATTCTGAAAGACAGAAAGGGTCTACCACACACTAGAAGTGTGACCTACATCTATATAGATGCTCCATATCTGAAGCTACCTCAGCTTCCTTGCCCCTCCCCCGCCATGGTTAATGCAGGGTTATGAAAAGAGTTCACAGGCTTAATTATTATAATTATTTTTGTCTTTAAAGGTATCTCAGCATGTGGGAAATGTGTTCTGTAAAAAAATTCCTTCAGTTCCCACCCAGCGGAGGCAAGCATTTGATCAGCCAGCAGACACGCCCCCTCTTTTGAATATTAATTCCTGGAGTGACGGTTTCAGTGTTTCTGGTTCCCAGGATATAATGATTCCTAAAAGGACTGAGCAAGAGAGTATGAGAAACTAAAAAAAACAAAAACAAAAAACCCTCAAAGCCACGTAAGTCACTCGAGGTTTTCTAGAGTTGCAGATGTTACCAGCGAGAAGTTCCTGGGACCAGGTAGGGACAAGGAGAGTGAGACTGTGTTCATGAAGTATAGAAGACTCTCACCCAACAGCTTTCCTGCAAGCTGAAGTGACCCAAGCACCAAGATTCTGGACAATTCCCTTAGAAGAAAACACCCGCGGGGAGGAGAATTTACAAACATCTCACAAGCTACAGCCTGATGCTTCTGTGAGGGAAAACTCTGAAGAAGCCGAGGGCACAGAGTGAAAAGGAACACCTTCTCACCTCTTCCATCGCCCAACCTGACAGAGATGCAGGCTCTGCTCTCAAGAGGCAGAGAGGAGCTGAGCACATGAGCACAGCCTACTGCCCTGTCTCATGGCAGCAGCGTCTACCCGGGAGTGGACGCTAGGACGATGAAGTTAGGATGTACTGGAGGGGCGGGGACAAGTTGTCTGTATGCAGCAGGTTGGAAGGAGCGGGGGAGGTGATGATTAAGGTGGCTTTGTAGGCTCCATATGGAGTCTCAGTCTTACATCACAACATTTGACAGAACAGCTCTAAAAGGACTCAAAGAAAAATGGCAACCGTTCAATCAAAGAGGGGACTGGGTGGTAGGCAGAGGGGAAGGTCTTATTTTGAACGTTCTGATTTGAAAACCATGAGGATGTGTGTCTATTTTTTAAATTCGCTGTTCCAGTGAACAAGCCCTAACAGGAAGCCCTTCCGATAGCCCACAGTTCCATTGGCTAGCATGCTTGCCCTTCTGCGCTCTCCCTCTTAGTGTGCGCTGGACAGAAGAGTTCTGGCAGCGATCATGGCTGTGGCTGCGGTTTCCGTCCCCCCAACAGCCCTGGCCAGAGAGCCCCACTTGACTAACCTTGACAGTGGACAGCCTGGAGCCTGCCAACAGCCTCGGGTCATTCATGCTTATAGAAGTGCCCAAGTCTTGGCCCACAGCCTGATGCCCGCCTCACGAGACCCTGGCCAGGCTCACTGCCAAGGTGTCCGACCACAGAACCCAGACCACAGCACAAACGTGACTGCCTTCTGGAGCCCTTTCACAGCCGTAGAGAACTTAAACACATATTTAACTTACCAACGCAAAGAGCACACCGCTGACTCGGTTGTTGTTTCATCCAGAAAGCCAACTTCCAAAGCCCTTTCCCATAGTTCTTCTGATATAGTTGAGTTCTGCTGATTTTGGGTTTTTTGGTTTTGTTTTGGTTTTTTTGCGTTTTGTTTTGTTTTGTTTTGCTTTGTTTTGTTTTTTTGAGTTTTCGAGACAGGGTTTCTCTGTGTAGCCTTGGCTGTCCTGGACTCACTCTGTAGACCAGGCTGGCCTTGAACTCACAGCGATCCGCCTGCCTCTGCCTCCCGAGTGCTGGGATTAAAGGCGTGCGCCACCACGCCCAGCTTTTGGTTTTTTGTTTTGTTTTTGTTTTTTGTTTTTTGTTTCGACAACAAGTGATTTTCTTTTTTCTGGTATAAAACTAATTTATGCCATTTGTGGGCATTAGTGTGGGTTTGGGCAAACAGATACGGAGGAATTCAGTCGAAGACAACAGACACGTGTGATGTGAGTAGAAAGGAGGCCTATAGGAGAGGGAGGGCTCGAGGTTGGGAAAAGGGGACGGAGAATCAACAAAAATAGTCTTTGTTTGGAAATATTATCAAATCTAATACTTTGTGTGTTAATATAAAATTAATTTTTAAAAGCCCTTCATACCATCAAATATACTTGTAAATTTCTAGCTTAGTCTCTTGATCGCGTTGCTGAGGGTCAGTCAGAAAGGAGACAGTCAGGCAGGGCTTGGTGGCACTTCCCTGTAATCCCAAGCACTCGGGAGGCAGAGGCAGGTGGATCTCTGTGAGTTCAAGGCCAGCCTGGTCTACAAAGTGAATCCATGACAGCCAAGGCTACACTGAGAAACCCTGTCTGGAAAACCAAAACAAAAAATAAACAGAAACAAAGAAAGAACGAAAGAAAGAAAGAAACCAGAACATCCCACAAATTTCAAATTTTTATTAATTTTTCTTATGATGGCATAAGCTGGTAGATAACATGTTTTGGGGGTTTAGGGTTTTGATTAAAAATAATTTGCAAAATGCATCAGTCTCTTTTTCTTTTTTTTCTTTTTTTTTTTTTTCTTTTCTCTTTTTCACTCACCTGACCCCCCAGTAAGTAGAACTGTCTACACATGTGACCGACTACGATTCCCAGGATGTCCATGAAATGCCCACAGAGGTTAGCAGACGCTGAGAGCTGGCAGTTCCCTTATACGCTCATGTGCTAAAGGGGCCACATCCTTTTCTCCACATCACCCATTTCTGACTCCTGGTAGGCCTGAGCAGATGTGTGTCAGTGACACTCAGAGGAAAGCACTCTCACTGCCAGCCGTCGACCATCACCTCGGAAAGCGCTGTGCTTAATTTTAGATCCACGCATTTAAACAATGAATCAGAAGATGCTAACAGAAGTCCTCCTGGCTCTGAGGTCTCATAACCAAAAGAGGAGGTTGAAACAATTTGCCTGTGAACCTCTCTGCTCTCCAGTTAGAGACTATTGGGTACTTTATATATATATATATTTTTTTAATAAATTTATTCATTTGTATATATGTTTTTTCTGGATGTACATATGTGCAAATGTGTGTGCCTGGTGCCCACAGAGGTCAGAAGAGGAAGGGTAACACATGCCCTGGAGCTGGAATGATGGACAGTTGTCAGCTACCATTTCTGGGAACAGATTTCCTGTTCTCTGCAAAATCAACAAGTATTCTTAATCCCTGAGCCACCTCTTCAGCCCCTGCTGGGAACTGGGTAACCAAAGGGATACTTCAGTGACTGGGACCATTCTGAAGAGTGAAATGTTTACGTACATCATTGTCTTACTCACTGTTTTGTTGCTATGAAGAGACACCATGTCCTCGGCAACTCTTCTAAAAGAAAGCATTTAACTGGGGGCTGGCTTACAGTTTTGGAGGTTTAGTTCATTATCATCATGGCGGGGAGCAAGGCAGCAGGCAGACACGGTGCTGGACGGGGAGCCCAGAGTTCTACATCTGGAATTCACAGGCAGCAGGGAAAGAGACAGTGGGTCTGGCTTGAGTTTTTGAAACCTCAAAGTCCACCCCCAGTGACACACTTCCTCCAGTAAGGCCACACCATCTAATACTTTTAAAATGTGCCATTCCCTAATGACTGAGCATTCAAATACATGAGCCTATGGGGCCATTCTTATTTAAACGACCACAATTATCAAACACAATTTTTGTTTTGTTGAGACAGGGTTTCTCTGTGTAACAGAGCCCTGGCTGTCCT
This sequence comes from Acomys percivali, assembly GCA_907169655.1. Taxonomy (NCBI): domain Eukaryota; kingdom Metazoa; phylum Chordata; class Mammalia; order Rodentia; family Muridae; genus Acomys; species Acomys percivali. Next base: position 69,530,501 of record OU015751.1, on the reverse strand, counting down.
GGACTCACTTGGTAGACCAGGCTGGCCTCAAACTCAGAGAGATCCACCTGCCTCTGACTTCCAAGTACTGGGATTAAAGGGGTGCACCACCATGTCCAGCCTTGGAAATTTTTTAATTTTAATATTGTATAACACTTCTGTCTATCTGTCTGTCTGTGCGCTCATCAAGGTGTGTGAGTGAAGGTGAGAGAGCAACTTGCAAGGATCAATTGTCTTCCTTCTACCATGTGAGTGTTGGAGCTCACACTCACGCCGGTCAGGTGGGCACTGTCTTTACCTGCTAAGCCATCTCACTGGTCCTGGTAAAAGTTTTTTGGTTTTTTTCATGTATACATTGTTCTGCCCACATATACACCTGAATGCCAGAAGAGGACATCAGATCCCATTATAGATAGTTTTGAGCCACCATGTGGTTGCTGGGAATTGAACTCAGGACCTCTGGAAGAACAGTCAGTGCTCTTAACCTCTGAGCCATCTCTCCAGCCCTGAAAGGTTTTAATTCCTTTAATGCTCTTTTAGCCTTGATCAGACTCCATAAGCATAAAATCAAAGACAACCATAGCTATAGAAAACCTGCTCTGCTTGAGAGCCAACCACAATGAGTATTTGATTAACAGGATGTTATTACTTATGAAATATTTTGCTCAGAGGAGTTGAGTAAAGCCTTCTAAACACATGAAGCCTGAAAAGAAGTAAGAGAGGGTCTTGCTACGTAGGCCAGTCTGCACCCAAGCTTGCAATGCTTCCCACTAAGAGTCTTCAGTTCTGGAACTACAGGCCCATCCCATCACCTCCCGAAGTGGTTTCTCAGTCTGCACACAGTTGTTTCATTACAAAGGTAAGAAAGTTTTGTGTAAAGAGAGTTGTGGTCATTTGATGTACATGTCTACCCTTCTCTCAGGATGATGGATCCCTCTCTACACATGTCAACACAAAGTCAGAGGTCTTTGATGTGTCTGCTAAGAGCCATGAGATGTCACAGCATGGCTGTGAGAAGCTGATTTCACTAAGAAGATGCTTCACATGAACACCTTGGGTATCATTTTTTTTTTTAATGTGCTTGTAGGCTGTGCACACACTTTTAAATTTTTTCCTTTCTTGTACATTTATAATCTTTGGCTCATTCTCCAGTGATTTTTATTTTGATAGTTTCTTTTTCTTTTTCTTTTATTTATTTATTTTTTGTTAGTTTGTTTGTTTGTTTGTCTGTTTTTTGAGAAAGGGTCTCTCTGGGTAGCCCTGGCTGCCCTGGACTCACTTTGTAGTTCAGGCCTGGCCTTGAATTCACAGAGATCTGCCTGCCTCTGCCTCTAAGCATGCACCACTGCACCCAGCTATAGTTTCAATTTTTTGTTTTGTTTTTCTGAGACAGAGTTTCTCTATGTTAGCCTTGGCTGTCCTGGACTTGCTCTGTAGACCAGCCTGGCCTTGAACTCACAGTGATCCACTTGCCTCTGCCTCCCGAGAGCTGGGATTAAAGGCGTGCACCACCACGCCCGGCTTTTGTTTCAATTTTTTTTTTTTTTTTGAGTTTTTGAGACAGGGTTTCTCTGCATAGCCTTGGATGTCCTGGACTCACTCTGTAGACCAGGCTGGCCTTGAACTCACAGCGATCCGCCTGCCTCTGCCTCCCGAGTGCTGGGATTAAAGGCGTGCGCCACCACCGCCCGCGTTTCAATTTTTTAAGTGTACTAACTGACTGTTAAGTTGAGTGGTTGTTTTACTCCTAGTGTTAAGAATTCATTCTCATAAAACATAACAAAGCAAGAACTTCAAACATCTTTTCACTGCTTTTAAAAAAAAATCTTATTCAGAGAAACTCTGTCTCGAAAAACCAAATTAAAAAAAAAAAATCTTACAATTATAGTCTCAAACTAGCCCTTTGTTCTTGGTAGGAAAGCAGGAATACAAACTACAGTGTATACATTTCCATTTGTTTTCAAATTATTTAAGGGAAATATTATTGACACATTTTCCCCAAAACAACTTAAATTATTGGTCTGGGGATGGGATGTAGCTTAGTGGTAGAACTCTTACTTAGCATCCTCAAGACCCTCAATTATTAGTACTTAAAAATGTTGTACTAAAACTAAACTAAACATTCTGTAATAACTTCTTGAATGTGTCCTTTTTAATACATACACACTATCAAGTCTCTTTTCAACACTCTCAAAAATAACTGGGAAACCATTTGTATTGCTGGCCTACAGCCCATCCATGCCGTAAAGACTCAGAAGGAGTCTGTGTGCTGGGGTCAGTGCTTTAGGACAAGGATGAGAGAGGAGCAAGTGGATCCTACCTTCTTGGAGACTCGTGTATCCGCGCATTTGTTATAAGTAGTAATATTAGAGGCAGGTGGATCTCTGTGAGTTCGAGGCCAGCCTGGTCTACAAAGTGAGTCCAGGACAGCCAACGCTAAACAGAGAAACCCTGTCTCAAAAAACCAAAAAAAAAAAAAAAAAAAAAAAAAAGTAGTAATACTGTGTGGGCATGCGTGTGTGTGTGTGTGTGTGTGTGTGTGTGTGTGTATGTGTGTGTGTCTGTCTGTGTCTGTGTGTGTGTGTGTGTGTGTGCGCGCACACGTGTGAGTGTTTAGCTAAACCAAATTTAAGGGAAAGAGTATCAGATAGGCTCAAATCCTTTCTTCATCTATCCCCCTCAGTCCATTCTCAATTGTTTAATAACTAATAAACTGTATTTAGCAATCTCAGGCATCTTTCTGTGCTCCTTCTGAAATTGCTAGGCTTCTACACATTTTTTTTTCCCTGTTCACAGTTGCACTCCTATATAGAGAAATAGCCTGTTTCACTTCAGAAATGGTGAGAAAGTTACAGAAAAGGTGACAAGCAGTTGTTATAAGAATCTAGACTGCGGGCCTTTCTCTTTCTCTTCCGGTCTCAGGCGCTGCGGGAGCCGCCGGTTACCGTGCAGACATGGCCAAGTCCAAGAACCACACCACACACAACCAGTCCCGCAAATGGCACAGAAATGGCATCAAGAAACCCCGGTCACAAAGATACGAGTCTCTTAAGGGGGTTGACCCCAAGTTCCTGAGGAAAATGCCCTTTGCCAAGAAGCACAACAAGAAAGGCCTGAAGAAGATGCAGGCAAACAACGCAAAGGCAGTGAGTGCCCGTGCAGAGGCCATTAAGGCCCTTGTGAAGCCTAAGGCTGATAAGCCCAAGATGCCAAAAGGCCCCAGCCGCAAACTTAGCTGGCTCGCTTTCATCGCTCATCCCAAGCTTAGGAAGAAGATTCGAAGCTACATGAGCAAGGGTCGTAGGCTGTACCAACCACAGCCCAAGGTTCAAACCAAGGCAAAAGCCGCAGCTAAGGCCCAGGCTGCAGCCCCAGCTCAGGCTCCCAAAGCTGCCCAGGCCCCTGTGAAGGCCCCATAGAAAAGGCTTCTGCCTATGTGAAGACAGATGGACTGGTGTGACACACCCACCTACACACTATTTATAGATGACCAGTGTCCTATGCTGTTTTTACAAATAAACCTGAGGCAAGCTCAAAAACAAAAAACAAAAAAAAGAATCTAAAAAACCCTACCTCTTACCTTAACATTCTTCCATCTCCCGACCAAAAGCTTGCCTGGGAAGCACAAGAGAGCAGGCCTCACACTCCTTGCCCTGGAATCAGTCGCTCACTGGGGGTGCTCTGACCTGGAGGCCTGCCCCCGTAGGCGCCAGGGATCCAGCTCTGTTCTCACACGGTTTGTCCTTCACTGAGGATTACATGTGTGACCCCAAGCATTGTCCACCGGGTACTCATGGGTCTGGGTCGGAGAAAGAAGCCTCCAAGGAAAGCAATCTGTGCACCGGCTTCTGCTTGTAGCAAAAGCTCCCTTCGGGCTTAGCGTCTCCCGCCCGTCCGTGTCCAGAAGCATCCAAGAAAAAGAGCTGTGAAAGTAAGACAGAAGCAAATAAAAGAAACGGGCCCCTTGCTCACCTGTTCACCGCCTGGAGCAACAGCAGAGCCAGACATCTCTGGTACCCATCACCTAAATAATAAGTCTCTAAGCTGATTCCAACCACCAAAGGGGGAAAAGAACAGCGAACTCCCTCATCCACAGGGTTTGTTCGGTTCTTGCTCCCTGCCTTGGCTCATGGCTGGGGGGCTGGGGGGTTGGGGGACTGGAGGGCTGGGGGTACAGTGGGCGGGCTTGTGATGGGAAGCCAGTGGAGAAGAAAAGTTGCTTCGACTTCACTTTTTCTAAACGTACCACAGGATACCTGGCAGCTGGTCATCCATTCATGGTACCTCCCTGTGGTGCCAGCCACATCTCCTGAGGAATCCTTGCAGGTCTCCTAACTTAAGAGTTCTGAGTTCTGTCTGTATTTTGCAAGCAAGCAAATACTGTCCAGAGAGCTTTGCCCAGTGTGAGTCTTTCTTGGAAGACTCGCCAGTCTCACCCTGTGGAGGGATGGCTGTCCCTATATCCTCCACTCAGTAGTAAGCACAGTTCCATTGCACTGCCACATGCTGGATTCAGAGTACGCCAGTTTGTGGTGTTTATGTAATAGTAGGATACCTATTCTTTCTTCTAGATGATTCAGCTTTCCTGTAGTGGCCATCTCAATAAGTCCCCTGCTCATAGCCACACTGTCTGGAGAAACATTTGAGGATGGACTGAAGGGCACAGGATCCCTTGCTCAGGGGCATAGATGTCTTCAGACACTCTAAAATATACAAGCTAGGATTATCATCGGGAATGAAGTGGCCTGTCTTTTGTCACTGTAAAACCAGCTTTCTGCTTCTGTTGACTTACCTCAGTTTTTGAATTCTCTGCCTTGTCTTTCTAGGTTTTTCTTTCATTTATACTTCTATTTAATTTTTTAAAATCCTTAATTAAAGGTGGTGACGGTGCATGCCTTTAATCCCAGCATTCAGGAGGCAGAGGCAGGTGGATCTCTGTGAGTTCAAGGGCAGCCTGGTTTATGGAGCTAGTTCCAGGCCAGCCAGGGCTACACAGAGAAACCCTGTCTTGAAAAGACCAATAAATAAATAAATAAATTAATTAATTAAAAAGAAAGAAAGAAAGAAAGAAAGAATCCTTTGCACAGTATCTACAAGACAGACTTAATCTTTTCTTTTCTTTTGTTTTGTTTTTCAAGACAGGGCTCTCTATATGTAGCCTTACCTACCCTGGACTTGCTTTGTAGACCAGGCTGGTCTCAAACTGACAGAGATCCAACTGCCTCTGCCTACAGAGTGCTGGGATTAAAGGCATGCACTACCATGCCTAGCCAAGTTATGAATTCTTACGTTATGAACTTGAAATCTGTTTCTATCCCAAGATGACCTGTGCCTCTAGCACTTTGGAACACTGACTAGAACACCCACCTTCTCTCTGAACCTTGGGAAACGCAGAAAGTGCAGAAGCCTCTGTGCACATCCATGGGCCAGGCTGCCCCTTGGCTCAGGGTTCCTTCTGCCTGTTCTTTGACATTTGTGTGAGTGAGCTGACCGGTTCTGCACAGGTCACACGGTGTTTGCTGTTGGACTGTATGCTTTGATAATGGGGCTGTGCTACGGCTTTCACCTGTGGAGTCAAGATTATGGGCTTTACAAAAGGCACCAGTGTGAGGTAAAAGCAGTTGAGCACAGTTCTCTGATAGTTCCAAGACTTCAACTGGGGTCCTCTAGCAGTACTGGCACTTTCTTTTCTGACATGTATGCATGTAGGTCGCCCAATAGATGATGAAGATGATGATGAAGGGTGGGGCGAGTCTCCTTCGAAGCAGAGAAAGAACCTTAACACACAGTCGCTTTTGTCCTTATCAGAAAAATGATGACCACACTTCAGTGTTGTGGCACTGAAGCTGCCGCCGCAGTCTCACAATGGCTTCAGGGTCCCCTAAAGCTTACTCTTCCCTTTGTGGTCAAGTCGGCTGTCTGAGCTTGTCACAAACCCACTCATTTAACTGAGCAGATAAATAGGTAAATAGATATCCAAACCACAGGAAACAGAATGAATTAGTCAACATTTATTTACTAGTTCACACTGATGTGAGAGAGTAACCAGGAACTGAAGTGTGGTTCTAAACAGAACAAACACACATCTTCAGGCCTGGAAGAGTATCTAAAAAAAAAAAAAAAAGTCATTATCCAGGCCTAAAGATTGTTCTTGTGCTAAAGGCATAAGGTGCAAAGATTAGTAGAATTTTTGTTTGTTTGTTTGTTTTTTGAGACAGGGTTTCTCTGTGTAGTCTTGGCTGTCCTGGACTCCCTTTGTAGACCAGGCTAGCCTCGAACTCACAGCGATCTGCCTGCCTCTGCCTCCCAAGTGCTGGGATTAAAGGCGTGCGCCACCACACCCAACATAAGATTAGTAGATCTTATGTCTACCACCTGTACAGACAAATGACATCCACAGAAGTATTCAAAACAGTACTTACTATTCAGAACATCCCCTGCTTCCCAGAGACCATCCCTTTGTATGGTTTGCTTTCTCCTGCAGGTTTCTTTTTTTTTTTTTTCCCAGTATGGGGAGATCAAACTCAGGACCTCATACAAGCTAGGCAAATGTTCTACCCCTGAGCTACTCTGTCCCCATCCTAAAAACTTTACCAAGTGAATAGTTTGATTGAGCTACTTGTATGAGATATTAGTTACTGGCACCTTAGATCATAAACTGTGGTTCTATTTTTTAATTAGGATTAAGATAATATGAATTTTCTTTTTTAAAAACTGGCAAGCATTGGCATATGAAAGAGAACTGAGTCTTTGTAGATGCTATAAAATACAGTAACTTTAAGAAGATTGTTTTTAACTTGAGGTATCAACTGTTTTGGACGTTACCCATTGAGAGCAGCGACTAAATTCTAAATTCTTTGTACTTTTCAAAATATCTTAAAAAAAAAAAAAAAAACAAAACTAAATATCCAATAAGTGAGACTGACAGCCTGAACAATGTAAGGGAATCATGATGTGTTATAATGACCATAAAAGTCATTTCTTTTCAAAAACCTTATGTAATATCACACAGCTCTTTGTAAAACCATGGAGTGGGATCTAGAGCCGTGAGGTGTGCTGTCCACAACCCTTCCAGGTTCTCTATCCATCATCTTTAAAGCCTATAAGACCATGTCACGCAGCCTCCCTTTCCTCAGATTCCACTCGGGGACATTCCAGCTGTGGGAAGCAACAAAAGACGAAGGAAGAAGGAAGAAAGAGAAGGGAAGTATTAATTCCCCAGGCCCGCTGTTCACTCTTCATAGAGCTCACAGCTCCAGCCAAGGGCTGTCTCTGGTGCTGACAGCTACACTTGCCCTCAAGTCCCAGATTCTGGTAAATCAGTCCCTCTCCATAGCCGTCCAGAGCTGGGAAAGCTCCCAACCACAGCTACACCTGTGAACATGTGCGCTGCTTGTAAACAGCCAGAACCCTGCCTCAGCCTGCAGTTAGTAAGTCTTAGATAACAAGTAGCTTATTGAACCGTGTAACAGAAAGATGCAGGCATCTGTCTTCAAACTAGTAGAGAAGCTCAAGCGACGAGCTCAAGGCTATTAGAACGGAAGGAGACATTATCAATCTTTAGCCGGTCACTTTAATGATAATATCAATAAGTCAGTACACCCCTTATTTCAGCATAGTTGAGGGTGACAGCAAGAGGCTGACAGCCCTGAGAATGGGTGCTAAGTGCCTGTTTCTTGTCCAAGAGGTCATAGATCTGGAAATACAGGGTAACCGAAGGTGGTGAAAACCTCCTTCTTGCATCCTAGTCATTAACCAACTAGGACTTCATGAAGCCACAGCTGTAGACCAGAGGCCCCAAAGACACATCAGCCTCAGTCACAGGGACCCCTGAGCACTGACGCACAGGCGTTTCAGTCCATCAGTGGCACTATAGCAAAATATTTGAGTGTGGGTGATTGATAGATAATGATTTATTTTTATTTCTCACATTTAGAAAGTTTGGAAGCCTGAGACAGAGGCTCCCATGACTTTGGGTCTCGTAGGGCTCTTTCTTAGCTTCCTTCTTGCTGTGTCCTCACAAGGACAGACAGAAAACCTTCGGGCATAAAGTCCATCAGAGACAGCAGAGCCCTCGTGGCCAAGTTCCGTCAAGTTGACAACCAATATTAACTATGCCTCCATTTTTTTTTCATATTTGTGAGATGAAAGCCTATAGCACATCTAGCCATCAAAATTTTATGCTATATTTATCTACCTACATACTTGTATACATTTATTTATAAAGAATAGAGGCAGGGACATGAGCCTTGTGCTACTGTGACAAAGTCTGGTCTAGCTCAAATGTGCTAAACCAAGAACATCTTACAGGGAACCCAGTCTGTGTTTTTCCATCCCTACAAACACTTTCTGCTGAGTTTAGAAAATTAAAAGCAGAAAGAAGGCAGAGGCAGGCGGATCACTGTGAGTTCGAGGCCAGCCTGGTCTACAAAGAGAGTCCAGGACAGTTAACGCTACACAGAGAGACCCTGTCTCGAAAAACCAACCAAAGAAACAAACAAAAGGTAGAAAACTCAACAAAGAACAACAGAAAATAATAATAATAAAATACTCCCCTGTGTCTATGCTTTCCTTTCTTCTAACTCGATTCTCAGATGGCGGCTGTAATTCTGCCTCGAGTTCTCTTGCTTGCCATGTGGTTTTACATTGTTGTATCATGCCTTTACACTGTGGCATGCTATTTCTGCAGCGTTCCCATGTTCCGGCTTACAAGCAGAGAACAGATTTTGGTTGGCTTGTGAGCAATGGCTTCGGTAACAGACCCTAGTAATCGAAGGAAAAGAAATCCTAACACCAGAGCAGATCTGAGTGAGAAAATACTGACAGCTGGAGTGTCTGGGTGGAGAGGTGTGAAAACTCTCACCCATGCCCACTCTCACTGCTGCCTACCAAGCTCGACATCTGAAACTCTACACAGATGCCTTGGGAATATTTAGACATGGATGTTTTCCATGGAGACCCACACCTGGACACCATACAGAGAGTGAGAGACTATGGAACACTCAGTCCTAAATGGGATGTCTTCATCAAACCTGTCCCTCAGGGCTCCGGGGAGCTATGTGGAACAGGACACAGAGAGAACGAAGGAGCCAGAGGGGATGGTTGACTCCAAGGAAACAGTCTTCTAGAAACAACAACAATGACACACTTGTCAGCTCGCAGAGACTACGCAACATGCACAACATCTGCTCAAGTGCAAGCCTCATGGGGCCCCAGCACTGAGAGGTGGGGGGCGGGGGGACACCAGCTCCCACCCCAAACCAAGAAGCTGTCTCCAATTGATACCTGCTGGCAAAGGCGAATCCATGTTCTTCAAGGGAGCCTCCCTGAGTGTATTAAGTGCAACCCAGGGCACACCCCATGCCCAGGAGCAGCTGGCCAACACAAAATGAACTCAACAGTATTTGTAGACTTCTTGTCTCATTTTGCTTTGTTCTGTTTGATGATGATGATTTTCATTTTTGTGTTTCTTGGGTTTGTTTTTTGGTTTGTTTTGGTTTTGTCTTTTTTATTTTTAAGAGAGGGTCAGAGAAAGAAAAACATACACTGGGTTGCTAACAAGGCACGGAGAATCTGGAAGGACTTGGGGGTCGGGAATATGATAAAATACATTGTATAGAAAAATTTTTTTTTCAATTAAAAATTTAAACAAAAATAAACTAATGTCTCCAGCATATGGGCCAAGCTGATGTGCCTCCTCAGTCCACGCCACTCCCACAGAGGGAAGATGACATTCTAAAGGGAGCCAAAGGAGTCAAGGTTGGCAATTCCTATTCCCAGGATGCTGACCCACTTACCTACACACTCACCCTGGAGCGCACCTGCTTCCCCCAGTCGCCAATACACACAGGTTTATTTGTTCCCGCTAAGGGTGGCGTGCCCCATTCTTTTTGTTTTGTTTTGTTTTTTAAGTATTTATTTATTATTATGTATACAGTGTTCTGCCTGCATGTACATCTACAGACCAGAAGAGGGCACCAGATCACATTATAGATGATTGTGAGCCACCATGTGGTTGCTGGGAATTGAACTCAGGACCTTTGGAAGAGCAGTCAGTGCTCTTAACCTCTGAGCCATCTCTCCAAGCCTGCGTGCCCCATTCTTACTCATTTCTCTAGCTAGGAACATTTTTGACCCACTGCTAGGACACCGCAGGGCCTAGCGCTGTTGAATTAAGTGTTGTCCTTCATTCCTGAGGGTGAGGCCAGGCTGTTGGCTCAGGTGTGACTTCTGTAACCACCACAGAGATGTGTGCTCAACACCTGAGCATCTCAATGGGACACCTCAGCAGGCAGAGGTGTCCTCTGGCCCTCAGTGGCACTGGCTGCTGCACTGCACATAAATTGTTAGTCCCCAAAATATCAGGACATGTGGTCATGGGGCCCAGAAAATACACACACAGAAAAAGGCCCATACCCCAACCCTGCCCTGCAGCCATGCCACACCTTTTGGGCGAAAGTAGGCATTGCATTCTGTCAGCTTTCTGCCTCCATGCTCAAATGCCTGGCACAGGGTACATGCAGGGGTTATTCAGCTCTTGTTTTGGGACATCCAAAATCCAAGCTAGATCTTGAGGACCGCTGGCTTGCCCTCTGACGGGAGCAAATGCGTATGTCATGGGGGGAGCAGCATGCATCAGAGTGAACAATTAAGCCTCAAACTGGAGGGGAGGGAGAAAGAGCCAGAGAGAGAGACAAAGAGTACATGAGAGAGATGTATCTCATGACCCTCTTGAAGAGAATGACCCTGTGACCTAAGGACTTTGTCCTAGCTCTGCCCCTTAAGGCCCACAGCATCTCCTAGTGCTACCAAGTGGGGAACAAGCCTTTAACACGTGGACCTGTGGAGGAAAAAAATGATTTTTTTGTTTTGTTTTGTTTTGTTTTTCAAAACAGGGTTTCTCTGTGTAACAGCCTTGACTGCCTGTCTCTGCCTCCCATGTGCTGGGATTAAAGGCATGCACCACCACACCTGGCCTGTGGAGAAAAATTTAACCTCCAAACCACAGTATTCTTGATGAAGAAGAAGAAGAAGAAGAAGAAGAAGAAGAAGAAGAAGAAGAAGAAGAAGAAGAAGAAGAAGAAGAAGAAGAACAGAGTCTCACTAATTAGCTCCAATTGGAACTTACTATGTAGACCAGGCTGGCTTGAAAATGAGATATCTCCCTGCCTCTGCCTCCTGAATCCTGGGTTTAAGGTGTGAGCCACCACACCTGGCTGGCAGCACACTTTAATAAATGAGAAAGAATTCAGTGGATGGTAGTGCCTATGGTACAAGTGTGAGGACCTGAGTTCAAATCCCAAGAAGCCACATAAAACTAAATACATACCATGAGCTTCTGTGAACCCAGCATTCCTGCAGGAAGACAGGAAGCAGGGACACGAACTGACACCCAAGATGCTTGTCCTCTGACCTCTGCAAATTTGCAATGTCATATATGCTCCTGCATTCAGACACAAAGGAACACACACACACACATTGTAAATACATATTGCACACACACAAATATATAAATAAAATAAAATTTGAAAAGAAATATGTTTTTAATACAAATGATTATTAATGTCTCTTTCTTCTTCAGACCTTTTTCTTCCCCACGACTCAACCTGTGCTAATCAATACTTCAGTCGGGAATCTTACAGAAGAAATTTTCTGAAAATTATTTCAAATTGCTCGTTTTCTTATTTCTTTAAAAAGCTGCCTCGCCAGGCATGGTGGCACACACCTTTAATCCCAGCACTCAGGAGGCAGGAGGATTGATGTGAGTTTGAGGCCAGTCAGGTCTAAAAAGTGAGTCCAAGACAGCCAAGGATACACAGAGAAACCCTGTCTCGAGAAAAAAACAGACAAACAACCACAACAAAAAAAAAAAACCACCACCACCAACACCAACAAAAAACAAAACAAAACAAAAAAAGCTGCCTCAAGTATGGTCTATTTAACCAGTTCTCTGCTTCTTTTTCTCCTTTTATTTTTGTTGTTGTTGTTGTTAGATGTGCATACAAGCTCAGAAAGGTAAAAGTATGTCTATAGGACATGTTCCTGAAAATCATATACTGAGCCAAATAGACTTGCAATTACAGTTTTCATTGGCATTAATGTAATACCGAGATCGCTCAGTGTAATACTGAGATCACCCAGATTGTGAGACCCCCCCAAAAAGACCACCAGAACTCAATACCAGTGCAACAAACACAGGGTCCTGTATTACAGGCTCAGAGCTTCGGATCACAATCCCTCCTGACGCAGTAGGACGGGAGAGTGACCCCGAGCTTCAAGGGTAATGGGCTTATAAAGGGAAGAGGGGGTGGTGGGTCCCAGGAATGTCAACCCTAGGCAGGTTGGGTGGAGTCTGGGTCTTCAGGGAAGTTGTGGGTCCCAGGAATGTTGATCTTTAGGCAGGTTGGTGGAGGCTGAGTCTGGAGGGGAAGTCTTTTTGTCTCAGAGGAACACTGGGATCTAATTGTATGTATTCACTCCAGTGGAGTTTCTGGGTACTGCTGGCAGGTGTCATTCCAGAACGCAGGGAGAAGGTCACCTAGGGGACAAGTTCTCATACAGAACATCATAAATTGCAGAATATAGAATATGGCATTAATATTGCCCTTACATTACAAGCATGCATTCCACATAGATTTCACTGGTGCTCAATCTTGCCAGCAAGGTGAGTGTCCACCTCCTCCACCAACAATTTCCCAGAATTAATTGTTTTTCCTTATCCTGGCCGAGACTGCGATATTAATGGACTGGACTCTGTCACAGAGTGCTGGATCCTCTGCCTCCTAGAGAATTCTGCCTGTGTCTCCTCCTCAGGTAGAAGCAGATGGAACCTACCCCATGTCTATGCCCGAGGGACAAGCTATAAAGTTGACTGGAAAGACACATAGCAGGAGCTGCGATCCTCAACCAAAGACACAGCCCTGCCATTGCCTCCTGGCAGAGAATACTCAGACTGGAACACTGTGACCTTATGGCGCCCGCAGCCTCTCCCAAGGCCCCGCCCACAGCCTCTCCCAGGGCTTTCTACTGGCTCAGCCTGAAGGCCAGGGGGACACTGATGTGTCCAGCTCCCTACCTGTCAGCCACTGCATTAGGAAGCAGACGGAGAAGGTCAAGAGAGGTTTTCAGGGACTGCCCTCCAACGCAGGGTGACACATTTCTTTGAAATCTGATCTCCGGATTCTTTGCTTTGATTCTTGGCCCTAAGAGTCATGATTGCACAAGCTTCCTCCTAGATTTGTTTCCTGGTATGTGGCTGTTCCTCAGCATAGAAGCTACTGTTGCTTGGGGATTACTTATAAATATATTAAAGTTCATAATCAAATTTTTGGATATAGTTTATTATCACAGATAGAACCATGGGGAAAAGAAAGGCCTGAAGAAGGAGACATTAATACTCATTTGCAGTATGATTTTTTTTCCCTACATTTTACTTTATTTACTTATCTGTGTACAACGTGTATGTACATGTGTGTGTATGCATTTGCATGTGCCATTCACGCTCATGTTTAAATTACACATAGAGCTATTAAAATGTTAAGGAATTTATCTGAGCGAAGAACAATTCAATAGATGGGGCAGCATCCGGCGCCGAAAAAGGGTCACAGCAAGCGCTGCAAGCCAAAGGTAGAAACATGACAAAGAATACATTTAACTGGGTAGATGGAAAGATAAGTTAATTGGAAGTTTCTGAATTGTAGCCTCTCATTTCTTGTTATGGTTATAATGGGTATCAGTTTGATTAATTGAAAACTTAATATTCTGGAGCCACTCTAGTTTACAGGGCCTCCTACTTTTTTTTTTTTTTAAGTTTTTTGAGAGTGTTTCTCTGTGCAGCTCTGACTTTCCTGGAACACTCTCTCTGTAAACCAGGCCAGCCTCAAACTCGGAGATCCATCTGCCTCTGCCTCCTGTACTCCACTACCACCCAGGCCTTTGTTTTTTAGGCCTTCCTGCTTTTAAAAAAGTTTTTCTTGGTGTTGATGTTCAAATCTCAATAGTATTCCATTTCCCTTACTCAACTATGTGTAAAAGGCCAGCTATGTTTTCTTCCTGTTTGGCTGGTTGGTTTTGGTTTTGGTTTCTATCATGGTCCCTATTTCTGGACATCTGCTTACAGATGCTTACAGTCATGGTCATTGGCTGCCTGGGCCTCTCCAACCTCAAGGCCAGTCAGTCTCACAGAGAAATACATCAGAACTGAAGCTGCCCAGTGCCCTCTGAATATCGAATCAATGGGAACTAACCTTTGCTGCTGTGCTGGTGGAAGTGGCCCAGAGTGCTGACCTGGAGGCTAGTCAAAGCGAGAAGAGAACACTTGTGATGTGCACCTACCTGCAGTAGCACAGAGCCCCACTACAGGGATGCTTGGACCTAAACTACTAAAACATTCATTCTTTCAACTGAGGGACATATAAATTGCCAGAGATCTATGCTGAGGTAAAATGATTCTTGCTTCCATGTCCATGTCACACGTGGTGCAGTTTGACCATGGATAAACACCTATAGTGTCAATACATTGTAAAAAAATACAATAGATTGATGCATGGTGAGGCTTTCTACGTTCTCTCCACAAAAACGTGCAAGCTCTTTTCCAGGACCCACCCAAAACAGGGACAAAAACACCCCTGCAGAGATGTCACCAAAGAGGACAGTGCCAGTTGGGTGAGGTCAGAAGTTTAGTACAAAGGTGGCCGTATCGATTCTCACTCACAAACTGCTCCCAAGTGACCATCTCTAGATTAAGACAAAATGAAGTTTAATAATAAAATAAATGAATATACTTTTCCCTATTGTAGTGTCTCAAATTAATAAGTATAAAAAGGTGATAGAAATAAAATTATAGGCATGCGGTTATTATACAATTCAAATGTTGATTTCTGTACCCCATATTTGTTTGCAATCCTTATTCTGAGAATCTCCTGTCTCAATGTTATGTAAACACTGCTCCCCATTTATTCCCTGATATGTCAATAAAGCAGCTTACAGCCAATCACGGAGCAGGGGAGGGAATATGTCTGGACTTCCTGCCAGCCAGGAGAGGAGGAGTTAGAGGAGGAAGTAGGGGATTCGGCCACGGAGAAGTCCAAGAAGGGAGCAAGGAAAGCTACAAAGTGCAAGTGTCTCTGGGATGTATGCTGAGAGAAAAACAGATTAGCTTGGAGAGTTAAAAAATAGAGAAGTAGGGGCTGGAGAGATGGCTCAGAGGTTAAGGGCACTGACTGCTCCTCCAGAGGTCCTGAGTTCAATTCCCAACAACCATAAGGTGGCTCACAGCCATCTACACTGGGATCTGATGCTCTCTTGTGGCCTGCAGGTGTACATGCAGACAGAACACTGTATGCATAATAATAAATAAATAAATCTTTAAAAAAAGAAATAGAGAAGTAGCCGGGCAATGGTGGCACATGCCTTTAATCCCAGCACTCGGGAGGCAGAGGCAGGTGGATCTCTGTGAGTTCGAGGCCAGCCTGGTCTACAAAGTGAGTCCAGGACAGTCAAGGTTACACAGAGAAACCCTGTCTCAAAAAACAAAACAAGAATAGAGAAGTAACTACTCAGTTATTGTGTTGTGGAGCTTATTAAAATAATATAATAGAGTCTCAATTATTTGTGTGATAGCCAGACTAAGAGAGAAACTAAGAAACAAACACTGTTTTGTAAAATTAACATTAACATAGAAGATCAGCATTTGGCAAAACCCACAAGAATGATGATTCCTGACGATGATTACAGATGCTGGAGTTAGTAAAAGACAAATGATGAAAAGCTGAATATTTCCATCATTCTAGAATATCCCCTCATAAGATGCGTAGTCAGTTCAAGGAGAACTGAACAGTGATAAGTCTAGGCAATGCCAACTGCAGGAGGTGACTGGCTGTGTCCCCTGATGTGAGAAGCACAACATCCTTCCTGAATCATATAACCTGAATTTAATCATAAGGAAATGCCAGGAAATCCAAACAAAGCAGCATTCTAGAAAATAACAGCTGGACCCTCTCTAAGAGTCAAAGTCATGAGAGAGAAAGGCAAACTGAAGAACCATCCCAGGAAATGGAGATCAAAGGTCCAACATAGCTACATGCAGCTTCGGAGCTCCGAATTCTGGAAGGGCCTCACTAGAACAACTGGCCAACCTTGACTGAGGTGCACGGACTAGTTAATAAGCTGTGGCAAGGATAATTTCTCATTTTGAAATGGCATAAGCTATTGGAATCTATCTGTAGAATCCAGGTTTTCAAACCTAAGGCACATATGGGAATTCATCACACTTTAAAAAAATTTTTTGCAACTTTCTCACATTCTAAATAAGTCTAAAAGTATTTAAAGTGGGAAAATTGGAAATGATTAAAATTTATTTAAAACATTGCAGCTGAACCAGATGTGGTGGCGAACACCTTTAATTCTACTACTGGGGAGGCAGAGACAGATCTCTGTGAGCTAGAAGCCACCTTCGTCAACATAGAGAGTTGCAGGTCAGACAGCTCTACAAAGTGAGACCCTCAAAAAAGGGAGGAAGGACAGAAAGGAAGGAAGGAAGGAAAGAAAGAAGGAAGGAAGAAAACAAGGGAGGAAGGAGGGAGGGAGGGAAGGAGGGAGTGGAAAAGTACAGCCGAACAAAATTCACTTACTACAATATTACTTTATATAGAGTCTAAATACATCTTAATTAAAATAAATATCTTTACTCTTTAAAAACATTTTAGTAAGCCAGGCGTGGTGGCGCACGCCTATAATCCCAGCACTCGGGAAGCAGAGGCAGGTGGGTCACAGTTCCAGGCCAGCCTGGTCTACAAAGTGAGTCCAGGACAGCCAGGGCTACACAGAGAAACCCTGTCTCGAAAAAAAAAAGAAAAAAAAGAAAAAACATTTTAGTTATTTGTTTTTTGAGATTCTAATATAATTATGCCTTTTCCCCTTTCTTTTTTTGGTTTTTCGAGACAGGGTTTCTCTGTGTAGCCTTGACTGTCCTGGACTCACTTTGTAGTCCAGGCTGGCCTCGAACTCACAGCGATACGCCTGCCTCTGCCTCCCGAGTGCTGGGATTAAAGGCGTGTGCCACCACGCCCGGAGCCTCTTCCCCTTTCCTTGTCCTCTCCCCAAATATTCCCACAAACCCCTCCAAGTTCATGGCCTCTCTTTTCATTGTTGCTGTGTGTGTGTGTGTGTGTGTATGTGTGTGTATACATACATATATATACCTCAGTCTGTATAACATTACTTATACATGTGTTTTCAGAGTTAAACGTTTGGTGTTGGACAACCAGCTGGTGTACTTTCCCCTGGGGAAGACTATTTCTCCAGCTCAACCAGCGCTCCTTAGTTGTCTGTGGGTCTTTGGGTTGGGCTGAGGCACGGAGGGCTTTCCCCCTATTCACTTTTCCATGCCTAGTGCTATCATCCTTGGTCAGCTCAGGCAGCCATGTTGGTGAGGTTTTATGGGTATAAGCTTCTGGCATTCCTAGGAGATACAGCCTCACCCCAAACTCCTCCAGCCCTTACAACCTTTCCCTCTTTCCTGATGATCCCTAAAACTTAGGTATGGGAGGTGTACTGCAGATCCAACCCAGGGAACGGGATCCACAAATCTGTACTTTGATGGGTGGTGGTTTCCTCAACAAAGGGTGAGGGCTGCACTTGTCACGGGCTTTTCTGGTTTAGTAAAGGGATAGTTGTAGCTTCTCCTCCAAGGGCCATGGCTACCCCAGCCCTACATAGCTGTCTGGGTTTCCAGTGCCAGCCATGATTTCCCGCTTGCTGAATGAGTCTTTTGTCCAAGTAGAATGTTGCTGGTGACAACCAGGAAAGGCATGTCAGTACTGCGCCGTTAGGGTTACTGTGTCCTCCTGGTCACTGTGGTTCATAAGCATCACAGCTGGGTAGGACTGCTGGTTGCTTCCCTCCTTGGGAAGTCTGCACTTAGAATAGACAAATAATCATTTGCTTTGATTAATCATACATTAAATTATATGGACATTAGAAAAGCATATTCTGGACTTTCAGCTTTTATTACAAAAAATTGAAAGTCCAAGATAGCAACTATATGTGAAAGTACGTTAGCAACCCTGGTCTCTAGTGGCCATGTGAGTGGATCCCGCGCGTGACTGCTGTGTACTAAGTATAGCATCTTTCAAATTGTCAATTCCCAGGAAGAAGATATATAGGGGAGAGACTCTGTCATTTAGCTGATACAAACCTCAAGATCTCAAGTTCCTTTTTAAAAGAGTTACAGAAAAGTAAGGGGCTTAGAGAAATGGCTCATCCATTAAGAGCATGTACTGCTTCTGCAGAGGACCTAAGCTTTGGTTCCCAGCACCTCTGGGTGGCTCACAACTGCCTGTAACTCCAGAGCTAGGGCATCTGATGCCCTTTTCTGGCCTCCAGGGGCACATGTACTCACCCTCACACACACATATACACATAATTAGAAGTAAAGTCCTTAAAAAGTGTTACATAGCAGTACCTATTACTTACACTTCTGTTTCCCCTGAGGTGTAATGTTTCCAGTGCACTGAGTTTTCACTTACCAGATGACGGGAAAACAAGTGCAACCAAGAGGCAATGTGTGGGACAGCTGGAGCAACAGGAAGCAGAACCCTGACGTGCTTGTAAGACTATAAGACACAGCGGGCATGGTGGCGCAGGCCTGTAATCCCAGCACTCGGGAGGTAGAGGCAGGCAGATCACTGTGAGTTCGAGGCCAGCCTGGTCTACAAAGTGAGTCCAGGACAGCCAAGGCTACACAGAGAGACCTTGTCTCGAAAAAAAAAAAAAAAAAAAAAAAAGACTATAAGACACTGTAGGTATAATCTCTTGGGTACTATATGGATTATTTACCTGTCAATAAACAGCTGATTGGCCTATAGCTGAGATACGAAATAAGAGGGAGGAGTTCCAATGGAGAGTGAATGCTGGAAGAGAAGTGCTTAGTGAACTTGTAAGACTGAGACCTCCAGAGATCTCTAGTCTGTACCCGGAGTCCCCAGAGACAAACGGAGTCCGATGTCGATGCAATACACACAGGAATTGTATTGAGTCGGTGCATATCAAGGTCTGACAAGCTCTTTCAAGCTGCCGACCCCTGAAAGCAGGCACAAGTGCTTTTTATATCTTTTTTGTAAAAGCACAATTTAGCAGACTAGCTAGGAGGGGTAAGTACATTCCAGGGGTAGGGGTAGTGGAATATTTTTTAGATACAGCTGGACCCTCAGCATAGGCTGGCTGGCCTTGAGTCAAGCTGGACTCTACAAGGGGCCAAACAGCTACAGAACACACATAGTGTTTTGATATTGATACCTTGGTTCAATATCAATATTGCTTCCTGGCCACTCCAAACTTACCCCAGGACACTGAGGAGGACAGATGCATGAAACCTGAGTGGAGGTAACCAGCCATGTGGCAGACTTTAGAATAAATAGGACATTAGTTATGAGCTAGTCAGGGAACATGCCTAGCTATATGGCCTAGGCATTTATTCATAAATAATAAAGTATAGGAGTCATTATTTCTGGGAACAAAGCCATGAGCAAGAAACATCGGTTACAGAAAACCCCCTTCAACATATGGTTTCCACCAGTGGGTACACTAGATTCAGGCACTAAACCAAGAGTTCTGGACACAGAAGCCGGACCAGAAAGCCAGGCATGGCCCCTTTTAAGAACCGCTGCTAAACCGGGTGTGGTGGCTCACATCCGTAATCCCAGCACTCAGGGAGGCAGAGGCAGGTGGACTGCTATGAATTTGAGGCCAGCCTGGTCTATAACGGAGTCCAGGACAGCCAAGACTACACAAAGAAACCCTGTCTCGAAACACAAAACACAAACAACAAGTACTGTTGTGGGAGGCGGAGGCAGGTAAGCTTCTGGTAGAAAGAGAAACTGGAGGCTGATGCAATTTGCCAGCCAGACAGGAGGCCTGGTCTCATTAAAAGAGAGCAAAAGCAGACTGGAGCCTCAGGCACGCCCCGGGGGCGAGAACTTTCCCAGAACTACAGCTCTGAGCAAAGGTTCCACAGCTGGCCAGAGGAACACAGAAGCTCACTGTGGCCCACTTCAGGGCCAGAGACACTGAGGTTTGCAGAGGAGACGAAGTAGCTGGCTTTAGCCACCCTGCTGGGAGAGCTAACTCAGCGGGCAGGTTCCTACGGTGCATGGCCTTTTCGCTCAGGTTTTCGCCAAAATAGAAGCAGTGCCTGCCACTCAGCAGGGGTGGGGCATCCAGCGACGCTCCTGGCCCTGGAGCTGCCGGATCAGCCAGCCCCTTCCCTCTCTGCCTAGTGAGCTAGAGCGGAAGAATTGGGGCGGGGCCAGCAGCCTACCTGAAAAACTAGCCGAATGGCTGGGGCGGGGCTAACAGCTTTGCAAGATACAAACTGGGACACCCCCAAGCATCTGAACTGGTAAAGCAATGAGTTTGGAAAGCAGTAAAAGAAAAGGGAAACAAGGTATTTAAAACAAAACAAACAAACAAACAAAAAAAACCCAACATGGTGTGGTGGCGCACACCTTTAATCCCAGCACTCGGGAGGAGAGCAGGCGATCGAAGCCAGCCTGGTATACAAAATGAGTCCAGGACAGCCAAGGATAACACGGAGAAACCCTGTCTGGGGGGGTGGGGGGGAGGGCGGAATCATAAGAAGAAGTGTTTGATTTAAATATAATAAAGTCTTTAGGGAGAGATTTTGAGATATATTTTTTTCTATGTCAAAAATGGAGGAAAACAATGGCACAATGCATCTGGATTCTATGATCTTGTTTCTTAGTATACAAATAGTTTTTTTAAGCAACGATTACAAGTTTGCATATCCTTTTTAGGAGAGATCAGAATAAGGCTGACTTGGAGAAAGAAGAGACATTGGGTGCTGAATTGGAAGCCATAGAACAGATGTTGGCGGATTCTGTGAATCAAAACAGGGAAATCCAGCCTGAGACTTAACAATAGAACCAAGGGGTTAGGTCTGGAGGGGAGAAACCACAAAGCCTTGAGGAGTTGGAGCAGCAAGCAATATTCTGAGCTGAGAGTCTAGGTTCCGCTTATCGATGCTACCTTAGAGCAGTGGCACGCCACAGATTATGCGTTTCATTTCGTAGAGCTCGGAGAATTAAGATATGCACATATGTCGATGCATCATACTGTTGATGCATATTCAGAGTTCCACTGGGAGTTTGCCTTGAATTCTGAGGAGGCTGACTCTGGAGATGATGGCTATCTTGGAGATGCCTTTACAAATCAAAGCTGATGATGCTTCAACGTAGGTATCCATTAGAATACAACCAACATTTGGCATTTAAAAAAATGTTACAAATATAGCTTATGATTTTTCCAGGACAAGCAATTATGGAGAACTCTAACAGGCTTTAAGGAAAAAATGCTGTTAAAGAACAGAAAGAGGAGCCGGGCGTGGTGGCGCACGCCTGTAATCCCAGCACTCGGGAGGCAGAGGAAGGTGGATCGCTTTGAGTTCGAGGCCAGCCTGGTCTACAAAGTGAGTCCAGGACAGCCAAGGCTAACACAGAGAGACCTTGTCTCAAAAAAACCAAAAAAAAAGAACAGAAAGAGGATACGGAATCTCCCAGGGATGGAGTAAATGATGCTTTGTTGACTTTAAATGTTTTAAGTATCAATGAGACAAGTAGCACAGCTGCTGAAATACGCCAAAACTTAGAAAGAACTGATGATGACTTAGGTCGGCACATGCATGTGATACCCTCAGAACAGAAGAAAGGAAATGTGTTGAGCGTTGGGGAGGAGATTTAGCATTTCTTTCCATAAGAGAAAAAAAAACAAAACTATGCATTCCATCCAAATAGTTGAAATTCAGATTTGACTGGGGGAGACCCCTGGAGGTCTTGGCTACAGACAGGAAAAAGGAGACCAAGAGAAAGAACAAGACAGGTAGAGTATGCGCCAATCCTGCTACATGGGACCAGCGCTGAGACTGACTGAGACATGGCTGGCATTTTCTATCACAACCGTCTGTAACTCCAGTTTCAAGGGATCCCATCCTCCCTTCCGGCTTTCACAGGTCCCAGGCACACTCGTGGTGGAGAGATATGCATGCAGGCTAAACACCCATGCACATAAAAATAAATCCTAAATAAAAGAATATAAGGCATTCTAGTTTAAGATTTTCCTAAATAGACCCTCAATGGAACCACATGAATAACTAATAACTTAATTTGAGGGTCGGTTAATAATTACTAATTATTTAGATAACTAGGTAAAATGTCCCACCTGTGTGGTTTCCTGTTCTGTTGCCCTCCACTCCTGAGATATGACATTACTGTATTCTGTATGCCAAGTGAACAATCAGCACTTGGGCAGAAGTCAGGGACTCATGTAAGAATGATGAAAGGTGACAATGTTAATCTTCACTTCATGTCCAGGTCTAGACTTACTGGTTTTCTTGGTGCCTACAACTTCTAAGAACTCTGAGCCAGTTGACCGTCTCCCATCTGTCTCGCCATATTATTGTAGATGTTTAGTTTGCACAGAAGACAAGTTCTAGATTCTACTAACCTATGAGGGTCTTTTCTTTTCAAAGACACTCCTGTGATTTAAGATCTCCAGACCTTGCCTCTCCTCTCAAGTTCCTGAGTAGGAAGCAGGCTGGTAGCTGGATCTCCCCACAGATCTCTGCTCTCACGTAAGTTTAGACTACAAGAAGTCAAGCAAAAATGACTGGTTCCCAGACTCCAGGATTTTTGCACAGTGAAATATTTCTTTAGCCTCTTAAGATGGTTCTTTCTAAATTCTACGAAGGGTCCCACAGACCACAGAGCCTTGGATAATATTGAAGGCATCCCAAAAGAATGATTTCTGTTTTCTAAGAAAAAAAAAATTGACTAAAGTGCCAGAGGTTATTTTTATCATTTTTTTTTTATTCTCCCACCAATACTCATTTAGCTGAGCCAGATGACAAGTAGGAAGGGAAAAGGAAAATATCAGAATTGCACGGTCATGAAAGTGCATATTGCAAGAGGATCCAAGACTTCAAATGTATCCCTGGGAGAGAAGAAAGGTAGGTGGGGGGTGGGGCCGCTTTAAGAAAGAAATTGTGGCATTGGGTACAGTGAAGTGGCGCTTGACAGATTGTGGAAAGCCTCCCTCTACTTCCCAGGCTGCCTTTATACTTCTAGATCTGATAAAATCAGAAGACTACTCACAAATGAGGAGGGGGTCCACTTTCTTATCTTTGTGGGAGAAAGAGCAACCTCAAAGGTGCTAGAAGCAAATTTCCAAGCTTGGCTCCGTGCTAAGTGGATCACAGCTTCTCAAAGCAGAGTCCTGAAGCTACCATACCCTCTCAGCTTGCTTGCTTTTATATCCCAGGACCACCCGCCCAGGAATGGCACTGCCTTCAGTAGGCTGGGCTCTCCCCCCATCAATCACTAATCAAGAAAATGACCCTCAGGCTGGAGAGATGGCTCAGAAGTTAAGAGCACCGCCTGCTCTTCCAGAGGTCCTGAGTTCAATTCCCAGCAACCACATGGCGGCTCACAGCCATCTATAATGTGAAAATAAATAAATAAATCTTTAAAAAAAGAAAATGACCCTCAGACAGGCCCACTGGTTAATCTGCAGGAGGCCGTCCCTTGCTTGAGGGTACCTCTTCCCAGGTTGCATCAAGTTGACAAAAAAAAAAAAAAAAAAAAAAGAACCAGCATGTTTTGTTTTTCAAAGGCTAAAAGGGATTGGCCATTGTTTACATTAGGTCTCATCCATATTTATTAACCACATAAAATAGTCCCAGCGAAAGTATTTAAAACTGAGTATTATCACTTGGTAGATGGTATAAACCCATTAATGGGAGCACAGCCCTGTATTACTCGCTTCTGCGTACTGAAATGGTATACCCTCATCCAGAAAAGAGATTTAGACTGGAGAGTTCTAGATTCTACTAGAACTCTGTTTATCAGAGCATGGTAAAGAGATTTTTAACATTCAAAAGCATTTTTTTTTGTTTGTTTGTTTTTTGAGACAGGGTTTCTCTGTGTAGCCTTGACTGTCCTGGACTCACTTTGTAGACCAGGCTGGCCTCGAACTCACAGCGATCCGCCTGCCTCTTCAAAAGCATTTTTAACAAAAATCAAGTCTGAAAAAAATGAAACGTCTCTGTTCTGTGAACGCTGGGGAAGCTCTCAGTTTTAGAGGAAGTCTCATAACGAAGTGACAGGAAATCCTATATGAAGTAACAGGGTCCAGAGACACAAAGAGGAAATCGCTCCAGATGAGAAATGTCCTGGAGAAAGTGAGTAAAGAGCAAGGGGGAAAGGGTGGTGAGGAGGAGGGTCAACAGGGACGGCTGGGAGAGTCCTGGATAAGAAGAGCTACTGTGGGCTCTCCAACACTGGAAGGAGGAGCAGGAGAGGAAACCCAGGAAGGAAAAATTGAAAAGAAATGATTAGAGAAGTAGAAAGAAAAGCAGAATGTGGGAAAGATTAAGCTTTGTCACAGGTGGAAGCAATCTTGGCGGCTTTACCCTTGGGGCACCCCATGAATATCTTGTGACAGACTGAGTGGAGCCATCCTGGGTCTGGAATTCAGGAAGCAGACCTGGGGACCCGACCTGGGCTATTGTTTTCCTAATTGACCCTCAACGGGAGGAGACCGCCCTTCCCATGTGACTCAGGCAGGTGGGGAGGAGAGAACAACAGATTCAGCCCGGGGCTTGAGTTCGTGGGGGAGAGCGAATAGGTTGGACTATCACACGGGCCAGAGAGACACCTAAGGACTCATCCCGTGGAACGGATACCAGAAGGTTCACACTTTTGTCCCTTTAACCTTTTTCCTTCTTGTGTAAGCTAGTTGGGTTGTATAATAAAGTTTAATTGTTAAGAAACAGCCAACAACAGAAGGCCATGAAGGGTCCTGAGGAAAGGAAGCTCCCTTGTGTTCTTGTTCTTGAGTTTCAGTAGCATGTAGGCACTTGTTATCCTGTAGAACAACAGAAGCAAATTCTTTTTGCCCTCTTAGATTCTATGATGAGGGCCTTTGATTTAAAAAAACAAAAAACTAGATTAGCAGTAGAAAATTCCAATCGATCATGAAAAGAAGTGAAAGCATTGCCATTCAGTTCCCAGCACTCCCCTCACCCAAAAGATGGAAAATCAAGCAGTAATTACAATTGGAGATTTTATTTATCCTTTTAATAAAGAATGACAAAATTATGGAGATTGGCCAAAAAGGGTCAAGACAACGATGGGAGGTAGATACTTGTGGGTTTAGATAGTCCTCACTAAGAATTGCCTATGTAGACTCATCGCCAGTCAGCTAAGGGATGCTTCCCTTCCCTGTACACGGCAAGGGAAGGAAGAGTCACCAAAGAACATGCATGCCCTGATCTTACAGGTGGATAATAGAAGGGCAGAGAAGCCTGCCAGTGTCTACTTTTTTTTGCAACTCTTTCATGTCAAAACACTCAATATATCAATATGGTACCATTGATCCATTCCCCATTTCTCATATAGCTAGCCGACCACCCACATATCCACTTAGGTCTTCACTAGACTTCCCGACAGCAGCATCACACTCTCAGCACCAAACGCCCCATTCCCAGCCTTCCCGCAGGAAACCCTCTCCCAGTCTTATCTCTCTCACGATAGTGAGTCGAAAGCTCATTCTTCTAAACCAAGCCAAACATCTCAGCTGTGTGTTTTACACAGAGGAAGGTTATTCTAGCATAAGTCAGAAAAGCTGCTGGCTACACTCTAAAAGTTGTGACACTTTTACAATCATTTTGATTCTTCTTCTTCTTCCCCCCCCCCCCCCCCCCCCTGCCACCTCAGGATCAGAACCTAGAACACAGCATTTTCTACCACATCTACAGCAACCACACAACGTAAGCCCTCATCTCTCCCATGGTAGAGGTTCCTTCCTTCAATCCTGCTCCCATGCTCTACTTCCTATGCATATCATGTCACCACTCCACTGTAATTCACACTGACAAACCCACTAATATCCCATTAGAGTAAAACCCAAGGTCACTAAAGTTGTCTTCAAAATCCTGTGCAATCTAACTCCATCTCTATCAACCTTGATCCCTGACTCAACTCTTCTTTTGGATCTACTCCAGCCACCCATTTCCTTATTATCACTCAAATACAGCCCGACTCTGCTACTTGTAGGTTGTGTTTGTTTTTAATATTTTATTAATTTGTTCATATTATATCTCAATTGTTATCCCATCCCTTGTATCCTCCCATTCCTCCCTCCTTCCTGCTTTCTCCCTACTCCCCTCCCCTATGTCTGTGACTGAGGGGGACCTCCTCCCCCATATATGCTCGTAGGGTATCAAGTCTCTTCTTGGTAGCTTGCTATTCTTCCCAGGTCTCCCTTCCAGGGGGCGTGGTCAGAAATGGGGCACCAGAGTTTGTGTGAAAGTCAGACCTCACTCTCCACTCTCCTTGTATCCTCCCATTCCTCCCTCCCTCCCATTTTCCCCTTACTCCCCTTCCCTATGACTGTGACTGAGGGGAACTTCCTCCCCCTGTATATGCTCATAGGGTATCAAGTCTCTTCTTGGTAGCCTGTTATCCTTCCTCTGAGTGCCACCAGGTCTCCCCCTCCAGGGGACATGGTCAAATATCGGGCACCAGAGTTCGTGTGAAAGTCAGTCCCCACTCTCCACTCATCCGTGGAGAATGTCCTGTCCGTTGGCTAGATCTGGGTAGGGGTTTGAAGTTTACTGCACGTATTGTCCTTGGCTGGTGCCATAGTTTGAGCAGGACCCCTGGGCCCAGATCTGCCCATCATAATGTTCTTCTTGTAGGTTTCTAGGACCCTCTGGATCCTTCTATTTCCCCATTCTCCCATGCTTCTCTCACCTAAAGTCCCAATAGGATGTCCTCCCCTCTGACCCACTTTCCTGGTATGCGAAGATTTTCATGGGACATATCCCTTGGGCTAGTGTCCAGATATATGTGAGTATATACCAATTGACTCTTTCTGCTTCTGGGTGAACTCACTCATTATGGTCATTTCTAGTTCAATTCATTTGTCCACAGATTTCGAGAAATCCTTGTTTTTAATAGCTGAGTAGTATTCTATAGTATAAATGTACCACAGTTTCTTTATCTATTCTTCTACTGAGTACTTGTAGGTTTGTATAAGTATTGTTCATTCTGCCTCTGGTTGTAGCTTCCTCAGACACTCACTGGCTTTATTCTTTCATGTGTTGATCTGCTCAAGGACACAGTAGGACCCTTTCAGTTACACTGTGCTCTTATAAAGAAAGAAAATCCCAATCACTGGATTTTATCAATGAAGACTCAGGAGGGGTGAAAACCTGCTAGCTCCAAGAGTCAGAGAGAGCCTCCAGCTGACTTTCCTACTCCACCAACATCCCAGAAGGAAAAAGCCTTTCCTACTCAGCTCATGTCCCAGTCGTCTCCTTTAACTCAGTGTCCCTCCTTTCTACTTCCTGTGTGTCTTTTTATCTGTCCTCCAGACTTCCTCTTGCTCTCTGTTTTTTTCCTACATTCATTTCTTGTCAATCTGGTTGCTTGCTATGCCTCTTGACCTAGGGCTAACTTTATTTAATGCTGTTTACAGAGAGCTCTTGGATTAAAGGTATGGGCTAGGGCTGAGCTATACCACAAGTACTTGTTTACAGTAAATAGAAAGCTCTGGGATCGCCGGGCGGTGTTGGCGCACGCCTTTAATCCCAGCACTCAGGAGGCAGAGGCAGGCGGATCTCTGTGAGTTCGTAGCCAGCCTGGTCTACAAAGGGAGTCCAGGACAGCCAAGGCTACACAGAGAAACCCTGTCTCAAAAAGACCCCCCCCCCAAAAAAAGAAAGCTCTGGGATCAAAGCCTGAGGCATACCACCATTAGGATCAGGCTTTTACAGTTCACAATCCCAGGGTTCACAATGGGACCAAATATCCTGCAACAGCACTGTATCCCCCTTCCACCTGCAAACAGTTCTTTCATGTTTCCGAATTTTGTCTGTAAGGCTTTTAAGAAACTTCACAACTTGTTTCCTGTATTTATCTGTCCTTCTTCCTAAAATATAAGTTCTATGAGGCCAGGAATAGTCATCCCTGAGTCACTATTATATTCCTCGGGGCCTAGGAAAACACTAGCAGCAATCCCTTAATGAACACTGAATAAATCTCTTCTAAAAAAAACTTGCACTAAGGTGTCTTATAGTTTTGTTTTAGGGGAAAAATTAAAAGGAAAGAAATACTATTCATTTGAGAGAGAAATGACAGCCAAACACGAATGGGACTGCAAGGTCAGGACAAGAAATGGCTCAGAGGAATTCTTCACAACCACCATCAACGGCATGAACAGGCGCCGAGCTATTTTGTATGAGTAACAAATTAAAGAGGAGATCTAGAACTTTAACTCTTAGATTATTTGTGGAAATATTGTCCATTATTCATATTGCTGTACACAATAAGGGGCAACTGGGGGGGGTAGTTATCAAGAGTATAAAGGATGGCACAGTGTGCAGAAAGGGTAATTGAGGACAATTAGGAGGCTGTCACAGTAATTGTTCATCCAGTAACCAAAGCCTGATGGAGACAATGATACGGAGGGGAAGAATTCCAAACATCTCAGGTGTCCGATGAGCAGGTTGCTGAGTGGTGGACAGAAAGGCATGGCTGGGCGCCTTTCGAGGTTTCTAGCATGACTGAGCAAACAGTGCAGCTAACAACATTAAAGATATGTAGTGAAGTGTAAAGGTGCTCCTGGGGAAATGGAGATTTCTAGTTCAATACCCAGTGCAGACACCCAGAAGAATGCTGTAAATGTATATTCATGTAGTATGTTAGCATTAATCTGAAAGGGTGCCTGAGAGTCTCCAGAATATGCAAAGAGGAAAGAGAAGCCAAAAAGAATAAGGAAGAAATCTCTATAGGTTGAAAGCTCCTTATCCAAAATTCTCATGAACATAATTGTCTCAAATTTTGGATTTTAATGGGAAAATTGAATCTTTCTACATACACGAGCTATATTAGTTTCAATTACACCTGGTACTCATAACTAGAAATTAATTTTATACAATATTTTTAGTGTGCTTGCATTTTTCCTACAACTCATTACTTAAAGTCAGATATGTTCTTTTTCAAATTATTTGAGATTTTGAAGCATTTTGGATTTTGGGATTAAGGATGACAAGCTTGAAAGTCCAATGCCATCTTGGTACACAAACCCAGTGTGTCTATCTCGCAGAGCACAGGACTGGAGAGTAGACTAGGCAAAAGATCTGGGGCCTCTGTGAAATTTCCCTTGCCTCTCACATCTTAGGTGGTATCTGCCTAACTCCAAGAAATGTTAAAGGCAAGCAACATAGGATGTTTCATAAGGGAGATAGGTCTAGATAGGTGAGGAGCCTTTTCTTCAGACCCCTAGTAAAATGAAGGGTTCACATTTCTATCATCTATACTTTGCCTCCACAAATTTTCTCTATACACATAATCCTTGTATTCTTTGTTTCATCTAAATTGACCCTTTAAATGTTTTTTTTTTTAATTACTACTACAACTGAAATATAAGTATCACTTTTCAAAGAAAAGTCTTTGAACCAAGATTTGGTTAGAAAAAAAAAGGGGGATGAGGCTGGAGAGATGGCTAAGTGGTTAAGAGGACTGGTTGTTCTTCTAGAGGGCCTAAGTTCAATTCCTAGTAACCTTATGGTGGCTCACAACCATCTATAATGGGATCTGATGCCCTCTTCTGTCATGCAGATATACAGGAAGACAGAACACTTGTATATATAAATAAATCTTTATAAAACAAACAACAAAAAAGGGGGGAAGAGTGGATTAAAGATATATATTGGGGGCTGGAGAGATGGCTCAGAGTTTAAGAGCACCGTCTGCTCTTCTGAAGGTCCCGAGTTCGATTCCCAGCAACCACATGGTGGCTCACAACCACCTGTAATGAGATCTGGTGCCTTCTTGTGGTGGGCAGGCACACGTGTGGGCAGAATACTGTATAAATAATAAATAACTCTTTAAAAAAAAAAGACATATATTGTATCATAAAATGCCAAATATGATGCTAGCAGAAAGAAGATACTGAACTTGAGAAATGAAATATTATGGACTGGAGAGCGAGAGAGGAAGAGAGAGAGAGAGAGAGAGAGAGAGAGAGAGAAAACACCAAATTGTGGTCTAGCATGAATAGCAAGGAGAACATGAGGACAGTAAATTAAATCATTAAATCTCTTCTGAAGGTGAAAAAAAAAAGCTTTAGTTTGAGGGGGAGCTCATAGTGGTTAGTCTTGGTATTCTACCAGGCTGAACCTGGAGGTGACTAAAAGGCAAGCCACTGGACACATCTGTGAGGGATTCTCTTCATCAGGTTGTTTGAGATGGGAAGATCCACTCTAAATGTTAGTGGTACTTTTTTTTGTGGCAACCTATGGGGAGCCATGCTAAATTCAGCCATGTTAGAAATCCTGTGCTTAGGCTGCATGCTGTGACCTTTGAGTTGTTGACCCTTGCTGAAGGAGGTCTTGTGTTCTAGGCTATCTTTGGATTGTCTACCCAGAGAAATAAGGAAGTTCTTACAGGGAACTACCGAGAGGATTAAGGAAGTTCTATTCAGGTGATTGTATTCTTGCCTGGGGGCTAGGGAAAGTGGGATTAGAATAGATCCTGTTGACCTTGCTATATAAAGTCTTACTTCGTCTGCATTAAAGGGAGCCTTGATCAGAAATTTCCAGCCTTGACTCAATTTTCTCCCATCTCTGTCCCCACTTTCAATCCGCACCCCCTCTTTCAGGTGAACCCTGGTTCGATTTGTCCCTCAGGCTGGGACAGCAACCCTTATAAACAAGGTAGAAGGAAGCTTTTACTTTTGCCTGCTTTCTTTCACTACTATTGGGAGGCTCATCTGCCTTATTGACACTTTGGCTGCCTTAGCATTCCTTCACTGATATCAGGGTGCAGATTCCTCCAGGTTCCAACACTTACCAATACACCTCTAGGAATCCTCCAGGCCTTCAGCTCCAGAATGCTATATGCTTAGCTACTCAGCCTCGCCGACAGAGCAACTACCAAGGTTCTCATCCTCTCCAGTGTGAGACAGCCATTGTTCAACAACCCAGACAGTATAATATAATTACCTAATATAATAAAATCCCCTCTTAATATACAGTCAACTGATCTGGTGCTTCAGAGAACCATGACCAATGTAGAGCCACAAAGTAAGTTCCATTCCTCAACACATATTGTACTAACCTAACCTTTTGAATTTAGTAAGCCCCCAATCTCTACTAAATAAAAGTATTTTCATTTACAGATTAACTGTTCTATAAAAAAAACAAAAAACAAAACAAAAAAAAAACAAAACAAAACCAACCAACCAAAAACAGTCCAGTGTTAGCAGAGATGGTGCATACCTTAGCACCCAGGAGGCAAAGGGAGGATCTCTGTGAGTTCAAGATCAGCCTGGTCTACAGACCTGAGCTCCAGGGCAGTCAGGGCTATAACACAGAAAAACCCTGTCCCAAAAAAACAGAGCAGTTCAGATTTTTCCAAATAAAACAGGACAGAACAGAACCATCATTTGGGTAGGAAGGACTAGAGAAACAGAAGATAGTTTGTCCCAAGTTTTGGGTTAATTGTTAACTATTAGTTCTCCCTTGAGAGTGGAACTGCATAGTTGTTTGGTTTGTTGTTGTTGTTTGTTTTGTTTTTTGAGACCGGGTCTCTCTGTGTAGCCTTGGCTGTCCTAGACTCACTTTGTAGACCAGGCTGGCCTCGAACTCACAGTGATCCACCTGCCTCTGCCTCTCAAGTGCTGGGATTAAAGGTGTACGCCACCACGCCCGGCTGTTTTGTTTTTTAAAGACCTTCAGCTATTTTACTTTATAAAAAGATCAGGCATCGAGCTGCTGCAATTTGTCTGAATTACATATTATGTCAGATGTATGAAATAGAAAACTTCAAGGATTTTGAAATTATGTTTACAATGCATATTTGGGGATAGGAAAATGGATAAATTCAACATACACGCATCCCGAGTATACACAAAGTGGGAATAAATGGCAAATTTAAAATAATTAACAGAACTGATTGGTAGAATTCAACTTTATTGTCTCTATCTCTTCTGTATTTTCCCAACTACCTACAGCTACAATGGTTTGATATTCCCACAATGCCCCTGGAACTTGCATCTAAGCCCTCAGCACCCAATCTCATTGGTCTAGAAGGCTCTAAGATAACCATAGTCATACAGTAAATAGCCGCCATAGTATGCGTGGCCTACGGTCTACTTCATCCCAACTAGTCTTGCTCCTTTCCACCTTAACTTCCCTGGGCTCTTCCTGACTTGTGGATTCTAAAGATGAGTTATGAGGCGTCACGTGAGGCGGCGACCAGACATTCCAAGCTTTGGACCATGAAGCCTCGCAACCCCTCACACTCATT
This sequence comes from Acomys percivali, assembly GCA_907169655.1. Lineage (NCBI taxonomy): Eukaryota > Metazoa > Chordata > Mammalia > Rodentia > Muridae > Acomys > Acomys percivali. Next base: position 69,498,135 of record OU015751.1, on the reverse strand, counting down.
AGAGGAGTCTCTCTGTCTCTGCCTCTGAGGTTGTTTCTCCTGTCTTTTTAAGCGGAACTTCACGGGACTGAAGTGAGGAGGCGCGACGGGGCTGGCTGCGGCAGGAAGCGCCACAGGTGAGGCTGCGGCCCCCGCGGTCCAGGTGTCCTCCACCTCAGGCAAGGCCTCAACCCCGGCGGCGACGGTGACTCTGAGGGGCGCGGCCCGGGAGTCTGTACTTTAGAAGCCACTCAGATGACTCCGATGTTCAGTCAGCCCGGGAGCCGACGCCTTGTCGCAGCCGCGCGCCGGGTACCCATTGCCCGAACACCGCGGCCGCCGCCGTCGGCTCCAGCCCCTTCTCCCGCGGCGGGTTACATAACGGGCCGCGAGCCGCCGCGCTCTCGCGAGATTTACCCCGCCGCCCCCTCTTCACCTCTCCCCCTCCCCTTCTCGCTCCACGTCAGAAGGAACCGGGCGGAGCGGCCAACATGGCGGAACGCAGGCGACACAAGAAGCGGATCCAGGTAGCTCGGCGGAGCCGTGGGGCCGGGGCCCTGGGCGCGCTGGGAAGAGGAGGCAGAGGTGGGGCGGGGGATGGGGGGGAGAAAGGCCCCGGGCGGGAGGGTGTCTCCGCGGGGGTCGCGGCGCCCTGATGGGCCTGAAGCGGGGCGGTGCTGGCGGCCGCTCGCTCGCTCGCTCGCTCGCTCGCTCGCGGGGTCTGCGGGGCGGCGGAGGGGGGTGGAAAGGAGGAAGGAGGCGCGGCGCTCGGAATCCCGCGGCGGCCGGCCGGGGGGCTCGCGCGGGGAGGAGGTGGCCTCCTCCCCTCGGGAGCGCGGACGATGGCGCTCCTGGAATTAAGGCCACGGTAACTGGGGGAGGGGGCGGTGGGGGGGCCTGGGGCGCCGCAGCCGGTTCTTTGTGCTTCCAGACGGTCCGGCCTGCGGGCTCCCCTTCCAGATGTGCAGTGGCGGCTGTCCCTCCCCCCCCCCCCCCCCCGTAGTTCTTTTAACCGAGCGGCGTACTTGAAGCTTGGCAGGCTTTCCTCCAGGCGACGCGATGTAAACAAACCCTGCCCGGTCGGTGCTGCAATGACCCGGTGGCACCCAGAAACCTTCCCCGTGTGCCAGCCTCGCCAGCCTCATGCCCTACATAGCATGCCACCCTCGCCCCACACTAATGTCACCTGTGCATCTCGTCCCCGCAGTTTGCTCCCAGCTGCGCGTTCTTTGTGTGTTCAAGGTTGGAGGCGAGCGCGCCTCAAGCAGCTCATGCAGAAGAAACCCAACTGCCTAAGTTGTTACTGTGTCAATCATAAGTTGTTACGCTCGTTCTTGTCGGTGTGGTCCTCACTCGGGATGACTTCCGGTGTTCGCTTTATATCCATTTTGAAAGGCTTACCTGTTTATCGGCCTCCGGGCCCTTTGGACCGCGTTTTTAAGTTATAGGTGAAAACTTTTGAAATACTAAGGGAGAGACACCAGTGTTCAGTACGTTTGGAATTTGGCAGGCTTTACAAAGTAATTTTGAAGAGGGTACAGAAGGGAATTAAGGCAGGTCCCAAGTTCACAAAGCCTTTTATTTAAACTAGGGTGTGGAGACAATAGAATTTTTCTAATTATGCTATGCCTACGCTTTTGAGATTTCATGTTACTGCTGAACATGGGTAGTTAGTTTATTACAATTTGTGTTGAGGTTGTTAAATTTCTACCTCCTGTACTCCTATGGTCACCCTCGGCAATACAAATTTGTACATTTTTGTTCTTCAGTGCACGTTATTTTCCAGTTTTATCTGATCTTCAATATTTTCATGAAGATGATATAATGTACATTTTAAATGGCTGTTCATATTTCAGTTATGAGTTTATGTTAAACAACTGTAGGTAAAGAGGGTTTCATGCTACAGCAAGGGTACTGGCCAAGAGCTACAGCTTAGTTATCTTTGCCTACTTGTACTTCAGCTCCGTGAATTAGCAGAACTTTGAGTTTTGGTGGGTTTTGTTTATTTTGTTTTTTCGAGACAAGGTTTCTCTGTGTGGCCTTGGCTGTCCTGGATTCACTTTGTAGACCAGGCTGGCCTGGAACTCACAGTGATCCGCCTGCCTCTGCCTCCCGAGTGCTGGGATTAAAGGCCTGCGCCACCACGCCTGGCTGTTTGTTTGTTTTTTAAACTTCAGCTTTTTCATTTGTAAGGATTGCTTACCTTAAAAAAAAAAAAAGAAAACTTTTTAGGGTTATAGAGTTGGTATGAAAACAGTAAGTGAATTAATGACTTACTAAAGGTTATTTAAAATGCTTGATGCGTCCAGGACAGCCAAGGCAACACAGAGAAACCCTGTCTCCAAACAAACCCAACCAACCAACCAACAAAAATGTTTGATGCATAACTTCCTTCTTTCCCTCCTCCACAGAATAAAGAAATTAGGTTAGGTTATTTTGGTTTTTGATAAAATTAATTTTCTCCATCCTCTAAATAAGTTTTTATATGGCGGTATAGAATGTTCGTGGAAGATCTTGTTTTTTTTTAAATAATTTATTTATTTTTATTTTATGTGCATTGGTGTTTTGCCTTCATGTATGTCTGTGTGAGGATGTCAGATCTTGGAGTTAAAGACAGTTGTGAGCTGCCATGTGGGTGTTGGGAATTGAACCCGGGTCCTTTGGAAGAGCAGTCACTGCTCTTAACCACTGAGCCATCTCTCCAGCCCTTGTGGAAGATCTTACAGTACTACTTTCATATAGCCCAACAAGTTTTTACTGTTTATTTTTTGGTTGTGTGTCTTCTACGCGTAGTTATGTGTGCTTGGGTGCGGGTACCTGTGGAGGCGGGAAAGGGTGTCAGCTCCCCAGAGCTGGCGTCAAGGCTCCTTGACAGTGGGTGCTAGCATCCAACTGAGGACTTTTGGAAAGCAGTACTTAACCACGGAGACATTTATTCAACCTCTTCCAGCTATCCTAGGGAATTTCTCACTTATTTTATTCCTATCGAGAATCAAAAACTCTGATACTGGTATCACTTGAGATAAAAAGAGCAAATATAATGACAAAATTCAGAGATTATAACAGAAAAAAATTCTATTCAAAGACTTTTAAAGCTATCTGTTGAGTTTCCTGTTGTGACTTGATGTTTTTGTTTAGAAAAGATTTTTAAGTCAGATTTGGTTGACTTTGAATTACAGTGGCTGTTTTGGAAGGGGAGGGATGTTTGATACAAACAATTAAGTTGAGAGTTCTATTTTAGTCTTGGAGCCAACTCATTTGTTTTTTTGAGAACAGAATAGTTTTAGAATCTGGGACCTCGGTCACATTCTTTCTTGAACTCAGATTGGGTCACTGGAACCTCACAGTGAGCTTACAAGTTCATTGGTTTCATGTTGTCACATCCTAATAACTAAGACTCTTAGGCCAGAATGAAGTAGTCAAAACTAGTAAAATACTTGTCTGATTTAAGAACAGCAATTATGTATTTTCAGGAAATATGGTGACTTTGTAGATTAACTAGGCACTAAAAGCATTGACTTAGAGTTCTTATATCTTAGAGTTTACAAATGGAAAAGAACCTGATAGAACGTATTTAGAATCCTCTGTCTACGGTCAGTCTCAGGAGGGGAGATGGCTCAGAGGGCAGAAACACTTGCCTGGTGGGTTGTGTTTGATTTCACAAGGTGGCAGGAGAAAACTGACCTCTAGAATTGTCCTGACCTCTACATGCACACATTCACACGCATGCGTGCGGTTAAAAATAAACAAAAAACAAAAAACACCACCAACAACAAAATGTTCAGCCATATAGAAACAGTGGTAGGAGCCGGGCGTGGTGGCGCACGCCTGTAATCCCAGCACTCGGGAGGCAGAGGCAGGCGGATCGCTGTGAGTTCGAGGCCAGCCTGGTCTACAAAGTGAGTCCAGAACAGCCAAGGCTACACAGAGGAAACCCTGTCTCGAAAACCCCCCCCCCCCCAAAAAAAAAGAAAGAAAGAAAGAAACAGTGGTAGGCTTGGAGCTTACAGATCTTGCCCTCATTTTACTGATAAACTGATGTCCAGTGAGGTCACCTGACTTGAACGAGGCTTGCCTTTTAAGTTAATAAAGTTACATTTAGACTAGTCATTTGATTCACAGCGCAATACTCTTTCCACCTCATCATCATTGACTGGAAAAATAAGTTTTGAATTACTTTAACCCCAAATTTATGTATATTACATATATGTAGTTATAGTTACAGACAGTGGTTGGCCATCCGACGTAAGTGCTGAGTCCTCTCGAAGAGCAGTGTGTACTCTTAACCACTGAGCTATTGTTCTGGCTCCCCAAGTTCTGAATATAAAATTTCATTTAAAAAAGATTTAGTGTGACTTATTCCTGCTCAGAGAATCATTCCATAAAGTGTTATGTTTGTGTGTGGAGTCCAGTTCAGTTTGAAATCTTCAGGTGAGTTCTGTATCTTAAGACTTGTATAGCCTCCATCAGTTATTTTTGTTGGACCCATCAGTCTTCCTGGAAGTAAAATCCTGACATATACATGGCCTTATATTCCTCATTTCAGGAAAGAGAAGAAAAATATTTGGGACTGTTCAACCAGACTACAGGTCTCACTTCTTGGGACCGTCTGAAGGAAAGAAAAAGAATCCAAAAATCCCTAAGTCTGAAGGTTCCTCCTACTACCCACTACCTCACCCCAGAATACCAGGCTTAACAGAATTTTGCAGTTACATAGCAAACCTTTTGCCGCAGGAAATACCACAGAAGCAATTGTAGATGGTACTACTGTTAGCTTACAGAGCTGTGTGACTTTAAGCAAATAATTTAAGATCCCCTCTAGCATTTGCCTTTTCATAAACATTTATACTACTTTTTTGTACTTGTGTGCAAAAGCTAAGACCTTTTTCTTCCATTCATCTTATTATTGACAGACTAATAAGTTTATTTCTATTCAGCTGTATATTGTTTGGAATTCTGTAAGAGTAAAGCCCATGGCTTGCTCTGGATTTTTTGCTTCTTTCTTTCTTCCTTCAGAAGACTACAAATATTACCAGACTTCCTGGTTAAGTAATTTTAGGTTGTGATTAATAGTAGCCAGCAGATTAGTATTGATGCAAAGAAAAGGCATTCTAGCGTAAACTTGTTGATATCTTCATTCAAAGACAATTGTTAGAATTCAAGGAGTTAAAAAGTTAAAAAGTTTGAGTTGATATGCTAGGTTTTGTATGTTTTGTAAGCATTCATAAATACTCTCAAAAGGCTTTCACTTCTTGTTAGAAGTCTAGCACAAAAGTTAGCCAAGTATTCTGTTCACAGTAAAATAGAACAAATAGGAGAGTGTGTACTATAGTCTAGTTTGTAAGCAAGGTTAAGACCACACTTTATGCCCTGTTTAGGCTGCAGCAGGGCAGAAGTCACCCAACATCTCCTGTGTAAGCAGCTTGTGCTGTCCTTGCTGGTGCTACTCTCTCACAGTAGTACGAAACCCCGCAGGTACTGCAAACATTACGCTGTCATTAACTAGTAGCAGTCACTTTAGGAGAGGACTGGTAGATAACTGAATGCTGTGTCCTCTTGGAAAAATTACTCAGCTGTCTCTTTTTTGGAGTTTTTTTGTCCGTTGTTGTTTAGTAGTGTCCTTACCAAGGAAAATAAAGAGTTGAGGGAAAAGTTGATTAACTTAATTATTAAAGTGAAATTTAAAAAAAAATTGAAGATACTTAATAGTGTCTGACTTACTGTTACATAATCGACTTTTTTGAGTTTTTATATCTTGATATTTACCAAACTTTATATGTGATACCTTGATCAGCATTTATGAACTTAGCACATTTCTCTGTGATCTTTAAATGGTTTAATTGAAGATTTGTATAAGTATTGACATACCATGCCCAAATGATGGTCTCTATAATCCTTACCCATTCCTTCCTTACACATTTCTTGTTATTGAAAACTACCCATTTTAATTAGCTTTTATTTTTTTTAATTTTTTTTTTTTTTGTGTCTTTTGAGACAGGGTTTCTCTGTGTAGCCTTGGCTGTTCTGGACTCGCTTTGTAGACCAGGCTGGCCTCGAACTCACAGCGATCCGCCTGCCTCTGCCTCCCGAGTGCTGGGATTAAAGGCGTGCGCCACCACGCCCGGCGTTATTTTTTTAATATTTTATTTAGTTTTAATCTATGTGCATTGGTGGAAAAGTGTCAGATCTTGGAGTTACAGACAGTTGTGAGCTGCCATGTGAGTGTTGGGAATTGAACCCGGGTCCTTAGGAAGAGCAAGCAGTGCTCTTAACCACTGAGCCATCTCTCCAGCCCAACTACCCATTTTAAAAATAGCATTTTGAGCATATTCACTCCAGGTCCTCCCAGAGCCATTCCTGCTTCTCTGCCCACCCAACTTTGTGCTTCCTTCTTATTGATTAACATAACTTGTATCTCCACATTGCATTTACTATTTACTGTTAATGCTTCGGACTCTACATTTGAATGTTTCAGATATATACATTTCCTTCCTGTCTTAGGCCAATGTCACGTCACATTTACTTGACTGTTACAGTAGTCTTCTAACTACTTTCCTGCTTGCATGTTTTCCCCATTCATCTTGCCTACAATCATAAAAATAATATTTAAGTTACTTTCCTTTTTCTGTTCTATTAAAAACAGTCATTTTTTCGCTCCTTATGGAATAAAGTTAAATTTTATTTTTATTCTCTTTGTACAAATTTAACATCTCAGTACATTAAAACAGATCTCTATGAGAGTTGAGCGTTCATTCTCAGCCTCCTTGTTTATGCTGGTCATTCAAGTGTACTCAGAGCTTGCCTTTCAAAATCAGACATCTTTTCCGTACCCTTGTTCACTTCTACTTTGTGTACTTCTAAAATATTTTTATTTATTTTTCCTGTTTGGAAGATAGCAATTGCTGTTTAGCATATTTATGTAACAAAGTGCAGGTGTCCTCTTACTAATACACACAGTAGCATCCAAAGATGATAGGATAAGCACGCAGGAAGTCTGTATTTGATTGAAGGACTTACATTTATTGAGGCTTCTTATTTAATCAGGCTTCCTTCACTTTGAAATCAAGTTCATCGTAATGACAAGTTACCAGTTAGAGGAACTTTATTTATTTATTTACTTATTTTGGTTTTTCGAGACAGGGTCTCTGTGTTAGCCTTGGCTGTCCTGGACTCACTTTGTAGACCAGGCTGGCCTCGAACTCACAGCGATCCTCCCACCTCTGCCTCCCGAGTGCTGGGATTAAAGGCGTGCGTCACCACGCCCGGCTTTAGATGAACTTTAAAGTTGACAACAGATACATTGAATGAGGAAAAAGCAGTTAGTATATGTTGTTATTATAAAATAAAATTGGTCTCAAACTCCCAGAGATTTGCCTGCCTCTGTATCCTGAATCTGGGATTAAAGGTGTGCACCACCATGCCCTGCTGGACTTTTCATTTTATTGCCACAAATATGGCTGGTGGTAGCCAAGTTTGTCATTTTAAAAAAGGGAGCTGGGTGTGGTGGTGCACGCCTTTAATCCCAGCACTCCGGAAGCACAGGCAGGCGGATTGCTTTGAGTTCTAGGCCAGCATGGACTGCAAAGCGAGTCCAGGACAGCCAAGGCTACACCGAGAAACCATGTCTCCAAAAAAAAAAAGAAAGAAAGAAAGAAAGAAAAAAGGAGGCGGGGAGTAATAAGATGAGAAGGAAACACACATGAAAGGATAGAGCAGTTTTTCCAGAACAGCTCTTTGCTACTGCATTACCGTTAGTAGGAATACCCCTTTTCACAGCCCCACTGGGGAAGAGTCCCCGACAGCGTCTGTGATCATCTCAGTTCTTACGGTTACTACCTTGGAGCTGCTACCCTTGGTTAATTTTTTAACAAACTCTTTATAAACTGTTATCCATATGTTTGACTATGGTTATTACATTTCTTTATGACACCTGTTTCTACTTGCTTTGACATTTAGGCAGTCATTATTGGCAACATCTTATCTTTTAAGTTATTGCTTTGTGAATATTAAAAGAAGCCATAAAAATTGAAGGAAAGCTATACAAAATAGTTAATATGCTGGAAAAACAGCTTAATAATGCTCTATAGTTTAGGCCAATATGTAGGACAGCCTTTGGCCCTGTGGGTTTGTATTTATAAAGTGTTACGTGTGTCCATTTTGTCTTTCATATGCATTATCAAGTTTGCTCCAAGGAAGCTCTGAAAGAAGCAAGCCCAGTATAACGCTTGAAAAGATTTAGAGAATAGATGTACAAATCACGCTTCAGTGCTTGAATTTCTCATACATAACCACACTAAATTAGCGTTCTTTTGTTGCAGGAAGTTGGTGAACCATCTAAAGAGGAGAAGGCTGTAGCCAAGTATCTTCGATTCAACTGTCCAACAAAATCCACCAATATGATGGGTCATCGAGTTGATTATTTTATTGGTATGATTACAACCGTAGCCTTATTACTGTACAAATCCTATGAGGTTAGCTACACTTGGATGCGTACAAGTTATAAAGGGTGATGGGTATATGGCAGTTGATTATCCTAGTCTTCCTTTTATGGTTGGAAACAAAAGGATAAATACTTTATAATTGGTTTTATTGGAAATTTCAAAAATAAGACTTATTTTCAGTGTTTCCTATAAAATACTACCTTTTGTTCCGATAGTATGATTACATGGAGCTAATTAGGAACATTGTTCGTATATTATCCATTCAACCTCATGAAAGCTGATATCATGATATAATATAGTCCCCAACCGCTTATAAGTGACGGTTGTATTTTTTTGTCTCAATAACTAAATTTGAATGCTGGGCATGGTGGTGCACACCTTTAATCCCAGCCCTCGGGAGGCAGAGGCAGGTGGGTGAATCTCTGAATTTGAGGCCAGCCTGATCTACGAGTCCAGGGCAGCCAAGGCTACACTGAGAAACCCTGTCTCAGAAAAAACAAAAACCCAACTAAACTTGAATGTCTATATACAGAAGAAATTTCTTCTTTTTATGATATTAATGACTTTGCTACTCACTAAAAGTTTAGAAAAATAGGCATGCCAATCTCTAAATCTAATGTATTTATTTGCTAATACAGCAGTAGATTATTCCATTATTCTTCAGAATTTTCACTACCCTTGAGGGAAGTAGAAAGTGTTTGGGGTTTTTTTTCTTTTTTCTTTTTTTTTTTCTTTTTTTTTTGGTTTTTCGAGACAGGGTTTCTCTGTGTAGCCTTGGCTGTCCTGGACCCACTTTGTAGACCAGGCTGGCCTCGAACTCACAGCGATCCACCTGCCTCTGCCTCCCGAGTGCTGGGATTATAGGCGTGCGCCACCATGCCCGGCTTGGGGTTATTTTTTATTGTGATTATTCAGTGATTGATGGTTACATACAAATAATTTTGAGAGGGTTTTTTGTTATAAATATTTCCCCATTAGTTTATTTTGCTTTGAGTAATATTTACTTGCCAACATTGCTGTCAAGATGTGTGTGTCTCTCACAGGTTGGCATTGTAAAGAACGCTAATGATAGTCATTAGACTTGATACTCTATCCTGTCTTATTTCTGTTGTCAGAATGTTGACATTGATAACATGATTTCATTAGACATAAGTTCACATATACTAAATTTTACATAACAAATTTCTTCTGTAGCTTCAAAAGCAGTGGATTGCCTCTTGGACTCAAAGTGGGCAAAGGCCAAGAAAGGAGAGGAAGCTTTATTTACCAACAGGGAGTCTGTGGTTGACTACTGCAACAGGTAGTGTTTCTTGGTCAAGGATAACCATCAATAATGCCAACTTTTCCCATAGTGCTGAAGCCTTTTAACTATTCTTGTTACTAAATGTAATGAGCTTTTATATGTAACCTGGGTTTTATCAATATGAAAGTGCTTGTTCTTAGACTTACTGTATTTTTTTAAAAAAACATTTATTTATTTATTTTATGCACATGAGTGCTCTTTCTTCATGAATACCAGAAGAGAGCATCAAATCCCATTACAGATGGTTGCCAGCCACCGTGTGGTCACTGGGAATTGAACTCAGGACCTATGGAAGAGCAGCTAGTGCTCTTAACTGCAGAGTCATCTCTCTAGCTATCTTACTATATTTTCAATTGTGTGCATTTTATAGCTTTGGTTTTTACTCTTGTGTATTCACCCAAGCTACTGAATGAAAGAATCAAGAGAAAAAAGCATAACCATGTCTATAGTGGGCAAGTTCTGTGTAGAAATAATCAGATTTTTTTATTTCCGGGTTTTTTACAGGGATGATGGTGGTTAATTCTGTTTCCTTTGCTTTTTAGTGGCTTTGCCCTGGACTGTAAGCCCAACTTACTGCTGTTTTCAGTGATTGCTAATATAGTGTTTCTCTTAAAATCAAAACAGCTGCACTGCCTTTATAGTCTCTTCTTGAAGACTGCAAGATAAAGTACATGCACCTTGGTAACATACACATGTTTTTCATTTAGGTACTTTTTCTTTGTAGAGAAGCTTTTGTTCATTAATTTATGCCTAAAAACAAACAAACAAAACCAAATTACTTTCTTCTTTCTGTTTAATACTTAAGTAGCATACTTACTAATCTGTATTAGTTAAATTTTGCTTTTATGTACCAAAGTTTAAAAACATATTTAAGATTTTAAATTCCATGTTTGTTTGGGAAGTACATAAAGCATTTAATGACTGTGCTAGGTAACACTTTTAAGTGTACTTCATCTATCAGGTTTAATGGTACATGCTTATAATGCCCCATTGGAGAGATGGAGGCAGGATGATCAAGAATTTAAGGTTGTTATTGCCTACAAGTGAGTTGGAGGCCAACTTGGACTGCTTGAGACCCTGTTTTAAGAAAGAAAAGAAAAGGAGGGAACGAATGAACAGTATTGATCTGAGAACCCTCTTTACAAAATGTTTAAGTTAATAATTATCAAATTCTTAGTTGCTAAATGACTATAGATGACTAATTAGCATTTCAGAAACAAGTCTTTTTTTTTTTTTTAAGTAATTTATTATTTATTTATTTATTTTGGTTTTTCGAGACAAGGTTTCTCTGTGTAGCCCTGGCTGTCCTGGAGTCGCTTTGTAGACCAGGCTGGTCTCAAACTCACAGAGATCCGCCTGCCTCTGCCTCCTGAGTGTTGGGATTAAAGGGGTGCACCACCACGCCCAGCCAGAAACAAGTCTTATTGAGGCTAAACTAATAGTGATACAGTTTATATTTACTGTCTTCAGAATTCAGGATGTAACCTTCCCTCTGCTGTGTGTGTGTGTGTGTGTACATATAGATATACATACATGTTTATGTATGCTATAATACGATAACAGATACTACACATGCAGGAACTGCTGGGATATGTAGGCAAAATTAAAATCCTTGTCCAAGATCATATAGCAAGTAAAGGCTAAAGCTCTAAATGCAGCAGTCAGATTCCATACTGTCCACCTTTGCACCATAACTGTGTCCTCCAGCAAAAGTCAAAATGTATCATCTGCCAGTACTAATATTAGGGATATTAAATCTCTCAGGAGAGCCGGGCGTGGTGGCGCACGCCTTTAATCCCAGCACTCGGGGGGCAGAGGCAGGTGGATCGCTGTGAGTTCGAGGCCAGCCTGGTCTACAAAGTGAGTCCAGGACAGACAAGGCTACACAGAGAGACCCTGTCTCGAAAAACCAAAAAAAAAAAAAAACACAAGAGAAAGACATTTATTCCCAGGAAGAAGCGTAGAACATACTCAAATGGGGCCATATTAGTAGTTCTGTGCAAATGCCTGAGTGCTGTGTACTTATGACTTATCCTGTAGCACATCGTCAAAGCCAGTTAATCAACATCACTTTTGTAGGCACAGAATTAGCTGCATAGACATTCTCTAAAAACTCACCAAGGAGAAGGTCAGTGATTCTATTTACTACAAGATAGAAGAATGTAATGATTTATGAACCTTGTGTTTGCAGAGCTATAAATTGAAGATTTTCTCATAGCAAAAATAACTATCACTTACAAAATATGGGTATGCTAAGCACTAACGATTTATATGCCTCTCATTTAATCCTAAAAATTGTATATGATAAATAAATATATACAATATGATATGTATATGTACAATATGTATATGATAAATAAATAATAAAATAAAATAAAAATAAACAAATTGGAATAGGATCAACAACCAAACAAGAAAGTAAACCAAAGGAAAAAACACAAGAATTGCACTCCCGCTCCCAACTTGATCCTCCAGTTTCGACCACCCCATTGTTCCATAACAATTTCATTTCCCTTTCCTAACAAGATCTTATCTGTCCCCACCCCAAGTCCCTTACTCCACACCTAACCTCTGTGGTTCTATGGATTGTAACTTGGTTATCATTGACTTAAAAGCTAATATCCACATATAAGGACATACATACCATATTTGTCTTTCTGAGTCTGGAATATATCTCACTCAGGATGGTTTTGTTTTTCTTGTTCTTTCCATTTACTTGTGAATTTCACGATTTCTTTTTTTCTTTTTTTTTTTTTTAAGATTATTGTTTATACAATATTTTGCCTGCATGTTTGCCTACATGCCAGTAGAGGGCACCAAGTGTTATTTATTATATATAGTTGTGATTATTATAGACGGTTGCTGGAAATTGAACTCAGGGCATTTGGAAGAGCAGCCAGTGCTCTTAACTCTGAGCCATCTCTCCAGCCCATGATTTCATTTTTTTTAACAGCTGAGTAATATTCCCTTGTGTAAATATACCCCTTTCTTTATCTATTCTTTTATTACTGCATATCTAGGTTGTTTATAATTTCTGGCTATTGTGACTAGAGCAGCAATCAACATGGTTGATCCACACTGATTTCTGTAGTGGCTGAACAAGTTTGCACTTCCACAAGCAATGGAGGAGTGTTCCCCTTATTCCACATCTTCCCCAGTGTGAGCTGTCTTTTGTTTTATTAATCTTGACCATTATGTTTGGTGTAAGATGAAATCTTAGAGTAGTTTTGATTTGCATTCCCTTGATGACTAAGTATGTTGAACATTTCTTTAAGTGCTTCTCAGCCACTTAAGTTTCTTGTTTTGAAAATTTTAGTAGATCTGTACCCCTTTTTGTTTGTTTTGTTTTGTTTTTGTTGTTGTTTTTATGTTATTTGTTTTCTTGATGTCTGATTTTTAAGTTCTTTATGTATTTTGGTTATTAGCCCTCTATTGGATATATAGTTGGTAGAAGTCTTTTCCAATTCTGTAGGCTGCCTCTTTGTCCAATTGACAGTGTCCTTTGCCTTATGAACTGAAAAGCTTTTCAGTTTCATGGTGTCCTTTTTTTTTTTTTTTTTTTTTTTTTTTGGTTTTTCGAGACAGGGTTTCTCTGTGTAGCCTTGACTGTCCTGGACTCACTTTGTAGTCCAGGCTGGCCTCGAACTCACAGCGATCCGCCTGCCTCTGCCTCCCGAGTGCTGGGATTAAAGGCTTGCGCCACCACGCCCGGCTCATGATGTCCTTTTAAAAAAAGAATTTATTTATTAAACTGTAAGCTTACACTTGTAAGCTGCCATGTGGGTGATAAGAATTGAACCCAGGTCCTCTTTAAGTGCAGTCAGTGTTGAGGTCCTTGATCCATTTGGAATTGAGTTTTGGGCAGGGTAATAAATATGGATCCTATTTGGATTCTTCTACATACAGGTTTTTATTGTTTGTTTGTTGTTTTCACAGCTGTCTGTAGGTGTATAGATTTACCTGGCCCTTCAGTTAGATTCCATTGACTTTGGACGTGTCTGTTTTTGTGCCAATACCATGATATTTCCATTCCTATAATTATGTGGTACAGTTGGAGGTTGGGAGTGATGATACCGCCAGTAGTTCTTTTATTATTCAAGATTATTCTATCATGTGTTGTGTGTGTGTGTGTCCATATGAAGCTGAAAATTGGCCTTTCAAGAATTGTGTTGAAAAAAAAAAAAAAAAGAATTGTGTTGGAATTTTCATGGGGACTGAGTTGAATCTGTAGATGGTTTGGTAGGATGGCTGTCTGCACTGTATTAGTTCTACTCATCCCTGAGCATGGGAGACCTTCCCAAATTCTGATGTCTTCTTCAATTTCTCTTTTCAATGTCTTAAAGTTTTTATCATACCAATCTTTTCCTTTGCTTGGCCAAAATTATCCCCAAGATATTTTATTTTATTTGAGGCTGTTGTGAAAGGTGTTGTTTCCCTGATTTTTTCTCCAGTCTGCTTGTCATTTGTATATAGGAGAGCTACTGGTTTTTGTAAGTCAATTTTGTAACCAGCTACTTGTTTTGCTGTTGTTGTTGTTGTTGTTGTTTGTTTGTTTTGTTTTTTGAGACAGGGTTTCTCTGTGTAGCCTTGGCTGTCCTGGACTCCCTTTGTAGACCAGGCTGGCCTCGAACTCACAGTGATCCGCCCGCCTCTGCCTCCCGAGTGCTGGGATTAAAGGCATGCGCCACCACCACCCAGCCTATAACCAGTTACTTGTTACAAGTGTTTTATCAGTTGTAGGAGTCCCCTGGTTGGATTTTTAGGGCCATTTATATATGCTGTTACATCACCTGCAAATAAGGATACTTTGACTTTTCCCCTTCCTGTTTCTATCCGTTTGGTCTCCTTCAGTGGTCTTATTGCTCTAGCTAGAAGTTCAAGTACTGTATTGAATAGATACGAAAAGGATGGACAGCCTTGTCTTGTTCCTGATTTCAGTGGAACTGCTTTGCCTTGCTTTTCATTTAAATTGATGATGACTTTGGGGTTCCTGTAAAGTGCCTTCGTCATGCTGCAGTTGCACACTTTTGCTCTGTTGTGTGTGGGCAGCCCTGCAGGAGAAGCAGCAGTCCCCCTGGTTCTGTGCCTTTTTCTAGCTTCTTATTGAGGAAATAGTTGTTTCTTAAGTAATGATTGAGAGCAGTTTTTTCCACAAAGTAGATTTAAGCAAATTGAAGATACAAACTAATGATGTAGAAGAAATTCTAAAATTACAGTAATACTACTTCATAGGCAATCACATTATTATTTGAGAAGTTTTAATAATATGTATTTAAAATTACATATTTTGATTCAACGTTGAGTGCTATATATAGCACTCTATAAACAGAGTATATCCTCTTTAATAATTTTTTAAGATATTCCAAAGTAGAACATTCTTCTTCATATTCAAATAGCCCACTAGCCTACTACTCTTAAATTCCTTTTTGTATTAACAAATAGTAATCATTAAAGTCACATTTAAAATTTTTGTTTATATCTTATCAAACAGACATAAATGTCATTTATGGGGGGCAGTTGGAACATATCTCAGAATAATATCTACTTCTGAAGAAAAATGAGAAACTCTTGACATTAGCTTTGTGGTGGGGTGCCCATGAGCTGGAATTAGTTGGGCATCACACGAAAGCCCAGTCAAGCAACAAACAATATAGGTGCCCAGAAGTCACAGTAGTCATCTGGACAGAAAGGGAGGGAAAGTTAGCAAACAAGTGAGAGTGAGCATGCTCGGTTGGGTACCAGGGAGGTGTGAGCAGAAGGGTGAATAGTCACCATTAGGGACAGAGGGTGTTAGTGACATATAGCTTCTACACTGTGCTGTAGCCAGGGTATAATATGTTACCAAGATAAGAATGAAGAAGAACATTAGAAGCTTTGAAACTAGAACGTGAGATTTGAAGAGATGGCTCATAACTAGCAGTGGTAGGACTAGAGAGGAAAAAACAAAACTAAGCAAAAAGCCAACCCAATGAGATTGACTTAATAAGGAATCAGCTAAGCTTCTGAACTCATAAGATAATTGAGGTCTGTCTTTTAGCAGTCTAGTCTAGGAAAGGAGCAAACACACAGTAAATAGTAATGTAAGTTAATCGGTAAGTGCTGTTGACAAAATAGCAGAAACCGAAAGAGGGTGAGGTGGGCTGACATTTTAAGCAGGTATGGGTGTAACTCAGAGAAAACTTGAAAGGAAAGGGAAAACTCAGGCCGGTTTTTGTTGTTGTTGTTGGGTTTTTTTGTTGTTGTTGTTGTTGTTGTTTTGGTTTTTCGAGACAGGGTTTCTCTGTGTTAGCCTTGGCTGTCCTGGACTCACTTTGTAGACCAGGCTGGCCTCGAACTCACAGCGATCTGCCTGCCTCTGCCTCCCAAGTGCTGGAATTAAAGGCGTGCGCCACCATGCCCGGCATTCTCAGGCCGTTTTTGAGGAAGAATATTCCCTGCAAGGAGGCAGCTTTACTATATCTAGGGAGAGACTACTGACCTAGGAATACAGTATTAGGCCTAAAACATTGCATGCATTTTAGATTGTTCTTGTGAGAATCATTATCAACGTACTATATGTTACTGTTCATCCCTACTTGATACTTTATCACAGCAGTAGATTGAATGATAAAGTACATGTAGAGAAATAAGTTCCATAAAATAGTGTTAGTTACTGTCAGTGTATCTAGAGAGAAACTATGTGGATAAGTCTCGTTTTACTTAAAAGTCAATTTTGATGGCTTTTACATAGTCAAATTGGCTATTGGGTTTTTGTTTTTTGTTTTTCCTTTGTGGAATTCTTTATTTGGTATGTTTATTATATTTCACTGTAATTTTTTCATAGGTTTACTGATTATAACTTATAAGTCGATAGTTCACATCTTTCTTTGCTCATTTTATTTGGGTTTTAATATTTTTGCTTTTTTGAGAAGTCTGTGTCTTTGTAATTGATGGGGATTGTAATGCCAGAACTATCACTTTTCCCCCGAGGCTTTTAAAGAAACAGTTTTATCATCGGGCCCTAAAAGTAATGAAAATGAAATATGATAAAGATGTAAAAAAAGAAAAAGATAAAGGAAAATCTGAAAGTGGGAAAGAAGAAGATAAAAAGGGCAAGAAAGAAAACATAAAAGAAGAAAAAACAAAAAAGGAAAAAGAGAAAAAGAAAGATGGTGAAAAGGAAGATTCCAAAAAGGTAAGTTTCCCTCAAGTTAAATTTAAAATGCAGAAATCACTGTGGGGATTGGAGAGACCGCTCCGAGGCTGTTGTACCAGAGGACCCATGTTCAGCTTCCAGCACCCATGTGCAGGCCCATACCTGCTAACTGCAGGTCGTGGACAGCTCGGGCCTTCTTAAGAGCACTGCGTGCAGGCGAAGCATTACATACATGGATAACAAACTAAATCATCGTGTTCATGTGATCTTCATTGTCCTCTGATTATAACACTTTAACAACCGCCACATGAGACGATTGTCTGGTTGCTTGTAAATACTGATCTGAAGGATTTTTGCTAATGTGAGAAATAGGGAGAATTTTTCACTTCATGGAGGTCACAACTTTTGTCTTGAGTGTTTTATTCTGTTCACCTGTCCTTTTATAGGAGGAAACTCCAGGAACTCCAAAAAAGAAGGAAACTAAGAAAAAATTCAAACTTGAGCCCCATGATGATCAAGCTTTTCTGGATGGAAATGAGGTGAGATTATAGTATTGGTTTTCAGTATCACAGAACTCCAGTTTTTCATAGAAAATCTGAAAAATATATTTGATACCATCACTACAAAAAGAAACAATTTAGAAAAATCTAATCATACATTTAAGTATATAAAGATAACTTTCAAAAAGCCCACTTATCTAACTTAGTTTTATGAGAAGTTAGAATCGGATCTGACTGTGTATGCATGAGATGAGACCTGAAACTGCAGTAGCTTAGTACAAATCAGATACTCTTCTTTCATGCGTGTGCTCGGGGTGAGCGCATAGGCATGAAGCTCCGTGGCAGGCACAAGCGTCTCCTTTCTTTTTTCCTCTGTTAGTCTTCTTGCCGAGGTGCCTCATGTTCTATGATGGCCTTAAAACTATTTTAGCAAACCATCATCTTACGGACACTTACCCTTGGGTTCACTGTGTTGTCAAGCTTACCTGAGATAACATCTTGAAAATGTACTTTTTATATTGAGGATTTAATTTGCCCAGTTAAAGTACAGAATTTCTATTATCAAGAGAAAAAAGAACAGGATGGTTCATGGGGAATCCCCTATTATCTATGGCTTTTCATCAGACACATATCTTATTTGTTTGTTTTCTAGTTTTTCGAGACAGGGTTTCTCTGTGTAGCATTGGCTGTCTTGGACTCACTTTAGACCAAGCTGGCCTCGAACTCACAGGGATCCACCTGCCTCTGCCTCCCAAGTGCTGGGATTAAAGGCGTGCGCCACCACGCCCAGCCGAGTTGTTGGAATTTCAAATTTCAAGGCATATTCTCATTCTTTCTTGATACATTTATACCAGTTATCTGATATGTAAAAAACAGTAGATCCTAGGGCTGAGTGTTTGAAACTCTGCAATTGGAAGAGCGCAAACATCTTAAGTGTTAAGCATGTCAGGGTGGACCAGATACTTCATAGGTGCTGGAACTGACACGGTAAAATACAATGCAGTTCTCTACAAGGAAGCTGCTATAGTCAATTAAAGACCTGGGCACCTATGCACCTCTCTGTGTTAATGCTGTGAGAACACCATGTAGGTATGCTTAATTTAATTAGGAGGGATAAGCAGAATCTGAGACCATGTGCGTTTGGCTTGAGCCTTCAGAACTGACTGGCACCTTGCCCCTTGCACAAGGAAAGGAAGCAGGTAGACAAAAGTTGGACACCTGCTGCCTTGGAAAGGGTAGGTCGTACACATAGACACGAGAATCGCCATGCTTCCAGGCTTTTCAAATTGGAAAATGTCTTTTTTTAAAAATAGATGGGTGAGCCGGGCGGTGGTAGCGCACGCCTTTAATCCCAACACTCGGGAGGCAGAGGCAGGCGGATCGCTGTGAGTTCGAAGCCAGCATGGTCTACAAAGGGAGTCCAGGACAGCCAAGGCAACACAGAGAAACCCTGTCTCAAAAAAACAAAAAAACAAAAACAAAAACAATAGATGGGTGTGGTGGTGCTCACCTTCAATCCCAGCTCTTTAATGCCCAGTGGGCAGAGGCAAGTGGATCTCTGTGAGTTCAAGGCCAGCCTGGTTACAGAGTGAGGTTCCAGGACAGCCAAGGCTATTTATGTTATACAGAGGAACTCGGTGGGGGGGTGGGGGCTAGGGAAATAAACCATAAGGTTTTAGAGGGATTTTTTAGTGGTAAGTAGTGAAACTAATGTTTTTAAATTTAATTCCCAAGGAAAATGTAAACAATAAAGTAGAGGTTGAATCAGAAACTCAAGTGTTAGAAATGTAAATAAATCAGAAAACAAAGCAAAACAAAGCAAAAAAAAACAATAAAGGGTCTTGTTCAAAATAGAACTAGGAAGTGGAAGAACACTAATTTACAGAAACTCAGCTAAAACTAGGGTTGTAATGATTGAGTATAGTTGTATCGGAGAGAGTTGTTAGTGTGTTCAGAGGTTGGGGACTGCATTTGAGGAGCTACGGTACAGAAGTAAACTACTTATGTGACCTTAGAACTTTTAAGCACTGAGGTTTCTTGATTCTTCTAGGTTTATGTGTGGATCTATGACCCAGTTCACATTAAAACATTTGTCATGGGATTAATTCTTGGTAAGTAGGAGGATATAAGTAGCTTTTTAGTGTAATCTAAAGCTTAGGGGGCAGAGTGCAGCACCACCAAAAATTCTTTCTAAATTTAATATAAAGTAAGAACTGCTTAAGAGGATACTTTAAATAAAGTTAGAAGATTAAGTAATAAACTAAAATTATTTGCAACAACTAAAACAAAGATATTTATGGTATTAACATGGTAGAACAACCTGGCTAAAATATGATAAAGAGTTAATCTTAATACAGAGTGAAGTAACAAATACTAAGATTACAAAAGTTAACAGTGGAAGACCCGGGGTGGAGGGAACACTAACTATCGATGGTACATTTCTTTTTACTTTATAGCAGGCAGTTTGGCAATACCTTTCAAATTGTAGATGCAGATGCATTGACCCTGTAACTCTTGCAGGAATTTGTCTTACATTCCTTTTTGTGCACACAGTTGAACAAAGTATATGCACTTACTCATTTGCTATGTTAATCCACACACCTCAGACTTCATTTGAAGACAACAATCTATCAAATAACCTACACATTTTAACTGTGTGTGTCTTTTGGCCTACCGGTTCATTGAAAGAAATTTATTGCCATGATTTTTCAGTGTTGTTAGTTTTTATTTATTGTTACAGTATCTAAGATTACACATGTTAGGCGAGCACTACTTACTGAGCTATATCCCCAGCCTGGAATTCACTCTGTTATGTAATCCCAATCATGCATTCATTGTACACATCGCAGTATTGTCTCTTACCATGCAAGTTCCTCAGTAGAAGAGTGAAATAATGCCTGTGTAATAGAATGTCATGCAGCTTTTAAACAATGAAAAGAAAACTGCCAAGGAGTGAAAAGTTGCATAAGTTCATTTATTTAGAAAAAGTTATTTGTAGCTAATTTTTGTACACAAGCAGTCTTGTGACTAGGGTAAGCTTAATAGTGTTTACCACTGGATAGTGGAGCAAAAACTGGGTGAAGATGTCATCTTCACTGTAGCCTTTGAACTTATTTATGTAGTTTTCTTAAGTTTGGGGGCAAAATGGGGAAGAAATAATAGTTTAACAAATAGTAAAACCATACTAGCTAAAATATTATTGGTCAGTAAGACATTATAGGATCCCATTTGGAGAACCATACAGTAAGAGCTGAAACATATTTAAGCCCAGAAGACTAATGCTACAGATTGCATATAGTGTAGTAGTCACTCTGTCATAAATGCCTTCTGATGTCTTATTCCAATAGGAACATGTCTATCAAATATAAGGTGGTAAATTAGCTTTGGAAGGGCTACCTAGCTTATGCACAGTGCTCAAATTCTGTTCTTCATGTTAAAGACGTAAAGGCCGGGCATGGTGGTATACACGCTTTTAATCTCAGCAGTCAGGAGGCAGAGGCAGGCAGATCTCTGTGAGTTTGAGGCCAGGCTGATCCACAGAGAGTTCCAGGACACCCAGGGCTGTAACACAGAAAAGCCCTGTCTCGAAAAACAAAACAAAACAAAACAAAAAATGATAAAGACTTAATAACCAGGCTTCTCATTTCATAACAGTTTTCCAAGAGGCCCTACTATAAATGCAGAAGAAAAACCCTAGAGGGGCTTTTACATAGTTTGTCTAACCACTCTGCCCATTAAAAGACAACAACCTCCACTCTGTGAATCTGATTCCCCTGGGGTGGGAGGTGGGGTCTTTAAATTTTGGGAGTGGGTATTGTTTGGTTGTTTTGTTTTGTTTAGGCTTCTCTGTTCCTATTTAAAAAAAAAAAAGCCGGGCGTGGTGGTGCGCGCCTATAATCCCAGCACTCGGGAGGCAGAGGCAGGTGGATCGCTGTGAGTTCTAGGCCAGCCTGGTCTACAAAGCGGGTCCAGGACAGCCAAGGCTACACAGAGAAACCCTGTCTCGAAAAACCAAAAAAGATTAAAAAAAAAGTAGTAGCTTCAAAATGACAATAGTTGCTGACTTAAAGAATAGTTTTAATTTCTAGATGGTATTCTTATTAATTAAATGTAATCTAGACTTTTGAAAAGTGCTAACCTATTTAAGAACAGTATAAAATGTTATGTTAAATAACATGAAGTTGCTGATAATCATTCCTATATAGATGGTGCTTTTTTTGCTTCAGCTATTTAGCAGTCCTGCCCCACCCCCCCCAAATATGATCACTGTTAATTGTAATCGAGCCATTAAAATACTTCTTCTAAAAATTACTGTGTAACTTTGTTATTTCTTGTTCCAGTGATTGCAGTAATAGCAGCCACCCTCTTCCCTCTCTGGCCAGCAGAGATGAGAGTAGGTGTGTATTACCTCAGTGTGGGCGCAGGCTGCTTTGTAGCCAGCATCCTTCTCCTCGCTATTGGTAAGTGTCTCTAATAATATGGCTCTTGGTATAAGGTGGGTATGAGCACTCAGACTTCACCCTGGAGCTCCAGAGAAGCTGAGTAGCAACATCAGTGTAGACAGCAAGAGTGTGAGCCTGCTTTGTAAGTCAGAGCGCAGCGCGTTACGTTGGCTCTCATCTGGCATTTTCTATATCTTTTCAAACTTTCATATTTTATTTATACTATGTTTTCTGTACAGTATAAAGCATAATTCAATTATATATATACATATATATGGGTTTTTTTGCATTGTGGAATGATTAAATCAAGTTAAAATATCCATTGCTTTGTTAGGTATCATTTTTTATGGTGATACATTTGAAGTTTATTCTTAATTATTTTGAAATATATAAAATATTACTATATCTTAATTAATGTTAATACATTCCTGTATTTTAATCTGCATGTAGGTGTGTGTGGTTTTTGTTTTGTTTTGTTTTTTTGGTTTTTCGAGACAGGGTTTCTCTGTGTAGCCTTGGCTGTCCTGGACTCACTTTGTAGACCAGGCTGGCCTCGAACTCACAGTGATCTGCCTGCCTCTGCCTCCCGAGTGCTGGGATTAAAGGCGTGCGTCACCGCGCCCGGCATGTAGGTGTGTTTTAAAATTAGCTGTAGTGGAGATTTATGTTTGCAGTGGTGAATCATTACAGATATTTGAGGTAAAGTAAATATAACTTGTATTAAATATTTTTCTATTTACATATTTAGTTAAAATGATTCTAAACCATTTGTCTGCCACTTAGGGACAATTACAACTTTTCACTTTGGTACCTAAATTCTAGTTGAACAAAGGAGTTAAATAACTAAAAACCAAATAGGAAGACAAAGTGGATGGTTTTTAACATTCAGAATTATTGAGATCTTTTATACATTTTTTTCAAGACAGGGTCTTACTACATAAACCGGGCTGGCCTCAAACTCAAAGAAATCCACCTATATTTGCCTTTCTAAGTCTTAGAACTAAAAGCACATGCCACCATTCCCAGCCTAGAGCAGGTACTGCTTTATAGAAAAATAAATCGCCTCTAGTATTGATCTAGTTTCTGCTGTTAGAAGACAGAACTTTGGCCCACAGTAACTAAACTGGATGCATATTATTCTCTGGTAGGTAATTAATTTTTATTTGTATAGCTCTAAACAGTTTGTTTATTCGCACCTTCCTCCTGGTCACCATAGGTCCTGAGTTGGCCACCATTCACATGAAACCAAGAGTTCACCCACTATTTTTAAGTCTACCATGGTAACAGGCCTCCCGTTTCATCTGTGCTCTCATTAAATGAGCCCTTTTCACCTAACTCTGATTTGTTTTCTTCCTCTAGCTTAGTCACCATGAGAAAAACCTCTTATTGCTTCTGCAGACAGCACAGCACATTTGTAGGCCAAGAAGTAGTAGCCAGTCCTGTTAACAGGTACCTAGTGTCAGTCTCATGCCTGTCTCAGGGAGGAAAGCCGTACAGTTGAACTCACAGTAGAGAGAATAAGATTGACCCCCCCCACAAACTAGTGAAACTCACAAAAGTTTCTTGAAGCTTTTCAGCAAAGGATTAATTCTACTGAATAGAATTATTCTAGTTGCTATATTTTAATTAAGCCAGTGTTACTATAATTTATGCTAGATTGTTTTGTCCTTAAAAATGTTGTTTTGAATTTTGAAAATAATTTTTCAGGTTTATACATATAAGCATTAGGGATAGTCTTACAAATTAAAGAAAGAGCAAACCCAACATGTAAATACAAGTATATATAATGTGTGTGTTGTATATATAAATATTTTAAGATCACATGTAACCCAGCTAGCATCAGAATTGCAGTGTAACAGGATGACCTTGAATTCGTGGCCCTGTTGTATGTCCCGAGTGCTGGCATTACAGGCATGCATCACCTGCCTGGCTTGTGTGGTGCTAAGAATTAGAGCCACGTCGCCTCCTGCCTGCTGGGCAAGCACTCCACCAGCTGAGCTGCATCCCACCCTCCACTTTGTTTTTCAAATAGTTTTGATCTATACCCCACTTACAAATACTGTAGTATAGAATTATCAACTTTTTTTTAGTGTTTTTCAATATGCATGGTTAATATCACCACTTAAAATAAGATGTGACACTTTTCTAAAATTGCAGCTTTTACTGTAAGAATGGTAGGATGGTACATGTCATAGTTTTTCTGTGGTTCATCCTTTTATCTTTTGCCATATAGAGAAAAACTGGAATTATAATTCTGTTATGCCCAGTTTACATGTGGTAAGAAAATCTTGTTTATTTATGACCTTTTTATAAGTAAGATTATTTGTAAATCCTGCTTTATAAACTACGGCATATATAAAAACCATATCCTTTGATTTATCCAAAGTACAACAATGAGAAAAGCATGGATCCTCTATTTTGTAAGCTGTTTTTTAAATAGTTATACATAATTTTAAGGAAAACAGAATAAAACAAAACTGTTTACCCTAGAACATTTGTATAGTCATTGTGAACTTTTAACATAATAAATAAAACCAGTGTGGTGGCCCATGCCTTTAGTCCCAGCACTCAAGGCAGAGGGGGACAGAGCTCTTGACTGAGGCCAGCCTGGCGTACAGAACAGGTGCCAGAACAGACAGACGGGGCTACCTGTCTCAGAAACAGGAAAGAAAGATCACTAATCTGTACATATTGGTAAATTAATGGAAAACCATCTGAAATAACCAAAGTTTGTGATACTGTACAAAGAGTAATCTCAGCCAGGTGTGATTATAAACATGTGATCCCAGCTACTTGGAAGGCTGAGGCAAGAGGATGGAGAGTTTAAGGTTTGCCCGTCTCAAATATAGCCCATCCCAAGATGTAAAAGGCTAAGAATACAGGTTTATGTTGCCTAATGGACAGTCTACCATGGATTCCAGCCCAACCAGCAACAAGAACAAAACCAAGAGTTACCTCATAAGCCATGTGTTTGAGCAATCTTTCTGTGTTAGCATTATGGGATTTCTTTGGTTTTTATTTCTTTTGGTTTTGTTGCTGTTGTTTTACTTTGTTTCGTGTGTTTTCTCTTGTTTTCAAGAAAAGGTTTCTCTGTGTAACAGTCCTGGCTGTCCTGCACTCACTCTGTAGACCAGGCTGGCCTCTGACCTTGAGATCTACCTGTCTCTGCTTCTGAGTGCTGGGATTAAAGAGCTGCACCACCACACCCAGCCCCTTTTAGTATTTTGAGATAGCATTCTGATGTGTATCTCAGACCTTGCCTCCAAGTGCTAGGATTACAGGCATGCACCACTATACCTAATTTATATTTAAGGTACACAAACTTTTTCTTAATGTTGAGGCAATTGGTACTTAAATAAGCATAATTTACCTAATTAATAAAACAATTCTACGATAGAAATTTCCTAATGCCTGGATTCTTTTTTCAAGGCTGAGCTATCTTTTAGACAAGTTAGCACATGCTTTAGATCCACAATACATGTAAGGGCCCACTGAGTTGTTTGTATTTATTTTAGAATCAGAAATAATAATATATATGTTTCTGTGTGTACACTTTTTCAGCATTATAATTGCATTTATCCTGTATTGTATGTTGAATGTAGTTTTAGTAATTTTTAAAATCCAGACAAGTACATAAGGACTAGGAAGTAAGACTAGATTGATTTTCCTTTTCGCCAGCTACTTTCTTACAGTTGGTATAACCCTTGCTCACATGCTGTTCTTTCTTTACACCATGAGCTTATGAAGGCTTCAACTTCCAGCTGGCCGCTGCTTAATGAAGTACAACATCTCAAAATATATGGATCCTAAGTGCGTGACCACAAAACAGCACCCAGATTTTAAAAAATAGAAGCAGTGTTTTGAGAGTGGCAATAACATTTGTTCCTGAGTTCAGGGCAGAGTACTCTTAAGATACTTGCATCTCCTAAGCTAGTCTGACTTTAGATATCCTTCTTTATGGTGCATAAAATATGCAAATAAGGCTAAATATTGTCTCCGTTTCTTGTTGACAAAGTTTCCCTGTAGTTGATTCATTTATTCAGGAGAAACTTTTGTTCCCACAGCTCGTTGCATTCTGTTCCTCATCATTTGGCTGATGACTGGAGGAAGGCACCACTTCTGGTTCTTGCCAAACCTGACTGCCGATGTGGGCTTCATTGACTCCTTCAGGCCTCTGTACACACATGAATACAAAGGACCAAAAGCAGACTTAAAGAAAGACGACAAGTCTGAAACCAAAAAGCAACAGAAGTCTGACAGTGAGGAAAAGTCAGACAGTGAGAAAAAGGAGGACGAAGACGGGAAAGCAGCACCAGGCAGTCATGGAACAGAAGGCTCAGGGGGAGAGCGGCACTCAGACACAGACAGCGACAGGAGGGAGGACGACCCGTCACAGCACAGTAGTGGAAATGGGAATGATTTTGAAATGATCACAAAAGAGGAACTGGAACAGCAGACAGATGGGGATTGTGATGAGGAAGATGAAGACAAAGATGGAGAAATGCCTAAATCTGCACATGAGAAATCATAATCTGACTATTGGGGACTGACTAGTGCGACAGGTTGGGTTTTCTGTGTGCTGATCATCATAGTGTACACATGGCATTTGTAGCAGCCTTTAAATTCATTTTCTGACATGTATTTGACATTCAGTTACATCAGCCTTTTGTTTTGTAGAACATTGGTACTATTACTGGTACAGTCAAAAGCCATTAATGAATTTTATCCATCTGATAATTTTACAGTAAGTAGGCCTCATTTGGATAGTCATCAGAGATACATTGTCCACAGTGACATTTAGATTAAGGGCATTTTTGATAGTTGTATGGCTTTTTACTGTTAGACTAATGGAAATCACTAAAGAAACTGCA
>OU015751.1:69449900-69471454 GCA_907169655.1 Acomys percivali | reverse complement strand
CATTTCCAATTATGCATAAGTATATAGCCATTTTGCAGTTTCTTTAGGATGAAATGCTTAAACTTGTCATTCTTGGTAGTTATGCCTTTTTTCGTCATGAAATTATACCAGAAAATTCCTTTTTAAAGGTTTTTGAGTTAGCAGGGATCAAGAGCATTTTGTGGAAACAAACCAGCTAGTAACAATGCAGCAACACTTTTAATTCAGCTACAAATTCTCCTTTTTCAGCTTAGGAAATCCAAACTGAATTGTACACTCAATCCAGAGAAAGGTGGCCATCTCCAGCAGAAAGTGAAGAGCTCTGATTGGAGGGCGAGGGCTCTTCCTTCTTCCCCGTCTCCTTGTCATAATATAAAATGTATTCTGTACATAATTTTCAAATAAAGCATTTTATTTTAATTGTTCCTTATGATTTAGACATTTCTCAATACATAAATTTGTAAAACAAAAACCATGTAAGGTATGTTTCTAGACAATTTCAGTAACCCACAGAACATCGGATCTTTTACAGCAGCTTCAGTTGTGTGCCAACATTCCATGTATTTTAATGAGTAAAATTATCCTTATTAATTAAGAACAGACTTAAAGTAGCTGTTTGTACGCCTTAATGTTCATTTTGATTTATTTTAAATCTTTACATTTAGAAATGGCGACTATGTTATCAGACCAGAAGGCACTGCTGTGAAAGATAATTTGCTGTTCTAAAATACCAATTAAAAATAAAGGATATAAAAGAAAACATAGAAAACCATTGGACTCTAATTGCTTCAAATTAGTTTTGCTTTAAATGCCTTAATCACAAACCCTTTTTTAAAAATTTTGTTATGTACACTCATTCCTTGGAGCCACATTCTTATGCACTGATTATGAGCATTGATTTTTTTTTTTTTTTTCAGTCACAGTTGGAATGGTTTTTGCTTTGTAGTTAGGAGATGGTTAGATGTGTAGGTATTTATCTCTCTAGGCTGTTTCCCTTCTTAGTCTTTGACTCAAGATGACCTTTAATTGTGAGAAAGCACATTCTCTGTATATTGACCTTCTATGAAATATGGCTTGATAGTCTTCTAAGGTTTTCCTCAAGGGGCTGTCCTGTTGGCAGAGCTCCTGTTGCTTCATTTCCAGCGAGGAAAAGGATGATTGCAGCTTATGAACCTGTTAGTCACCAGTAAATTACTACCTATGTGGTGTGTGGAAAAGGAGCCAGAATGTTTTATAACAATAAAACTGTTGGGTAAATCTTACTACTGTGGTATCCAGGCATCCAATATTGGTCTGCAAGTTCTTTATAACACATATCCTGTGTCTAGTCTAAAAACTGAAGAGCACTAGCTACAAAGTCTTCTTACTGGTATGTGGGGATTTCTACAGAATGCTAGTAAATTTTTTAATAAATATTAATGACCTTTGGGGGGTATATTCGCATAGTTAAATATGAGCTAGAAACGTCAGCTTAGTTTCTATTGTATGCTTTCAAGGTTGAACACTTTAAACAAATACAAAAATCAAAATGCTTCTTCCTCTGTGATAGTCTTCAGAAGTCTTTGTTGGCTGACTAAATATCCTTGTGTACAAGCATGGAGAATTGTTTACAATAGCCAATGGAGTGGCGATCCTTAAAACGTGAGTTCTTAATGCTGCTGTAAGTAGAAGCACAAAGCTTTTGAGTAATGTAGGGTTTATTATGGAGTGTGTGTACATTGGCCTAAGCAAGGTTGAGTTAACCAGGGCTGAGTCCAGGTGGAAGAACAGTGCATATGTGGATGTTCTCAAAATTAACGTATTAAATGGGGTGCTTCTTCTTTTCCCTCCTACTGGATTCTCTAATTTTTAAATTATAAGGCCGCCTAGAGAATGTTAATTGATAACTTCAATGAATAATATTCAGAAAGTAATAAATTTTAATATATTACATTGAAATGTGCAGTAGTGGTGGATCTTGGTGTTTTCTCCCTCTTGGTTTTTTTTTTTTTTCTTTTATCATGAATACAAATTAGATTCTGCCTAGAAAAAAATATGTCATTTGTAAGTTTTCCTTCAAAACTTGTAGGAATTGAAAAACAGTATGTACCGGTGGTTTTCATTGTAGTTATATTCTGTGAAGTCTCTGGAATGCTTGAGTCACAAATCCTGAGCCACCATGTCTGAAGGAAATACAGAGCTAAGTTTCTTTAAGCCTCTGTTCCCAGCGTTCAGCCAACCACTATATACAACTACCATGTTGTACTGTCTCTTTAGAAACCATGTTATTGACTCCTAACATTGGCTCATGACCAATAGAATTCTAACTTCTGCCTGAATGGAGATTTCCTGATATTTTCTCCATAAGTCAAACCACTGCGCTTTTGCCCTTAGGGAACATGGGATGGTATTTTAATACTACCTTTGGTGACCATTTTAAAGTCAGCAACAAAAAGCACAGAAATTAAAAGCAGACGACATATACAGCAAAGACGCAGTGCAAGATCTAGAATAAGACAGCTTTGTCTGCCGGGCGTGGTGGCGTACGCCTTTAATCCCAGCACTTGGCAGGCAGAGGCAGGTGGATTGCTGTGAGTTCGAGGCCAGCCTGGTCTACAAAGTGAGTCCAGGACAGCCAAGGCTACACAGAGAAACCCTGTCTCGAAAACTTAAAAAAAAAAAAAAAAGACAGCTTTATCCAACCACAGCCAAGATGTGTGCATGGGGCAGTCAGGTACTTTGCTGCTCAGCATTTGACTGTAAAAGTACTGCAGGCAATTTCACAAATACGTACTCCCAAAACTTAAGAATCCAAAAATAATCGGGGTTGACCACATTTGTAATCATGACATTTAATTTGTTGAAACCCTATTTAGAGTCTCACTGTACAGCCCTGACTAGCCTAGAACTCTACATAGACCAGACTGGCCTCAAATTCAGAGATCCTCCTGCCTCTGCCCTCGTGGAATAGAATTTATTGACAAATCCTGCTCCAATATTGAGTAATGTTTTAAATATGTTCCCTGCCTGGAAATAAATACTTCCTAGTTATATCATTATAAGTTGCGTTTTCTGTATTCATTGATTCAGTAATACTGAGGACTTCTGTATGTCAGAATCTGCTAAGGCACACCCATGACTGAAAGTCCAGTGCTGCAACCCTGGAGCTCCTAGCATTATGGTGAGTGTCAGATGTGTTGGTTGTCTCTTACCTGCCTGCCGAGGCAGACCTGAGTGGAGATGTGCAGTGGGCTCCTGTCCCTTCCGGCTTGAGGTGTCATGGCCAGAAGTCAAATGATCGGTTTGTTTCCCTTCCGTCTCCACAGTGAGAGTGCCTCAGCTGTCAAAAGTCACCCCTTTTCCAAAATTCCCTTCCCTTGGGAAATGGCTGTTGTGATGCTGCCTGCATCCCAGCTTCCTCTTGTGCCTCCACTCCCACATTTGACTGCTAGTGTTGTCAGAGCATCCATATAAAGGCATTTCCAGTTGGAACTAGAACCAGACAACCACTTGAGTGTCAGACCCTCACCACTGAGTGTCAGAAAGGAGTCCAGAAACTGTATGTTCAAGCAGGACACTATTTCTGCTGCTAACTACAGTTTCATTTGGTATATTCTACCTTCAGCATTTATCTTATATAACAGAAAAATGAATCAATACACTTGAACCTAGTTCAGAGTCCCTTTGAAACTTAATTAAATGGCTCTTCTTCTACCCTGCCATTTCAACATGAAGAGTACATCTGTAAGCTTGCCATTTTAGAGTTAGAAATAAAAATAATTTATTTCATTTTAGCCTGTGTGTGTGTCTGTGTGTGTGGTCTGTGCGCGCGTGCAACATGTGTTGGGATACCTGTGGAAGCCAGCAGAGGGTGTAAGATCTGGAGCTCCAGTTACAGGTAATTGGGAGCCACCCAATGTAGGTGCTGAACTCTGGTCCACCACCGAGTCCCCAGCTCCTAGGGTCTCTGTTACCATGATATCAAGGGGGAGGGGGGATAGGCTATTTCTCTCAAATCAAATCATCATACTTCGGCCCCATTTATTTTCAGGGCATACCTGGACCACTTCATCGCCCCCCCCCTTTTATTTATTATTATGTATACAATGTTCTGCCTGCACATATACCTGCATGCCAGAAGAAGGCACAAGATCCTATTAGAGATGGTTGTGAGCCACCATGTAGTTGCTGGGAATTGAACTCAGGACCTTTGGAAGAACAGCCAGTGCTCTTAACCTCTGAGCCATCTCTCCAGCCCCACTTCACCTTTTTTGTACCATAGCCCCTATCTTGAAAAAAGATGGTTTTAGTTTTTTGTTTGTTGTTTTTAAGACAGTGTTGCATTTAGCCACATATGGCAAAGTATGGGCTTTGATTATGATTCTGACCTATGTAATCAGGTTTGTTAGTATTCAGTTTCAGAAGCCAGTGCTACTTTATTTCACTTAATTTAACCCTTAATATTGACACCCATGTCTCCATTACCACCAATAGTCAATTTCTTGTGTGTTTATTTTTTTTAAAGATTTATTTATTTAAGTATACAGTGTTTCACCCGCATGTACACCTGCACACCAGAAGAAGACACCAGATCTCATTACAGATGGTTGTGAGCCACCATGTGGTTGCTGGGAATTGAACTCAGGACCTTTGGAAGAGCAGGCAGTGCTCTTAACCTCTGAGCCATCTCTCCAGCCCAATGTGTTTATTTTTAAGTAGACTGTGTCTTTTAGAGAATAGCAAAGATTTTCTTTGTAGCAAGGTTTTAAAATAAGGGATGAAGTCAGGTACCCATCCTGAGATGATTCTTCAATCATTCAGCATACATCCCCAGAACAATTACTGTTGCCTGGCAGTGTGTAATCACAGAACTCAAGGGAGCATACTCATGCAGTCACAACAGAGCGACATGTGATGGTAAGAGTATGTAGCTTGCCAGTCTCATCACATAAATAAATGCCAGTGCAGGCTGGAGAGATCTGGAAAGGCTTCCCCTGGCTGTACCTTGATCTGAAAGGATGAGGTAAAATCACCAGGTCAGAAATAAGAGACAATGCATGAAGATGTATGTCTGGTTAGTGTTATTGGTGCTGAAATGACCCAAATCCACCTGGGGAGGAAAGGAAAGGCTTTGTTTTACCTGGCCTTGTAAGCCCATTACTGAGGAAGCCAGGGAAGGAACCTGAGGGCAGGAACTGATGCAGAGGTCATGGAGGAATGTTGCCTCCTGACATTCTCTCTACCACTTGCTCAGCCTGCTTTCTTTTTTTTTTTAATTATTAATTTTTGAGATTAAATTATATCACGCACATGCACACACATGCATGCACACACACACTCACATGCATGCACACACACACACACACACACACACACACACACCTTCCCTTTCCTCTCTCCAAACCCTTCTCTGTATCCCTTCTTGTTCGTTTTCAAATTCTTGGGCTCTATTTTTATTAATCTTTGTTACACAAATACATTCCCAAATCATAAGCAAACCCTGCTGTCTGTCTAATGTTATGTGTATGTATGCTCTCCGGGTGGGCCTCTTGGTTCTGAATAACCAATTGATACGTTCCTCTCTGGGGAAGGCCATTTCTCCGGTTCTCAGCATACCTCAGTTACCTGTGGTTCTTAGTGTAGGACTGAGACCTCGTGCTCTTCCCCCACCCCATGTTAGCACATCTGTTCTCTCTGCTCAGCTCATGCTGAGGCAGCCATGTCCATGAGACTTGACGGGTGCAGCTCACATCACTAGGAGACACAATCTCACAGCAAACTCCCACCTCCTCTAGCTCTTAGTCCGTCCACCCCTCTTCGGCAGTGAACCCCGAGCCTTCGGAGACAGGAGTTGTATGGAACAGGGCTCCACAGTTCTTCATTTTGATTGGTTACGACTTTCTGTAAAGATCTCTGTCACAAACAGAAGTTTCCTTCTCCGTGGGAGAGATGGCTCAGCAGTTAAGAGCACAGACTGCCCTTCCAGAGGTCCTGAGTTCAATCCCCAGCAACCACATGGTGGCTCACAGCCATCTACAATGAGATCTGGCGCCCTCTTCTGGCCTGCAGGGGTACATACAAATAGAACACTGCATAAAAATAAATATTTTTTAAAAAATAGAAAAAAAGAACAAATATTTAGAGTGTAGCTAGGGTTTCTGCTCATTTATAAAGTAGCAGTTGTAGGTTCTTTTCCAAGACCCATGACTTGACTTTATTAGCCTTGGGTAGTTGGTTAGGTTTCTGGTACGAGACATGATTTCCTTCTTGTTGAGGGGTCTTATGTCCAGTTAGAGAGTTGTTGGTTACCTCCAGGATATGCCTGCCGCTCCTGGACCCTTAGGGCTATCATGCCATCCATGTCAGTCATTGCTGTGGCTCATAGGCATCACAGCTGGGTAGGACTGTCCAGTTGCTTCTCTTCTTTGAACGCTTACATGGCAATTTCTGGTACCATGAAAGTTAGTCCTCATGGAGAAGGTGTTCAGGTCAGTTCCAGCTCAGGGGCCTCTGGGCCCTGTGTCTGAAGGACATGGTGTCTTCAGCAATAAGGACATACCTTCCACCTCTGGTGGGGCAACCAAGAGTGATAAAATAACCCACAATCTTTTGGGAGTCTCTTGGATAACCAAAAATCACCTTTTTTTTTTTTTTTTTTTTTTGGACAGGTTCTCTCTGTGTCAACTTGACTGTCCCAGACTCACTTTGTAGTCCAGGCTAGCCTCAAACTCACGGTGATCCACCTGCCTTTGCCTCAAGACCAACAATTTAGAAGAAGGCTTCCCATTCCTGATGTTGGGTTTTTTTTCTTAGATAGTCTTTGGGGTGGTGGTAGTGGCGGCGACGGTGGTGGCAGTGGCGACGACGGTGGTGGCAGTGGCGACAGCGGCACACACCTTTAATCCCAGAACTCCGGAGGCAGAAGCAGGTGGATCTCTGTAAGTTTGAGGCCAGCCTGGTATACAAAACAAGTCCAAGACCAGGACAGCCAGGGCTCTGTTACACAGAGAAACGCTACCTCAAAACAACAACAAAAAACCCAAACAAAACAAAACAAGATAGTCTTTGGGTCTTAGAGAGAGCAATGTCAGCCCTGATAGAAATTTTTCATTCAAATTATATATATTTACTTATACACCGATTTAAGTATATTGTAGGTGTTCTTAGGTGGATAGTTAATAGTATGATTTCTTATGACATTTTCAGAATCCTTGATGTTATTTCACCCTCCTCCCTTCTGTGAGAAATTCCCTACTCTCACGCTCAAAGGCAGAACAGTTGAACAGCCCTCTTCCAGCCACAGCTGATGCCCAAGGAGAGCCAGCCTCGAATGTGAGGCTTTACTAACTTCTATACAGCTTAGGCTGTGCATTATACATATGCTGTCATCCTTAAATCTCTCTCAGATCCCACCCCCAGGTTACACTTCCAACAGTTGAAACAGAGACAGGCCAAGTCTGGCCACTTGGAAAGATGGTAGATTTATACAGCAGATATTGACAGAATCAGTTTTTAAGTTTATCAGTGCAGTTCTTTCCAAATGCTTGTTACCCAGGGTCATTTTGCCCACCTAGCAGAATTATGTTTTTTCCTGATAAGAGTACAGGAAAGTTAATGGCAAACTAGGACTTTTTTTAAAAAAATAATTTTTATTTTTTACATATATATTTATATTATTACACATATAAACAATAAATTACCTGTAGCAAGAAGAACCATGACACAATCAGGAATTATATAAATGTTACATTCTTAGTGTTTAGTGTTTTTGGCTATTTGTATTCATCATCCATGAAGAAAACATCTCCAAACCTAAGAATGTAAGATAAAGGAAAAGAGAGACATCTATGAGTCTAACCTTGTTTTCTCTCTAAATAAGACAAATAATAACTTGTAACCAACTCCCACTGATAATAACCCTCTATAGCCCAAGAAAGCAACCAAAAACCTACCCGACCCCCCTTAAAGGAAATGGGCCATCGTTCTATTAAGATTTCTTCTGGCTGATTTGGGACAAGTAATACCTTTGTAGGAGCCCAAATAAAATTGGGGAAATGGTTAACAAGCTAGGAATAGCGTTTATGGTCTAGTTTCTAAATGTTGAGAAATTCCAGGCTTAATTAGAGTCCTGTGTGGGACAGTCTAAAATGCTAGACCAAGTGTGATTGGAAACTTTCTTTGAAGCTGTCCTGGGAGCTGTCTTGTTCTGATGAGGAACAGCAATTGAAGCATTTGGTGCTGGAATATGAAGGATGCAGGATGTCAGTGTCCAGCATGCTGGGAGGAATGAATCCTTTTAGGTCTGATCCAATGTCAGTGTCAGGTTCTTCTGTTCTGAAAACATATAGTTTCTCACAAGCATTATACAGTCCTAAAATTATACATGTATAAGGTGTGCATGATGCACAGAACAATTAAGGCTGATTTTTTTGCTCTTTGTATGAGCAGAAAAAAAAAGACAACCGTAAATCTTCATTGATGCCATATGAAGAATGGCATCTAATAGTAATTCATAGGGGTTCTGTAGCCAACAAGAAGCATTGACTATGCTTAGGCATTCATCTCTCATCCAGAGTTTTTCCCATATAGTAGGATTACCAATATAAGTTACCTGCTTGTTCTGCAGTTTAAATTCTTCACATCCCAATTGTATCCCCCTCCCTCATCCCTTCCCGATCTTCCTTAGTCCTCAGAAAGGGGAGCCTTCCTCCCCTAACATCTGACATCAGCCTATCAAGTCTCATCTATACTACCTGTAACCTCTGCCTCTGTAGTCTGGCAAGACAGTCCTACTAAGGGGAAGTGATCTAAATTTGGTGGCCAGAGTGCATGTCCAAAAGTAGTCCCTACTTTCCAGATTCTGGGACCCACAGGGAGACTGTACTACTACATCTGAGCAGAGGGTCTAGGTCCACATCATACATGGTCCTTGATTGATATTTCAGTCACTGTGTTGTGGTGTAGTTTTCCTGTATTATGTGCCTAATATCTGCTTATGAGTAAGTATATACCATGAGTGTCTTTCTGGGTCTGGGTTACCTCACTCAGGATGATCTTTTCTAGATCCATTCATTTGCCTGAAAATTTCAATATTTCCTTGTTTTTAATAGCTGAATAGTATTCCATTGGGTAAATACACCACAGCTTTTTTTCCATTCTTTGACTGAGGGACATCTAGGTTGTTTGCAGATTCTGGCTATTATGAACAAGGCTGCTATGTACATAGTTGAGCAAATGTCCTTCTGGTATGGTGGGGCATGTTTCAGGTATATTCCCAGGAGTGGTATGGCTGGGTCTTGAGGTAGAATTACTCCCAATATCCTGAGAAAGCACCAGATTGATTTCCAAAGTGGTTGTACAAGTTTGCACTCCCACCAGCAATGAAGGAGTGTTCCCTTCCTCCCCATCCTCGCCAGCATGTGCTGTCAGCTGAGTTTTTTATCTTAGCCATTCAGATAGGTGTAAGCTAGAATCTCAGAGTTGTTTTGAGTTGCATTTCCCTAATAACTAGGGATGTTGAGCATTTCTGTGTTTCTCAGCCATTCGATATTCCTCTGTTGAGAATTCTCTGTTTAGTTCTGTGCCCCATTTTCTAATTGTATTATTTGGTTTGGTGGTGTTTAATTTCTTGAGTTCTTTATATATTTTGGATATTAGCCTTTTGGTGAAAATCTTTTCCCAGTCTGTAGGCTGTCACTTTGTTCTGTTGACAGTGTCCTTTGCCTTACAGAAGCTTCTCAGTTTCAAATGGTCCTTTTTATTAATAGTTGATATTAGGGCCTGAGCTGTTGGTGTTCTGTTCAGGAAAGTGTCTCCTGTGCCAATGAGCTCAAGGCTCTTTCCTGCTTTTTCTTCTAACAGATTTAGTGTGCCTGGTTTTATGTTGAGGTCTTTAATCCTCTTGGACTTGAGTTTTGTGCATGGTGGTGAATATGGATCTATTTACATTTTTCTACATGTAGACATCCAGTTAGACCAGCACCATTTGTTAAATATGCTATCTTTTTTCCCATTGTATGGATTTGGCTTCTTTGCCAAAAATCAAGTGTCCATAAGTATGTGGGTTTATTTCTGGGTCTTCAATTCTATTCCATTGAGCAACCAGCCTATTGCTATGCCAGTACCATGCTGTTTTAATTACTGTTGCTCTATAGAACAGCTTGATATCAGCTAAGGAGATTCTTCTGGAAGATCTTTTATTGTAGAGGATTGATTTAGCTATTCTGGGTTTTTTGTTTCTCCATATAAAGTTGAAAATTGATCTTTCAAGGTCAATAAAGAATTGTGTTGGTATTTTGATGGAAATTGCATTGAATCTGTAGATTGCTTTTGGTAAGATGGCCATTTTTACTATGTTGATTCTCCCGATCCATGAGCAAGGAAGATCTTTCCATCTTCTGAAATCTTCAAATTCTTTCTTCAGAGATTTGAAGGGTTTTTTTTTTTTTTTTCAGATAAGTCTTTCACTTTCTTGGATAGAGTTACACAAAGATACTT
Organism: Acomys percivali; assembly: GCA_907169655.1. Taxonomy (NCBI): domain Eukaryota; kingdom Metazoa; phylum Chordata; class Mammalia; order Rodentia; family Muridae; genus Acomys; species Acomys percivali. The sequence goes on along the minus strand of OU015751.1, from coordinate 69,460,999 downwards.
TATATTATTTGTGGCTATTGTAAAAGGTGTAGTTTCCATAACTTCTTTCTCAGCCTGTCATTTGTATACAGGAGGGGTTTGATTTTGTATCCAGCCACTTTGCTGAAGGTGTTTATCAGCTATAGGAGTTTCTTGATAGAATTTTGGGGGTCACTTATGTATAATATCATATCATCTGCAAATACTGATAGTTTGAGTTCTTCCTTTCTGGTTTGTATCTCCTTGATCTCCTTTAGTTGTCTTATTGCTCTAGCTAGGACTTAAAGTACTATGTTGAAGAGTACGCAGAGGGTGGACAGCCTTGTGTTTTCCCTGTTATCAGTGGAACTGAGTTAAGTTTCTTTCCATTTAGTTTTATGTTGGCTATAGACTTGCTGTATATTGCCTTTATTATGTTGTGGTATGTGGCTTATATCCCTGCTCTCTCCAGGACTTTTATCATGAATGGGTGTTGGATTTTGTCAAATGCTTTTTTGGCGTCTAAAGAGATGATCATGTGGGCTTTTTTCCTTCAGTTTGTTTATATGATGGGTTACATTGATGGATTTCTGCATATTGAACACCTCTGCATGCCTGGGATGAAGCCTACTTGGTCATGGTGAATGATAGTTTTGATGTGTTCTTGAATTCAGTTTGCAAGCATTTTATTGAGTGTTTTTGCATCAATGCTCATAAGAGAAATTGGTCTGAAATTCTCTTTCTTTGTTGAGTCTTTCTGTGGTTTAAGTATCAAGGTGACTGTGGCCTCGTAGAATAAGTTTGGTAAGCTTCCCTCTGTTTCTATTTTGAGGAATAATTTGAAGAGAATTGGTATTAGCTCTTGTCTGAAGGTCTGGTAGAATTCTGAGCTGAATCTGTCAGGTCCTAGGCTTTTTTTTTTTTTTTTTTTTTTTTTTTTTTAGATGTTTGATGACTGCCTCTATTTCCTCAGGTGTGATAGGACTATTCAATGTTTTGTTTACCTGATCCTGATTCAGTTTTGGTAGTCAGTAGCTATCAAGAAAATTGTCCGTTTCATTTAGGTTTTCAAATTTTGTGGAATATAGGCTTTTGAAATAAGACCTAATGATTCTTTGGATTTCCTCAGTGTCTGTCATTATGTCTCCCTTTTCATTTCTGATTTTGTTGATTTGGATACTCCCCCTCTGCCTTTTAATTAGTTCGGCCAAAGGTTTGTCAATCTTGTTGATTTTCTCAAAGAACCATATCTTTGTTTCATTGATTCTTTGAATTGTGTTCTTTGTTTCCAATTTATTGAGTTCAGCCCTGACTTTGATGATTTCCAGTCATCTACTCCTCTTGGGTATGTCTGCTTCTTTTTGTTCTAGAGCTTTCAGGTGTTCTGTTAAGTTGCTATTATGGGATCTCTCCAGTTTCTTTCTTTTTTTAGTAATTTATTATTATTTTGTTTGTTTGTTTTTGAGACGGGGTTTCTCTGTGTTAACCTTGGCTATCCTGGACTAGCTTTGTAGACCAGGCTGGCCTTAAACTCACAGCAATCCGACTGCCTCTGCCTCCCAAGTGCTGGGATTAAAGGCGTGCGCCACCACGCCTGGCTTCCAGCTTCTTTATAAAAGCACTTAGTGCTATGAACTTTCCTCTTAGCACTGCTTTCATATAAGTTTGGGCATGTTGTGCCTTAAATTTCATTGAATTCTAGGAAGTTTTTAATTTCTCCTTTTATCTCATTCCTTATCCAGATGTTATTGACTAGGGAGTTTTTCAGTTTCCATGAGTTTGTAGGCATTCAGTTGTTTCTTTCGTTGTTGAGTTCCAGCTTTAATCCATGGTGGTCTGATAAGATGCGAAGGATTCTTTCTTTTTTTTTTAATCTATTGAGGTTTGCTTTGTGACCAAGCATATGGCCAATTTTGGAGAAGGTTCTGTGGGGTGCTGAAAAGAAGGTGTATTCTTTGTGTTTGGGCGAAATGTTCTATAGATACCAATTAGGTCCATTTGTTTCATGATGTCTATTAGTTTCCTTGTTTCTCCATTTAATTTTTGTCTTGATGATCTGTCTATTGGGAAGAGAGGGGTATTGAAGTCTCCCACTATTAATGTGTGGGGTTTAATGTGTGATTTAAGCTTTAGTAATGTTTCTTTTATGAATGTGGGTGCTCCTGCATTTGGGGCGTAGATGTTCAGAATTGAGACATCATCTTGGCATATTTTTCCTTTGATGAGGATGAAGTGGCCTTCCCCATCTCTTTTGATTAGTTTTGGTTGAAAGTCTACTTTATTAGATATTAGGATGGCTACTCCAGCTTGCTTCTTGGGTCCATTTGCTTAAAATACAGTTTTCCAACCCTTTACTCTGAGGTAATGTCTATCTTTACTGCTGAGGTGTGTTTCTTGTATGCAGCTGAATGATAAATCCTGTTTTTGCATCCATTCTGTCAGCCCATGTCTTTTTACTGGGGAGTTGAGGCCATTGATGTTAAGAGATATTAATGACCAATGGCTGTTAGTTCCTTTTATTTTGATGTTGGTGATGGTAGAGTGTGTGTGTGTTTCTGTGTTTTTGATTTGTGGATATGGACTTATTTATTTCCTATGTTTTCCTGGGTGTAGTTAGCCTTCTTGAGTTGGAGTTTTCCTTCTAATATCCTCTGTAGATCTGGGTTTGTGGTTAAACTTGGTTTTGTCATGGAATATCTTGTTTTCTGCATCTATGGTGATTGAAAGTTTTGCTGGGTATAGTAGTCTGGGTTGGCATCTGTGGTCTCTTAATGTTTGTATGACTTCTGTCCAGGCCCTTCTAGCTTTCACAGTCTCTGTTGAGAAGTCAGGTGTAATTCTGATGGGTTTGCTTCTATATGTGATTTGATCTTTTTCTCTTACAGCTTTTAATGTTTTGATTATTATGTGGTAGGAGGATTTTCTTTTATGGTCGAATCTATTTGGAGTTCTATAGGCTTCTTGTATGTTTGTGGTCATTTGTTTTTTTAAGTTGGGAAAGTTTTCTTCTATGATTTTGTTGAAAATGTTTTCTGGGCCTTTGAGCTTGGAGTCTTCAAGCTATTCCTATTGTTTTTAGATTTGGTCTTTTTATAGTGTCCCAGATTTCTTGGGTGTTTTGTGTCATGAACATTTTAGTTCTCATGTTTCCTTTGATGTATCAATAACTTCGATCGTATCTTCCACACTTGATATTCTCTCTTCCATCACTTGTATTTGGTTTGTGTGGCTTGTGTCCATCACACCTGTTCTCTTCCCTATGTTTTCCAACACTAAGATTGCCTCAGTGTAGGAACCAGGCCCGACTGGGCTGCCTGCCTGTCTTGCTGTTTCATGTCCTGTTTCTAGCAGCTTCCATGTCTGTGTTTATGTTGGTTAGCTAGTCATGTTTACTGCTCTGAGAATGCACCCCTCCCTTCCTCGAGACTTTCCCTCCTGTGTGCAATCACCTCTTGAGGGATTTCACCTGCGAGTGGCATTCCTGTTTTGCTGCCTATAAAAAGGCTCTTTGAACATTGAATAAAAGCTGCTGCTGCTGCTGCTGCTGCTGCTGCTGCTGCTGCTGCTGCTGCTCTCTTAGCACGAAGGACTCGCTGTTTTAGTGTGTGTGTGTATGTATGTGTGTGTGTGTGTGTGTGTGTTAAATCCGCAGTCCCTCACCCTTGACTCGGTACTGCGGTGGCACCCCCTCTGGATGTTGGGCAGTGGGTGTTAGAGCTTATACCCTGCTCAGTTCAGCTTGGTTCCTGATTGTATCCCAGTTGAGTTAGGCAGGAGGGGAGTGGGCTGATGGATTTCCAAGCCCAAAGCAGCTCAAGTGCCCTATGGTCCTTTTTGAGATGGCAGTGCTCTGCCTTGTCTGCTTTCTGTTCCAGGTAGGCTAGGCCAGTAAGCAGCTAGGGGGCTGCGAGAGATTCAAGCATGAAGCTGCTCAGGTTAGCCACAGACCTTTTGAGACAGCAGTAAATGTGAGTCTTGATCTGTGCCAGACTCAGCTCTGCCTATCTGCTCTGTTTCCCAGATGGGCTAAGCTGGTAAGTAGCTGGGGGCCTGAGGGGGACCAGAGCCCAAAGCTGCTGGTGTGTTCTACAGGCCTTCTTGATATGACAGGGCTCAGCTTATCTGTTCTTTGCATCAGTTGGGCAAGGCTAGGCAGAAAGAGATTAGAGCCCAAAGCTGTTCACGGAGTGGCAGCTAATGTGCGGTATGGCCTGCCCAGGACTCTGCTCTGTGACCTAAATGGATTGGGACAATGAACTGCAGGTGGGCAGGGTGAGATTAGAGCCAGAAGCTGTTAGCAGGTTGGCAGATAGTGCAGATTGTGGCCCATGCAGTTCTCTGCTCAGCCTGTCCTCTTTGTGTCAGAGCAGTATGCTTCAGGTGGGTGGGCGGAGACAGGCCCAGGCCCAAAGTCGCTCACAGACGGCTGTGGCACCTGGATTTAGCTCTGCTTGTATGCTCTGTGCTACAGATGGGCTGGGCTGGTAAGCAGCTGGGGGCTGGGGGGAGGGAGGGCGGCAGAGGGGCTGTGAGAAATCGAAACTCCAAACTGCTCAGACGCTCCACAGTCCCTCTTAAGATGGCAGAGTTCTGCCTATCTGCTCTGTGACCCAGCTGGGCTAGGCCTGCAAGCACTGGGGTGCTGAGAGAGATCAGAGCCCAAAGGTGCTTGGGTGCTCTGCACTCTTTCTTGGGAGGCAGCTAATGTGGATTGTGTCTGGTTCCAGGACTCAGCTCTGACTGTTCACTCCCTGCCCCGGATCCAGCAAGCAGTAGACGGGCAGAGAGAGCCCCAAGCTACACAGATATCCCACAGTCCTTCTCAAGATGGCGGCTAATGTGGGCTTTCTCCCAGGATTTTTCTGTAGGTTAGCTGGGTGGCCAGGGGTCAGACCCACCTGTCCTCCACACAGCATGGCTCCCTCACCCCTGGGAAGCAGCAGCCCTGGTATTTTGTAGATCTTAGTTTGGTCTTTAAGTCGCTGTGCAGTCCTGGTTGTCCCGCTAATCAGGTGCAGTGAGCGATCGGCTCTGCCATCTTGGTTCCCCCAATGGCTGAGTAGGACTTAGTGATGGTTGTGACCCTGTGCTCTCCAGCTTTGAGCTGCCTCTTAGAGGTATGTCTTCAGGGATAGACCTAATGGCTGGTTTTAAGTCAGGGCTGTCTTTGTTATGGGAATACAGTCTAATACCTGGTGAATAATGTGGACAAACATTTTTACATTCTAGAATCCTAAATTTTGCTTATCTCTAGCAGGCCTGGTCAGCACTACTTATGTGTGGCATATTTTGTAGGCAGTGCTCCTTCAGCTAAGTTCCACTTGTGTTGACTTGATGTCTTCTAAGCAAATCCATTCATAACTACTCTATATTGTTAATTATCTGTATTATCAGAAAATTACCAGTATTATCTGTACTATTAGTATACCTGACCAGCAATCAATTAAGACACTAACACTTGTTATATTTTATAATAGCCTTAGTTAACCTGGGGCAGGGCAGACATTAATCCTCTAAACTACTTCCCATGGTGAGGCAGCTAGAGGCTACCTGCTCCAATCCCATGCCATCTGCTTCTAATAACTTCTATCAAGCTACCTCCTATGCATAATCCCAAATACTTGCTAATGTTCTTCATCTGGGCCAAATCTCCATCCACACCTGCCATATGCTTCTCCTCCATCTAACCCATGGAGGCCTTCCTCTCTCTCCTCTCTCCTCAGGGTCCTTCCTCTCCGGATTCCTCTCTCTCTCTCCTTCTAAGCCCCAGGGAGCCTTAGCCACACCTCTGTCTCCTCTGCCCTGCCCAGGTGGGATGGCTTTTTATTAATCAAAAGGTGGGTCACAGAGCAGTAATTAGCATAAAAATGCATCAAACTATCCTCCACCTCTACAACATCAATTTTATTACATTGTGTTCCATTCCCTGGAAAGCACACCCTCTCCTCCGTAGCAATCATCCCAATCTAATCCCAAATCATGGTACACACGCCAAGCCTCTCCCTTCCTCGGGGGTTCTTGTGTTCTAAGGACCCTGTGGAGCTGAAGGCATCAGTGGCCATGATGCCTCCCTGTGAATGAAGCTTCTCCACAAGGCAGCAAGAATGTGGTCTCTGAGCCTCCAACTTTAGCTCTGCCCAAAGCCCCCCAACCCTCCCACTCCAGGGCTTGTAAGCCAAGGAATGGTTCAGTTTTTTATCGTAAGCTACTTTGAATGAAATGTCTATATGCAACTGAAAGATGACTCTACACATGGACAGTGAAAAATACAATCAAAATTATATCTTAAACCTCACATGGGTATCCTAGAAATCCAGCTGTTTAATGGCAATCCATTTTTTGTTTGTTTTGTTCTATTTAATTTTAGTTTGGGACAGCTTTTATTATCTAGTCATGGCCCTTAACTAGCAATCCTGTCAGCCTCTTAAATGCTACGATTATAGGCATGGAGTGACTCTTAGAAAGAAAGTAATACCAATTTTAGTAATCATTAGCTTTACACATTCTAACTACAATGACTTCTGGATTTAAATTTTTAAAATATTATTACCTAAAATATCTATAATTAAAAAATAAACAGGAAAACTCTTAACTGTCCCTCCAGAGACAACCACGTGTATTCTGAAATTTCTGTATGTACGATGACATGTGTGCCTGTGTTTTCACAAAGGTGATATGGTCATACCATGTGTACCTTACTCTGAGAGTACCAAAATGTTAGTGATCTGAAAAAATAGCACATAGGAAACCAGAACCACCGGCTTCTGATATATGAACTCAAGTTAACCCTGGAATAAATGGATGCCAAATATAGACCATTACAGTGTTAGAGTATGTGTGGAAATTAGCATACAAAGATAGAAGAGGAATTTTCTATGACTAACTCATGAACACACATTTTCCTTTTGTGGCATGCTGCAAGGAACACATAAACATGTGTAATTGGCAAGCCAGGCACAGTGGCGCATGCCTGTAATCCCAGCACTTGGGGAGGCAGAGGCAGCAGATCGCTGTGAGTTCAAGGCCAGCCTGGTTGGTCTACAAAACGAGTCCAGGACACTGGAGGCTACACAGAGAAACCCTGTCTCAAAAAAACAAAAATAAATAAATAAATAAAATAAAGTTGTATAATTGGCATATTCTATTGCAATTGAAGACAAGAGCTGTAGAAACTGATATTAGCAGAGTCTGGGCAATTCTCGAGAGACAACACAGCTGTGCACAGCTGTTAAGTGTTAGCAAAGCAATGTGGACTCCTTCTGTTTTTACCTTCTTGGCGTTGTTCCTTTGCCAAGTTTACAAAGTTGAAACTATTTGTTTCTAAGCTGATACTTTAGTAAGCATATAAGATAATGGGTATGGGTTTTTTTTTTGTTTTTTTTTTTTTTTTTTGGTTTTTCGAGACAGGGTCTCTCTGTGTAGCCTTGGCTGTCCTGGACTCACTTTGTAGACCAGGCTGGCCTCGAACTCACAGCGATCCACCTGCCTCTGCCTCCCGAGTGCTGGGATTAAAGGCGTGCGCCACCACGCCCGGCTTAGATAATGGGTTTTTAAAACATTGTTTCACACTTGTGTACTGTTCTACTTTGCTCATAGCCCACCCCACCCCTCACACCATCTTCCCTTTTTACCTTTGGTGAGTTTGGCTAAGAGTTTGGCAAGCTGTGATATGCTGGGTTGTTGGGTTGTTTTGTTGTTGTTGCTTTTCCTTTCAAGAAACCAACTGTTTTGCTTTTTTTTTTTTTTTTTTAAATCATTCTTTTAGTATCTCATTGATTGATTTATTTCCTGATATTTTTTTGGTCTGTCCTTGGTTTGGGGTTGTTTTTGTTTTCCTAAGATGTTCAGGTGGGCTGTGCTTACTCTATCTAATGGAGGCACCTGCTGTGAAACCCAGAGACTCAGCATTCATTATGTACAGTGTAAGAAGGTGGGGTTAACCAGTCTTAGCAGGAGGGAGGCTGCTGGGGAGAGCAGTCTCAGCTGTATATATTCTGGAGTAGGAAGCTGTGGTCTATACTATTTATACACTAGTCTTAGCTAATGGCCAATCATTGGTCAATAATACTTGGACTCAAGGAAGGCTTTGTCATTTCAGTAGATCTGATTCCTTAGGGTTATTGAGATAGAAAGGTCCATGTTAATAATACACATTCAGTCAGGATTTCTCTGCAAAAAGAAATGGAGTACCAGTTAGACTCCCAGTACAGCCCACAGGTTGATTCTTCAGGATACAGTTACAGCTCTGGAACACCAAGGCAGAAATCATCCTGAAAATGATGCTGGGCCACCGTCCTTTCCTTTGCTCATTTAGCCTATGCTCTTCGAACCTCTGTAATGATCTGAACTATAAAGCTAGAAACGTGAGACCTTGTAGCCTCTGAACCCAGAAAGCAATCCAGGAAGGAGCAAAGAGCCAACATCAACCTCATGTGACAACAGACCAGGAGAAAATGCTCTTTTGCTCTGAAAGCTGTAATCCTTGTCATCTGAAAACTGCTCTTGTTAGGGACATGGCAAGTCAGGTGCAGAGCAGAACCCTGAGTGCAAAGGTGGCCTTTGAGAGAGAATTGGACCATGAAGCAACCTTGGACTGGCAGGGGAGAACTGTGAATAGATTATTGTTTGGTTTGGTTTGGTGTTTTTTGTTTATTTGTTTTTTGTTGTTTTTGTTTTTGTTTTTCGAGACAGGGTTTCTCTGTGTAGCCTTGGCTGTCCTGGCCTCGATTTATAGACAAGGCTAGTCTCGAACTCACAAAGATCCACCTGCCTCTGCCTCCTGAGTGCTGGGATTAAAGGCGTGCACCACCACCGCCCAGTTTGTGAATAGATTCTTTAGCTGCTGCCACTCCTGACTCCCTGGGCTTCCTGCTTAGCACCAACAGGAACATTTTCTCAGACTTGGAATATCGCCTTCCAGGTGTTTACACAGCCAAGTGAAAGATGCTCATGGTTTGTTAGAACAGAACACAAAGATACAGAAGAGTAACTCAGATGGGTCTCTTGGCTTGAGAGACGTCAACGCAGGGTCCTAATGTCTGGGACAATATCAGACAACAATTCTGTTTGTCTCTTAAGTATATAGGGTTTTTTAAAATCATCATTAAAGATAAGCCTGTGTCAAATAAAATCATAACCTCAGAATAAACATCTGTTTCTCCTCCTGCCACATTAAAAACAAAAAAGGGGAAGCTGAGAAGATATTGTTCTGTGCTGCTGAGAACAATCGCTTTTCCTTCCTGTTGGTTCTTTTTTTTTATTTTTATTTTTTTTGGTTCTGTTTTTGGTACAACATCTAATTACAGAATTTTTTAAACTTTCCAACAGATGTGTCCTTTACAACTCAGTGCCTCTAGTGGACATCAGTTTCTCCACCCAGGCAAAGGCAGCCAGAAGCCCACAGTGAAAGGGGTTGACTATGGGTACAACTTATTTTCTGTTGTCCTTTGATATTCTGCTGCTAACACAGCTTAATTGGGCAATTAATTAAGAAATACTAATTAATATTTGTGCGGTACTGGTTTTGTTAATCAAAATTAAGCATTTAAAACATCTAATTCCAAGAAGAGACTGGATACCCTATGAGCATATACAGGGGGAGGAAGTCCCCCTCAGTCACAGTCATAGGGGAGGGGAGTAAGGGGAAAGTGGGAGGGAGGGAGGAATGGGAGGATACAAGAGATGGGATAACCATTGAGATGTAATATGAATAAATTAATAAAATAAAATTTTAAAAAACATCTAATTGATTTTCATTTTCTACTATTATCTTCTAAGTACATGACACATATACTGCACTGTTTTGTTTTGTTTGTTTTTGGTTTTGTACAGGGTTTCTCTATGTAGCCTTGGCTGTCCTGGAACTCACTCTGTAGACCAGGCTGGCCTTGAACTCAGAGTTCTTCCTGCCTCTGCCTCCGGAGTGCTGGGATTAAAGGCATATGTCACTACCACCTGCCTATACTACTTATTTTTAATAAGCCTTTTAGATTATTACCTTTATTGATTTATGTATTTGAAGAGTGGTTTGCACATGCATATGTGCGATGGTCAGAGGACAGCTCTCAGAAATCAGTTCTCTCCTTCTACCTGGGTTCCAGGGAATTAGGTTGAGCTGTCTGGCTTGTCTGCAAGCACCTCTACCATGGTGCTATCTCAAGGGCCTTAAATAAACTTAGAATAAGTCATGCAGACTTAGGTAGATGTGCACAAATATTAGCACAGTGTCCATGAGTTGTCACAAACACATGAGTCAGACTTAGGAGCCCCATGCCCTCTCCCAGTCTCTCACCTATGCCCTCCCCACCACAACCGACTTTTGAAATCCTGAAGAAGATATGCCTGTGTTTGAACTTGGTGCAGGTGGAATTGTTTTAAAAAGCCTTCATGTACTTTTGCTCTTGTTTGTAATGCTGGACCTTTAGCCCAGCGACCTGTGCATGGTGTGCTCTGAGCTGCCTCCCACCCTTTCCTTCCCTGCCCACCTCCCCCCCCACACACACACCCCACCCCCCACCCCCACAAGAGATTGGACCTGGGACCTCATGGATGCTAGTCAAACACGATTGCTCAACCACCTCCCCGCCCCCTTTACATACTTTCAGCTGTCAACACTGTGAGCTCTGTACCCTGGTGCTAGTGATCATCACTTCCCGGCGTGAGTCCTCACAGCCTGGGGCTCCACTTAAACCTTCATTTCCTTATCTTCCCCATCCACATGAATGCACAGAGCCACCATTGTCCACTGCGGGTGTGTTCCTGCCTGGAAGAATAATTTCCAGAAAACTCTGGATCTGATCATTGAACTCAGCCCTGTGAAGAATGTTCTTGCACTGGTCACTGTGGATCCCACCAGGGTTTGCTGAACCCTCCTCTGTGTGTGTTCTTAGCTGGCGATGCTGAGCAGAGGGAAGCTCAGATGAAAGAGCAGAGTTAAGGCCAGGACACAGATTGTTCAGTGGCACAGTCTGACTAGAAATGGTAGTTTGAGAAAATTAAAGGCAGCAGAAACTCCCCTCATTTGTAAGATCAGAAAAACTCTGAGACGGCGATTCGGCTGTGGAGCATCAGGGCAATCAACAGGATGATCTGGGGACATGATCCAAGCCAAGATTATTTCCTACTATTTCCTTAGTAAAACC
>OU015751.1:69427411-69449890 GCA_907169655.1 Acomys percivali | reverse complement strand
AGAGAGAGAGAGAGAGAGAGAGAGAGAGAGAGAGAGAGAGAGAAATTCCTTCTTACTAAAATGCTGAGATGTTTTTATCTTTTTATTTTTTAACTCTTTATTGATACTTTATGAGTTTCACGCCATATACCCCAATTCCACACATCTCCCAGTCTCTTCACTTCCGCCTTCTGCCCTTGCAACAACCTCCCCTCAAAGAAAAAAACAAAGGGGGCTGGAGAGATGGCTTAGAGGTTAAGAGCACCGTCTGCTCTTCCGAAGGTCCTGAGTTCAATTCCCAGTAACCACATGGTGGCTTACAACCACCTGTAATGAGATCTGGTGCCCTTCTTGTGGTGGGCAGGCACACATGTGGGCAGAATACTGTGTAAATAATAAATAAATCTTTAAAAAGAAAAAAGAAAAAAACAAAACAAAACCAAAACAAAACAAAAATCCCATCATGGGAGCGATGTGTCACAGTGTGTCCCACAGCACACCCTTTCGTGCACACTGCTTTACTGGCCAGTGCTCATTGCAATGAATCACTGGTCTGGTTCAAGGCCTCTGGCTTCTGCTACACTGTCAATACCAAGTTTTCCCCGGGACTCCTCTCAGATATCCTGTTGTTTCCCTGTGTCCTGGAGATCCTGCAGCTTTGGATCTGCAGGACGGGGCCCCTTTAGACACTACAGTAGCTCTTAGATGAGGGAGATGTTGGGGTGGGCCATCTCAAAGCCCTGGATCTGGGCCTGTGTTGGAGCTGAGCTTGGTCAGCCTGCCAGCTCTCCTTCACCAACACCACCAGGGCTAGCTCTCCAGCACCACCCTGAGTAGCTCACCCAATGCTGCAGCCAGCAAGAGGCAGGGCCAGCTTGCTTACCACTGTGCCTTTGGGACTAGCTCACCTGTCCTCAGCCGCCAAGGCCTGCTCTACTCTGCTGTCCTGGCAAAGTGCAGGGCTTGCTCTCCTGAGTGCTGCAGCCAGCGAGGGGCAAGGACAGCTCTCCTGCTCTGGTGACCTCAGGCCCAGATCGCCCACCCACTGCAGGTGGGGAGGTGAGGGGTGGGGAAAGGCGCCTCTCTCTCACCCACAGGGGAAGACTGGTGGGACTTTGCCACAGCCTTGGGTGGCAGGGTAGGCTAGACACATCTGTCCATTGCTCTCCACTTCTGTCTCTTTTCATAGTGTTCAGACCATCCTCTCCCATCTCTCCACCACAAACTTGCACATTGTAGTGGCTCCTGCTGCAACTGCAGTTGGGCCACACGGCAGGCCAGCCTCTGGTGTCTTCTTCCTGCTGGTACCCACATAGTGGGGGCCCGCCTTGTACCTCTTTTTTTAAATTGAGAAAAATGCATCTGCCATAAAACTTACTTTGAAGTGTTGACCTCAATGTTTTAATACATAGCTGCACAATTATATGATTATTATCACTCCAAACAAACAAACAACAACAGCCAAAAGCCTTCTGCCATCTGTCCACAGAAACTGCTGCTGCACTTTGGATGTGCCGGCTTATGCTGTAAATTTCACATGAACAGAATCATGTATTGTGTGGCATTTTGTGATTGGCTCACATCACTTACTCACTTATCAGTAATCCCTTCCTTTGTATCACTGAAACACATCTCTCTCTCTCTCTCTCTCTCTCTCTCTCTCTCTCTCTCTCTCTCTTCCACTGAAGCACATTTCAAGCCATGGATAGTTCACATTCTGTTTATTCATCAGCTAATGGACAGTCGGAATCTCCTACTTTTGATAATCTAATAATCTGCCATAAACATCCATATACACGTTTTTGTGTGAACATGCTTCTCCCACTCTCTCAGGTATATATAACTAGGCATGAGATTGCCAGGCCACAGAGTGGGACTATGTTTACTTTCTGAAAATGGGGAAACTATTCACCAAACAGCTGGGTATTTTTCATTACTGCCAGTGACGAGTGAGAGTTCCAGATCCTCCATGTCCTCACCAACACTATACATCACACTTTTTAATTTTTTATTATTATTATTATTATTATTATTTCTTTAGCCAAGGTCTCCCTATGTAGTCCTGGCTGGTTTAAAAATCACTGTGTAGACCAGGCTGGTCTGGAATTCACTGAAATCTGCATATCTCTGTTTCCTGAGTACAGGGATTCAAGTTGTGCATCATCACATGCAAAAACATGGTCTTTTTAAAACATCATTTCTTAATATACAATAGATGTGAAATAATTCTGATTGTAGTTTTGATTTGCACTTTGTTAAGAATAAATTATATGGGGCTGGAGAGATGGCTCAGTGGTTAAGAGCACCGCCTGCTCTTCCAAAGGTCCGGAGTTCAATTCCCAGCACCCACATGGTGTATCACAACCATCTATAATGTAATCTGATGCCCTCTTCTGGCCTGTAGGTGTACATGCAGACAGAACACTGTATACATAATAAATAAATAAATCTTTTTTTAAAAAAAGAATAAATTATATAAGGTGTGTTTTCTTGCACTTACTGCCCATTTCGGTGGTAGTTTGAATAGGAATGGCCCCCAGGAATGCTTGGTTACTAGGCAGTGGCGCTATTAGGATGTGTGGCCTTGTTGGAGTAGGTGTGACCTTGCTGGAGGAGGTGGGATACTGTGGAAGAGGGCTTTGAGGTTTCTTATGCTCAAGCTACACTCAGTGTGGAACACAGTCTCCTATGGCTACCTGTGGATCAAGATGTAGACCTCTTAGCTCCTCCTCCCACACCATATCTGCCTGCATGCTGCCATGCTTCCTGCCATGATGATAATGGACTAAACCTCCAAAACTGTAAGCCAGTCCTAATTAAATGTTTTCCTTTATAGGAGTTGCTGTGGTCATGGCGTCTCTTCACAGCAATAAAACCCTAACTATGACAGTCCTCCTAGAGGCTGTTTGACTTGTCTGTGAATTGCTATCCTTTGCTGAGCACAGAAAATGAGACACTCCCCCCATGTACCCCCGACATAGCTGCCCAACAAATGGCCCTAAAACCAGTGGGGCTTGTTGATAATCTGCAGATAGACTCCAACCCGAAGTTACCTGAGACGTCATGGTACAACTAAGAGGAAATAGAAGATACAGGAAGAAGAAATGGGCAGCTTGAACCCACAGGTTGGTGGAGGAGATCCAATAGAAAGGCCATTCTCTCAGAAACAACTGGCCTGACACTGGTAACTGACCTTCACCAGGCTACTCATCTGTAGCCCACAAAGCTTTCTGAGTTGCTCAAACAAAGGTATATTATATCCAGGCTGGACAGCCTAGCATGAGATGTCTCAGCCAGATGCCAGGTTTGTGTGCCATTAAATCAAAACCAGAGCCCTTACCCAGGAAGGGGTCCAAAATCCCCGGTGAACTCTGGGAAAACTGACTTCACCAAGATCTGGCCTCCTGGAAGAGCCTAGAAGTACTTGCTAATTTCTACAGCTACCTTTTTCTGAGTGGGGAATGTGTCTACCCACCCAGACTGAAACTGTTCAAATAATAAGTTTAAAACCTCCTCCAGGAACTAGTCCCCTGATTGACAATCAGGGGTCTGACAATGGCCTGACTTTCTTTCTTTCTTTTTTTAATATATTTTATTAATTTATTCATATTACATCTAAATTGTTATCCCATCCCTTATATCCTCCCATTCCTCCCTCCCTCCCATTTTCCCCTTACTCCCCTCCCCTATGACTGTGACCGAGTGGGACCTCTTCCCCCTGTATGTGCTCATAGGGTATCAAGTCTCTTCTTGGTAGCCTGCTATCCTTCCTCTGAGTGCCACCAGGCCTCCCCATCCAGGGGACATAATGGCCTGACTTTCATAACCAAAACCTCCCAATTAATATCTAAAGCTTAAAGCACAGATTAAAAAATTCATTGTGCATATAAATCTCAGAGTTTGGGTTAAAAAATAAGCAAGACATTACAAAAAGAAAAACTCTACCAAAAGTCTCCTTAAAGGCCAGGAAAGGATGGATGGGACTCCTTCCTTTGTTTTGGCCTGCCACAACCCATACAGGGAGGGATTTATGCCTATGAGATTATGTTTGGAAGCCCTCCCCCTGACTGCTTCCCAGGCTCAGAGACCAGAGGTTGGCAGAACTCTCTAACCATTTCATTTGTGAGTCACTCCTGGTCCTCCAATTCTCCGTAAAGGCTATTCATTGGGTCTATCCCAGAGACATAGCTGACTTCCAAGTCCACCACCAGTTTCCCCTTGGAGTCTGGTGATACCACCTGAGTCAAGCAAGCAGCCAAGGAGTCTCTGAGACCTACCTGGGAAGGGACCTACAAGATGACTTCTCCACACCTATGGCTGTGAAGGTAGCTAGTGCTACATCATAGATGCACCACAATCAGTTGAAGAAAGTGAAAGCTATGAATGCTACGCAATGGACTATCTCCAGACTACAGACCCATTAAAATTAAGGTTTTATTAGGGCCCCAGGCCCTTCCACTTCCTACCTTTCTACCTACTCCTGAGTCTTATGTTTGGTATAAATACAGGGTTGTGTTTCAACTCCCACAGCCATCAGGCCTGAACCTGGGAACTGAGGAAAACAGATACAAGGAAGGCATCAGCCTGTGTGACTACAGACCAGCAGGCCATATTCATCTTGGCCTTTACTTACTGGGGCCCACTTTAAGTATCTGGTTGTATTGGAGAAAACTTGGAGTTTATCTTTTAGGTTAAGAATGTGGAGTTTACAGTTCTATGCAAGCCCTGCAGCTGGGCCCCCTGGTTGCCAGGAAGGAGGGAGTTTCCACGCCAAAAAAATTGGCGTTGGAAAACAAAGGCTTCCTGAAAGCACACTGATGAATATGTAGAAAGAAATCCCCCTCCCAAGAAATGAACAATAAAAGAATATAATACAATGGTCATAAAAGTAAAAGCCTGAAAATTCCACTTATAAAGATTCTGGCCTTTGGACAAAAGGCATAACCTGGGAAACCAGATTCTTTGCCACAGGAAACAACCCTGGGGATAGAGTTAACCTTTCCAACCAGCTGGGCTTGAGGAGGCGAAGGCAGGTAGATCTTTGAGAGGCCAGCCTGGTCTACAAAGCAAATTCAGGATAGCCAAGGCTACACAGAGAAACCCTGTCTCAGAAAAAAAAATCCCAACCAAAACTCAGCCAGGATTGCTGGTTATGCTTAGATCCACAGGGAATAGGAACTAAGCAGACTGTCAACTGCTTGGCTGACAAAACTCATTATGACTGGGGCAGCCCACATCAGTATTAGAGCACTTAACCGAGGCACTTCCTCTTATTCTGAGGCCAACAATCCATGTTATGGGTTAACTCATTTAGATAAGACCAATATTACCGAAACCGAGAGTACTTGGTGGGCACGTGCTAACAGTTTGACTAAATGTGCCTCTGCTGGCTTTCCAAACTAAGTCGGCAGGTTGATCAGGACCTAGAGATAGTGAAAGTTTCTGTTTCTGAGACTAAACAACAGTTATATTCCCTTACAGAATGATTCTATAAATGGGGACTACCTATGGCTTGGGGGAAACCTGTTGTTTCTATACTAAATTGATCATGAGCAGTTAGAAAAATCCTGCCATGGTTGGGGGAAAACTCAAAAAGAGAAAGAGACAAAGACATAAATTAAATAATTGGCACCACTCTCTGTTCCCTTAGTACCACCTGGCTAACTACTCTGATTTCAGCACTGGCTGGAACTTTAATTCTCATTCTGATTGGATCAATGCCAGGACCCTTCTCTTAACCTGTAAATTAGCCTCAGTAAAAGTCATGGTCCTTAGGACCAACTACCTCTTTAGATCAGGATGAGTCCATGGTTTGACTCCCCACTACCAATGGGGAATGTAACAGGGCCTCAGACCTTAGCGCAAGTGACTTCATGATGGAAGTGCCACTCTGGCTGCAAAACTCAGCGTGTAGATGGTACTACCTGCCAAAATGAAAACAAAGGCCTCATCCACCAAAGTCCTGGGAATGTACTAACCTTGCCTTTTGACTTCAGTGGTTTTGCTTCTGACTAACTGTTCTTGTTAACCGAAGTATGTCAATGCAGAACATGGGTTTTTTACTTAAAAGCTCACCCTGAGAAGAGCTTGGTGCTACACTGCGACCTCCATGTAGCCACTGGCCAGCTAATAAAGACTTTCTATTGGTTTAAACCCATTTCTGAGTGGCTTTTTCTGGTGAGTACTCCACAACAAAGTGTCAAGTTTTCAAAGCATAAGAATAAGTACAGATGAGGTAGTATTTTAGGAGGAAAGTTTTTTGGCAAATGTATGGAGATTGGATATGAATCTCACCACACAAATTAGAATTTTGGCCTTCTGCAAACACAGCAAGCTTCCTCAAGTCTCAGATCATGCTGATTTGTCCACCCAGCCACAAGTGATCTTGCTTTCTTTTAGTTACAAATCAGATATCAAGTTCTTCCCACGTAAGTCTAATCAGAGTGAAATCCAAGAGGCATATGGAGCTATACCACATGTAAGGTGGAAGCTTCTAGATTCTGGCTGCCATCTTGCCAAGCATAGTACCTGAGTATTAAGCCAACTCGCAGAAGGGCAGATATGAGAGATCATGAAGAGAAAACTCCTGAGAACATCATTGAAATCTCTGGATGAAATTGTACCAATCTCTGTCAATTCATAGTCCAACTGTTGGTGAACAATTAGTCAAAGAGAACCAGTTATTGAGGAGAAATTGAGGAGCAAGGCCCAGGCATAAATTCTGGTGCAAACTGAAAGGTCTTCTAGCCCAAAAGAACTTTATTTTTCCTTTGCTGTCTCCTACTGGGCCAACCCCAGTACTTTATTTATTTATTTAAAGTGAAGTTCAGGGTTTTATAAAGATTTATTTATTTATTGTATATAGTATTTTTCCTGCATGTATGCCTGCTCACCAGGAGAGGGCACCAGATCTCATTATAGATGGCTGTGAGCCACCATATGGTTGCAGGGAATTGACCTCAAGACCTTTGGAAGAGCAGCCAGTGCTCTTAACCTCTAAGCTATCTCAGCCCAAAGTTCAGTTTTTCCATTCCAGATTACATCATGATTTTCTCATCTTTTACAATTAATAGAACATTAAAAAAATTAACAAACAAGAAAATAATATAACAAAGAAATACAAACAGTTCTGTATAAGCTAAAATAAGGCATATAGCAAAATCAATCAATATTCAAGCAATGGTAAGCATGACTTTATTATTTCTTAAACAGTACTTGGGAAAGTTTAATCAGAAATTTCCCCAGGCTAAAGCCACTGTGTTTACATGACTGTCATAAGAGCATAGCTTGAAACTAAGTATCCTTAGCACAGAAAAGAACTTGCCTTACTTCCAATCCTAAACCAACCCATGTGCTATCCAAGCCTAGGCTAATTGCCAAGGGGTCCTCTATTGTAAAATATCTGTAAAGCATGATATTCCAAGCCCACCTTCTATTTCAAAGAAGATCCTAAAGAAACAAGTTTTACTTTTTTATAGCTAACAATCTCTAACCAGGTACTGTTATCAAAGCCCTAACTTTCTTTTCAAGCAGTTTCTTCCTGGCTACTCACAATAGTCAGAGCCCAGAGTCTCTCATTGCTTCAAGCCTTTGGCTGGATGCCTTCTTTTAGCATTCTCTGAGGGGACATTTTTTCCAGTGTATTTTTCATTAGGGATCATAGTCAAAGTGAGAAAAAGAAAGACAGTTTTAGGAGAAAAGGCAGATTCCATAGCTTTTAGGCAAAATTACACCTGGATCATAGACAATATTTAAGGACAGTCGTGATCAGCCATAGATCTTTAGAACTTTGTCAAGCAAAGAAAGCCTCAACAGCTGTTCTGGATGTCTAAAGATCATGCTGGGAAGTCTGAGGTCTTTGGAACTCTGTCAAGCAAAGCCTCTACAACTTGTGACTAAATCTCTACTGAATGACTACTGAGTCAAGCCAGAAAGAAAAAAAAAATTTTAAACTTCATAGAATTCAATGAAAATGAATGCACAACATACCCAAACTTATGAAACACAATGAAAGCAGTCCTAAGAGGAAAGTTCATAGCACTAAGTGCCCTCATAAATAAATTAGAGAGATCTCATACTAGCAACTTAACAGCATATCTGAAAGCTCTAGAACAAAAAGGCCTAAACACATTCAAGAGGAGTAGAAGGGCTTAAACGGGGCTGAAAACAGTAAAATCGATACAAAGAGAACAATTCAAAGAAACAATGAAACAAAGAGTTGGTTCTTTGAGAAAATCAACAAGATAGACAAACCCCTAGCCAAACTAACTAAAAGGCAGAGGGAGAATACTTGAACAAAGTCATAAATGAAAAGGGAGACATAGCAACAAACATCATGGAAATCCAAAGAATCATTAGGTCATGCTTTAAAAACCTGTTCTCCACAAAATTGGAAAATCTATATGAAACGGATGGTTTTCTTGATAGATACCACCCACCAATATTAAATCAAGATCAGATGAACAATATAATAGACCTATAACCCTTAAGGAAATAGAAGCAGTCATTAAAAGTCTCACAACCAAGAAAAGCCCAGAACCAGACAGTTTTAGTGCAGAATTCTACCAGGCTTTCGAAGAAGAGCTAATACCAATACTCCTCAAAGTATTTCACAAAATAGAAACAGAAGGAACATTACCAAATTCATTTTATGAGGCCACAGTTACCCAGATACCAAACCACACAAAGACTCAACAAAGAAAATTAATTACAGACCAGTTTCCATAATGAATACTGATGCAAAAAGACTCACAAACTGAATCCAAGAACACATTTTTAAAAAAGCATCAATCACGATCAAGTAGGATTCATCCCAGAGATGCAGGGATAGTTCAACATACAAAAATCTGCCGATGTAATCCACTATATAAACCTGAAATGAAAAAAAGAAAAAAATCATATTATTGGATGCTGAAGAATCCTGTGACAAAAATCCAACACCTCTTCATGATAAAAGTCTTGGAGAGATCAGGAACAGAGGGACATATCTAAACATAATAAAGGCAATTTACAGCAAGCATATAGACAACATCAAACTAAATGGAGAGAAACTCAAAGCAATTCCACTAAACCGAAAGAAGACAAGGCTACCTATTCTCTTCAAATCTATTCAATATAGTACTTGTAGTTCAAGCTGGAGCAATAAGACGACTAAAGGAGATCAAGGGGATACAAAGTGCAAAGGAAGAAATCAAACCATCGCTATTTGCAGATTCTATAATAGTATACATAATTGACTCCAAAAAAGGGAACTATTTATTTATTTATTTAGACATGGTTTCTCTGTGTAGCCTTGACTGTCCTGGGCTCATAGACCAGGCTGAACTCAAATTCACAGCAATCCACCTGCCTCTGCCTCCCAAGTGCTGGGATTAAAGGCATGCACCACCACCACCCAGTTTTCTACCAGGGAACTCTTAAAGCTAATAAACACCTTCAGTGAAGTAGCTAGATACAAAATTAACTAAAAAAATATCAGTAGTCCTCCTATATAAAAATGGTAAACAGGTTGAGAAAGAAGTCAGGGAAACAACACCCTTCACAATAGCCACAAATCATAAAAAATAGTGTGTTGTAACTCTAACCAAAGATGTGAAAGACTTGTATGGCAAGAACTTCGAGTCTTTGAAAATACATTGAAGAAGATATCAGAAAATAAAACCATCTCCCATGGGCATGGATTAGTAAGATTAACATAGTAAAAATGGCCATCTTACCAAAAACAATCTAGAGATTCAATGCTAAGACCCTAGCTAATAAGGGGACATACAGAGCCTGAACTGACCATCTCTTTTGGCAAGACTTCCAGAGGATGGATTGGGACACCAACCTAGCCATAAAACCTTTGACCTACAACTTGTCCTGCCTGAAAGATGTGTCATGGTAAAGGTGCTGCAAAATTTGGGAGAGTGTCCAACCAAAGACAAGTCTAACATGAGGCCTATGCTGGGAGTGGGAGCCCGGATTGTTCTATTTTACCAGTAAAGACTCAGGAGCCAGATGTTGCGGTGAAAAACCTGCTAGCTCAGAGAGGCAGAGAAAGCACCCAGCTGAACTTCCTACTCAGCTCACGTCCCAATGGAGAAGGCCCAGAAGACTCACTAGCTCAGCTGACAGCCCAGAAGGAAAAGGCCAAAAAAACCCAAGGCCATAGGCTTGCTAGCCCAAGGCCTAAAAAGCCAAAGGCCAAGGAGCTGAGGAGCTCAAGAGCTAGAGAGCTAAGCTAAAATCCCAAGCTAAAGAGTGAAAACACCAAAGACCCCTTCTACTTCGACAGGAAGTGTTAAATACCCCTTAACTCAAAGTCCATCCTATTCTTTAATCCCTGACAGCTAGTTTCTTGCTCTGGCTGAACCACACTTTAGTTACCTGTTTACAGTAAACAGAAAGCTCTTGGATTAAAAGTGCTTAGGGGCTCAAGCACAAGCAATACGAATTTACAGTTCAATTTCATGGATCACAACGGGATCAAAGATCTTCCAACAAGCCCACCCCTACCACTCTCTGGGGGGTCAGGAACCAGAGGCTGGATAGCCCAGAGACCTAGGATAGAACCAAACATGACTGCCTCCCCCAAAGGTCAATAAAATGATTCCTAATGATATTCTGCTATATTTGTAAACAGGAGCCTAGCATAGTCATCATCAGAGAGGCTTCATCCAGTGAGTGATGCGAGCAGATACAGAGACCCATAGCCAAACACTAGGCAGGAGTTCAGGGATTCCTGTGGAAGAGGGAGAGAAAGGATCCTAGGAGCCAGAGGGGACAACGACACCACAAGAATACAGCCCACAGAATTAACCTGGGTCCCTAGGGGTTCACAGAGACAGAACTAACAATAAGGAAGTCTATATGGGTCAGACCTAGGTCCTCCGTACATGTTATGGGTGTGTAGCTTGGTGTTCTTGTGATACTCCTAAAAGTAGGAACAGGGGCTGTCACTGATTTTTTTGCCTGTTTTTGAGACCCTCCTACTGGAGGTGGGGACAGGAAAAGGAGGGATCAGGTGGGGGGGGAGGAACGGACGGAGATGGAAGGAGAGAATACTGAGAGAGACGATTGGAATTGTCGGACATTTCGGGGCTAAGGTAGAAACCTAGTGTGAGGTGGCTAGTCTTTTTTATTTGATTTTTTTTTTTCATTTTGTTTTGATTTTAGAGGGAAACAGAAGAGGAGTGGATGGGGGGGGGCTTTGGGGGAGGGACTAGAAGGAGAGGTGGCCAGGATATAACATATGAGAGAAAAAAAAAAGTTAAAAAAATAAGTATTCACAGTTTTACGGTACTCAAGGTCAAAGTATGAAATGCATGTTGTGTGCTGGTTCCCAGAGATTCTGGAGAAAGAACTACCTCTCCAGTTTCTAGAGGCTTCCACAGACCTGGCTCATGGCCCCTTGCCTCTGACTTCAAAGCCAGCACTAGTGCCACTCCAGCCACCTCCTCCATCCTCAGAGCTCCCCTCCCCCAGTTATGAGCACTGTGTGAGGATAACCCATAATAATTTCTCAGCTCCAAGCTCTTAACTCTCCACCTCTGCCCCAGCCCAAGGGGTCTTCAAATAGAACCTGGGAGGAGGTGCTGGAGTGAAAGACAGGAGATGCGAAGAAATGAGGGCAAGTCTGGGTTCTGACCAATCCCCGTTTATTGAAAAAATTTCACAGGGTTTTTATAGAGCGTCTCAGAGGGGCAAGGGCAGAGTTGCTATGGAAACCTAATGACAGCTGTTCTGCTCTCTAGCCCGGTAGTAAAAACTTGAAGATAAGGAAGTAAGTTCTGAGAGAGTGCAGCTGCAGAGGTGATAAGCAAGCAGGTTCCTAGGACCTAATGAGGTTCTTCTGCTACATATCTCAGTAGCAAAAACTTCAAGGATAGATAGGTAAGTTCTGAGGAATGCAGCTGCAGAGATAAGGTAAACAAGCAGCTTCCCCGGACCCGGTGCTGTGGCCTCGGGCGACCCTCAGCTTGCTACGTGCCAAGCCGAGGTATAGAAAATGGAGCCTAGAGGCAAGGTGGAATTGCCTATGTTTTAAGCCAAGAGCCACTAAGGGTGGCTCCCCACACACAAAGTAACAGACATTCCAGATGGGACGTTCTCGGGGCTGGAATGTTGCCATCTTTGGGGAAAACATTAATCTACCCATCACGGATTTCCCCCTTTGCTACCTGTTTTTATTGTTAGGTTTAGCTGTTCATAAAACTCTGGAATAAATTTATTTAGTATTTATTCTTTCCTCCTTCATTTTATCCCTTTGTCCATTCAGTGGCCAGTTTCTGAGCACCTACTCTATGGGCTGAGTGCTAAGCCAGGAAATACAGGGACATAGCCATCTATCTTACCCTCAGAGGACTTGCAGCCAGTTTTTATTTTTTGATTTTTTGGTTTTTTTGATTTTCGAGACAGGGTTTCTCTGTGTAGCCTTGGCTGTCCTGGACCCGCTTTGTAGACCAGGCTGGCCTCGAACTCAGCGATCCGCCTGCCTCTGCCTCCCGAGTGCTGGGATTAAAGGCGTGCGCCACCACGCCCGGCTTGCAGCCAGTTTCCTTGGGGTGTCTTGACACCAGTCCAGTTAAAATGAACTATCCTCTGTGAAGGAACACTGTGAATAGGGCAGTCACAATGCTGTGGTGGCTCATCTTGGTTGTCAATTGGCTACATGAAATCAACTGAAATCCAAGCACATGGGCACATGTGTGAGGGGGTTTCATGACTGGAGCATTTGAATTGGGAAGATGCACGCCAAATCCAGATAACTTGAGAACAGAAGGCCTCCTAACCCTGGGCCACACCTTCTAATGGCACTCTACATAGAAAGGACATGGAAGAAGGAAGCCTTTCTCTTTTTGCCTGCTTACCCTCACTCTTGCTGTAAAGTTCACCTACCCTGCTACTGAGGCATTCCTTTGCTGTTATTAGAACCTCCTTTTCATAACTCTATTTTTTTTTTTTTTGAGACAGGGTTTCTCTGTATAGCCTTGTCTGTCTTGGACTCACTTTGTAGACCAGGCTGGCCTCGAACTCACAGCGATCCGCCTGCCTCTGCCTCCCGAGTGCTGGGATTAAAGGCGTGCGCCACCACCGCCCAGCCATAACTCTAATATAGAACAAAGACCAGCAGTTCCCTGGGATTCCAGCACCAGATTAGGACTGCTGAAGCATCTAGTGTATGGGCTGGATCCTCAGCCTCTCCATCAGGGGACATCTTCTGATGGCTATTTATGGCTATCAACTTGCTGCGGGATATTCACCAGAGAAGACTGCACAGACAAGGGGTTAAGCCTAACTAATAAACACCTTCTGTTGGACTACTTGGACCACAGCCTGTATGCCACTCCTGGACTATTCGGACCACAGCCTGTATGCCTCTCCAGTCCCATGTATTCACTGTATCAGTCCCATTCCTGCAGAGAACCCTGATTACACACCTTTGCCAACTTACTACCCTGGGGTCTCAGGACACGGTGTCTGACTCTGTGGGGACAGTCAGCAAACATGGGGGAGTGCTCACACAGGATGATTATATCCAAGGTCCCAACTTCGCTTTTCACCAAGTCCACGACTGTCGAGGCCAGTCCACACTCCCTCAAAGGCTCTCTGGAATTCACCATTGCTTCTACCCTCCCTATCCTCCACCCCAAGGACAAACGAAGCTTAGTTGTCTTTATATTTTATTTAAATTATACTGAGAAAATACTCATATACAGTGGCATTTGCATATAGATACATCATTTACTTTGCTCCTATTTACCCTCCATTGCCCTCTTTTCTTCCTTACCCTCCTTCTGCTGTTCCCTTTCCTCTACCCAGACAGTCCCAGTGTGTGTGTGTGTGTGTGTGTGTGTGTCATTCCTTAGGCACCATTCACTTTGTGTTTTGCAACAGGGTCTCTCATTGACCTGAAACTCACACAGCAAAGCTCAGACTGGCCATCTAGAGAGCACCAAGAATTGCCTTGTCTGCACCTCTCAGCACCAGATGTGCCACTAAGCCCAGCTTTGTAAACGCGCATCCTGGGGTTCAGGCTCGGGGCTTCCTGCAAGCACTTTGGCAATGAAGACACCACGATCATCTGTCTTTCTACATCTGGCTCATTTCACTTAACATGATTGTCTCCATCTCTACCCAGTCCCAAAATTGCAGCTTTTTGTAAATTCCAGAGCCATTTCTTGGAAAATGTCCCCATAAACTAGTCTCAGGAAATTCTTGACAAAACACTCGGCCCCTGAAATTTTTTTATCTTTTAGAGACACATAGTGCAATCTTTAGTGGTATTGGCTTCAAAACAAAGTACAAGGAAGGAAGTAGGTTGCATGGAGTGAGACAGGCGGAGAGCTCGCTGCTGAAACCGGAGGGGACCACCCTGGGGTCGCATCTCACTACTTGTTTTGCACATTTAAAATTTCTATAATGAAACAGCTAAGAGAGAATACCTTCTTCATGTTATCAGACATCATGTGGAGATAGTTAATGGCTGAAATAATTGCCTAAATTTAGTAAGTAAATGTAGGCTTATGAATACTGATGAGTTATTTTGATAATTCCAGTCAAAAAACAGTGAGGAGAGAGTGCTGGATACTAATTACGTCTGCTGGTTGGCTTGAAACTACAATATCCCTTTTCTTTAAAGTGTAAACAAACACACAGAAAAAAAGGAGAACATTGTTTCAATTATTGAACTAAGAGCTAAGACTGCCTAGCCTGGGGGAACATGGTTTTAACCTACTAAAGGACAGTTGTGGCTGGTGACGGAGGTGAGGATCTGGTTTAACTCATCTTCCAAGCTGATATATTAATTTCCCAGTATGACCACTGGCTTTGTGTCATGTAACACACACAGAAGAAACCTGAAAAAAACTCCACTGTGGAATGGATAGAATTCCCTTGCAATGTCTTCATCCGTCTCCTCAGCGCTTCCGTAAGTCAATACCATGCAGAGGAAGGCCAGAGCGCCAGAGCCAAAACTTGACTTCCATCTCAAAAAGAAACTGGGTGGTTTTCTATAGCTTCTCGTTCTCCTGACAAACTGAAGGCAGACACCAGTGAATGAAACAGGTTTAGTCAAGACCAGCTTTGAGAAAACTGAATAGAAAGTTCTGTCCCAAACTGCCATGTGGGCAGACAGCAGGAGGTGTTAAGTATTGAGGGCGACGATGTTAATTTTCATCATCGACATGACTAGATCTAGAGTTACCACAGAAACACACCTTGGATGTTGCCAGAAGATTAATACGAATAAGGCAAACATGCCCTGCACATGGGCAGCACCATCCCACCATGCCTCCTGATAGAGAACACAGTAGGACTAACTGCCTCGGGCTCCTGCTGTCAAGTTTTCCCTCAGGTGAGGAGCTGTACCACCCTCACCCCCCACTCCCAGGAATTTGAGTCCAAATAAACCTTTTCTCCCTTAGGCAGCTTCTGTCTGGAGTTTTGTCACAGAGAAAAGTAAGGACAGACGAGCTTTTACAGGACACAGGGTGGCAAATAACCCCATGCACCAAATAAAATGTTTAAAATATCCAGGCATGGTGACGCACACATTTAATCCCAGCACCCTGGAGGCAGAGGCAGGGCTATACCTGTGAGTTCCAGGACAGCCAAGGCTGTTGCACGGAAAACAAACCAAACAAACAATATGTTAAAAATAAATAAATAGGGGCTGGAGAGATGGCTCAGTGGTTAAGAGCACTGGCTGCTCTTCCAAAGGTCCCGAGTTCAATTCCCAGTCAACCACATGGTGGCTCACAACCATCTATAATGAGATCTGGTGCTCTCTTCTGGTGTACATGCAGGCAAAACACTGTGCATATATGATAAATAAATAAATTTAATAAATAAATAAATAAATAAATAAATAAATAAATAAAACTGTGTGCTTTCCCTTGCCTTAAGCTCTCTAACTTTGCTTCTGTCTGACTGAAATTCTGAACTTCTCTTCTGTTCAGGATAATCAAGGGTCCAGCTTTCTCCTAAGTGAAGGTGGGTTGGCAAGAAGGGCAGTCCTGCCGCTGCTGGTGGCAGTGCTGGGCTGGGCTTGCCCCTCTGCCGCCTGGAGAGGAGACTCTCTTGAGACCCAGCCTGCCGGGGTTCGGCAAACGCTCGGGAGGAGAATCCTCCTGTATAGGGACAGAACACAAGACACGAAGAAGGAGAGCAAATCTTTGATCAAGATCTCAAACTTTATTGTTCAGGTAGAAGGTTTTATAAGGCAGGGGGCAGGGAAGCATATTGCTATGGCAACCCAGCTGCAGGCTATCTCAAGATGCAAGGAATTCCAAGCAGGTCACAACGTTCTGCCACACTGAACATTTTGCTATCTTTATCTAATCTAACTTTTAAACTACAACAGGGTGGCTCCATCTAAATCTTATCTTTAGTCTAACTGCCGAACCACGACAGGGTCAGCTGGTTTCTGGTAAATGACAGACTGCTGGAGAAATAGGAACCCAGGCTCTGACAAGATGGCTGAACATTGGCCTTATGGCCTACTGTTCCCAACACTTCCCTGTCCTTCTCTTGTCAGTTTTGTGTTCCTGGCAGCACTTCTGTCCTCACACTTAACCCATGAATGAGCCTTATCAGTTCAAGGCCTTTGAAGCTCTGCACAACCCACTGGATTCAAAGCTGCTCTCTCACCTGCTTTACAGCAAAGGCTGGCCTCCTCGCAGCTATGCCCAGTTCCCCAGTGGTCTCTTTTCTTCACCAAAGCTGGAGGAGTGTTTACCTATTATGGAAATTTAACATAGTCACTGAGAAACTGTAAAATTATAAAATACAAGATGCTTGCTTGCTTGTCCAGCGTTGCCCAGTTCTTGTTAATGCTAACTTCAAAAGTTCCACCCTAATTCCCAGAATAGTTACATGTAAGTTTCCATATATCAGATGTCCCCATACGGCTTTCAGTAACTGCTCTGGAGACCCACACCCAAGCCCCCACAAAGAGACTCCCAATGCCAGATGTCCTAATGTCCATATGGTCTCACTTGATAAGAAACCCCACTTGCTTTGTGGTTTTAGCCTTTAAAGCTAGCCTGTAACAGCTACTCGGGGTCCTTCACTTCCCGAGTGCTGAGGGACCCTGACACATCAACAATTGGGACTTCTGATGTGTCAGTAATAAATTTCACATATACCTCCAGCCTGTATGACTTGAGTGGTCCCTCGCGGCGACCCCTTCCCTGAATTGGACCCTAGGGTCCAACATTTGGGGGCTCGTCCTGGATTTGGGGGTCGCTCTGGGACCACTGACTCACCTTGCTGAAGGACAACGAAGACGAAAGTTAAGTTACTTTCACTTCGTCAAGCTGCATCTGCTTTGTCTTTGTCTATACTGTCTGCATTTTTGTCTCTTGGTAGCGCGCAATTTGAGTTCGTATTGGGAAAAGAAGGGGGTCAGACGTGGCCAGGCCCTTCTCTCCTGTCCCACTGGAGGACGCTCTGGTGGTGGTCTGATTGGGAAAAGAAGGGGGTCAGACGTGTCCAGGCCCTTCTCTCCTGTCCCATTGGAGGACGCTCTGGTGGTGGTCTGAATTTGAGTTTTTGATAATTTGATTTGTACTTTTACTTTGATTTGTACTTTCGGATTAATGCTAAAAAAACAAAACAAAACACAATGCTTTACCACACAGCTTATCTTCATCTTACTCTAGGCTTCATTTTTGTTATTTGTTCTTTTATTCTCCTGTGTTACGACTGTTATGACTGGACCAATATAAGACGGACTGTAACTACCCCCTTAACTTTAACTCTTGACCATTTCCAGGACCTGGCTCCGACTACTGGGGATCTTGATTCCCGGCAAAATCGGAAACCCGCCTTGCCCTCGGATCCTGCCCAGGACCTCCTTCCCGACCTCTCGTTTGTACCCTCCTCCTCCTTCTCCTCCTCCTCGTTATTCCGAAAAAAAATTATAAGACCACTACAGGTAAGGAGAGTCTCCCTGTCTATCGCCAGACTCTGTTAGTGGGTCTCAAAAGAGCAGAAAGGTGCCCTACTAATTTGGCTAAGGTACGGCAATTAAATAGCATTCAAGAGTTAAATAGAATCTTGGCCACAGTAGCAGCAGATAACCCTAGGCCTAAAAGACAGGATAAAAAAGGTAGAGGCAGAGGACGGCCCAAGGTAAATAAAGACCAATGTGCCTACTGCAAAGAGAGAGGCCATTGGATCTGAGACTGCCCTAAACGACCCAAAGGCCGGTAAAAGGGTCCAGTCCTGGTGCTGGACAAGAGGCTGAGTTGGCCACTCCTACGCTTCTGCGCTGTTGCTCCGGCTAAACACACTCCGAAACAGGCCGCCACTCTCCAGACCCAGAGCCCCCAGCGCCGCCATGGGCAAACCTGACCGTCAACGAGAGTTCCTGCACAAAATAGTCACAACCAGCAGCAGCCCTGGGTCCCGCGGTGCTGCTTGCCCCGCCGCCTTGCCCGCCGCCGCCTCTCGCAGTGTTTGACCTGGCCGGCGAGCCCACCCACCGCCAGCCCTTGCCGACTCCCTCATATGCAATAAATAAAATAAATAAACCTTTTTTTTAAAAAAAAGTAAATCTTAAAAAAAAAAGCCAAGTAGTATGTCGCGACCTCTCCGCCTGCAGGAAAGACGCTGACACCAGGATTCTTCTCAATCACGCTTTATTGGGAGCGCCCTTGAAGCTGAAGCGAAAGACCCCCAAGCCCTCGGAGCTCGCTGCTTATATGCAGGCCTTAGCGTGGTGTGTCTCTGGCTGATTGGTCCACCGGCCAATTCCTCATTAGCATTCTCCGTGCGGGAGGGGGAAAGAGAAACATTGTTGACGTGCCCTTATCCGCGCATGCGCAGGAGCTGAAGCAGGATCGGCACCACCACTGGGTGTGATCCGCGCCCAACAGTAGTACTCAACATGTCCTGGGCTGGAGCTCAGCAAAGAAATGAATAACATCAACAACAACAACAACAAAAAAGCAAAGTGAATCAATTTTTAATGTTTTTCAGTTTCAATTAAAACAGAAAATGTGGCACATGCCTTTAGTCCTAGCACTCAGGAGGCAGAGGCAGGCAGATCATTGTGAGTTCGAGGCCAGCCTGATCTACAAAGCGAGTCTAGGACATCCAAGGCTACACAGAGAAACTCTGTCTTGAAAAACAAAAAACAAAACAAAACAAACAAAAACAACAACACAAAACAAAACAAAAAAATGTTTCTAGAGCTGGGCATGGTGGCACACACCTTTAATCCCAGCACTTGGGAGACAGAGACCAGCAGACCACTGTGAGTTCAAAGACAGCCTGGTCTACAAAGTGAGTCCAGAACAGCCGAGGTTACAGAGAGAAACCCTGTCTCAAAACAACAACAACAACAACAAAAAGTTTCTAGACCACTAAAATATCTTTAGTTATTAAAAATATAAACAAACGTACAAGCACTGAGAGTTTCAGACTTAAGAAAGAGCTATAGTTGGGCAGTGACAGAACACACCTGTAATCCCAGCACTCAGGAAGCAGAGGCAGGCAGATCTCTGAGTTAAAAGCCAGCCTGGTCTACAGAGCAAGTTCCAGAACAGCCAGGTTACACACAAAAAATAGTCCTGTCTCAAAAAAAGCAAAAATAAATAAATGAGAGAAAGAAAAGACAGAGCTATGCTGGCTGGGGAGATGGCTCAGTGGGTAACAGAGCTTGCTGCATAAGTGTGGGGACCTGAGCCCAGATCCCAGCACTCACACAAAAAGTCAGGCAAGGCTGCTCACCCCGCAAACCCATCACTGGGGTTCACTGACTATTAGGCTGGCTGGAAAAGCAACAACAAAACCCTGGCAGCTCCAGTATAGGGCAGCCGGTGACAGGGTAGGACTTCTTACCTCTGGTTATGTGCCAGAACTCAGAGGCCTGCGACTCACACACTCCCTCTCTATTTCTCTCTCTCTCTCTCTCTCTCTCCTTCAAGAAGAAGAAAAACAACAGCAGCAGCAGCAACCAGGATTCAAATAGCGATTGATGGGAGGGCTGTTGGCTCTGTTTCTTTTCTTTTTTTTTTTTTGGTTTTTCAAGACTGGGTTTCTCTGTGTAGCCTTAGCTGTCCTGGACTCACTTTGTAGTCCAGGCTGGCCTTGAACTCACAGCGATCCACCAGCCTCTGCCTCCCAAGTGCTAGGATTAAAGGCGGCTCTGTTTCTTAACAATTAAACTTTATTATACAACCCAACTAGCTTACACAAAAGGGAAAAAAGGTTAAAGGGAAACAAGAGTGAACCTTCTGATATCTGTTCCACGGGACGGGTCCCTAGGTGTCTCTGGCCTGTGTGCTGGTCCAGCCTGTTCGCTGATCCACATGCGCTCAAGCCCAGTCTGAACCTGCTGCTCCTCTCTCCTCTCTGCCTGCCTGTCTCTCACGTGCAAGGGGCAGTCTCCTTCTCCCATTGAGGGTCTATTAGAAACACAATAGTCCAGGTGGAGTCCCACAGTCCCATTCCTGAATTCCAGGCCCAGGATGACTCCATCCAGTATATCTCAAGGTTAGTCTCAGGCATGAGTGTGTCCAAGGGCAAAGCCCGCCAAGACTGCTTTCCTCTGTGACAAAGCTTACAATCCTTCCCACAGAGGGCCCAGCCCATTGTGGGTGGTGCTATCCCTGGGCTGGTCGCCTAAGAGCTGAGCAAGCTTTGGGAGCTAAGCCAGTAAGCAGCACCCCTCCATGGCCTCTGCATCAGCTCCTGCCTGCAGGTTCCTGCACTGTTTGAGTACCTGTCCTGACTTCCTTCGTTGATGAACAGTGATATGGAAGTCTAAGCCAAACAAACCTTTTCCTGCCCTGCTTGGTTTGGTCATGATGCTACGCATCAGAGCAATAGTAACCCTGACCAAGACAGGATGCTGGGCAAGGGGGGAAAGAGATGGCCTAGTGGCTAAGAGCGCTTGCTGCTCTTGCAGTGGAGCCACACCACCTCACACATTCCTGTAACCACTGCTCCAGAGAATCGGATGCCTTCTTCCGGTTTCCACACGCACCCCCACAAGAGGCAGACACAGACACAGAACTAACCGGTAGGAAGCCATTGGTGCTGTGCATTGAAACTTGCCGTTGCAAAAACATTTAAGATCGGAATAAGCAATAGTCTAAGAGATGAAACTGAGAAACGAATAACTCTAACCCTAACCCTGACTCTCCCACGTTCTGGCGGTCAGACAAAAGCCAGCATTCCTCAAGAGTCTGTGAAGTCTGTTCCCCTCTCACTGGCAGAAGGGAAAAATGGCTGGCTGTGGCGCCTATCAGCATACCAGAGCACGAGCTGGCTCTCCTCACCTCTGACCATAAACTTTACCATCACAGGACTTCCTGACCACCGGCTACTCTGTTCTCCTTACAGCCCTGCTATTTCAGCCGACCTTGATCTCGTACCCCCACCCTCCCTTTTGTCTTCCTCTTAGTCAAGACTGGGTTTCTCTCTGTAGCTCTAGCCGTCCTGGAACTCATTCTGTGGACCAGACTGGCCTTGAACTCACAGAGATCTGCCTATCTCTGCATCCTGAGTGCTGGGATTAAAGGCATGTGCCGCCTCCACCGCCCAGATGCATCATGGATTTTTACTTTTTTTTTTTTTTTAAAGTGATACTTTTTGATCTTACAATACAAAGCCTGATTTCGCAAGCTTACGCAAGATCATTTGGTAACATAATTAGCAAAGCCAAAACTCAAACCTGGGGTTTCTGATGCTGGAAACCCCCTCTCTCTCTCCTTTAGCTAGGGGGCCTAGAATAACTTTGTCCTTGTCTTCTGAAAGAACAGTGTATTTGCTGCTATGGTGTTCACTTGCTTGGTACTATCCTGACCATGGGTTAAACAAGGAAGGGGTTTATTTAGTTATTTATTTTTCCCTGTAAGGAGTATTCTGAGTACAGCAGGTCAGGGCGGGTGCAGCCCCCTTTTCTGCGGAGTGTTGGTCTTGGTCTAAGATTACCGTTCCACCCCTAGCTCACAGTAGGAAGGAAGCTGCAGAAGAGAAGAGGTCTTCCTCAAGAGAGCAAGGCTTCCCAGGATTTTCTTCCGCACCCCTGCCCCACACCAGAATCACGTGGAGAGTGGCCACCTTACAGGGATTGCTTTGTAACTTTTTGTAACTTTTTAGCTTTGGGGTTTTTTTTGTTAGTTTGTTTGTTTGTTTGTTTTTTTGGTTTTGTTTTGTTTTGTTTTCCCAGACAGGGTTTCTCTGTGTGGCCTTGGCTGTCCTGGACTCACTTTGTAGACCAGGCTGGCCTCGAACGCACAGAGATCCACCTGCCTCTGCCTCCCGAGTGCTGGGATTAAAGGTGTGTGCCATTATGCGCGGCTCAACTTTGCCGCTTTGTAACTTGCTTCCCTGAAGCAGAGTATGAGTCTCCAGAAGGTAAAGTGGGCAACTGTTGAGACCTATCTCTTGTAGACCTCTGACATTGTAGAGGTGAGAACAGTCAGGACAAAAGCCTCTGATCTAGGTTCCTAGGAGCGCTGGGCACCTATTTTAGTTCATTTCTTTCTTTTTTTTTTTTTTTTT
>OU015751.1:69364161-69420822 GCA_907169655.1 Acomys percivali | reverse complement strand
TCTCTCTCTCTCTCTCTCTCTCTCTCTCTCTTTCTCTCTTTCTCTCTTTCTCTCTTTCTCTCTCTTCCTTCCCCACTCCCCCTCTCTTTCCCTCTGTCTCTCCCTCTGTCTCTCCCTCTCCCCTCCCCCCATTAGCAAGCCCGGGAGTTAGGCTGCCTCTAGTCAGGCAGTGTGTATCAAATGTGTTAGCATTTTTTCCAGTGGCTCAAATCCCTTCTAAGGTAGACTCAGCAGAAAACCAGGCTGGGCTTCCTGTGTGGCTCTGCAGGAGAGCATTTGCCTGGCCTGCTCTAGGGCCTGCCTTGGGTCTCCAGGACCCCTCAGTTCCCCCCCCCAGAAAAGACCAGAGTAGTGACACACAGGTGGTCTACTTGGGATCACATACACTCTGGAATGCTCTGTATGTCAAAGTTTATGTAAAGATAAGTGGGGATGTATTTAATCCTTGACAAAGATCTGTATTTTTTTTCCGTATTTATTTCACTCTGCTCTCAGGCTCCTGAAGCAAGTATCCAGCAAAGAACGGACTGGTACAGTATTTCCTGGCCCATGCTATTCTTTATTTTTATCTGTGTGGGGAGGTAGTTCATCTAACTTAATTATTTTTTCTCAAATTTCATCCTGTAATTTTTACCATGCTGTCACGCTTCCTTGGCAAATTCAGAGTGTAGATTCCAAGAGGGATAGGTCAAAGTTTGGTAAATAAAGAAAGGGGACACAGGTTCCTGAAATATAAACCAGCATTCTTAGTGACTTCACTACAACTGCATTTAATGTTTCTTTGATTTAAAGAAAGGCAGCAAGCACGTAAAGCTCCACCTGTGACAACTAACTGCTGAAGTGTTAGAAAAGTCTCCTCAGAGGGATCTGTGAGGGAGTTTATTCTTGCAGCAAATACGAATGACCATGGCCTAGGAACACAGCCTCAGCTTGACCCAAATAACAGGTCTCATTGTAAATAGTTGTGATCCCCCATGTGGTTGCTGGGAATTGAACTCAGGACCTTTGGAAGAACAGACAGTGCTCTTAATCTCTGAGCCATCTCTCCAGCCTCCTGATCCCCATTTTTTAAAGAAAAGAGTTTCAGTGACTTGATGAGGTAACATCACTATCCATTTCAGGCCTGTCAGAATTCTTTGTAAATAGGCCTATTTCCTTGATATATACAAAGTAGCCTTTTAAAAAATGTACAAAACTGCTAAAGACAGTTTATTTTAAATTACCTCCAAATTAGAAAGCTCACTGTTCTCTATTAACAGGTGAATGGATTTAGCAAATTATATTCATACAGAGGAAAATATTGATATACTATATAATACTAGATAATGTATACAATATAAATATTAGAAGCATCATAAGTGAATTCATTCATACACAAACACCTACATTTAAAACATTTTTTTTGTTTTTTTTTCAAGACAGGGTTTCTCTGTGTAGCCTTGGCTGTCCTGGACTCGCTTTGTAGACCAGGCTGGCCTTGAACTCACATCAATCTGCCTGCCTTTGCCTCCCGAGTGCTGGGATTAAAGGTGTGCGCCACCACGCCCGGCTATTTAAAACATGTTTATTCTTTGATAATTTCATATATTTTTATCATATTCACCTTGCCCCATTTCTCACCTTCACCTCCCTTACCCACTCAACTTCTCATTTTTCTTCTTCATCTCTCTCTCTTTTTAAAAAAGCCCATTCAGTTCAGTTTATGTTGCCCGACTACTCTTGCATGTGGGCCCTGGCCTGGAGTGTGGCTGACCCACCAGGAGTTGCACAATTAAAGAAGACTGACTCTCCCTCTGTGAGCAGCGGTCAGGTGCTAGTGGCTCTTAAGCCATGCAGGAATTTTTTTCTGGCTTGAGCTTGTATAGTGCGCACCTTGTCACAAATGCTGTGAGTTCATGTGTCTGTGATCTAGTTGTGTCTTGAAAACACTGTCTTTGGAAGTTATCCACCATCTTTGGTGCTGACACTCTTTCCACCTCCTCCTCTTTGAAGATCCCTGGTCCTTGCGGGAAAGAGTTTGATATAAATATCCCACTCATAGCTCAGCGACCCCACATTCTCTGCATGTTGACCAGTTGAGGATCTCTGTGTTAATTGTCCCCTACTGCAAGAAGCTTCTCCGAAAGTAGTTGAGGGATGCAGTAATCTATGGGTATAGCCATAAGTTATTAGGAGTTTTTTTTTTAATAGTGTGTCCATGTGGCACAGCAATAGTATCAAGTTCTCCCTAGGACCTATCTAACCACAGGTTCTGGGCCCAGTTAACAGTGTGCAGTCCATCTCATGGAGTGGGCCTTAGATACAACTAGAAAGTGATTGGTCCTTCCCATAGCCGTTATGCCACTGTTGTGTAAGTGGGCATATCTTGTCAGATCATTTATGAGTGTAATCTTCCAGGTTCATAGCTGGGTGGCTTGATAGTATGCAGAGCCGTTTCCAGGAGTATGAAAGCTAGCCAGTTGAGGCAAAGTTTCCAGCTGAGTACCAGCTAGATTTTCCCACACTCCATGACTCAATTATGAATATTTGTGAAGAGTAACCAAGAGCCTTGGCAATAGCCTGTACTGTTTGGGGATCTATGGAACTCCTCTGGCCAATTCAGAGTAGCCTTTTGTGTCTTTTCTTTTGAGTCATCAAGCTTAAGATCCTTTATAGCCTGTTAAACACACTGATGTTTTATTTTGTTTTGTTTTGTTTTGTTTTAGTTTTTTGAGACAGGGTCTCTCTGTGCAGCCTTGGCTGTCCTGGACTCATTTTGTAGAACAGGCTGGCCTCAAACTCACATCGATCCACCAGCCTCTGCCTCCCAAGTGCTGGGATTAAAGGCGCCCGCCACCAGCCCGGCCTCACACTGATGTTTTAAAAGAAAAAGTAACAGCAATCAGATAGCCCCGGGACTCAAGTGTCTGTCTGGCACGAAATCAGTTACATAGATACTGCAACTTAGTTTTCTCCCTGATCCTCTAAAATAAGATGTTGCAGAGAAAGTTACCAAGTCTCTACTTGGCCAGATACTTCCTCTTTTCTGGCAGAGGATAGTGCTAAAACCCATTATAAGGAATTACCACAAATGTGATACCATCTTTACCCTGACTTGTGAGGCTAAGGGCAATAAAACCATTAGAAAAGCAAATTGCTCCCTTGTTGGCCCACAAGAGAGTGGAGAGGGTTGCCTGTCGAATCAGCACACACTGCACTTCTATGCTTCAGCACAGGACTCAAATCTGCCTTACCTTACCCCCTTGTGAGTGTTTTGGAGGAGTGTTTTGGCTTTCAACAAAGGGTGACATTGAGGTCTAAGGGAGCCAAAAGTCCCCCCCCTTTTTTTAAATAGATTTATTTATGTATATGTATATCTCTATCTCTCCCCTCCCCTATGTGTGTGTGTGTTGGGGGGCAGGGATGCCTGAAGTGGCCACAAGAGGGTGTTGGGTCTCCTGGAACTGAATTAGAAATGAGGATACTGGGAACCAAAGTTTGAGTCCTCTAGAAGAACAGGAAGTACTCTCAACTTCCGAGCATCTCTTCAGCCCTCTTCTTTGTTGTTTTTCTGATAAAGAGTCCATGTAACCCAGGCTAGCCTCAAACTCTGCATGTCCCTGAGGTGGCCTTGAGCTGCTGCCTCACCAGCCTCCACCCCACCCCCACCCCCTCCACCCCACCCCCACCCCCTCCACCCCACCCCCACCCCCTCCACTCCACCCCCTCCACCTCCACCCCCACCCCCTCCACCCCCATCCCCACCCCCCACTATGACTCCTGCTCTTGGTTTTACACAAACCCATAGTGCACTGCATGGTAGGCAAGAGCTCCACCCATAGAGCTAAGTTCTCAGCCTCTTAAGTCAGGTTTTTTTTTTTTTAATGGAAGAAGAAATTTTTTATTAAGAATCCATGTTAGAGCCGGGCGTGGTGGCACACGCCTGTAATCCCAGCACTCGGGAGGCAGAGGCAGGTGGATCACTGTGAGTTTGAGGCCAGCTTGGTCTACAAAGTGAGTCCAGGACAGCCAAGGCTAACACAGAGAGACCTTGTCTCCAAAAACCAAAAACCAACAACAACAACAAAAAGAATCCATGTTAGTCTTTTTTTATTTATTATACACTTTTTTTTCCAGACAAGGTTTTGCTCTGAGGCCCAGGAACTCGCTGTGTATCCCAAGCTAGCTTCAAGTTTATATGTAACCATCCTTTCTCAACCTGCTGAGTGTT
Source organism: Acomys percivali (assembly GCA_907169655.1). NCBI lineage: Eukaryota > Metazoa > Chordata > Mammalia > Rodentia > Muridae > Acomys > Acomys percivali. The sequence continues at coordinate 69,416,612 of OU015751.1, read as the reverse complement.
AGGATTATAGGCATGAGTAATCTGCCTGGTTTCACATATGTTCTTGTTTGGAGTGGGTGGGTTGGTTATGTATTGTGGAGGAATGGTAAGTGAATGTATCAACCATCAATAAAGCGCTGTTTAGCCAATCAGCTGAGCAGGACAGCAAGTGGAAGGCAGGACTTCCTGGAGGAGGGGAGAAAAGTTTGACAGTTGGAGAGGGAGAGGATTTTTGGACGGTTGGAGAAGGATGGTGGGAACTGGGCATGGACCCAGGGGTCATAGTGGCAAGTGTTTGGAATATATGTATGTTACAAGGTTTAGAGTAGTTTGTTTAGTTTACGAGTAGATTAGAATCAGTTCAGACTCTGCCCGAGGAAGTGCTGGCAGCTTTAAAGTACGTTTTAGTCTCTCTGTGTCAGTTATTTGTTTTGTAGGACAAACGGGACACAAAATAGTGTAACAAATTGGCGCCCAGCTTATTCAGTGTATCCACACCCTTGAAAAAGGATACCTTATTATAGTTTGATGGGAGAAATAGCTCAAAAAGAAAAGTTGTAGTTTGTTATAATTTGGTAGTTTAAAGATGCAACACACACTAACACAAAATATTTGGACCTTGTTAAATGCTTTTGTTTTGTTTTGTTTTGCTTTTTGAGACAGGGTTTCTCTGTGTGTCCTTGGCTGTCCTGGACTCCCTCTGTAGACCAGGCTGGCTTCGAACTCACAGCGATCCACCTGCCTCTGCCTCCCAAGTGCTGCGATTAAAGGCGTGCGCCACCACTGCCCGGCTTGTTAAATCCTTTTTAAAATGATGCTGTGATACAAATAATAGAGAAAGAAATTGTGCTACTGATTATGAATACTATTTTTATTTTACTCATCCTAGCTTTCTATAATTCAAAGGAAAAGGCATTAGGAAAAAATCAGGGATTGGACTGAGGAAAATACTAGACAATGGGAAACAAAGCAAAATGAAAAATATGACATTTGGAAACAAACCTTAGAAGAGAAGTTTAAAAGGCTTATAACTAAGAATAATAATACAAAGATAGAAACTGAAGAAAAAGGTCAGAACACACAACACAAAATTGTAACAAGACTACAAGAAATTCATTATTTGTTAAAAAACCAAAAATGATTTTCCCAGCCTTCATAAGAGAATTCCCAGGAGATGTGGAAAATCCACAAGGTTATCAGGACTTTGATTGGCAACCTATAGAGGCACAAGAATTAAAAGGGTTTAAAGAGGCAATAAGCAGTTATGGTTTGCACTCACCCTATGTTGGACAGATACTTAATAATTGGGCCACACAGAATCACGTAATTCCAAAAGATTGGAGAGATTTAATGACTGCCATCTTGGAGCCAGGTCCCCAATTACAATGGCTGGCATGGTAGAAAGATGAGGCCACACTTATGGAACAGCACAATAGGACTAGAGGCATTGATATTGTCCAGGGGTCAGATGAAGGCCCATATTCTGAATTAATAGTACAGGTTGCCCTTGATGATAATGTATTAGATCAATGCCGAACAATAGCCATGGATGCTTGGGACAAGGTTGAACAACAGGGACAAATGGAATCATTTACAAAAATAACCCAAGGTTCAAATGAAACATTCACTGATTTTTTACAGAGAATAATGAAAGCTCCGAATAGAACCAAAGCAGATCCACATGCTAAAGAAATCCTACTTCCATCTCTAGCTTTTGAAAATGCAAGTTCTGAATGTAAAAAATCTATTTGGCCCTTGAGGGCAAAATCTGCACCTCTTCATGAATGGATTAAAATTACTTCAGACATAGAAGTAAACACTCATGATTCAGCTATGATTGGACAAAAAAAACTACAGGAGCCATCAAAACACAAAATGCTCAGTTCTGTGACTGTAAAAATTTGAATCATACTGAACAAAATATTCCTAAAGATAAATTATTCTATAATGATAATAATTCAGGTAGAAGGTTTCCTGTAAAATGTAGAAGATGTGGAAGGAATGGTCATGTAGCTCATGAATGTAGGTCATCCATGGATATCCAAGGCAATTCTCTGACTTCGGAAAACTGACTAAGGGGCTAAGCTCAAGGCCCAACAAAAAACAACATGAGCCATACATTTCCTATTCACCAAAAAGGGATTATTCTAAAAGACAACAAGTCAAGGTCTAATAAAAGAGATAGGGCTACTGAAGACTTAGAAAACCCAATTAACGGAGATAATAATACCCCTAGAGATAAAATAAAAGTTAATGGAGATACCAAAAAACAAATATTTTGGCAAACTACAATTAATGATAAGAGACCAAGGTTAAAATTACAATTAAATGGCATTGAAATTGAGGGATTACTAGATACTGGCACTGATGTCAGTATAATTTCTCAAGAATCCTGGCATCCAATTTGGCCCCTTCAAAACTATCTACCCAGTTCATAGGGATTGGAACATTGTCTCAAATAAGACAAAGTGTCAGATGGCTTAAATGTACAGGGCCCAAAGGTCAAACAGGTAAATTAAGGCTATATGTGGCTGATATAGGTATAAATTTATGGAGAAGAGATCTGTTACAACAATGGAAAACCCAGGTTAACTTCCCTCCAATTTCATAACAAGTGATAAAACAGGTGCTACTCCTGATAAAAAATTTAAAACTATAAAAAGGGGTTATCAAAGACAGTTACAGTCTGTCCAGGCTGTCCAAAAACAAGATACAAAAGAGGCTGACTCTTCTAAATTTTATCCGGAAACCACTGCTAATAAAACACCTACCGCCTTGCCCCTCAAATGGTTGACTGACCATCTGATTTGGATTGAACAGTGGCCTTTGACTGAAGACAAATTACAGGTACTAGAAAATTTAGTCCAAGAACAACTGGAGGCTCAACATATAGAAGAGTCCAACAGCCCTTGGAATTCTCCTGTATTTGTCATCAGAAAGAAATCTGGAAAATGGAGGATGTTAACAGATCTCAGAGCAATTAATAAAATTACTCAGCCAATGGGAACTTTACAATCCGGAACCCCATTGCCTTCCTTGCTACCTAGGGAATGGCCTATTATAGTGATTGGTCTAAAAGATTGCTTTTTCACGATTTTTTTTTTTACATAAACATGATAGAGATTTGCCTTCTCAATACCTACTTTTAACAGAAGCTGCCCAATAAGGAGATATCATTGGAAAGTTTTACCACAAGGAATGTTAAACATTCCTACCTTGTGTCAATATTTTGTACAACAGCCCCATTAGAGATAATTAGAAAGAAATTCCCTCAATCCATAATTTACCACGATATGGATGATATCTTATTGGCTGATTCAGATGTCAATATATTAGAACAGGTTTTTGAGGAATTAAATAAAACCTTGCCTGGTTGGGGATTACAGATTGCCCCCGAAAACATACAAAGAGGAATTCTATTGATTATCTGGGATATAAAATAGGCCCACAGGAAATTAGGCCACAGAAGGTACAAATCAGGAGAGATCAATTAATAACTCTTAATGATTTTCAAAGGTTTCTGGAAGATATTAACTGGCTGCGGCCTACAATTGGTTTAACCATCCAAGAATTAAGTAATTTATTTCAAACCCTACAAGGTGATAAGGACTTGAATAGCTTAGGAAAGCTATCAGCTGAAGCTGAAAAGGAATTGGCTCTGGTAGAAAGGAAATTACAAGATCCATATATAGACCGCATTGATCCAAAGAAGGCGTGTATTTTAGTTACCTTGCCTTCTACTCATTCTCCCACAGGAATTCTTATGCAAAGGTAAGATTGTATCTTAGAATGGATATTTTTACCCCACAAACAAAGTAAAAAGTTAAAAACCTACATAGAAAAGGTTTCTGACTTGATTGTAAAAGGAAAAAATTAGACTTTGCCAGTTAGCTGGAATAGATCCGGCTGGGATGGTGGTACCTTTTACTAATGCTGAAATTGCCTCATTATGGGCTGACAATACGCATTGGCAGAGGGCTTGTAGTGAATTTTTGGGAGAAATTAACAACAGATACCCAAATAGCAAGCGATTTCAATTTATAAAAAGAACTAATTGGATTCTTCCTCGTATAGTGAAGAGGATTCCAGTCTCTGGAGCTCCTACATTTTACACTGATGCCAATAAGTCAAAAAGAGCAGGTTATAAATCATAAAATGTAAGTAAGGTAGATGAGAGTCCTTATGGTTCCATTAAAAAATCAGAATTATTTGCAATTCTGCTGGTATTATCAGAGTTTGAAGACTCTCTTAACATAGTTACTGACTCTCAGTATGCTGAAAGAGTTGTGCTGAATATAGAAACAGCTGACCTAATTCAAGATGATTCTGAATTAACTTCACTATTTATTCAATTACAACAGGTGATCAGAAATAGAAACCATCCATTGTATATAATTCATATAAGATCTCACACGGGTCTACCAGGACCTATAGCACATGGTAATGATGAGATTGATCAACTATTGATTGGAAGTGTGTTAGAAGCTTCAGAATTTCATAAAAAACACCATGTTAACAGTAAAGGTTTAAAAAGGGAGTTTTCTTTTTTTTTTTCTTTTTTCTTTTTGGTTTTCCGAGACAGGGTCTCTCTGTGTAGCCTTGGCTGTCCTGGACTCACTTTGTAGACCAGGCTGGCCTCGAACTCACAGCGATCCACCTGCCTCTGCCTCCCGAGTGCTGGGATTAAAGGCGTGCGCCACCACGCCCGGCTAAGGGAGTTTTCTATCACTTGGCAACAGGTGAAGGAAATTGTGAAAAAATGTCCTACTTGTTCTATATATAACCAGACTCTGTTACCTGCAGGAAGTAACCCTAGGGGTAATCAACTAAATGAAATTTGGCAAATGGATGCATTTCATTTATAGAGTTTGGAAAACTATACTATACTATAGACACATATTCAGGATTTCAGTGGGCAACGGCTTTGAGTTCTGAAAAGGCTGATTCTGTTATTACTCATTTACTAGAAGTCATGGCAATTATGGGTATACCTAAACAAATTAAAACTGACAATGCTTCATCTTATGTCTCTAATAAAATGAAACAAATTTTAATGTATTATAACTTAAAACATGATACCTGTATACCATATAATCCCACAGGACAAGCAGTCATTGAAAGATCCAATCGTACTTTAAAAGAAATGCTCATCAAACAAAAAGGGGTACCAAAGACCCCAAGAGGTAGATTACAGAATGCCTTATTGACTTTGAATTTCTTGAATGCTAATGAACAAAACACGACAGCAGCAGAGAGACATTGGATTTAAGAAAAATCGCTGAATTCAGATCAGCCTGTTTATTTCAAGGACATCCTAACCTCAGAATGGAGAACAGGAAATGTGTTAAGATGGGGTAGAGGTTTTGCATATGCTCATACAGGAAAGGAGAAATTGTGGGTTCCATCTAAATTGATAAAAATTAGATATGATAAAGGAAGACCCCCTGAAAATCATACATACAACCTTAATCCCCACACCATGAAGATAAAGACAGACAGATCTCTGTAAGTTCTAGACTGGTCTCCACAGGTTGTGACCTCCTTACTGATAAGCTACTTGTAAAACAGCCTAGGATTTAAACCAACAAATTTCTCATGAACAGACATGCAAACTGCATGCCTCCCACGTCAAAAGGCTTTTTGTTTGCAAAGTTAGGGTGTCACTGCTCTGGCAGCTGGCTTATCCCTCTAAACATGAGCTGCTTTCATGGGGGACAGTTGGCAGTCACACCAAATGCAAAAAGACACCGAAGACTTACAGGTGACAAAATACTCACCAACCCACTTAGATCCTAAAAACTCAAAGTCTAAAATTCACATACTTAAAAGGGCAACCTTAATGCCTTCTCTTCTTTTGTTCGGGGCAACCAGCTTGTCTCTAAAATGGGGTACATCTCCTCGGGAGACAGGTAGTGGCCTTACCTATCCATCAGGTGCCATAGAGCCTAGAGAAGGACATTTAGTCTAAAAGGTGGAAGAGTCTATCCCTATGGAGAGAAGGGGTGAGACAAAACACCTACAATTGTGAAAACCCAGGTACAAGGTGCCTAGGGTATGCATAAGTTTATTTAAGGCTCAATGCCTTCTCTTCTTTTGCTCAGGGCAACTGGCTTGTCTCTAAAACGGGGTGTATTTCCTTGGGAGACAGGTAGGGGCTTAACCTATTCATCAGGTGCCACAGAGCCTAGAGAAGGACATTAATAACTATACAATCTTGTTTTGATTTCAATTAAATAATGATTGTATGGTCTTTGGTAATGGTAATATTATATACTTCTTTTTGAAAGAGGTAAAAATAAAACAGACCTGGATGAAAAAGAGACTACTGACTTAAGTCAGTCTATAAGTACATGAATTTAAACTACAGTACTAACCTTGATTGTGTAATGCTTGTGCATCCTGCACACCTCATGTATTTATAGTTTGGGAATTGTATAATGCTTGTGAGAAATTATATAATTTCAGAATTAAAGTACCAGACACTGATGCTGGGTCAGACCCAACAGGATTCATCCTCCAGCATGCTGATATGCTGACATCCTGCATTCCTCATGCTCCATCCACAAGTGCTTCAGTTGCTATTCATCATCAGAACAGAACATCTCCCAAGACAGCTTTGAAGAAAGCTCCTGATTCCAATTGGTCCAGCATATCAGACCGTCCCACACAGGACTTTTATTAAGCTTGAATTTTCAACAATTAAAGACTGGACCACAAATGCTATCTCTAGCTTGCTTAACCATTTTCCTAGTTTTATTTGGCCCCCTGTATAGATATTATTTGTCCCAAATCAGCCTGAAGAAGCTTTAAAAAGAGAACGCCATCCCATTTCCCTTAAAGGGGGGTTGGGTAAGGTCTTGGGCTATGGAGGTTTATCTTCATTGAGAATTGATTGTGTTATTATTGGCTTTGTTCAGAGAAAGAACGAGACTGAATTCAGGGAATTTTCTCCAATGTGTTAAAGAGTTTTGAGTGACTATTCAGGTAGCAAAGTGTCTCTCTTTTTTTTTTTTTTTTCATTTTGAAAGTTGCTAACCTGCACTTCCTATTTACTCAGCTAATTGAGTTTATTCCTTCTCAACTCTCTGATGGGGTTGAAGACAGCAAAACATTATAACATAAATATAACAATTGTTTGATGGTTCTTGTGTATATATATATATATTGTATATTGGAGTAATGATATAAATGTAAAAGGGTTTTTGGTTTTTTTTTTAAGACTAAAAGGGGAAATTGTGGAGGAATGCTAACCATCAATAAAGTGCTGTTTAGCCAATCATCTGGGCAGAAGTACAGGAAGTGGAAGGCGGGACTTCCTGGAAGGGGGAAGAAAAGTTAGACGGTTGGAGAGGGAGAGGATTTTTGGAGGTTGGAGGAGGATGGTGGGAACTGGATGCGGACCGGCCCACGGGTCATAGTGGCAAGTGTTTGGAATATATGTGTGTTATAAGGTTTAGAGTAGTTTGTTTAGTTTACAAGTAGATTAGAATCAGTTCAGACTCTGCCCTGCGAAATGCTGGCAGCTTTAAAGTACGTTTTAGTCTCTCTGTGTCAGTTATTTGTTTTGTAGGCCAAATGGATACAAAATAGTGCAACAATGTATATGTACACTGGCGCGCTCACCTGTTAATGGGGTGTGGAGGCCAGAGGCTGACGTCAGCTATCTTCCCCTTTCACTCTCCACCTCATTTTTTTGTTTGTTTGTTTTTTTTAAGATACGGTCTCTCTGTGTAGCCTTGGCTGTCCTGGACTCCCTTTGTAGACCAGGCTGGCCTTGAACTCACAGCGATCTGCCTGCCTTTGCCTCCCAAGTGCTGGGATTAAAGGCGTGCGCCACCACCGCCGGCTCTCCACCTTGTTTTCGTGAGAGATAGGAGAGGTGATCTTACTGAAGCTCACGGTTTCAGCTAGGCTAGCCCAAGCTCCTGGGGCCACTGCTGGGGTTATGACACACCCTGCCTCCCCTGGCTGTTTTACAGCCCTTCTGGGACTCTGACTGTGCATCCTCGTGCTTTCCCCACAGTCCACCTGACTGCAGCTGAGAAGACTCGCAAGTTAGCTTCATGGCCTGTGGTTGGTAAAGCAGCGTGACTTAGGGCAGAAAGAAGCCTGAGCTCAGCAGTCTGGACAAGCTAGGCTTACCCCGTCCTCCCTGCCAATTCAGTCACCATACTGGGAAGAGGGACAAACAAAGGGGTCTAGTGGCCCCAAGTTTGTCTTCAAGGAAATATGAACTTTAGGTTGAAATGGAGAAGGAAGTGGGGCAGGGGCCAAGAGAGACGCACGCAAAGTAAGCTGTCCTGATCAGGGCGTGGTCTGGCTGACCAGTGTCTCAATTCCAGGTCTGCAAGGTGGTCCAAAGAAGCTGTTACCACTCCTGTCGCTTTATAGGGCGATACCTTCGGATTCCAGAGGAGCCTACCCACCTTGAGGACAGTGTGTCATGTGAGGCCACCCTGACCTTGAATGGCTTCAGTCATGAAGGGATGAGCTACGTCAGAAAGCGTCGACTCCTAGAGTGAGTAACGTGCGTGTGCAGAGTCGAGCAGGTGTCCAGCTTTCGGTGTGCGTGTGGTACTCGCAAGCCTTGGTGCCTTTCATTGGCAGCACCAAGAGTAAAAGTGCTCTGTGAGAAGTGATGGCTGAGCCGGGCGTGGTGGCGCACGCCTGTAATCCCAGCGCTTGGGAGGCAGAGGCAGGTGGATTGCTGTGAGTTCGAGGCCAGCCTGGTGTACAAAGCGAGTCCAGGACAGCTAAGGCTACACAGAGAAACCCTGTCTCAAAAACAAAAGCAAACAAAAAAGAGAAGTGATGGCTGCACTATTCCCCCTCTCTCTGGCACCACACGACATTCTAGAGGCTTCATTATGACAAACTCTTTCACCACACCCCTGTGGTGACACACTATGGGGACATGAGTCCTATACAGCTGACAGAAAGGTTTACCTAGGCCAGCACAGAGTTAAAACAGAGCCTGCCTCAAAAGCTCAGATTTGGACCCGAGAGAGACGGCTCAGAAGGTGAAGTGACAAGCGAAACAGCCTGAGCTCAGTCTCCAGAAAGCACATGGTAGAAGGAAAGAGCCCACTTTTTTGCATGTTGTCCTCTGACCAACACACACACGCTGTGGCATGTGCTCAAGTGTGTGTATGTGTGCACATGCACGCACAGTATAGATGTTTTTAAAAATTACATAATTTTTTTACATGAATGGTTCTGCTCCTAAGAATTGTGCTCAAGGGAGGACGGATGCAGCCTCCTCTTTTGGTAAAGCTGCTGAGCTCACGCTCTCCCTCCACTGTCCCCTGAGCTGTTTGCCACCCTTTCGGTTTGCTTCTCTTGCAGTATATCAGACATGTGGCCAGGCAGCAGTTGCACAGGTTTGAGAGTGAGGAACTCATGGGGGAGGCCTTGTGGCACAACTGTAGAACACAGTAGCCTGTTCGGTAAAGGCTAACAAAATCAATGTCCTTCAGGCTAAACTGTACCAGGACAGGCAAAACTAGCTGGCTATAGTGGCCACATACCTGTAACCCCAGCACTTGTGGAGGCTGTAGGGAGGATGTCAGGTAGTACCGTATCTCAAAATGAAATCATCGTAGGTGATGGTGAGGTAGTATTACAGCAGCCCAGCGTATTGCTCATGCCTGTAACCCCAGCAGCTCTGGAGGCTAAGATGGAAGGGTCGTGGGTAGGACCTTTATCTCAAAATGAAGCAATATTATAAATAGCAGTGAGGTATTGTTACAGCCGACCAAGTGTGGAGCACATGCCTGTCATCTCAGCAACTCTGGAGGCCGAGGCAGAAGACTACAAGGCCAGCCTGGGCCATATAGCAAAACTGTACCTCAAACAAACGAATGCAGGGCCTGGGACTATAGGCAATGGTAGAACACTCGCCTGGCATCTTCTAGGCCCTGGGTTCCAATATGAGGCATCACTTTTTTTTTCTGTTTGCGTGACTGTGCTTATGGTATACACGTGTGTGGATAGCTGCATGTTTACATGTATAGGGGCACACGTATGAAATGACGAGTGGGCTTGCATGTTTGGCCTTAGTGAAAGTCTTAGGCTGACGTCAGGATTGAGCCCCAGTCATTCTTCCGCGTTATTCACTACTCGAGTCTCTCAGTCAAACCCAGAGCTCCGGGGATCCCCGTGTCCACCTCCTAAGGTGGCGTTTGCGAGCTGGCTGCCATTGTTAGAAATGAACAGCGGAGCTGTACAGAGAGATGGAGGCACACCATGCTGCAGATCCACTTCAGAGGTTTAATAAGGGAATACAGAGACCGTTCTGGAGACACACGTGGGGGGGGGGGACGGGGGGAGAGGGAGAGGAAGAGAGGGAGAGAGGGGGAGGGAGAGAGAGGAGAGAGGAGTTCCCGTTGTAAACTAGCGCTTGCGCGGGAGGTCCATACGCATGCGCAGAAGGTGCACACGTGCCACTACTCCCTACGGCGGTAGGGGTGGTGGTGGCTGCGTTGTTGCCTGATTGCTAACAGCCATGCCACCCATTGTTCACGTGGCTTCTAAAGATTCAAACCTGAGTCCTGCTTCTCGCTCAGCAAGTGCTTTAACCTCTGAGCCGTTTCCCCAAGCCATCTAACGGGAACAAAGCTTAAAGGGCTGAAGCTCTTGCCCTTTGAGAATGTGAAAAGGTTTGTGTTTTATATTGTGTGTGCCTGTGGCAAGAGAACATGGGAGGCACTCGGGAGGCAGAGGCAGGCGGATCGCTGTGAGTTCGAGGCCAGTCTGGTCTACAAAGCGAGTCCAGGACAGCCAAGGCTACACAGAGAAACCCTTTCTGGGGGGGGGGGGGGGGGGAGAGAGGGAGAGAGAGAACACGGGAGACAGTGGGAGGCAGTGGTGCTGGCTGGCTCTATGCAATTTGGAAAGAAGAGGAAATGCCGCCCCTGCCCCCCAGATTGGCCCGTTGGGCAAGCCCGCTGTGTACTGGTGTGCTTTCTTAACTGGAGATCGATGTGGGAGGGCCAAGCTTCCTGTGGGCGGCGCCATTCCTGGGTGCCTGGTCCTTTGGTGCAGAAGAAAGCAAACTGAGCAAGCCTTGGTGAGCAAGCCAGTCAGCAGGGCTCTGCCATGGCCTCTGCTCCAGTTGCTGCCTTGCGCTGCTGCCTGGCATCCCTGGATGCTGGACTATAAATTGTGAGCTGCAATCAACCCCTTCTTGCCGAGCTGCTCTGGTTACGGCGTTAATCCATCAAGAGCCCTAACTAGAGCATTCATCTGCTTTGCTCTTTTGCAGAGGTCGGATTGGTGTTGGAAGCCCCGTGGTGGGAAAGGAGTGCCCACGGAGCTCCTTGTAAGTAAGAAGGTAGGGCCCGGGTGCCTTGGGAACTCCAGCCTGATTCTGGGAGCACAGTGGCTAGTGAGGCTGGGTCCCAGAATTGCCCTGAGCCGGACCCCAGGCATGCCGACGCGCTACCAGGCATTACCCCTCCCTGTGTCTGCGCGGCCCACCTGACTCCTGATAATTGCAAGTCTGCTATAAGCTACTAAGAGTGGCTTCGCAGAAAGCTCGGCTTGCGTGAGGAACTGAAGCACTTGCCCACAGCCCAGCCTTCCAGATGCTTCTACAAGTCAAGTCGAATTGAATTTCCTTACTTTGAAACTTCCTGTTAAGGATCATAGGGTTGATGTTCTTATCTCTACTGTGCCTGCAGTTTCACCACAGTTGAAGTTCTGTTGAGAATATGGATTCCTCCCTCAGAGTCCCCGGGTTCTACAGGCCTGGGCACCCAGGGAATGGTTTGGGGGGAAATAAGGTGCTGCTTTGAGGTCTTTGTCGGTAGACTGTCACTGTAGGTATGTCCTAGTGGATGAAAAAGTAGACCATGAAAGAGCTGCAAACGGATTGCCTTATTTAGGCCCAAAGACGTGCGCCCAAATTACAGACACAGGTGCTTTGTAAGTGGCAAGCCATCAGGCTGGTGGCAGACCTTTCTCCACCAAACTCCACAGGTTTGACTGTGTATAATCTCCTTGGTCAAGTAAAAAAGGCTTGACTGACTGTTCGCTTGAGCAAACAAAAGCAAAACAAAACAGTCCAGAGCAAGGACTTGGGTGTGTGGGGGCTGATGTCCACTGGCTCCCCCACCTGTCTGCGTGGCCCTGTCTTACTGTGTTTCGCCTCGCCACATCATTCCTCTTGTATAAAATAGAGTAGCAATGATGCTCACCTTGGAGATGAGCCTCTGTCAGTGCCTGCATAGGGTTCATGGGAGTGTGGGCCTCCCTGTTGTTGTTTTTAAAGATAGATTTATTTATTTATTTATTTATTTACTTATTTACTTATTTATTTATTTATTTATTACACAATCAGTGCTCTGCCTGCAAGTGAGACTGCATGCCAGTAGAGGGCACCAGATCTCATCATAGATGGTTGTGAGCCACCATGTGTTTGCTGGGAATTGAACTCAGGACCTTCAGAAGCACAGCCAGTTCCCTTAACCTCTGAGCCGTCTCTCCAGTCCTCTGTTGTTCTCAACAATGGGGCTCCCCTGTTGCTGATGACTAAGCCCTCGTGGCTTGTCTGTCCTGTGTACGCGTTCTCCACCTCATACTACTGGAAAGAAGACAGAAAGTTATAAATGCTTTACAACTCTGACCTCTCTTCCTAGGGAGGATCTGTGCCTGCCCCGTGACCTAGTTCTCCCTGACGTGTGTGTGTGTGTGTGTGTGTGTGTGTGTGTGTGTGTGTGTACGCGCGTGCGCGCACGCACTTCAGGCACAAAATGGGTAAGAGCGGACTTTGAACCCAGGATTCTGGCTCTGTTCTTTGGGAATTAAAATCCTCTCTGACTGTGAAAGTCATGGAACCCGGCCCCCAGCATATGTTCACGAGGCTGTGAGTGCTCCCTAGCCCCAACTGCGGAAGGGGAGGCTGATGTCAGTATAGAGCGGGAGCCTCTGGTGCACTGCTGCATGGCGGGGACTTAGGAACTCCTTCATGTCTGGTGACGCTTGTACCGACTGGGGGTGGGGGTGGGGGGCTCGTACATGTACCTCACAAGTGTCATGGAATCCTGGCACAGGCGCGGTGAAGAGCCCCGTCCACTTGCCTCTGACACTGAGAAAACACAACTCTCACCTCAAAGGGAACCAGAGAAGTTATCCTGGAGGCAGATATGAGTGACCACGGTTTGGGAACAGAAATTCTGTGTTTCAATGTGGAAACAGTCCTAGGAAGTTTTCATAGTAACAGAACAAAGAAAGGCAGCATAAGTCAAGATTCTTTTCACAGACGTTGGTGGCTCTGTCAGGTAGGTGAGTCAGAGCAAATGGGAAGAGCCCTACTATGGGCCTCAGATGCTGTCACTGTGCTCAGCCCTTTGGTTGCTCAAAACGGTGGTTCTGTTCATACAGTCCAAGGTTTTATTTATTTTTTTCCCCTTTGTCACAGGATGTTAGGCCAGACACAGAGGTAGACAAGGAACGGGCTATTTCAGGGCCTTGAGGTAGCCCGAGATCAGTGTAGTTAGTCCAGGATCTGCAGCATTCCAAGCTCTCCATAGCACTGACCCTAATCAGTCGGTCAGGCTTGTTTCCAGAAGTTCTTGTCCATGGTCCATCACAGTAAGCTCTAGCGCTCTTAGTGGGTTTACCTTTTAGCTTGGAAAAGTGTTGTTGGTATCACTAGCTAATATTTGCACTTTTATTGAGCACTTTTCTACCCTCCTAAAGGGCTGTCTAGTTTGGCACTCGTCCAGCAAGGTGGCTTTGTCATCATCTGTCGCTGTTGCCTTCTGCTGCCTGTAAGGAGAGAGGAAAGTGAACTGAAGTTCTGGCGAGAACTGAGCCTAGGAATGGGCACACAAACTGGGCCTTGTCTTTATCAGAGATGGTGTCTATTTCTTACGTCTCTGAGGGCCTTTCAAGGAGACTAGGAGCATCGCAGGCTCCCTCTAGGCAGCAGAGCCCTTCCCTCTTCACGGCTGGTGCCTCGTCCCAGTCAGCAAATGGTGAGGGAGGAAAAGTAGCAGATTCTGAACCTCCCCTGCTGTGCGTCAAGGTCAAGGCCCGCAGTGCAGCCCCTCTCGCTAGTCCCAGGCCTTTCTTCTGCACCCAGCCAGCTGTCCTAGGAAGAAACCCTACTCCCCAGTTAACTGAACCAGGCCGAGCCCTGCCTTCCCAAGTCTTGAATAGTGTCCCTTCCCTCCCTTAGCCTACCTCTTCCCTTGCCTCCCAAACCCAGCCCCGCCCTCCTTCAATGCTGCTCTGTTCTGCGCTGCTGGAAGGAATCTTTAAGCCCCATGTGATGACTGGTCATCTGACTGACAACTTGATTAGACTTAAAGATGCCTAGGGCTTGCAGAAACATGTCTCTGCTGTGACAGAGGTGACTGGCATGTGGGACAGCAACTGAGCGTGGACATGGGGCCCTGGTGAAACAAAAGCTACAGGACGGGGAAGCCCATCATTACCGGCCTGCTGTATAATTATATCGTCATCATCATCATCATCATCATCATCATTATTATTATAGTGCGTGTGCACACATGCATGTGCACGCGGTGAATGCTGGCATTCGTGTGCCATGGAGCATGAGTGGAGGTCAGAGGACTACATTAGACCATCAGTTCTGGGTTGAACTCGGGTCATCAGATTTGTACAGCAGGTACCTTTACACCCTGAACCATCTCACTGGCCCCCAACAATGGTTTGACTGCTATTTTTGTCACAACAAAGTCTGACTAATACACATGCCTTACCACCTCCCAAGGACCCAGATGCTGACATTTTCTTCTTCACTTTTCATTTTGTTTTGAGACAGATCCACTCTGTAGCTTGTGTGAGCCTCCGGAGTTCTGGGACCGCAGATGGATTCCACGTTCTCCTCCTAAACTTAGTACGTTTACCCCATGTAAACAGTGCTAGCATGTAACCTAGCTGTCATGCTGTCCCTGAAGGTGACCCTCTGGCTCTTCCATGCCTTTGTACATATGGATGGCTTCATGCCCTTTCAGCAGTCCTCAACCGTTCTCTAAGAGTAGTGGCGGACCAGGGTGATAAACATAACGGCAGAGCACGCCTCAGTGTGTGCGAGGCCTGCGTTTGAATGCCAGAACTAAAATAGCACTAAAATAACAATTAGTTAACTAGACCATTGCTCATTTTTATTATATCCTATGTTGGCTGTATAAACCCTCTGATCCCGTTTCACAGCCTTCAAGACAGGTGCTATAAGAACAATTTCATTCAGGGTTTCTGAAGGATGAGACGTCGTCTTCATTATTACAGAAGTACTTTACCTCATGGAAAATGCAAAATGGTATAAAAAATAAATGTGTCCTTGTGTTTTCCCTACACATAGGTATGTCGTAGGTATGTGGCAGGGGAACCTTACGTGGGAACTTGCTGGAGTGCAGACTCTCTGGCCAAACTCAACACTTACGAGTCAAGATCCTTCACTTAACCAACTATGCTGAGAGCTCCAGGTGCGCGTGGATGGCCGTGACCTTACGGGTCTATAGGCCTTTCCTCGCAAAGTGTCCCACATGTATCTGTACTTTCTGGGACTCTAGGGGAATTCTGTCTCCCTGCCTGTGAGAGGCCCTGCTATACATGGCTTTGTTTTCTGTCACTGAACACTGTATGTGGTGATGTTTTCCTGTTTGTTCACTTTTCCCCAGAGCATGTACCTCATGGCATCGGCATCGGAATAATCCATCTCCCAATTGTCCCGTAGTTCACTTGACTGACTCCTATTGCTAGCGGGCTGTTTTGATTCTTTGCAGGGAGGGTGTTTTTATGACTGTTGGAAATACACCAGAATACACCTCACTTCCTTTTAGTTAATTCTTGAAATGCTGCTATTGGGCCAAAAGTATGATTGCTTTAAATACTCTTTACATGCCCCAGGAGTGTGTAAAATGCCCCCCCTCACTAGACTAGGCCTGTGTGATGTGGCCCATAGCACATGGGAGAGCAGAGCTTATTTCTCCATTTTTATCATGCCTCCAGGACTGGTTCAGAGCAGACTCTGAGGTCATTCAAAGGTGAGCAGAGGAGAGCCGTAAGTGACAGAGGGACGGGTGGGTGCCTGGGCTGGCAAGGTTCTTTCTGCCTGAGTCCTGGGTGCTAATACATGTCACCGACCAGGAAGTGGCCTCTATGATGGTGTGTGTGCTGTGTGCAGTGTTTAGACTTTCCTTACGTGTCCTGAGGTGCAGGAGTGACATTTATCTACAGCAATTGCAGGACTGCAACTACTCTGTAATCCCCAAATCTGTAGAACGTGATTGGGACCAGACTTGGTTTTGCTCCACAAGCCTCAGACTGTTAGGTTACAGAACGCCTGATGCTCATATTAAGTAAACTTGATTCTGGAAGGTGTCCTAAGACTTTTTGATAAAGAAAAAGTGGACTGTCTGCTCTAGAAATGTGCTTCAATTAGAGTTTGAACTTGAGATCATGCGGAGAGAGGGGGGCAGACATAGGGGATGAGAGGGGAGGGGGAGAGGGGAATGAGACTATGATTTTTTTTTTTAGATTCATGTCTGTGATTATGTGTTTAAGAGTGAGTATACACACACACACACACACACACACACACACACACACACACACACGATTCTCAACCTGTGGGTCACAACCCCTTTGAGGGTTGAATGATCTTTTTACAGGAGTCATCTAAGACCATAGGAAAACATAGATCTTTACATTTACTATTCATAACAGTAGCAAAATCACAGTTACGAAGTAGCAACAACAATAGTTTTATGGTTGGGGTCACCACAACATGAGGAGCTGTGTTAAAGGGCCACAGCACTGGGAAGCTGGGAACTGTGGCTCTATCAATTTCTGCCTATTCCCTGAAGATAGGTGAGTAGCCACTACATCCAGGCAAATATCCCATAGTACTGGCATCACACATGTAGTGGCCTCACTCAGCATTCTACATGGTTGCTGAGGATTTGAACTCGGGTCTTCATGGTTGGTCAGCATTTGTTCTTAGTTGTTACCCCTCCGAGCCATCTCTGCATCTCTTTTCTTTTTAATTTTAATTTCTACTTTGATCTAACTTTACATCCTAACTGTAGCCCCCTCCTCGTCACCTCCCAGTCCCACCTCCCTCATTCATCCCCCTAGTCTTCAGAAAGGGGGAGCCCTCCTTTCCTGTCATCTGACCTCAGCCTGTCAAGTCTCATCAGGACTGCCTGCATGCTCTTCCTCTGTGGCCTGGCAAGACCACCCCACCAGGGGGAAGTGATCAATGAGTGGGGGCCAGAGTCCGTATCAGAAGTAGTCAGTACTGCCCATATTAGGGGACCCACAAGGAGGCTGTGCTGCCCATCTGCTACATCAGGGCAGGGGGTCTAGGTCCTCATCATGGTCCTTGGCTGGTACATCTCTCCATCTCTCTATAGTAGTTTTTATTGACAACTAATATTGTGTTTCTTGAATAGATCATAAAAAGTCTTTTGTGACCCTTTGAGAAGCTATCAGGAATAAAGCTGCTATGAACATTGTTGGGCAAATCTTTTTAAAACCACTGAGGAACAATTTACATTGCCATTAAAACCCACTCATTGTGAGTTCACAACTCTGTGGTTTTCAGAGATTCGAAAAGCTGTTACCACAGTTCAGTTTTAGAAATTCCTATTGTTCCCAAAACTTGTTGGTCCGTGCCAGCTCCTAGGCCGAAGCAGCCAGCAGCCTGTTCTGTCTCCTGTAAATTCTAAGACGTGTTATGTACATGGATTCTTAGCATGTGGTCTGGGGGATTTGGCTTCTTTTGATGGTGGAGTGTGTGAGGACATGTGTGCTCCTAGAGGCCAGAGGACAACCTCTGGTATTTCCCAGGACCTCCCACATTGGTTTTCTTGAGACATGTTCTTTCACTGGCCTAGGGATCCTCCTGTCTCCAGCCGTCTAGCTGGCTTGCACACATGCATCACCAGGCCTGGCTGCTTTATGTGGACGCCGGGGTGGAACTTGGGCCTTTGTGTTTACACAGGAAGTGCTTTATTAGAGGAGCCATCTCCCCAGGGCTTACTTCCTAATGTCCATGTGTGAGGTTAGCCTGAGCTGGAGGATGTATCAGTAGCAGGCCACCTCTTTGTATTGAAGGATTTGCTCTAATAAAATGAGATCATTTCTTGTCTATGAACTGGTAGGCATTTTGATTATTTATATAGTTGTAGTTATTGCAAATGGTGCTTCTGAGAACAACATAATGTTGCTGTGTATGTATGTTTGTGTAGACTTTATGTCTCTTGGGTGAATTTCTAAGTCTGTAGTTTAACTTTTTAAGAACTTGGCAAATTATTTTCCCAAAGTGTCCATACAGTCCTAGAGTCCAAGCAACACTGGGTGGGGATTTGATTTCTCTGTTCTCTCAGCCACATCCAGTGTTCGCCATCTTTACTTCAACCTGCCTTAGTTATTTTTCTATTGCTTCTCTGAGACTCCATGACCAGGGCAACTTATAGAAGAAAGCATTTAATGGGGCTTCCGGATTCAGAGAATGAGTCCACGACCATCAGGGGAGGAGCATGATGGCAGGCAGGCAGGCAGGCGGGCATGGTGCTGGAGTGGGTGGGCATGGTGCTGGAGCGGGCGGGCATGGTGATGGGGCAGTAACAGAGAGCTTGTGTGCTGAGACAAACAGCCACAAGGCAGAAGAGAGAGCTAACTGGGAATGGCATGGGCTTTTGAAACCTCAGAGTTTGCTCTCAGTGGCACACCTCCAACAAAAGCACACATCCTTGTCCTTTGTGAAAGTTCCTCCAGGTGGGGACAGAAGATTCAAATACAGGAGCCTATGGGGGCTATTCTTATCCAAACCACAGCCGTTCTCATGAGTATGTGATAGTGTAGCACTACAGTCTTAATTGACATTTTTTTAAAGAATGAATGTTGTGGAGGACTTTTTTCATCTGATTATTAATCATTTTGTGTGGTGAAATGGCTATCTAAATCTTTTGATGATTTGTTTTTGTTTTCAAGACAGGGTTTCTCTTGTAGTCCTGGCTATCCTGGACTCCACTCTGTAGACCAGGCTGGCCTCAAACAGAGATCTACCTGCCTCTGCCACCCGAGTGCGGGGATTACAGGTGTGCATCACTGTGCTGCTGGCTATCTACACCTTTTCTGGTCCTTTCAAAACATTTATTTTTAAAATTAAAATATAATTACATAATTTCCCCTGCATCCTCCATCTCTCTTATTCTTCCTAGCTCCTACACACACACACCCCACATACAGACATACAGACAGACACACAGACACATATATACAGACACACACATACATACATACATACATACATACATACATACATACATACATACACACACACACACACACAAATAGACAGACACACAGATACACACACACAGATACACACAGAGGTGTTGGGGCTGGGAACAATCTGCTAATCATTTAGTGTTGCTTGGATGTATGTGTTTTTAGTATTGGATAAGTGTAAGGACTAGTCTGTGAGGAAGACTGATTCTCCCCCTCTCAGCAGTTGTAACAGCGCTTCCTCTAGGGGTGGGCTCCATGAGACGTCCCCCATCCACAGTGGCATGTCAGCCGGTACTCCCGCTGTTCAGGTCTTGTTTAGGCAGCCATGTTGTTGTGACTTCCTAGGTGTAGCACCCTGCCCTATCTAGAGGACACAGTCTTGCAGCAGACATCCTGGTTCTCTGGCTCTTATGCTTTCTGCACCATCATCTGTGTTGGAGCCGTGTGGATTAGGATTGGGCTCCCCACGGTCAGCTGTTCTCTGCTTTTGACCAGCTGTTGATTTCTATAATGGTCTCCTTCTGCTTCAGAAAGAAGCTTCTTTGATGAGGGGAGGAGTGAGAGGTACCTTACCTGAGGGTATAAGGGTGTTTGGCCTGCAGCTAGGAATTATACTGGTCTACAAAAGTGGTGGGAGTTCTTGCCACTTAATGTCCTCCCCTAAGGTCCATGATGTCACTAGCCATGGGTGCTGGCTAGGTTTGCAGTACCAGGCATGATTTTCCTCCTGTGGTCAGGCCTAATATCTGATTAGAAAGCTCTTGTTAGTGCCATGACATAAGTGCACTTTTATTGCTCTCTCTCACTGATGGCCATTGCTGTGGCTCACAAGCGTTCCTCCCTTGACAGCTTTTATAGCGCTCTCCGGCAATATAAAAACTAGTCCTCAGGGAAGGGTCTTCAGGTCAGACCCAGCTGGAAGCCTCTGAATCCTGTGTGCCACAGCCATTGCTGTCTTCAACAATAAGGACGTCCTTCAACGCTGGGAGACAGCCAAAGGCAACAGCAGCAACATACATTGTTTGGGGGAGTCTTTTGGGCTCTTCTGACCAATACTCAAGAGGAGATTTCTCATGCCTGGGACTGGCGTTTGTTAAATCATCTATGGCTCTTGGGAAAAACATCACCATAGGTAGCTTACCTTCGTGTGTGTGTGTGTGTGTGTGTGTGTGTGTGTGTGTGTGGTGTGTTTTGCCTGTATGGATATGCATACACTTTGTCTTAGTTACTATTGTGTTGTTGTCAAGAGACACCATGACCAAGACAATTCTTTAATTGAGTGGTTTCTTACTTTCAGTCCATTATCATCACGGCAGGAAGCAGACAGTAATGGCACTGGAGGAGTGGCTGGGAACTTTACAACCTCAACCACAGGCATCAGGCAGAGACAGACAGAGACACAAGACAAAGAGACACTGGGAAAGCTCAAAGCTCACCCCTAGTGACATACCTCCTCCAATAAGGTCACACCCACTCCAACACCACCACACCTCCTAAGCGTTCCTAAACAGTTACACTAACTAGGGACAAAACTTGTAAATGTATGAACCCATCGGGACCATTCTCCTCAAGCCACCATACTCTTATATGTATTAGATATAAAATAATATTCCCTGTGGCTATTTCAGAATCCTCCGTGTTGTTTATCCCTTCTCCCTCCCTCCTTCTCAACTTTCCCCCCTCCCCTCCCCACTTAATGCCTCTCTTTGTCCATTCGCGCCTTTACATCACCTGCATCCTGCTGTCCTGGTGTGTCTAGCCTCCTCCTCCACCCTAAGGTCCGTGTTCACTTCCTGGCTTCTGCGGTTGTTCCAACTGTGCGCTCACACCTCACGACTTGGAGCCACAGCTGAGACAGGATCACCTCACACAGTGTAATATTTTCTAGTTCCATTCATTCACCTACAAATTTCGTGATTTCACTTTCTTTGTAGCTGGGTGGCATTCTATCGTGTGTGTGTATAAAGTTCCATTGTGCATTCCTCAGCTGAAGGACTTTTAGGCTCCTCCATCTCCTAGCTCTTATGAGTAGACTGGCTTCACTGCCCTTTGAACCTGTGGTAAAGGAGTACGTCACAGTGGGAGAACACACCAGAGCAAAGCCAGGCAGCTCAGAGAGACAGAGAAAGGAGGAGGCTGGGGACAAGGTAGGCCCTTCAGAGTCACACCTGCAGTGACCCACTTTCTTGAATCAGTCCACACCTGCCTCAGTTTCTATCACCTTCCAATGACGCCGTCAGCGTATGACTCCATCAATGTACCAGTCTATTGATGAAGCCAGAGCCCTCCTGATGCAGTCAGTTTCCAAACCCAGTAGCTGTCAGGCAGGTTCTAACACATGCGCCTGCAGGGACACTCCAGATCCAAACCCTGCCGTGGAGCCAGTTGGACCTCTTTTCTGGTACTTGCTGTTGCTGACTTTTAGCGCAGCCGATGTGGGGAATGTGAGGTTGTGCGTCATTGTGGTTCCAGCTCTCCCTAATGACTAATGCGAAAGCATCAGGATGCTGCTGCTGGTGGTTTACGCATCTTCTACTCAAAGTGTCTTTTCAGTTTTGTCAATTCTGTTATGTGTTGACTTCTTACTGTCGGTCCAGAACACTGCATGTACATAGTGTGACCACATGCCATTCATTAGATACATGTGTTGGAAGTATTTTCCCATGTTGGTTTTTTACTCTTTCAATGTTCTATGATCCGATTTTTATTTTAATGAGTTTCTAATCAATTTCTGTCCTTTTAAAAACATTTTGAGGTTTTTTTTTTCTTCTTCTTCATTTTTTTACCTGCTCTAAAGGTGGCAAAGATAACCATCCTGGCTGATGGCCAGACAGAGATGCTCTTGACCCAGCTGCTCCACAGAGAAGAGTTAAGGAGGCGCGATTGTGTGCAGAGGTGAGTGGTCATTGGCACGCCCGGGACACCAGCACAGTAAGAAAAACCAGGACTCTTGGCACCTGCTACACCACAACCAAGCTCGAAGAGCGCAAGCCACCGGTACGGGTGGCAGGGGACCCACAGTGTGTGCGCCCTGCAAGTTTTTATAAGCTTCATGTTTGCAGCTCACTACCAGCAGAAACCTGGGGTCTGTAAGTGTCATTTCCTTTGGAAAAGTAGCTCACATATCTCACTGACGCCACCCCTGCCTTCAGGGCGCTGCTACTAAAGACAGCTTGAAACATGAGCTGTGTGGACTTGAACTGCCATTGGAGTCAGAATCTCCATCTGTGAATTCCCATCTTTGGGACTACACAGACATTCACTGTGCCCTGTACTGTAGGCACAGGCGTGGTGACACAGAGGACAGTGTCACCTTCTAGAATCAGGAGATCAGGGTGCTTTCCCATTGGGAAGGCTGCCTACTAGGAGTACAACCATCCATGTGCATGTAGGCTCTGTGAAGGCTCACTAAATTCTGCTACCTGTTCCCAGTGCACTGCACTCAGGCGTCTGTCATCAGCAGGGTGGAGTGGAAACAGCGCAACAGTCATGCTGTCTGCTTGTGTGGGTGTGCTGACGGGGCCTTGAGCGGGGACCACGGGAGCCAAGCATTGACCCAGTCCCCAGATGTACACAGCCAACGAGAACTTGATCAGCTCTGGCCACATAGTCCACCTGGCTGCACTATAGAGGAAGCATAACGGAGCATTAACCTAGGAAGTTCCTGCTGCTGCCCTAGCCATGCACCCTGACTGACCATAATATGCTGCTGTCAAGACTGGGTACAAGCTCCTCGGAGTGAGTGGTGAGGTTTCCACCTGCTTGTGAGTGTCTAGTCTGCACCACTGACTGATTACAGGACAAGTACCCCTAACTCTTATCCACTGCGCAGCCCTCACTGCACAGCCCTCACTGCGCAGCTGCCCCTGCTGAAAGCCATTGGGTCAGCAACGCTAGCACGGGAGGATCCTGAGGACTGTCAGTTGTCTGAAAGGGCTATAAGTCACACTTCACAAGTTCTTCACCCTCTTCACGCGTGTGCCACACTTGCTCCGCTCGCTGTGCCCACAGAAGGGTCAGTACACACTGTACACACAGTGCACAGAGCCATTCACCAAACCGGAAAGAACACAGGGAAACTATTCTGTGGTGGCCATCTAGAAGCAAAGCCACATCGTCAGGAGAAAACTGCCTGCTGAGAAAGCCACTTCATCAAAATGGTAGAGGTATCCGAACCATTGGATACACAGATCTCAGTGTAGGAACATAAAGAGTAAGGTGACGTGGTGCCTCTCAAAGAAAACGCTAACTGTGGCAAACGAGTGCCAGATAAACTAAAGGGGTGATGTGCCTGGTAAGGAATTCAAGCAGATGGTTATCACCGGGCAGGAAAGGACCCGGTGGAGAGGGGCAGAAGGAGGTATTTGTAAGGGTCCGAAAATCGCTGAAGGAAGACCTCAAACTCAAATAGTATGTAAAAATAAAGAGCATTGATTCTGCAGAAACAGTCTGCATGCAGGGGTCAACCATCCATACAAGATGGCGGTGACCCCAGGGGGAGCTCGCAGGCTCCTTTAAAGGCCTCTAGGGGAACCCTGTGGCTACGTGACTCTAACTGGAATTGACTTGTGCCTGTGGAGGCAGCAGGTGCTCATGGAGGCTTTGTGACTATAGCCACCGGCCTTTTAACAAAGTCCATATTGCAATACTGCAGAGTAAAATATGAGCCACGTAAAGGACAAATGTGTCATAGTGAAACCCATTATTTCTTGCATTAATTTACAAAGAAACAATTGAAAGATAAAAAGAATCGTCATATTTTAAGAAGTGAGATCCAAGAAAATACAGATAGTTCGATGAAATGAAAGAGATACTTCATATTATGAATGAGAAATTCCATAGAGAGGTATTTTGAAAAAGAGCCAAACAACAATCTTGGGATAAAGAGCTCAGTAAATTAAATAAAAAATATAGTCGATAGCTTCAACAAACAATATAGATTAAGCAGAAGAATGTCTGAACTTGTGACCGTATCCCGTGTCAGCACATTCCATGTCTATCCCCCAGGTCCAGCCAGGCTGGCACACCCTATGCTCCTGTTCAGCCTGATAAGTACAGCTCTCTCTTGTCAGTGTCCTGTTGCTGTGAAGAAACACTGTGACCATGTCAACTCTTAGAAAACATTTCATTGGGGCTTGCTTATAGTTTCAGAGGCTGAGTCCATGACCATCATGGCGGGGAGTATGGCACAGGCAGGCTTGGTTGGGGAGCAGTAGGTGAGAGCTCACATCCTGGTCCACAGGAGCGGGAGAGAGTCAGACACTGGGCCTGGGCCTGCTTTGGGCTTTTGAAACCTCAATGCCCACCCACAGTGGCACACTTCCTCCAACAAGGTCACTCCTACTCCAGCAAGACTACACCCCCAATCCTTCTAATCCTTTCCAATAGCACCACTCCCTGGGTACCTGAGCAATATCACTGCCTAAACAAGACCTTAACAGTGACAACAATAATAAACACTCTAGCATCTATAGAGAATCTCACGAGGTCATACCCCTAGACAAACAGCTACAGGAAAATAAGGATTACATTAGTCTTCCCCAGGGATGAGTCCCCTAACTGGTTATCCAATACCAAGTGGTCAGGCCTGAAATTGTATAAATACAACCACCACTAAATGGACTCAGCAGATTATATTAATATATTTATGCATATATATTCACATGCAACAATAGTAAAGATAAAGAGGGGGAATGTGAATATGGGAGAAGTTGAAGAGAAGAACCAGAAAGGAGAAATGATGTATTTTTTAAATTCAAATTTTAATTTTTAAATTTTATTTATTCACTTTACATCCTGATCATAAGCCCCTGTCTCCTCCTGGTCACACCCTCCCTCCCCTATTCCTCAGAAAAGGGAGCCCCCCTACCTACCCACCCCAACTCATCAAGTCACGTCAGGACTTCCTCTGTGGCCTGGTGAGGCAGCCCTGCTGGGGGTGGGGGTGGGAGTGGGGGTGGGGGTGGGTGATCAAAACACAGGCAACAGAGTGCATGTCAGAGACCATCCTCGCTCCCCTTGCTAGGGAACTCACATGAGGCCTGAGCTGCCCATCTGCTACACCTGTGTTGGGGGCCTACATCCAGTCTAGGTCCTTGGTTGATGCTTCAGTCTCCACAAGCCCATGTTTTCTTAAAGGCTTTTGCTCCTTTGTTCATCAAGTGTGTTGTTTTATGATATATTTTTCTTAAACTACCTTTGGTTTTGATATTAGTGTAAGTCTGGTCTGTGTCGTAAGCTAATGTCTATACTAAGTTTAGTACATGTTTTTTTTTAAAAAGCATTTTATTTATTTACTTTATGTATATGAGTGCTCTGTCCATGTACACCTGCAAGCCAGAAGAGGGCATCAGGAATATAGATGGTTGTGAGCCGGCATATGGTGCTGGGAACTGAACTCACGGCGTCTGGAAGAGCAAACAGTGCTTTTAACCGCCGAGCCATCTCTTTAGCCCTAGTACATGTTTTTTAACTTTTTATTAATTGTTGTGAATTTCACATCATGTACCCGAATCCTATTCATCTCCCTGTCACTCCATATCCACCCTCTGCCCTTGAACCTCCCTTCATAAGAAAAATAAAAGGTAAAAAAGCATCTTGCCAAAGCTGCAGTAAGTCACACAGTATACCCTTCTGCCCTCACAGTTTTACTTGAAAATGTTCATTGCAATGAATCATTGGTCTGGTTCACAGGCCCTGGCTTCTGCTACACTCTCAGTACTGGATCCTCACCAGGACTCCTGTTATTGGCCTGTGCTATAGAGATCCTGCAGCTTTGTTTCTGGAAGCCCAGCCCGTTCATGTGCTCCAGCAGTTCATAGATAGGGCAGATGTTGGGGTGGCCAACTCAAAGCGCTGGATCTGGGCCGAGTGGTAACTGAGTTGATAAGCCTGCCAGCTCTCCTGCTTTGCCCAGGTGAGGGGTAGGGCCAGTTCTCCTGCTTGGGGCAGCAAGAGCGGGTCTCCCTCACTAATGCCCACACCCATGCACTGCCCCAGCACTACCCTCAGGAGAGCTGGCCATGCCCTTCACCAGCTGCAGCACTCAGGAGAGCTGGCCAACCTCAGGTGGTAGCACAGGCTACTCACATCAGAGATTCCTCGCTACCCTTGCCTTTCTTCATAGTGCACAAACCATTCAGCTTCTCTCTCCAGTCTCTCCGCCACACTTGTTGTTCACTGTAGTGGCACTGTGCTTCTCTGGTGTCTTCCACTCATGTGGGTCACATGGCAGTGGGTGGGCTTCTGGGTCAGTACTTTAAATGTTTTGTGGGATCAGTCAAGATTTAAATGTTTTTTAATGTGAGGTTGGGCATGGTGGCGCATGCCTTTAGTCCCAGAGTTGGAAGGCAGCAACAGGCTGATCTCTGAGTTCAAGGCCAGCTTGATCTACAGAGTGAGCCCCGGGACTGCAGGAGCTACACAGAGGAACCCTGTCTTGAAAAACAAAACAAAAATGTTTATGTGCATGAGTGGTTTTGCCTGTATTATTTATGTGCACCACAGTTGTGCCTGGTGCCTGCTGAGGTTAGAAGAGGCCATTAGATCCCTTGGAACTAGAGTTACAGATGGTCATGAGCCACTGTGTGGGTGCTGGCAAACAAATCCAGGACCTCTTCAAGAGCTGCCACTGCTCTTATCTGAGGAGCCATCTCTCCAGCCGGAGGTTGGTTTCTTTAATGAGATGTTTAATATTCTTTTGAGAATGAGTTTGGTAGTACCCATAAACTATTTCATCACAGATGTTTAAATTATTGGAAAAATAGTTCAAATTAGTCCTTATTATCTTTCTAATGGCTTTAGAGGCCTCCAAAAAGTCTTTTTTTCCCTAATACTTTAACATCTTCCTTACATTGCTCAGTTTCTCAGTTTCTCCCACCCTCCCACCAAAACAACCAGTCTGCCTCATTGATTGTTCTGTTTGGTTGTCTGTCTCCTCCTATGGCCCAGGCTGTGCAGTCCTCCTGGCTCCACCTCCTAAGTGCTGAGATCCCCTGTGTGAGTCACTGCCCAACCCTGCTGTTGTTTGGTTTTTTTCCCCCATTGACTTCTGCTCTTTATTATGTCCTTTCTTGAACCTATTATATGTCTAAGTCACCCTCACTTCTTGGATTTAAATTTAGATCACTGAACTGAGCTATTCTTTTCATGTATATGTAATATAGCTCACAAGAAAACCCAAAAGGCACTACAATCCCCAAATTAAAATCAAATAGCAATTTTAACCAATTTTCTTACATTGGTATTGTTGCTTTTCACAGTTACAACTTCCTCTATAGCTTTTCTGCTGTGAAATAACATGTGAGGTTAGAACATTTCAAAGGACACAGAGAACACTGAGGACTTGTACTAGTCAGGATAGGCTCTAATGGGCTATCTGCTTAACGCAGCAGAGATTTGCTCATAGCGTGTGTCAGTTGTGGTTCCTTAGTGTCTCTGTCCCAGTCAGTGACCCGCATTGATAGGGCCACCATCATCTTAAACTGTAGTATTTAGCATGTGGCCTACATGGGCCGACCTAACAGCAGGAGTCAGGTGTGTGTGTGTGTGTGTGTGTGTGTGTGTGATCTGTATATGCATGGATGGGGTTTGTATGGTGGGGGCGGGGTATCTGATGAAATGATCTGGGCTAGATGCCAGTGGGCAATATGGGCTACTGAAGGACTGAATAAAATGGGTAATTTTTATTGTATTTCAGCAACTTCAGTTTGTGCCTTATCAATTATATGTAACAAGTTTCAAAACCATTGTTTCTCTATGATTCAAGAACTTCATATTAGAAGAGTTTGCATTTATGTTTTAGAAGAATAGTTATCTTACCCAGCAGCTGATTGTGGTCTCCCATGGGTAACAGCAGTGACAGGACTCCTTGAATTTGACACTGCCTGTTTTTAGAAGGCTCTTTCATGGAAAGATTGGACTTCTTTATTTCCACTCATGATTTGGGCCACAGTTATATACCACATGTTTATTAGAATTGATCTTAGGACTAAAGGTATGTGCAGCCCTGGCAAGGCTCGGGATAGTGTCCTTCACAGGCTCCTTCCATGCAACAGGCCCACACATGTAGCTGTGGTACGGAGCAGTATCCTGCACCCTAGACACACACAAACAGCTGTGGTACAGAGCAGTGTCCTGCACCCTGACCCGGTGCTAACATCTGCTGCATCTGTCTTCTCATGTTGTATTCAGTGCATTTGAACGTTCCTAAGATCAGAAATGAGATTCTGTGTAAAAGGAACTTTATTTAAGTTGTGTCAGAGGCTTACTGCCTCCTTCTGCTAACCTAGGCCTAGTTCTGGAAACTTCTAGCCTCCATATAATGTATCCCAGGCCTAGAATGTTTTTCAGCCTCTGAGACTTACCGCTGAATAAGCTCACCTTCTCTTGTTCTTTCTGAGCCCTGGGCTGGATAGTTCAAACTCTTCTCCTAGCTGGCTTATTCAATATGGCTTTTCTCTTGGCCTCTGAATTGCTCTGCTTGGCCTCAAACTAACTCATCGGTCTGCTCTAATCTCCTGGCTCCTTCTCATTCTCTGGCTTGTTTGGTCTTCACCTGCATTCTCTCTCTGCAATCATCTCTCATTACTGTCCCGGTAGAACTGCCTTGCCTCCCTCTGCATTGCTCCTTGAATGGCTTCCCTTTCATCTCTCTTGGGCTCATCCTATTCTGTCAGATCTTTCTCTGATTTGTCACTTTTTCTGCCACTCAGTTAAACATCACTTTTAAACATGGGTGCTTTCTTCTTCAAATTAACTTTACCTTCATTGTTTGGGATTAAAGGCATGTACCACCATGCCTGGACATAAGCTTTTCTTTACCTGAAACTTGCTCTATTCCAGGCTGGCCTTGAACTCAGATCTGCTTGCCTCTGTCTCTTGGATTAAAGGCATGTTTGTATTTCAGCCAGATCACACAGACCTAGAAGGTCTTTGGATGTGATCTCTTGCCAGAGCAGCCAGTCATTTTCTGAAGTAAAACTGCTCTACAATTCTGCAACACAATTGTTGAATTATACCTGAAGTCACTCTTTTGAGTCTCCAAATCTTTTGAACATACAGAGAATTTTCCCAGAAGCCAGTGGTAGCTGTGATATCTAGGCAGATTAAATGTAGATGAGAATTAAACTCTCTGACATTAAAGCAATTGTGAAACAGTTCAAATTTGCTTAATTTTTTTATGTTTGGGAAAATACAGTGTTGTTTTTTATTTTGATATTTTTATTTAAAATAGTATTAATTGAACTACTGATTTAGACAGTGGGAAAACTGCAGTATACTGCAGGTTTCTTTGACAAGTGCTGTGTCGGGTGTGCCCAGCTCTCAGCGTCTCAGAGAGGAGTGCTGAGCTAAGTACCATCTCCTCCTGCTGCTCAAAGAAACAGATAGTAAGCAGCTGGGCTGCCTTGAGTCCCAAAAGTTTGCTATCTTTGTGCTGACATAGAGACTCTGTTTACTAAAATGGCTGTTAATGATGGTCACTGTTTCTTTTCACAGAGGTGTACTATGTTTTGGTATAGTGAGACAACACACAAGGAACCTACAGGAAAGCAGCTGAAGGCCATAAAATAAAAGCAATAAGCCCAAGACAAGAAGAAAGTAAGTACAGCATGGTGTTAGGATAAAGATAGCCAAGTGTGGTGGTGCACCCCTTTAATCCCGGCACTCGGGGGGAGAGGGCAGGAGGATCTCTGAGTTCTATGCCAGCCTGGTCTACAGACTGAGTTCCAGGAGAGCCACAGTTACATAGCGAGACTCGGTCTCAAAACCAACAAGGGAAGCACATAAGAGGTCATCGGTCTGCCCATGCCTCCACGTTGGGCCAGATCTCAAAGCAGTCTTGAAGAGACAGTGTCCGGAAAAGGCCTCACGGTTGCAACTGAGGCACATGAATACAGGAAAGGCCTCACTCTGTGTGTCTCTGAATCCCTGAGGACACTTCTCAAGGAAAACTCTGAGCAGGTAGATTATAAGATGATTTCACTTTGTCCTGGGAGCTTTTCTAAAGGAGAAAATATTGGAATTTTGAACTTTTTCAGTGGGCTATGGGAGAAGGGGCTGCACATACAAAAGCCTCTAGGAAACGTCTCATCTTTAGACGTTTTGGGTTCTACAGCCACATTCAGGAGCCACTGTAAAATGACCCAAATCCCATTTCTTGCATGCTCCCTCCCTTTCATTGCCTTTACTCCCTGGGCCTGATTTTTCTTCCAGTTGTAGAGTCTCCTGCCCAGTCTGCTTCCGGCTCGTCTCCATCCACTCCCCTTCCTAGCACGCTCTGTTAGAGCCAGTTCTTTCTCCTCCTTCCCGAACCCCTGGGAAGCACTTGGTCCCCTAGACACTAGCCGCTTTTTCTGGTCTTCCTACTGTTCTCCATGTGAGGGAGGAACCACATAGAAACTGGGGGGGGGGGGCACATCTTCACTGCTGCTCTTAGCTTTGCTAATTTCATTCTGCAGTGTGAGCAACTGCAGAGTCATTGAAGACAAAGCATTCTCTTGCTTCTTTTACCCCAAAGATATGTCTTTAAAGCTGGATTTATGTATGTATATATATTTTTTCATTTATATTGGGAGGGGGCACAGCCTATGTGTGGAGGTCAGAGGACATCCTGAAAGAGTCGGTTTTCTCCTTCCACCACATGGGATTGTGGGTTCACCTCAGGTCACCAGACTTGGCAGCAGACATCTTTACCTACTGAACCATCTCACTGGGCCTGGATTTTAATGATTTACTTGAGGACGGCTGCCCACGGGAAGCAGAGGCCTTGACTACCTCTGTGAGCATCCAGGTGGTAGGGAACAGGCTGGGTGACCTTCAGGATTACCTGCTCACTGAGCCAGTCCCTGCCCAGGAGTTTTGTGTGAACTGTCACCATCCCCGACTCCATCCCCATTTAAAACCGACACTGGCATGCTTAAAGTTAAGCCTGTTTGTCTATTGGTCCAAGGAGGGCTTTGTGTGAGTGGTCTGTTTTTCCGCCCAGGCCACCACTCAGTAGGCATGTATTGTCAGTCAGGTTGGTGCTACATTTCTTTGTCCTTGTATGCAGGATCTGGAATGGAACTTTTTCAGAGAGGGTCAAGTTAAACTGGAGTGAGCAAGCATAGGAAGGAAAAACCTTGAGTGAAGGAAAATGCTTGCTTCTTCCATTTCTTTTATACCTAGAGTTATAAAACACTGTTTTTATCACAATTTTTACATTTCCATATAAATAAATTGTATACCTTTCTGGGTTTATGGCACAATAGACTGATGGCCCTGGACTGACAACCCCCATACTGGCTTCTTTGCCCTCAATCTCTTCAGTAATCCCTTGAAATTATTTGATTATCAGGCAACTGAGTTCTGAGTTTTTTTTTTTTTTTCAGTTTACAAAAGACAAAAACACTTACTGTGTTAACTACCATACCACTTAAAATAATCTTTGTCTACCGTTTTAGTATTTTATGAATACATAATTTCACATGCATTTAATGATGTATTGCTGTTACTGTTGTAAATGTTTGAGAATTTCACACAATGCATTTTGGTCATTTCCTCCCGTCTCCCTGTCCACCCATCTTCATACATTTTCACTCATTCCTTCCTTCCTTCTCCGTTTCTCTTCCCCGTCCTTCAGCAATCAAAACCCGTCACACCAGTTTGTGCTGGCTACCTAGTTCTGGTCATCAGTCTTCCCTGGAGGACTGTCAGCATATCAGGTGTCATTCCATTGCAGAAAATGGGCTTTCCCTTTCCGGGCACCAATGCAATGCTAACAGCTCTTCACGATAGGTGAAGCTATGTCCTGCCTTCCCTCGTCCATTGTGGGCGTTAGCATGGATTGAGTTTGTGCCATCACAGGCTCCGCTGTGCCTGCAAAACCATTTCCTTGAAGCCATTCACTCACCAACTCTGGCTCCTAAAGTCTTTCTGTGCCGTCTTCCACATGACGCTCTGAGCCTTGAAGGGAAGATAAAATACAGATATCCTGTTTGGGGCTGGGGCTGTCAGTCTCTATCCCACTCTCTGCATCCTGGCCTGTTGTGGCTCTGTATGTTAATGCCACCTACTATAAGAAGCATCTCTGATGAGGGTTGAGTGATGCACTGATCTGCAGTGTAGCAATAAGTCACTGGGAGCAGGTTTATTGCTGTGTCTATTTAGTGGAATAATAGTAGGTTTTCCCCTAGGGCCCATGACCTATGTAGCCACAGGTTTTGGACTTCACTGATGATACCAGGTATGGACTCCATCTTGTGGAGCAGGCCTTAAATACAATCAAAATGTGACTGGTTACTTTTATAACATTTGTGCCACTATTGCCAGGCAAACGAGTTGTTATTGTAGCTCACAGAGTTCATAGCTGGGTGAGACTGACAATACCTTTTCTCCTCTGATAGCATGCATAGTACCTTCCAACAATGTGAAAGCTAGCCAGTAGGGCTGAAGCTTCCAGCTCGATTTCTCCGTGTTCTATGACTCAGATGTGTGAAATCTTTAGCAATAGAGTCTTACCATCAATTTCCCGCAGTAGGCTTGAATGTTTGGTGTAGGTCTATGAACTCCATTGGTACTAGTGGTTTTACTTAGAAGCATAGGTGTCTAGTTGGGGTATTGCTTCCCCCACCCCAGAATAACTCCATTTAAGCTTGTACTTTCAAACCCTGGCCCCAACACTGAGATACAGTTCCCTTGGCTGCCCTGGAACTCACTGTGTAAACTAGGCCTGGCCCCTGGCTGGCCCTCCTAGTGCTAGCATTAAAGGCCTGCACCACCAGTGCCCAATTCAAATGGTCTGTAGTATTAGCTATCCACCTTGCCATATTTTCTCCTCTGTCCTGTTCTCCTAATTCCTAACCCACTTAATTATTCCTGTTCCATTTTTCCCTTCTTCAAAATGTTTATCATGAAGAGATGTTTTCTGTCACAGGCCTTTTCTGCATCTGATGAGATAATCATGTGATTTTTGTCCTTTATTCATTTATGTGGAGGTTTACGTTTATTGATTTACTTATATTGAACCACTCTCCTATCTCTGGGATGAAGCCAAATTTATCATGATGGATAATATTTTTGATGTGTTCTTGGGTTCTGTTTACAAATATTTTGTTAAGAATCTTTGCATTTATGTTCAGAAGAAATGTCTTTAATTTTCTGTTGTTATTGACTGTTGGTTTGGATATCAAAGTAATACTGGCTTCATAATATTACTTCAGTTTATGTTTCATGGAATAATATGAGGAATACTGGTGTTTTCTTTGAGGTTTTAGTAAAATTCCAAATAATCTCTCTGATCTGGGCTTATTTCAGTTGAGAGATTTTTAATTAGGGCTTCTATCTAGACATTAGATATTATGGGTCTATTTCAAATTTTAATTTTGATAGGTTGTGTACAGACAGAAATTACTTTTTTTCAACTTGATGGAATATAGGTTTCAAAAGCATGTATTCATGGTTCTGTGAATTTCCTCAGTGTCTGTTGTAACATTTCCTTTCTTATCTCTGTTAATTTGGATCCTCTTTTGGTTAAGTATGCTAAAGATTTGTCAGCACTGTTAACTTTTTCAAAGAACTAACTTACCTTTTCATTGACCCTTTGTATTTTTGTTGTTCTATTTCATTAATTTCAGCTCTGAGTTTATTTCTTCCTGTTTGCTCTTTTGGGGTGTTATTTGTTCCTGTTTTTCCCAAGTTTTCAAGTGTATCATTAAGTTATTATTTATAAGATCTCTGTAGCCCTGGCTAGGGCTTTTATGTAGTCTAGGCTAGACTCTAGAAATCCACTTACCTGTGCCTCCTGGGAGCTGGGATTGGATACGCATGCCACTATGCTTGTATGTTGCATAATATTGTACCTTAGATTTAATTTAAAATGTTGTAGAAATTTATTATTACTTTAACGTGTGAAATTTTTCAACAAGTATAGACAAACTGCTTTTCACTAGAAAATTAAATTTTCCTATTTGAATAAGCTTTTTGAATGTTGGGGGTTTTGTTGTTGTTGTCATTTTACTTTTTGGTTTTTCGAGACAGGGTCTCTGTGTACCCCTGGCTGTCCTGGACTCACTTTGTAGACCAGGCTGGCCTTGAACTCACAGAGATCCTCCTGCCTCTGCCTCCCGAGTGCTGGGATTAAAGGTGTGCACCACCATGCCTGGCTTAAAACGTTGGTTTTTTTTGATAAGGGATCAAACTCAGGGCAGTGAGCCTACAAGGCAGATACACTACCATTGTGCTATGTCCTAGCCCTTGGTGTTTTTTAAATGGCAGCATGTAGCACACACACACACACACACGTAATCTTACACCTACTCTGTGTTAGTTTAACCCATCTAATTGTTGACATTACTCAGATTTGTTATTGTTAGGAGTTGGTTGTGTGTGTGTGCATGTGTGCTGTACATGCTATTGTTTGGGGGTTTGTGGGGATGAGGTGCTAGGGAGCAAACCCAGGAAGGGTTTTGCACATGAAAGGCAGTGAACTATATCCCCTAATCTTTTTTCTTGAGAGGCCATTTCTAGAAGTTCCCTCTTTCTTGACTTCTTCCTCTCTGACCTCTTTCCCACTCACCAATGCATTTCGGGCCCCAGCTTCCTGCCTTGCTCCTTTGCTCCTGTACTTAGGTTCTTGGGTCCCATGCTCAGCCCTGTCCTCTCCTGGGTTCTCTCTCCTGTTGCAACATCTAAGCAGGCACATCCCAAAGAGAAACCCTGCTGCTTCCTCTCCATGGGCTCCCATTCTCAACCCCGCTGAGTTTTGAGCATCAGAGAAAGCTAGGTGGAAGAACCTAAAACCGGCCCCTGAACAGAACCTTTACGTTTCCCCGCACAAGGACAAAAGGGAGGTTGTTTGGCACAGCGCTTGTCTACTAGCAGTGCCACGTCCACCCCACTCCTAAGCCATGAGTTTGTGCCAACGGGGACGCATGTGAAGTTCTAGGGTAGAGCATCACGGGAACATCAAGGTTTTTCTTCTTTTTGCAGGGAAAGAAAGTAAGGTGATGCCATTTCTTATCCTGTGTGTCACCAGATTGTCCTGAAGTTTAACAACATGACAGCTCTTTCTTCAGAGAACTGCTCTTTTCAGCACGTGTGGCATCAGACAAAGCCGGCCCTAGACGTTAACTGTCTGTTGCTGCTGATCATACTTGGGAAAGCATTGTCAAATATCCTGGTCCTGGTCCTGAGAAGGAAAGACACCTGCAGGAGTTTTATGGAGTATTTCTGCTTTTCACTAGCATTTGTTGATCTCCTATTATTGGTAATCATTTCCTTTCTGTCCTACTTCAGGGACTTTGTTGTTCTAGGTATTAGGTTTACTAAATACCACATCTGCCTGCTCACGCAAATCGTTTCCTTCACTTACGGCTTTCTGCATTATCCAGTTTGCTTACTAGCTTGTATTGATTACTGGCTGAGTCTGTCTCAAGGCATCAAGCATTCATCTAAGTGGCAAAGGCTACTTTATTTCTTGACAGTCCTTTTAACTTGGATCTCAGTCCTTGCTTATGTTTTGGGAGATGCAGCCGTCTCAGCAAGCCTAGACACACACAGGACTCACGTGCAGCAGTGCCCCTCCCATGTCAGCACTCAGAGCCACTGGCTGTCACTGGCTATGCTGATGGTTTTATTTGTGGCCTTTCTGATTTCATGGCCAGAGGTTGTTGCCTTGATACAGGCTATTAGGATAGCATCCTATAAGAACGAGGCCGTCCTCTACTTCCCCTTCCCGCCTCACTGCGGTTACACTGTGAGCTCCAGAGAAGCACTCCTGCCCAGGCTCATCGTGTGCTTTCTTGGTACCTGGTTCCCCTTTGCGGCTCTCCAGCTCCTCATCCTCTCACTTGGGGTTGAGATCCCAGCGTACATAGAAATGAACGTCCCCTGGCTGTACTTTGTCAATAGTTTTCTCATTGCTACAGTTTATTGGTTTAACTGCCACAAGCTTTATTTAAGAGACAGCACATTACCTGTGGATCCTTTTATCAACTGGAAATGCTGCTTTGTTCCAGTTCACAGACTTAAGCAGGTGGAGAGGCCCATATCCATCGTCATCTGCTGAGACACCGCTGCTGGGAGGAGGCCCACAAGCACCTCACCAGTCTCACAGCAGCGCAGGCACTGAAGCGCCTGTTCCCCCAAGTTTTATCTCTTGAGCACAGCCTCTGTCAGGTTGGATATTAAATAGTGCTAAGGACACACTAACAACAATTTTTATTCCTGCTCAGCAACACTGGATACGTATTTGGTCTTGATGCAAAATAAACACTTTAACATGTGGCCAGCTTGATGTCTTACTCCAAAAACTCCTGGGTGCAAAATGTTATATAAATTTGAGATTTCGCTGCCAACTTTAAGTTCTGAGCTTAAATATTTTATCAACTTCAGAGCAAAGCAAACAAACAAAAAAAACCCTTAAAATGATTTGGTATGAGTACACTTTATGGGGCAGATTAGCACATCTTAAATATACCTAAAGTATTTTATTATAAATATTCCTGGAGAGTTTCAGCTGTCCCATCTATGGAGCTTGGAACCATGAGGCCTCTATGACAAATCAATTTCATGTTCATTTATAACCATGTGCATGTCAGGCATTAGCTACATATACTAGAAAAAGCCGTGGGCTGTTGGGATTTAGGGCTTGGTAATGGTGTCTTGTACAGGAAACCATATACCTTTCCCAGAAGTAGAAATCAAAGAATGTCTCCACAACCCTCCCCTGAGCACAACTCCCCAACCCTACTCCCCAGTGAGCCCCTGGAGTAAAGCACTGGGAGTCAGAATAATCTGTGGTCACTCCATGAATTAAGTTACATAGCTATTTTGGCTGCTATTTACAAATACTAATATACACTGCAAGAACTACCCCTAGCATTTCTACAATCAATGGTGTTTGGGCTGGGAATCAGTTCATGGACTGCCCACCAGCATGTGCAAACCCCGGCACCACGAAGGCTAAGTGCGATGGTGGGTGCCTGTGATCCTGCACTTGAGAAGTGTGAGCAGGAAGCTCATCTTTGGTTACCTTGAGGTCAGCCTGGGCTACACGAAATCATCCAGTCCCTCGTCCTCCAAGATGACTTTTTTTTTAGGTATGAGTGCTCTATCTGCATGTACGCCTGCCCACCAGAAGAGGGCATCAGATCACACTATAGAAGGTTGGGAGCCACCATGTGGTTTCTGGGAATTGAACTCAGGACCTCAGGAGGAGTAGCCAGTGCTCTCAATCACGAAGCCATCTCTCCAGCCCCTAAGATGAATTTTTAACATCACAACTCACATGTACTCACTATGTATGTATATAGGTGCAGTGTGTGTAATGGCGGTTTACAGTTTTAAAAAGACCTTGTGACCTATCAAGTCCATAATCTGCAAATGTATTATATCCTAAAACAAGCGCCATGGAACAGCAGTGACAGCAACCACGGGTTTGTGTGCCCAGCTCTGGGTAAGCATTACACGGTGCTCAGCTTCATTCTGTTCGCATCCTCTTGCAGGCAAGAAAAGGCACCAAAACTAAGACACCTGCCCTGGTCCCACTCAAGATGATGGCCGTGTGTGTGTGGCATAGAGTGTATGACCATCTTCAGGAACTGAGGCCCTGTTTCCTTGAGCATACAGGCATATAGGCCTTTAGCGCCAGCCACCTAGAGAGACAAGCTGGCCGTGCTGCTGCGTAGCACAGGATAAGCACTACTGGTCTAAAATGCTTTTGGATAATGGATAATCAATAAAGTCTGAAAAATTTAAGGTCTCAAACATTCCAGATTAGACCTTGTGATACAAACCTGACCAAAGCTATTCCAAGACAAGGGGCCCTGGGACAACCAGAGGTAAATAAGCGAGGAGACTGTCTCTGGGACGCCAGGTTTCCTGTGTTAACACAGCAGGCATGCTGGCTGCCAATAGCCTGGGCTCTTCTTATCCCAATTTAAAGCTCCAGATATAAAATTTAAAGCTTCAAATATAAAACCTCAGGAAATAATCGGCCAATTTGAGCCATATGCTCATCCATAGCCAACATTGCAAGGAGACACTGGAAGGAAGGGAACACAATCACTAGGCTGCAAGGTGCAGTATCTAAAACATTTAGCAACTAGGTATCAATGTGTAAGCAAAGTTGGAATTTGAAATTTTACATTGTTCTGCTATCAAGATGCAAACAGAGATACAGTTAAATCCAGAGCCAGCATGCTGATTTGTGTGGTATGTGGGACTAAACCAGGGCCGCCCACATGCGGGCAAGCACTCCACGGACAGCAAAGCTCAGCAGACATGACCCTGTGTCCCAGTGAGCAATGGCGCGTTCGTGTGCAGTTCAGATGCCGGAAGCTGGGCCTTTTAATTCACTGGCATACATTTTCCTCTCCATGGTCCTTTACCTTCCAATTGCTTGTAAAATGAGAGTAAAACATATTTAGTTACATGTATATTAATGTACATTCTTTGTAAATCATATAGCAGGAAAGTCACAGCCAGTTCAGCCCTCCATTAAGACCTTTATTAGATTTCTGCATCTCTCAAAAGCTTAAAGAAATAAAAATTTGATAACCAGTCAGGCTTTTATTTGTAAAGAACTGAAGTTACAGCTGGTCTACAATATATTATCATATATAAACAACATAAATAAAAGATCCTGTAGGCCCACCACTACTCTTCCACCCAGACCCACTCGAAGCCATGTTACAATACTCTATGTGAAAGTGTGCAGGGAACAAAGGTGCAATCCAAGCAAGTTTAAGCAGCAGAGTATAAGGTGCTTCCATTAGCAGTTAACGTTGCCAGCAAACATCTGATGCTCCATTTTATTTCACTGAATAGACACACAAATAGGAAGTCTAAAGTTCATACACATGCGACTTAATATGAAAGTGCTTTCTCTTCTTAAAAAAATACATCAAATGAACATTTTGTACATAGATAATGGTGTGCTCTTATAATGCAAAAGTAACTTCATCTTCAGGTTATACACTGTAAAGCTGCAGCTATGGACACAGTCTAGGAAGTCTATGCTAAGGGGCTAGAGCTATAGCATTTCCTGTGAGGAGGACTCTAACACAACATCCAATGTAAGACACGTCTATATAACCTTAATATTTGCTTTCTCTAAGATTAAAACATGTTTTCCTTCCCCTTGGGGATGCTTTTTTCCTTGATGAATCATCTTTTGAGATACTTTTTTTATTATAGAACTTTGTTTTTAGAACAATGGTAAAAATCAAAAGGAAGATTTTTAATGTTCTTAAAGGGATTTTAAAAAAAAGGTTAATCACAGCAACTTACCCTTGTGACAGATTTTAAGTGGTAAAAAGACAAAACGTTCTAACTGAATCAAGAGGCCTGAACTCAGCATCTACCCCTGTGCATGGCTGTCTGCACACACAACTCTCACTTATAGCACAGCCCCTGCACTTTCCAAGAATTTTTGAATCTTGATTTTTTTTCTTTTTTTCTTTTCTTTTTCCCCCAAGACAGGGTTTCTCTGTGTAGCCTTGGCTGTTCTGGACTCGCTGTGTAGACCAGGCTGGCCTCAAACTCACAGCGATCCACCTGCCTCTGCCTCCCGAGTACTGGGATTAAAGGTGGGCGCCACCACTGCCCGGCCTGATTCTTGATTTTTTTAATCCCCTGTTGGAAAAAAAATCCAGCCCATCTTTTGATGAGGTGATTAGTAGTCTACTCCATCAATGTGGGAATCACAAATCACAACCTGTGTTCTCAGCTGATTATGAAGGTCTAAGAACACTTATACAAGAACAGAGAGCTAAACGGCACAGAATATCTTAACAACGTAGGTATAAACTTAAAACACTTGAAAAGTAACCAGAATCATGGAGCAATTTACAAAGGCCAGATTATTGGGCTATTTAGATTATTATAACTTAAAAAAAAAAACCTCAACTTGAAAGCATCTATTATATTTTGTAGTCTAATGCTTTATTGCGGGCATTTTCCCATTTTAAAAAGCTACAGCTATGATACATTAAAAATTTTTAAATATCTATAGAGAATGTTAGTATCAACTGATGTTAGTATTTAAAGCAATAATTGCAACCTGATTCACAGAATCCCAGAGTGGCAGCGATTTACCCGATTAAAACTGATCCTTACTCCATCTGTACTCTGCAAACACTTGCCA
Source organism: Acomys percivali (assembly GCA_907169655.1). Taxonomy (NCBI): domain Eukaryota; kingdom Metazoa; phylum Chordata; class Mammalia; order Rodentia; family Muridae; genus Acomys; species Acomys percivali. The sequence goes on along the minus strand of OU015751.1, from coordinate 69,376,237 downwards.
GCGCACACACAGTCTGCTTCAATGGTGCCAGGTCTGCCCTTCACAATGCAATGCATGCCCTTTCTGACTGAGTCTTACGTTAGCGCTGGCTGTCTCTAACACAATACACTTGACACTAGAAGGCGGCGGCGGCAGCCTGTTCCCTGGCCTCCTGCAGGTGAGTCTGATTTAGAAAACTGCTCCACTATCAGTACTGGATGTAAAACTTTGAAACTAAAAATGCACATGTATCCCACATCAGCTTCTTACATCCTGCCACACACCGCATGCAGAAACGGGCTCACTATTGATCATGGTAGGCAACCTCACTGTTGTCATAGATGTGTGCTGTGTGAAAGACGGAGGCGCTGTGATGTGACTTAGACCCCTCTGAGTCCCCAGGCAGCAGGGCACTGACTGGTAGCATTTATATGCTTAAGGAGCAGTGAGTTTGCTTAGGAAGATTTTACTTCTTATTTTCTTACTTGTATATTCCACATACAATCCAAGTGTTCAAATAAACAATTAAGTACACAAATAATGGCATTTACTTGTCATTCAGTCAGGCCAGTGGTAATGCCAATTATGTAGTTCAGGACTGTAATTTTAAAGTGGGGAGGGGTGTGCTTCAATAATGATTTAAGAAAAAAAAAAAAAAATCAGTATACTTAGTGCAGCCACAGTGTTTCCACTCCACTCGACACTGTAATGCAGCAAGTGTATTTATCTGGTACTACTGAGGAAAAATAGTAATTTGCTCACATTTTAATAGTACCAAACCATTTAATACACGCATTTATGTACAAGGACTTTAAACACTGTACATATCTTCTTCACTTGAGGCAAGAGTTTAAAAGTTGGTTCTTCTACAGCCGGTCCATCTTTGTTTCAATGATGTTCCAGTCTCCACTACTGTTCACACTGTCAGAGAACGGTGCACAGAGCACGGGCTAGCACTGACGTGTTCCGTAAAGCCAATAAGGTGCTATGTGTTCAAGACAGTACCATGGACACCTAAGATGATGACTGGACTAACTTAGACAGTATAAAAGGACGTAACTATAGTCCTCTTACATTTCATTAAGACTATGCCATACTAGCATAGTATTTTAAATTTATACTGATTTTTTCAACATTAAAATTCACTCATTACATACTTTTTTTCTTTCTATAGATCATGAATCTATAGAACCCAGTATCAGCAATATCATGGACAGCAGTAGGTTTACACTTGAAAAGCAACAGAAAGAACTTTGCCTAAAATATAAAGTGTTAGAAGCTCACTTTGTACCTAACATTTTATTAAAATTGTATTTTTAAATCAAATAAAATGCCCACAAGTGATCAAAAGGGAAAGAATATAAAACCCGTATGGAACTACTTTCCCTTAACTATGGCACTGGCCAGAGAACCTGCCGCAGGGAAGCTGGGTGCGTGGTGCAGCAGAGGGAGGGGCCTCCTGCCTTCCCCTGGAGCGTGATGATCATAATTGTATTTAAATTGGCACCTTGTAACTTTCAAAAAGAAAAAAGTTTTCTCTTAGTATAATTCTAAAGTAGACCAAACTCTAAACCTATAAGCACAACTTGTAAGGACTTTACATTTTAGGTAACTTTTTTTTAAAAATTAATGTCATTTTCAACATTTTTAAATTGAAGAACAGCTTTTATTCCAACTATTAACTATATGGTAATGCATTTTATAACCTAACACAAAAGAAATGTCTTCCCAGAAAATTTCTTAAGATGTATGGGTCAATGAGTTAAGATTAAATTTTAATAAGAAAACATATTTACTTTTCCTAATACTTACTTGTACTCACCAAGCCTGAAAACCAATCTTTGAGATGAAATAAGATATTCTAAATGGACTAATAAAATACTGATGATTTTAAGTTAAAACAGTTCGTGTCATGAGTCATTCTGTTGTACACTAAGAAGGCAGGCCGGCTTCTGCTTAACTGGAACCTGCCAGGCATGCGAAACCTACAGCGACAGTCAGCCCTCCTCGGTGCCACACCCTGTGCCTTCCTCCATGGGCAGCTGCAGGGCTGAGTCAGCGTGCTGTCTGCCTGCGGACACTCCTCTGTATTCTGGCTGCCCACTCACAGCAAACTTGTCAATCTTGACGATACTCTCCCTGTCACTGGTTATCATCTTCAGAAATCCAGGGTCACTGACTTGGGTACACATGGTAGTATTAACATCAACTCGCCTCAGAGCACTGTCAGGTGATAAAGAACTAATTTGATTACAGGCAAATACTGACATTTAAACCCACAGGGGCTAGGTTTGGCATGGTGGCACAGACCTTAATTCCAGCACTTGAGAGAAGGACAGAGGACTACAATTCCAGGTTATTCTAGGCAGACAAGCAAACACACAATGTGTAACCTCAGCAGTGGACTCTGAAGCCTTAACTCAGTCCCTCGTACCAGTAAACAGAACACCTAACAGGACATGCCCAGCCCTCCGTCACTGCGGCGTGTCCTAAGCTACTAACGACCATCGTCTCACTGTCTTCATCCTGTGGCCGCATCACCTTCCTAGCTGTCTCTTCCTCTACCCTCACCTCCACCTCCCCTAAAAAAAAACCCTTTAGGGCACAACTCATCACACGGTTAATGTTTAGTGCACAAGAAATATAACTAGGAAATGATTTGCATAGATGGACAACGCTTTCATTGGAATACAACTGGTAACGTTACAACCGGCCCCATTACAAGGCCCTGAAGATCTCCACGCAGGGGTACTACCCAACCCCAAGCAAAGAACTACAAAGTGTCGGTGCAGTTTATCTGAAGTGGGGTTAGGGCTCAGTGAAGGCAATGAGGAGAGCCATTCCACGGCAGCTCGCAGGGCCAGCTGGCAGCAAGTGGTGCTGGCATTCACAAAGTCTTCAAAGCTCAACATTTGGCCAGCCCCTCTGAAATGCTCTAACAGTATTGCCAGTCAGAGACTTCATACACTGGACATAGCTCCTGAGACACACAACAAGCTCGTGAGAAAGTGGGTCATGTGGAAGACTTCAAGGAAATGCTGCAAAGTCGGGTGGCAAAACTAGGAAGAACCATGTTTCCTTTCTGCTTCTCATTGTTTCCTCCAAGAAAGCTCTGAAAGCGCTCAGCAGTACAAAAGGACATGGAAACAGCACTCTTCCTAGATACGCCACGCTGAACGGGGCGAGGGAAGCACGGTGTGTGTGCCCATTACATGTAACTGAAGCTTCCAATCAGGATGATTAAAATTACATAAAAAGAAATATCTGCAGCAGTGGGAGAACTACCAAATGACAGCAAAATAAAACAACCCACTTGTAGAAAAAAATGAGTATTTTCTAGCTAAACTTAAGTGCAGACAATAGAAGATCTGGGCTACTTCTAAGATTAAGGACAAGAAGGCATTCTCCAATGGACACCGCTTCTGTAAGCTGCTTAGGGATGCTTAAAGCTGGGGCTAGGCCCGGGGTTTTCTCATGAGCACATGATGGGCTGGTTTTAGTAGAAGTGTCTGTAGGAGGAAAGCATTACTGTTGGAGGCCTACAACAGACAACCAGTTCTGTATTAACTGTAGGTTTCTACAACACAGTTTTAATTCCAGAGGAAATCTGCCTGTTGGCCTCCTCCACTGTGACAGGCAATCTCTTGGCTGCTTAGCCTATGTTTAGGAGAATGAGGGGCAAGTCTATGACAACCCTGCCATGGTGACCCAGTGCTAATAAAGCTGGCTGTAGAGCATCTACCTTCCTTGTAATGCAAAATGTGATGCAAAGAAATAAGGCATGTGGACTATACTACAGTGGGTCTGAGACAGGAGCTCACACACGACTACAGCAAACACCTCCTAACCTCCTGTACCAACAATCCCACAAAGCACACATTCAAACAAGAAGCATCTAAAGATTAAAAAAAGTATCTGCTATATTTTTGTATAAAAATAACCAACATTTTCTAATGTACACAAAGCCAAAAGATAAAAATCTGTGATATCTTTGTGACATTTTTTAGTTTCTACTAGCTCAACGTAATCTCTGAAAAGAGTAAGAGTGGTGAATGCTCAGACTCTCGCTGCCTCTCAGATCTGTGGCAAAGGATTTGTATATGCTCCTTCAACTGCTCAGATTCTTGAACATGTTGTAAAGGTAGAGAAAGCAAACACAATCAACAAATGTCTTGATGCCCAGCACTATAAGGCTCTCAGGGCATCCACAGAAAATATGTCTTAATGTCCTAACAGAAAACTGCTGAATGAAAACTTTTTGTTAAGAGCAATCACTTTAAATACTTTGTGGGAAAAATCCGAAGACTTAGTAAGGGAGAAAAAGATGTGCATTCTAGCCAGACTCAGAGGGGTCACTTGGGAAGGGATCACATCTGCACCGCCAACTCACCTGCTGGAAGAGGCTCATAGGCACAACTGCATTGACACCTTCATCAGTGCACAGTAGTGCAGAGAGTCAGGAGGAGGTGAGCATGGCCTGTGTCACATGAGAGTCATACAGTCTGTAAGTTAGCCTCGTTTATAGGCCAATTTAATGGATGTCCTTCCCTTTCTAGTATACAGTAAGACTAAGAAGTATTTCAGCAGAACATCAGTACCTATGAATGACACTTCATGTCTATGCATTCCTCATCACAGCCCACCATCCAAGTATGTGTCCCTGCAGGCGAAAAAGAGCAGTGTGCAGCTCTCCGCTCAGCAAGGCTCCTCAGCCTCGGCACCACTGGCATCTGTACACGTCACTCTTGGTGACAGAGGGACGTCCAGGGCAATGCAGGTTATTCAGCCACGTCTCTGGCTGCCTGCCACCACCACCCCAAGTCCTGTAACACCCTCCCCAAAAACTCAACCCCCAGCTCTGGCAACCACAGTGTGTGTAGATAATTGGCAACTGTCCCCTGGAGGACAAAAAGGGACCTCCACTGAGAACTATTGCTCTTGATACCCAAAACCTGGAGGAAAACTGCCTGTCATGCCAAGATGGGTGGTGAAGGCTAGAACAGAGACTCTGTGGCCTCCAAAAATACTGCCCATGCTAGAACACAACTCTTTCTCACAGCCTGTCTGGAATACATGTTTTTAAAACATACTGGTATTTCATCGCATTCAATTCTGTCAATGGGCTCCTAAATTATCCTATTTCTCTATGACAACCTTTAGAAAACTAACAGGGTAGAAAAACATAAGAAAAACATAATTAAAGGAGGGAGAGTATAAATCAATAATTATTTTTAAAAGTATTCTTTTATATTAATGATAAACATTACCTTTAAAAAATTATCTAGTATAACATGTTTCTTTGAAAAATATGGGCCTCTGTAACAAGTCTTTCAGTGTGGTATGTAGCTGGTAAAACTAACTCCACCAATGTTGGCTAATTACGAAGCCATGTGATGAGCTAGGGTATCTGAAGGGAAATGCCGGCACTAGATGTGGCGGTCCCAATGTGCCGGGCGTCCCATCATCAGCCTAGTGTTCTCAGCCGGAGGAGGCTTTACCTTTACCTATTAGGAGAAAGGAAACTGACGCCACATCAAAGCCTCGGTTCCTGTTACGAGTCCTTCAGAGAGTTGATGCGGGCGCAGATCTTCAAGGCCGGGCCCAGCTTGATGTTCATCGCACTCATGAGATGGTCTTCCTTCAGCAAGAGCAGGGCCTGCCCGTCAATCTCCTGTGCCCTGAACTCATCTGCCACATCCTGGCAGCCTGGAAGTCCATGAGAGGAAGGTTAGAGTTACACACAATTAGACAGAGCTCCTCACGGTGTTCTGCTGTCCCTGGGTCTGAGTCAAAACCCAAGGAAGAGCTTACCTGGGAGTCTTGCTTTAAAAACATTACACAAATAGCCGAGGTAAGAGGATCAACCCCAACATGCCACGGCAGTCCCATGCAGAAAGGACTGCATCGTCATGTGTCACCCCACGGCCTCATCTCTGCGAAGTAGGCAGAGCGGAATGAAATGTGCTGCTATAAATAAGAATCTGGAAATATCTTCTCAAGTGTTGAGAAGATTAAACTTTGATTGTCATCCAAACCTTCTGTGAATTCACATATTTAGTGAGTGAATGTCTGCATGCCTGAAATGTTTTTATTGTTCCCCTATAGGATTGGTATACTGACATGTTACAGCACTGCTGACATACACCACACTGCTCAACTCATAACATCAACTTCAAAGCTTAACATCACTACAGTAATTTCTACCTTTCATTTCTTTTTTCTTTTTTCTTTTTTTTTTTTTAGTTTTTCAAGACAGGGTTTCTCTGTGTAGCACTGGCTGTCCTATACTCGCTTTGTAGACCAGGCTGGCCTCGAACTCACAGCGATCCACCTGCCTCTGGCTCCTAAGTGCTGGGATTAAAGGCGTGTGCCACCATACCCTGCTCATTTCTGTTTTCCTACCATCTATGTAGCCCAGGCTGGTCTTGACCTTATTATCTATTCTGTTTTCTCAATGCATGCTGGGATTACAGGAAAGTACCATAATCCTTTTTGTTAAGTGGTACTTGGAACAGGACCCAGAGCCCTAGGGATGGCAGGCAAACGCTTTACTGCTGAACACATTACACACTCCCAGCACTCATCTTTACTTTTGGTAAGAAAACAAGTTGTCATTGGGATTATGAAGCTCCAGGGTCATCTGCTACCAAGTAAACCGTGCACAGGCTCTCAGCCTACAGCAGGCTCTTGCTACCTGAGCCTTGACTGTCTCTACTGTCTACCGGAATACTTGCACAACCACTTTGGTCAATCACTTCCCTATCATGGTAAAGAAACATCTAGGTAGCAAGACTGCAGGGGCACACACCTTTAATCTCAGCACTTGGGAGGCAGAGGCAGGAGGATCTCTGTGAGTTCCAAGGCCAGCCTGGTCTATAGAGTGAGTTCCAGGGTGGCCAGAGCTACACAGAGAAACTCCAATAACAAAAACAAAAGTTAAGAAACATCTAGGTTAGGTAATGAACTGCAAAGCCCAAAGAAGGGAGAATGCAAGAACATGAAAGTTCCCTTACAAGTAGTAAAATTATGAAAGTTACCTTAGGAACAAGACCTAACAGCTTTAAAGCCTTTTTTATATTCAGATCAATATCCCCAGGGGAGTGACAGGAAACAGGGGAGAGACAGGAATGGTTAGCTTGCGCCTTGGAATACAGCAGTTTTGCTAGGATGGTTCTTCTCATTATAACTTCACCCTCTAGCTTGTATTAAGGTAACGAGCCCCTGTATCCCCAGCAGCATCCCAATGCACTACAGTGCAGCACACATGGATAAGTGAAGAAATGATAAAACTGAAAAAAACATAGCTCACTATGGAGAGCTATCTGTGACAGTAACAGGTTTTGTTTGTGTTGTCAACATTTTTCTCAGTGTCCCTCAATGACTCTGTTATTTTCTCTTTACTGCTTCTTATATGGCAGCCAGCTTTTCAGTTTCTCTATTTTGGTAATTTCTCAGATTTTCAAAATCCTGTATAAAATGTATATGGCTTTGTCCGTGTACCACACATAAGAAACCATATAGATGAAGCAGGATTACTCACCATAGAAAAGCCCCTTTTCTTTTCCCAGAGGTAGCTCTGAACAAAACTGACTAATCTTGCATCTAGTTGTAACTTCATCCTTCTTTTATGGAAGAACTAATGCTCTTCTCTCCAGTCTTATTTATAAGAACCCAGGAAAGGAAAGAAGAGAGAGAGAGAAACGATAGGACTTAGATTCAGAAATCAAGAGGAGTGACGAGTGAGGACCACAGAGCTTTATTTGGGGATGGAAGGAAGGAGCTGCTCCCCTTGAGGAAATATCCAGCATGCTCTCATTCCTCCTGACTGAGACTCCTTTCCAGAGGTAGATAGCAAAAGCACTGGCAAAATATTTCTAAAGTGTCTTGGGAAACAGCATGATTAAATAATATACATTAATGTCATATTTTTAGATTCCCAACTTTCTCAAGCCAAACACAAAAAGTACCATTACATTAGGACAGACGTGAGAAAATAAAGTGACTTATAGAAAGGGAAGGGCCAAGCAAGTATACATCTAGAAACTTACTGAAAAAAAAAATCAAGATTTTAAAGTTTTAAGTATTCAAGATACTCTGAGCAAAGGTTCTGAGTTTCTGACATCATGACTGACAGCAGCATCCACTTGGACTGAAGGAAGCCAAGCACCGAGTACACAGCACACACGTGAGGCAGCCAGGCAGCCGGGCTGGCTCCAGTCACCCTGACCGAGTGCACAGGTCTCAGTGAGGCACTGGCTTCTGCCACAGCCCACCTGAACATCCCAGTGTCCACAATCACTTCTCCCACTTTGAAATCCAAAACAAAACATTCTGTGTACAAACTGACCTCACTAAAGCTACAGAAAAAACACCAAGAGCCACTCGCTAGTGCAGAATAAACAAGTCTCCAAAAGACAGCAAACAGTTGTACTTTAAAGAAATAACTCCTACCTGCATTCCTACAGAGACACAAACGTCCACGTGGAATGTATGCTCTAAAGGGCTGCTCACTAAAGGGAAGCAGAGTGCTCTGGAGGAGCCCTCCCGGGGACTGCCAGGCTGGCAGTGCTCACTGGGGCAACTGGCAGCTCTCACACAGGAGCTCGCTACCGGGAAGCTTTCCACAGCCCTAGGGGATGTTTAGCAACACTACAGAGAGAGCAGAGGCCGGAGTGCACACGGCTGCCTGGATTACAAGGAAGCACATCCTGTCTCAAAGAGCTTGTAAGAGATCACACAAGGGGGCTGGCGAGATGGCTCAGTGGTTAAGAGCGCTGCCTGCTCTCCCAAACGTCCTGCGTTCAATTTCCAGCAACCACATGGTGGCTCACAACCATCTGTAATATGATCTGATGCCCTCTTCTGCAGATAAAGTACTCATATACAATAAATAAAGAAATTTTTTAAAAAAAGAGAGATCACACAAGGGATGAGCTTGCAGAGAGACCACAGGGGAAACAGAAACGGCCCTGAGAGTTCAGAAAGTTACTTACAAATGCCAGAGAGGGAGAAAGAAAGAGAAATACATGTTTCTGGTTTAAGACTTACCCTAAGCAGCAGAGCACTACTCTGAGGGAAACTTTCAGAAAGCAATAACTGATAGCACAAATAGATTGTTTGGTCTGCCAAAGTAATTTAGCAATCCTCCTATTTCATCGGCAACAAATACAACCCATCAGCTCTGTCTCTTTTTAATGATATGGAATGTTCATAAATGCAGGTGAACTCAGTAAGCCAAGAATTTCCAGTGTTTGGTGTGGCTGTTGAACTCAAATGAAAGAAGAGTGAAACAGTCTTGATCAGAGTGTTTTGATCTGCTGAAGCAGTCCAGAGCAGGCACGAGCACCTGGATGCTAGGAAAACTGCCATAAAGAATAACACTTGAAGTGACCAGAGTCTCAGCAATAAGGACAATATGTTAGTTATTTGGGACAACTAATTTTATTAGCTAGAAAACAACTCCCATACCCAAAGAAAAAGACACCTCTGCCCCCGTCAGAACCCAGGCTCTGCCCCTCTGTACTCTGTTTCTACATGTAGAAAGAGGGAAAGCACCCAGCCCAGGTAATCAGTTTGGGCTCCAGTGTTATGGCAGGGTTAAGGCAGCTATGCTGGTCTGAAACTAAAATTTTGTCTTGTTTCCATAAATATTAAAACAATCATCACTGCAGGTTCACTACCCCCAGCCCACTAAGAGACCAAACTTAAAGCAGAGTCTGCTGGTCTGCTACTAACACACCTTTTCTTATGCAGGTGCTTATAAATTTACATGAAATATACTTCCTTTAAGCAACTCCTTCTTCCTATAAGCAGGACCATACCTTGTTTTGTTAAAAATTCAGCATTTAGAAAAGCCATGATACAATAATAAAATTTCAGAGTTCAGCAAGTGAGGTAAAATTTAGTTTCTAAATTATTATTTCTATTTCCTTCAACTTTAAATTTGCTTCTGAAACTTTTGTTACCTCCATAGGAAGACAGCAACACCTCAATACTTCTTAGCTCAATTTACAAGTGCCTGATGGATAATCCACATGAGATGTGCTCTTCTAAACACTTAAAGATGGGAATGATACAACTCACAATGAGACCAGCAGGGAATGTGTTTTTAAAAATCTCATTTTCTAGGCTAGTAATACCAGCGTTTTACAAACTTAAAGAAATACACTGTCCTAACAAACATTTAGTGTGGATCGCACTACAGGCAAAGGCCTCACAATCTTTGGCTGCCAATCCTCTTGCAATATAGATACAAAGAATGCCACTTAAAGAAAAAAGGAAACTGAAGCTGAGAAAAATACCAAAAGGAGAGAACAGGCAAGCATAAGGTTACCCTCAGTATTAGAATAAATGTAGCCTTTTACAAAGAAAGCAAAAATTTGCCCTAGAATTGGCTAGCTTTCAAAAATACACACAGGAAAAAAAAATGGTCTTTCTTGTTTCAGCTTCAAAATGGCTAGTTAGCTGAGGAAACGATGAGGAAATAGAACAGAAAAATTGAAAAGCAGAAACAGAGAAGTGTCACTTCCACTCCTGACCTCCTGAGAGAATCAGACCGAGGAAGACAGCACCTCACCGTCCGCCAGCTGGGGTGCCACAGGAGAAGCAGGGCTTGTCAGTCTTTACTAATGTACAAGTGTGAAAGAACACACAGTCATGCTGAGGGAGTAAGAAAGAGGGAGCAGATCACAGTCAAAAGCAAACTCCACTTAATTAACACGCACACAGTTTCCCTAGCCTTTAATGCCAAAAGTGTGGATAGACTTAACACCATTTTCTTGTGAAGGCACAAGAAAAACAGCCAGGCTAGTTGTGTGTGCTACATACCGGGCAAAGAATGGATGAAGGCCCAGACATCATCCACCGTCCATATAGAGGGCTCACTCTGTGCAACCGGGAGCAAGTCACTGTTTTCAGGCATTTTCCTGATTCTCACATCTCGAAGCTCGCGTTCTCTTTCCCGCTCACTCTGCCTGCGCAGACGCGTTGTCATAGCAGAGGGCACAGAGTCTTCATGGGAGGCCACGTCTTCTTCTGCAGATGGATAAGTAATTGGAAGCTGGAAAATGCAGTACAAGTAAAATACAGCATTGCACTTTCCTTGCATCTCTGAAAAGGACATTGTAGATTGAAGCAAGCTTTCTACAGACCTGCCTAAGGACATGATCCCTTGCTGCCCCTTCAGGACCACTTGGACGACGGCCCCGGTGCCCAAGACTTGGATTATCAGGCTTACGATTCCAACGACTAAGTGCAAATTTTTTAGAACAGCTAACATTGTACCTAAGGAATTCAAGAAAGAAAAAGTAAGCAATATATAGGAAACCCATGTAGTATTTAACTGTAACTTTAAAACACAACTGTGGCACAGTAAGTACTAGATAATTATTAAGCATTATAAGACTTCACAAAGTACATCCAGCTTACTGAATAGTTCTATTTATGCTACAGGTCAAATATGGCCTCTGTGTGTATCATAAAATATCCCTCAACATAATACTAGATACCCATAACAAGGTAATAATATTTTCTCCTGATTTTAGAGGAATAATGAGAAACCTGCAAAATCTATAAGATAATTTGCAATGCAGCAAAAAAATTCATAGTTCCAGAAGAGAGACTTTGTAGTAAATATTTCCAATCTTTATTTAAATGAATTTTGAAGTAATATATTTAGGGTTTTGTTTTTTCTTATTGTTTTTAGAGTATGTGGAAAGGAGTGTGCAGATGTGTATTGCAGGTACAATAGCACATGTGTGTGCAGATGCAGATGCACATGTGGAGACCCAGGTTTGGTTCTCAGCACACGGGGAAGACTCACAGCTGCCTGACCCTCCAGTTCTAGGGGATCCAATACCCTCTCTTCTGGCTTCTACATCAGGCACATACGCAGTGCACATATATTCTCGGAGGCAAAAACACACCAATTTTGTTACTGATGACTATTCTAGAACAATACATGTAATTTTGTTTACCTCTGTTTTATGGGAGTTTCAAAGATGGAAATAAGGAACACCATGAGGATTAGCAGACTGCTGTCCTCTAGAAACGCAGGTGTGCCCCGAGAGCCACAAAAACAACTGAAGGTCCTACTGTG
>OU015751.1:69319042-69358203 GCA_907169655.1 Acomys percivali | reverse complement strand
ATATGTGAAGGAGAAATTAGGTACTACAGCACTACAGCACACATATGGACAGTGGAGAACAACCCTGTAGACCTAAGTATGCTCTTCCTACCTTTATATGGGTTCCAGGGACCAAACTCAGGTTGCCAAGTTAGCATAGAAATGGCCTTTACCTGCTGTGCCATTTTGCTGGTGGCTTTTAAAAATACAGAAACACTAAACAGACTGGACAAGAAAGAAAATAAATTCCCTTTGGCACATAATAATCAAAATGCTAAATATACAGAGTAAAGAAACAATATTAAAAGCTGCAAGGGAAAAAGACCAAGTAACATCTGAAGGCAGACCTGTTAGACTCACACCTGACCTCTTATGGAGAATCTAAAGCCAGAAGGGCCTGGACAGATGTTCTAGACTCTAAAGAGAACACAGATGCCAGCACAGCCTTCTTTATACGTGTGATTGCAAGACTCTTTTTTCCCGGTTTTTTGAGACAGGGTTTCTCTGTGTAGCCTTGGCTGTCCTGGACTCACTTTGTTGACTAGGCTGGGATTGTCAACTTTTTTGTGAAAGCAAAACTTTAAATCACAATAGATGGAAAAAATAAGACACTCCATGATAAAACCAAATTTAAGCACAATCTATTTACAAACCCAGCTCTACAGAAAGTGCTAGAAAAGGAATTCCAACCGCACGATGTTAAATCACCAAGAAAACACAAGGAATAAATTATTTCAAACCAGCAAATCAAAAGAGAAACACACACACACCACAACGACAAAATAACAGCAATCAGCAAACACTGCTTATTGATATCAATGGTCTCAAATCCCACAATAAAAAGACAGATGAACAAAATCGATTTGAAAATAGTATCCATCCTTCTGCTGCATCCATGAAGTATACCTTAATCAACAATAGACACCACCTCAGGGTAAAAGGATGGAAAAATACAGTCCAAGCAAATGGACCTAAAATGTAAACATTTTTATATATGACAAAATCAACTTCAAACCAAAACTAATCAGAGTAGGAGAAGACACTACATACTCAAAAGAAAAATCCATCAAGAAGACATTGCAATTCTTAATATCTATGCATGAAAAATGAGGGCAACTAAGTTTATAAAAGAACTTCTACAGTATAAATCAAATACTGACCATCACACATGGATAGGAGGAGACTTCACATAGTACCCCCACCAATGGACAGCTCATCCAAACAAAAGGTAAACAAGCTGACTGACATCATACACCTAAGAGACCTAACAGATACTTATAGAACATTCCATCCAAACACAAAAGACCAGGCATTCTTCTCAGCACCACCAAAACTGGGCACATACTCAAACACAAAGCAAGTCTCAACAGATATAAGGAAACTGAAGTAACTGCCTGCATCCTACCTGAGCACCACAGACTAGAGCCGGATATCAACAACAGAATCAACAGGAAGCTCACAAACTCATGGAGACGCAACAATGCACTGCTGTATGGAAAGGTCCAAGACAGAAATTAAGAAATTAAAGACTTTCTAGAATTGAATGAAAATGAATACACAACATATTGAAATTATGGGACACAATGAAGCTGATTCTAAGAGGAAAATTTCATAACAAAAAATGTCTACATAAAAAAAATGGAGCACTCTCATAATAGCTACCGCTTAAGAGCATTATCTGAAAGCTCTAGAAAAAAGGGAGTCGGGGCTGGAGAGTTGGCTCAGTGGTTAAGAGCACTGTCTGCTCTTCCAAAGGTCTCCGGGTTCAATTCCCAGCACCCACATGGCAGCTCACAACTGTCTGTAACTCCAAGATCTGACCCTCACACCAATGCACATGAATTAAAACTAAATAAAAATATTTTAAAAAAAAAAAAAAAGAAAAGAAAAAAGGGAGTCACACCCAAAAGAAATAGACAGCAAGAAATAATAAAACTCAGGGCTGAAATCAGTAAGATAGAAATAAACAAACAAAAAATATGAAGGAATGAAACAAAGAGGCTATTCTTTGAGAAAATTAGTAAGATTGATAAGCCCTTATCCAAATTAACTAAAATGTAGAAGCAGAAGTTCCAATTGAACAATGTTCGAGATGAAAAGGGGGACATTACAGACGGCAAGAAAGCCAGAGAATCATACGGAATACTTTAAAAACCTGGACTCAACCAAATTGGAAAACCTTCATGGATAATTTTCTGAATACATACCACTTATCAAAGTTAAATCAGGGTGAGATAAGCAATTTAGGGAGACCTATAACCTCCAGTGAAACAGGTGCAGTAATTAAAACTCCACCAATCAATACAAGCCCAGAGCACGATGGTTACAGCACAGAATTCTACCAGACTTTCAAAGAAGGGTTAATGCCAATACTCATCAAATCATTCCACACATAGAGAGGGAGTACTGCCCAACTCACTTTATGATATAACAGCCACCCTAACACCAAAATCATATAAAAAGGCCCAATAAGGAAAGAACTACAGACCAATTTCTCTTATAAACATAGATGCAAAGATTATCAATAAAGTAATTGCAAACAGAATCCAAGAACATGTCAAAAAAGATCATCCACTATGATCAAGAAGGCTTCATCCCAGAGCTGCAGGGATGATTCAACATACAGAAATCAATAAGAGTAATCCACAATATAAACAAAAGCACAAAAGCCATATGACCATCTCATTAGATGCAGAAAAGGCCTGACAAAATCTGACACCCCTTCATGATAAAAGTCTTGGAGGGATTGGGGATCTCTCTGTACCTAAACATAATAAAAGCAATATACAGCAGGCCCACAGTCGACATCAACTTAAATGAAGAGAAGCTAAAAACAATTCCACTAAAATAAAAAAACATGACAAGGTAGGACAACCTCTTTTAACACTATGCAATATAATTGGAGCCTCGCAGTCTTCGCTGCAGCCATAAGACAACTGAAGGCTATCAAAGGGATATGAACTGGACAAGAAGAAATCAAAGTGTCTTCATTTGTAGAGGAAATGACAGTATATATAAGTGACCCTAAAAATTCCACCAGAGCAATGTAGCTGGATACAAAACTAAATTAAAAAAAAAGTCAGTAGCCATCCTACATACAAATCACAAAGGAGCTGAGAAAAAAATCAGGGAAACAACATCCTTCACAATAGCCACAAGTAATATAAAGTCTCTCAGTGTGACTCTAACCAGGCAAATGAAAGACCTGTATCACAAAAAACTTCAGGCTTTTGAAGAAAGAAATTGAAGAAGATAACAGAAGATGGAAAGATCTCCCACGCTCATGGATCAGTAGGATTAACATAATAAAAATGGCCATTTAATCAAAAGCAATCTACAGACTCAATGCAATTCTCATAAAAATTCCAACACAATTCATTACAGACTGTAAAAGAAAAGTATTCAACTTCATATAGAAAAACAAAAACAAAAACAAAAAAAACAAGATAGCTAAGACAATTTGTGCATCTGGAAGTGTCACTACCCCTGATTTCAAGCTCTCCTACAGAGCTATAGTAATAAAAACTGCATGGTATTACCACAGAAACAGACTAGTTGATCAATGGAATCAAACTGAAGACCTAGATGTACATCCACACACCCATGGATATCTGGTTTTTGATAAAGAAGGCAAAATTATACAATGGAAAAAAGACAGCATCTCCAACAAATGGTGCTGGTCTAACTGGATGTCGGCATGTAACATAATGCAAACAGATCCATATTTATCACCCTGCACAAAACTCAAGTCCAAGTGGTCTATCAAAGACCTCAACATAAAGCCAGATAAACTGAACCTGATAGAAGAGAAAGTAGAGAATATTCTCGAACACATTGGCACAGGAGACAACTTCGTGAGCAGAACACAATTAGCACAGGCACTAAAATCAACAATTAATAAATGAGACCTCATGAAATTGAAAAGCTTCTGTAAGTCAAAGGCCACCATCAAAAGGACAAAATGGCAGCCTACAGAACAGGAAAATATTTTCAGCAACTTCACATCTGACAAAGGGCTGATTTCCAAAATATATAAAGAACTCAAGAAACTAGACATCAACAAAACAAATAATCCAACTTAGAAATGGGGTACAAAGCTGGGCGTGGTGGCACACACCTTTAATCCCAACACTAAGGGAGGTAGAGGCAGATGGATCTCTGTGAGTTCGAGGCCAGCCTGGTCTACAAAGGGAGTCTCAGACAGCCAAGGCTGTTACACAGAGAGACCCTGTCTTGAAAAACAAAAAAACAAAAATGTTTAAAAAAAAAAAAAAAAAGGCTGGAGAGATGGCTCAGAGGTTAAGAGCAGCAGCTGCTCTTCCAAAGGTCCAAAGTTCAATTCCCAGTAATGACATGATGGCTCACAACCATCTCTGAGACGGTGCCCTCATCTGGAGTGCAGCTGAACTGAGTAGGGAACAGGAGGAATCAGGTAAGGATAAGATGGAGGGAAAGAGTCCTGGGAGCAACAGCTGGTATTGGGGGACATTTCAGGGGTGAGGTAGAAACCCAGTACAATGGAAACTCCCAGGAATCTACCAGGGTGACCCTGGCTACGACTTCTACCAATGGGAGCTATGGAGCCTAAACCTCACATATCCTTAACCAGGCAAGACTTCCAGTGAAGGGACTGGGACACCAACCCAGCCTCAAAGATGTGCTGTGGTAAATAAAGGTGGCACCGACCTTGAGGGAGTGGCCAACCAAAGACTAGTCCAGCTTGAGACTCATACTACGAAAGGCAGCCCACTCCTGACACTGCCTGGAGGGCCAGGAACCAGAGGCTGGATAGCCCAGGCACCTCGGATAGAACCAAACACGACTGAGGGAAAAAAAAGGCAATAAAATGATTCCTAATGATATTTTGCTATATTTGTAGACAGGAGCCTAGCATGCTCATCCAACAACTGATGGAAACAAATGCAGAGACTCACAGCCAAACATTAGGTGGGAGCTCCAGAAATCCTGTGGAAGAGGGGGAGAAAGAACTGTAGGAGCCAGAGGGGACAAGGACACCACATAAAAATCCACAGAATCAACCAACCTGGGCCCATAAGGGCTCACAGAGACTGAACTGGCAATCAGGCAGCATGCATGGGGCTACCTCCTCCACATATGTAGTTGTGTAGCTTGGTCTTCCTGTGGACTCCTAACAGTGGGAGCAGGGGCTGTCTCTGACTCTTTTGCCTGTTTCTAGGACCCTTTTCCTCCCACTAGTTTGCCTAGTCCAACTTTAATACAAGGCAAGGTACCTAGCCTTCCTTTCTTTCTTTCTTTCTTTCTTTCTTTCTTTCTTTCTTTCTTTCTTTCTGGCAGCTCTCTAACTTTATTTGACACTCAGCAGGTTAGTTCTCGTCCACATTGACCGTCTATAGATTCTTGAATGTGGCAACAGGCACGTAAGTTACCAATGTGTAGAGCTTGTTGGGGGAGTCCTCATCTTCCTTACGCTTTCTGGACAAGCGTACTCGGATACGATACGGAACATTCCTTCTTCCTTTGGCCCAGACAGCTTTGTTGAGCCTGGTGTCTATGCGCACATCTGGGGTCCCCATCTCCCTCATGGCAAATTTCCGAATTTCTTTGGGTGCCCGAGGAGCACGCTTCTGGAAGCCCACTCCACAGATGCGCTTGTGAGTGCTGATGGTGTACTTTCGGGTCACCACCTCGGTGATGGTGGAACGGCCCTTCTTCTTCTCGCCACCCTTCTTTGCGGGAGCCATTCTGTCGGGCTCTCTTTCTTTATTTTTTTTAAAGACAGTGTTTCTGTGTGTGGCCTTGGCTGTCCTGGAACTCACTTTGTAGACCAGGCTGACCTCGACCTAACAATGATCTGCCTGCCTCTGCCTCCCTAGTGCTGGGATTAAAGGCGTGCGCCACCATGCCCAGCTGAGGTGTCTAGTCTTATTGCAACTTGGTATGCCCTGTTTGGTTGATATCCCTGGGATGCCTACCCTTTTCTGAAGGGAAGTGGGGGAGAGATGGATGGGGGTTAGGGGAAAGGTCTGGGGGGAGAGAACTATGATCAGGACGTAATAATATATAAGAGAAAAGTAAACAAACAAATAAATAGAAGAAAAGGTGAAGCTGTTATTGTCACTACAATGGTGATAATCAGTAATAGTTATGGCTAGTAAATGCCAGATACCACAAAGAAAAGAATAACACTAGAGTATTTAATCCTCATACACCCAAAAAGCATCTCCATCAGGCAGATAAGCAAAAGTAAGATCAGAAATGGCTAGTACAAAATGTCTCAGGCCAGGCAGTGGGATGCACGCCTTTAATCCCAGCACTTGAGAGGCAGAGGCAGATGGATCTCTATAAATTCAAGGCCAGCCTGGTCTATAAAGTGAGTTCCAGGACAGCCAAGGCCACACAGAAACCCTGTCTTGAAAAGCCAAAGAAAAACAAACAAACAAAAAAGTTTCAGAACTTATATAGGGAAATACATAAACAATTAGACAGTTAAAACTCTACATAAAAAAAAAAAAAAATCAATCTTTAAAAGTAAGATTACAAGTATTTTTGTAGAGAATAGACTTTTTTTTTTTTTTTTAAAGACAGGGTTTCTCTGTGTAGCCTTGGCTGTCCTGGACTCAATTTGTAGACCAGACTGGCCTCAAACTCACAGCGATCTGCCTGCCTCTGCTTCTGCCTCTGCCTCACGAATGCTGGGATTACAGGCATGTACCACCATGCCCAGCTACCAATAGACATTTTTTAAAAGACTGTTATGTAGCTAAAAATAACTCTAAAGATACAAATAACCTTCTACTTACAGGGAATGGCTCCAGTCCCTCCTGAATCACGAAACCTTCTATAACGTGGGTCAGGATCTGTGGTTTCACAATAGCCTGTGGCGGCTTGTTCTCAAGGCTGGGGGTGCTGCTTGCCAGAGAGGTGGCACTGCCCCTTGTGGAGGCAGCAGGCACTAGGAGCGGTGGTGGGGGCACAGACACGTGCGCGGGGTCTGAAGGAGACTTGATCACTGAAGCACTGACTGAAGCCACAGCAGGCAGCTCCACTTGCTCTGCAAGAAATGGGATTTCATCTTTAGCCATCTGCCCTGTAGAGATGAAGGGCACTCAGGGATGAACACAAGAGAATTTCACATCGTGCTTGCTGTCTCATCCAATCTGTACAGTATCCCCGTCCAACAAACATTCACGGACATGTGCAAGATTACCATCTAAACAGTTTTTTATTGTCCCCACAAAACATGAAAATGCCCTAAATATCATCTCAAGAGTAATTACAAAAATAGCCAGCTGAGTTTTTATCTGCTTTTAAGCTACAGAGATAATAAATACCTCACATTCCTTTCTATTCCTCATGACACAGATGGACATATATTCACTTAAGAAATTCAAAAGGACCCAGAAACCAACAGAATAAGTAGGATTCCTATGGCTTGGATAGTTACATACATAGCTGTAACTTCAAAGCAGTTAGAGCTTCTGGATTCTCTCACAAGGCTTTTGCTTTCTTTCAGCTTCTGTGTCGCTGTGTGCTGACAGGAAATGCTGCAGCACCTGGCACTGAGGATGTCTGATGGATGGAGGTTCCCACCCACCAGTAGCACCAGCCCTTGACTGTTGGTGCTACAGGAGAGAAGTGAAGCAGCTAACATCTCGGCATATTAACAAGAATAGATTTCTACAGAAAACAGAAGGCATGTGTGCAAGGACATTCACTGAGCACTCGGGTGTCTGTGTCATGTTCAATGCTTTCATGCTGTATCCCCTTTAATGTACAAGTAGCCTATGGGAGGTCAATGCTATCACCTCTGTCACACAGGAGAACCAACACACAGGTAGACTAACTTCCTTGTCTTAATGGCACACCACAAGTAGGCACTGAAACTGGGGCACTACTGTCCCAGACAGTGATGCTAGAGCACACCTGAACTCTTCTCCACCAACAGTGTACAAAGGACTGACACAGCTGGGCGGTGGTGGTGCACACTTTTAATCCCAGCAGTCAGAGCAGAGACCAGCTTGGTCTGTCTACAGAACGAGTTCCAAGACAGTCAGGGATACACAGAGAACCCCTATCTCAAACAAAGAAAGCAAAGAAACTAACAAAAAGACTGATACCATCAGTTAATGATGCTAAAAATATAGCCCTTGTGTAGAAAATAAGAATAGTCTTCCTAAAAAACAAAAAACCTCAGCTGAGAAAGCAGTGTAGTAGGGACTGGGTTATAGGTCAGTGGAAAATGCATGAATAGCAAGCACAAGGTGCTGCACCACAGAATACATATTCAAATTCAAAATAAAGAAATGAAAACAAAATGCTCAAGCTTAGCAAGACCAAGGTAATTAATGTCCTGTAGCTTTCACCAACACTCTTATAGCCATAATAAAGTAACCTATCTTTACAAAGACAAAACACTGAAACACATGTTTAATGCCATATAATTGGCCAGTCCTGGTGGTGCGCATCTTTAATCCTAGCACCTAAGAAGCAGAAGGCAACACTCTGAGAGTTCCAGGACAGGGAAGGTTACAGAATGAGACTGTGTCTCAAAAACAAACCAACCCCTATGCACAAATAAACCCAAAACTACATAAGTGTTACTAACCTAAGAAAGGAGGGGGCAAACACAGAGAGAGGAGCTGGGCACGGTGGCACACACCTGTGATCCCAGCATCTGGGAGGCAAAGACAGACAGATCGCTGTGAGTTCAAGGCCAGCCTGGTCTACAAAGCAAGTCCAGGACAGCCAGGGCTACAGAGAAACCCTGTCTCGAATAACCAATAGAGACGGGGGAGTCGGGGGTTGTAGGGAGGGGCAAGAAAAGAAATACAGCCACAAAACTGTAACTTGCTAATGTCTGTGAATATATGCACAACTGTTCACACACATTATCATGCAGGAATACTACACCCATGTCAAATCATCACATATGATGAGACAAAAGACAAAAACAAAAACTATGAGGAATAGCTGTCTTTTTAAAATTTATTTATGTCAGCAGATCATATTATAGATGGTCATGACCATCATGTGGTTTCTGGGAATTGAACTCAGGTCCTCTGGAACTCAAGCCAGTGTTCTTAAACACTGAGCCAACTTACCAGCCCTAAAAGTCATTTTTCTATAGAAAAAAAGAAATCTACGAATAACTAAAATTAAATTCTAAATAGTCCTTAAAGATTTAAAGACATTTTCTTGCTTAATAAATACAAAACTGCATGCTATAGGTTAAGTGGACATTCCAGAATTCCTGTGCTGGAAACTTAGTGCTCAATGCAAGTGTTGAGAAGCAGAGCTTTATGGACACATTTCTATCGTGCAGGAACTGTGGAGGATGCTCACGCTCCCATTGGCGTGATGCTCCTGCCGTGTCATAGCTCAGCAGGAAGGTGTAGCCAGATGCAGCACCTTCATCTTATAATTCTCACACTCTAGAAACACAAGCCAAATGTGCCTCTCTTCAGTATAAATTCCTAAGTCTATGGTCTCGTTCTTCATTGAGATGATGCTTGTTCCATAACCTAGGCTGATGTCAAGCTCTAGATAAACTTCCTCAGTCTCCTGAGCGCTGGTGCTACAGGCGTATTTCACCATAGCCAGCCCAAGTCCACAAAATGGTCTAAGACATTAGATTAAGTATATTTTTTCCGGGCTGGAGAAATGGCTCAGAGGTTAAGAGCACTGTCTGTTCTTCCAAAGGTCCTGAGTTCGATTCCCAGCAACCACATGGTAGTTCACAACCATCTATAATGAGATCTAACCTTTTCTGGCTTGCAAGCACACATGCAGTCAAAATGCTGTATACATAATAAACAAATATGAATCTTTTTTTAAAAAGTATATTTTTCCAGAAAATACTGCTCAGTGTTTATCTGAATTAATCTATATATCGTGTGTATAATAAAGTCCTTGAGTTGTGTTAAAAATAGATCTGTAAGTTACTGACTTCTTAAGAACCTAATATCTATTATTTGACAATTTATAAGAAACTAAAAAAGCCAGGCATGGTGGCATACAACTTTAATCTAGCACTCAGGGAGACAGAGGCAGGCAGATCACTGTGAGTTCGAGGCGAGCCTGGTCTACAAAATGAGTCCAGGATAGCCAAGGCTACACAGAGAAACCCTGTCTCAAAACCCCCCCCCAAAAAAAAACCAAAAAAAAAAGAGCGAGAGAAAGAAAAACAAAACCAAAATAAGCTATTAAAAACCAAAGCATGAACAACACTGGCATTTTACAACTACTGTACTGTCCTCTGGGCAGCTCTAAGACTTTGAAATATGTTACTGAATTGTTTATAGGTTCACACCGTGCTGTGAATTTGTCCTACCTTTTCTACATGGAAACCTTTAAAGATTTTTACAGATTTTTTTTTTTTTTTTTTACAGATTTATAAAAGCTGAATCATGGATGGAAGCAAGTCTATTTTCTTAGGATTTATTTTTATTTCTATTTACGTGGATGTGGGTGTGTGCCGAGTGTGTCCAGTGACGGTGGAGGCCAGAAGAGGGCATCAGACCCTGGAAACTGGAGTTCCAAGCTACTATGTCAACTCTGAGGAGCAAACTCAGATCCTCCGCAAGAGCAGCAAGGGCTTTTAACCACGGAGCATCTCTCCAGCCCCCATCAAGTCTACTTTTACAAGTTAGTTGGCTTCCTCATTTGACAAGTTACTATAAATATCTCTTTTACTTCCCACTTCCACATACCACAGAAGAACGAAGTAAAGTGTCTACACTGTACCTGGTAACATCCAGAAAGACAGGCTGGACAGGGTCACAGACAACACACGAGGCAAACCTGCGTGCCAACATTTCAGAGCCGTTCACACTTGGGTTAGCAGTAAAAGCCGATTTGTAATTAAAGCAGAATCACAATCATGTTTATTATTCAAACAAGCTGATATTCTTACTTTTGAGTCAAAACTTTAGGACACATGCAGCAACACAAATACTTTCAGAATAAAGGAACTGCTCACACTGGCTGGAAATGTAGGTCAGCAGTGGAGCATACTAGCATGCCTAAGCACTACTAAATAAATAAATAAATAAATAAATAAATAAATAAAAAATAAAAAGCAAAAATACCCAGGCATGGTGGCATACACCTTAAACCCAGAACTCTGAAGGCAAGAGGTAAGTGGATTTCTGTGAATTCAAGGCCAGCCTTACGTCCATAGCAAGTCTCAGGCCAGCCAACACTACATAAAGAATCTCTGTTTTAAAACAAAAAAGAACAAGAAAAGAAAGGAAACAATAGAAAGATTTTAAAACAAATACAACAAAAAACCAAATATTTGAGACTGTTGGTGGTCTCACGTG
Organism: Acomys percivali; assembly: GCA_907169655.1. Taxonomy (NCBI): domain Eukaryota; kingdom Metazoa; phylum Chordata; class Mammalia; order Rodentia; family Muridae; genus Acomys; species Acomys percivali. The sequence goes on along the minus strand of OU015751.1, from coordinate 69,346,921 downwards.
TAGCCTAAGCTGGCTTCAAACAACTCTGGTTGGCCCTGAGCTCATGAGCCTCCTACCTCAGCCTCCTAAGTACTGAGATTACATGTGTGCACAGCATCCCTGGCACTGTCGTCAGGACTTTGGAAAATGTATCACTAGGTAGCCTAATGATCTGGTGTTCTCTGTGTAAGACGGGCTGGCCTGGAACTCAGAGAGGCCTGCCCCTGTCTCCTGACTGATGGTATTAGAGGTATGCACTACCATACCCAGCACATTTTCTATTTTCAAGAGAGAAAAGAGAAGAAAGCTGGTTTCCCGGATTTCCCTTTAGCAAATAAGCTTCAGAAACTGAGGGAAACAGAAGCAGGCTGAAAAGGGAAAAGGCAGGCAGGTGCTGCTCGGCAGCAGCCCTCCTCAGGGCCCCTGCAGCTGGCCTCCATGTTTGTTCTTAACTGAGGGCCAGTCATCAAAAAACAACCGTGGCCACTAAGCTTGTCCTCTAAGCTTGGGCCAATACTGGTAATTCTCTAGGTCAAAACCTAAGAACCATGCATACTAAAGAAACCCGGAAAGCACTTACTTGGAATCCTCAACAAGTATGAGGAATACCCAGTACAACTTCAGAGTGCTTTTTAACCTTGGGAAGCCCACACACCTCAGTGCACGTGCAGAGCTCAGAGGGTAAGTGCCGAGGGGCTGGTTCTCACCTTCCACCTTGTGTAAGGCAGGATCTCAGTTTCTGCAGCTGCACGGGACACTACAGGCTACATGGCCCACAAGCTTCTAGGCAACTCTCCGGTCTCTGCCCACCATCTCACCATGGGAGTGCTATGATTACAGGTGTGACCTATGGCACCCAGCTTTCTATATGGTTTACAAGAATCTGAACTAGGGTCACCAGACTTGCATGACAAGCACTTTTAACCAATGAGCCGTTTCTGACACGCACCCCTCCTCCTTTTGGAGAGGGGGGCGGTACAAGAGCTAGTGTAGCATAGGCGGGCCTCAAACGGAGCCAAGGTGGTCTTCCTTCCTTCACCCCCAAATGCCGAGACTACAGGCACTTGCCATCACAGCTGGAGACACTTTATGTACTGCTAGGGCCACGGCTTGCTTTGTGCATGCTAGACAACTCAATCAAATGAATTACCTACCCAGCTGCTAATGTCATTTCCTGATAGTTTGATTAACACTGAGTGTGAGTGTGTGTGTGTGCTCACGCTTACGCACACATTTGTGCATGCAAGCACATCCATGAAAACACGTGTGACAGGTAGAGGACACCCCTGAATGTTGGTCTCTGTCATCGTCTTCTTTCTAGACAGAGTAATTTTTGCTGCTTGCTGGTACACACACGAGACTAGCTGGCTCACAAGTTTCTGGGTACTCTCCTGTCTCAGCTCTCCTCGCACTGTGGACACACTGGGCCTGTGCCTGGCTTTCTGTGGACTCTGGGTTTTAGCTTAGGTGCTGATGCTTGAGCAGCCTTTCTCAGCCCTGCTCTAATTGTTAAGCTAGAAACAGCTAACACAGAACCGTCAACAAGTGCATGAGGCATAGCTGATAAGCCACTGATAGTTATAATGCTTGTTTCTTTGGGTGGTGCTAAAAGTTTTTATAGAAAAAAAAAAAAATAACTTGCACTGCTTTACAAGAATTTTCCAAGAAAACAAGCAATTTATATTTATTACTTAATAAAACAATATTCTTTATATATTTAATTTTTTAATATAATCTACTTTTTGCTATAGTTAATAAGAGTAACACAGAAGTTTAATTGCATTTCTAATAAAAATAATTCCTATTACTGACATCTGTCAGATAGAATCTTCTCTATATTTTCTATTGCCTCACCTAACAAAGGATGCTCAGATGTCAAATCCTCCCCTCTCCCCACAGTTATAGCTGCTGGAGACAGAGTGGGTGGTGGTGGTGTTCTGTCCATCCCTGCACACTCGTCCGACTCCTCTGGCATCTCCTCCTCACACACATCTTCCACTTGGTAAACCTGCAATGACAAGCCAGGCTGCCTTGAAATATTTCCAAAAATACATTTCATGAGGTATTCGAGTTTTGGAAATTTTAATTCTAGGTCTCCTAAATGTAAAAAGCAAAGCAAAGGACTACACTAACAAGTTGAAAGCTTTGAAACTGCAAATCGAGATGCTTTACAACAGCAGTGTGTCTGAGAACACGCTGGCGGGCAGTTCGGCAAGCCGCTCATCACCCAGCTTCCCAAATGATAACGGCCACATCTGAACACCTGCGATGGTTGTGAGCCACCACGTGGGTGCTGGGAACTGAACTCAGGACCTCTGGAAGAGCAGCCAGTGCTCTCAACCTCTGAGCTATCTCTCCAGCCCCTCAAATAACTATTTTAAAAACAACTGCTTCTGTTCATTTCTACCTGCCATGAATCAAAATAGGTGTTAGTGTGTTTTACAGACACTCTAAGTAAATTTCCAAAATAATATATATCAGGCCAATATATTGCCAAGGAAATTCTATACAAGATTATTCATGTTATTAAAGACTAAATTATAAAAATTGCTGTGTATGAAACCACAAGAAAGTCAGCAGTAATATTTTTATTCCCTCTCTGTTCTACTCAAGAATCAAATGCATTCTTACAAGCTAGTAGAATATGTGCAGAAAACATTTTCTTTAAAACAGTACACACACTCTCATCTATATAGGTCTATTTCTGGCTCCCATGGGGAAGGTTTAGCCCCTTTTATCCAACTGTGACAGTTTTACTGAAGGACTGTGACATCAAAACCACAGACGAGGAGCCATGTAATTAACAAAATTACTCAATTGACCTTTTATTAAACTTGAGGGTTAAATTTCAAAGCAACTCCAAAAATTAGTAGAAGTCCTTTGTTTGCTACTTATGAAAGATGACCGTCTACTAGCAGAAAGCTGTGAAGCAGCCCTTTCCTTTCATGTGTCAAAGCTTTCGCTTAAATTTACACAGATAGAGAGTTGGGTTTTTTTTTTTTAAGATTTCTTGACTAATTAAAATTGTAATAAATCTTAACAAAAATAAAAAAGAACATTCACAAAATAACTCTAAGTGGCATCTACTATTACATTTTTAGTTAAATTGTTGGAAAAAACTTTGATAATTTTAGGTGTCTAGAATGTAACATGAAAATAATCAAGATTTCTGAATCATCATAAGCCATGTAAAGTACTATCAAGTTTCATTTATGACGATATATGTAAAAAGTAATACTAGTTTTAAAAAAAAGAAAGAAACAATAAACTCTGAGCATCTACTTAGAATGGTGTAAAACATCCATCCAGGAATGGTGGCACCACCCCACAGCGAGCCTTAGCACAGAGAAGGCTGAGACAGAGTACTGAGTTCAAGACCAGCCTGGGTGCATAGCAAGACCCATGTAAGCAACAGCAAAAAGAATTAAACATCATTTTTGCAACAATAACAAAAAATCTTTCTAAAATCTCACTAGAGTCATTTTATGTTTAACATGGCATTTGAGCGTGATTTCCAAGTCAGGTACAAAATGGTCACCTTTTTTTTGTAAGAAATTTTTTCACAACCCAGAAGCTAGAAAACTGTTTGAACAAGAGCCTCCTATCACAGGCGGAAGCAGCCACTGCTGCTGTACACTGCGCAGCTGACAGTCACTAGCATCTGTCATGTGACAGCAATATTTAAAAGAGGGTCATATTCAGCACAGAATCCAATCGCTGCCCCCATGCCTATGGGTTAGCAAAGAAAACAGCTGCCAGAAATAAGACGAAGAAACCTCTCTGGCTCCTAGCAGCTGAGTGTGCGCTCATGAGAGCTGGCCAGGGCAGCTGGACAACTGGCTTGTATAGCCAGTTCGACTTAAGCATTATGTTCCCCTTAAAAGACAACAGCTTCCTACAGCGAGCATCACCTACGAAGCCGCTAAAGCTCTGCCTCACTCTTGGCACCCCCATATGCGGCTCAACAGCTGCTTGTAGTATCTCTTAAGGAACCAAGGTTTGGCCATCAACAGAATCCTGGTTTTTGGAAAGTATTTTTTAAAAAAGAAATGGTCATAAATGAATAGTATTGTCTTTTCAAATTTATCCATCAAGAAACACTATAAAATACATTTAATTCTTAAGATGAGGTTAAATATAGAGATCTCAGCTGGGTGTAGTGGCGCACGCCTTTAATTTCAGCACTCGGGAGGCAGAGGCAGGTGAAATCTCTGTGAGTTCGAGGCCAGCCTGGTCTACAAAGGGAGTCCAGGACAGCCAGGGCTACACAAAGAAACCCTGTCTCAAAATAAATAAATAGATAAATAAATAGATCTTTTTTATAATCTCCCACAAAGAGGAAAGCAGGTTAACAGATAAATAAAGTAGGCAAAAGGAATTTCTCACACATATCTGGCACAATCAGCACAAAAAAACATCTAAATGCAACAACTAAAATATCGAGAACGGCAGTAATTGGAAGTTTTACTCGCAAGATCATTACAAAACTTGCACAAGTTCGATTCAGCTCATAACTATAACTAGTCTAAACATAACGGGGACCGCCAAACTTACCTCAGTAAAGTCCATATTCCCATCTGTCTCCCTTTCCTAAATAAACTGAGGGACATTTGTTTATTAGTTCTAAATCATCTACCCTCAACATATCTTATTTATACCTAAATCTCAACTTTAAAAAACAAACTTTTTATAGAAATATCTTTTTGAAAACATACTGGTTTAGTTTGTTTGATAAGTCACCTTTTTCTTTCAAATTCTCATATAGTGTTGGAAAGAAATATAGCTGTATTTAAGTACTTGAAATAATCAAGGGTGGAAAAGGTGTTTTGATGGAAAAAAATTTAATCACAACAACAACAAAACAGCATGCTTAGTCAACAGCTGCTGTGAAAAGAATCAAAAGGAAACTGGTACAAAGACAGACAGCAGGCCCTGTGGTCACACGGTAACAGAGGAACCTCCCAGAAATGGCAGTGGCCTTGTGTTTAAAACAGAAAGCAAAATCAGCAAAACAGAGCCAATACTACTTATGACATAATATTTAAATATTTAAAGTGTTGGGTTTGGTTTTGTTTTTAATTGTTTTGGGATTTTGGTTTTTGGGTTTTTTTGTTTGGTTGGTTGGTTAGTTGATTGGTTGTTGTTGTTATTTTTGGGTGGGGGGTGTTTTGGTTTTGCTTTTGGTTTTGTGGCATTTCTACACTAAATATGTTGATCTGAAGTTCTCTTATGAGAAAATACATTTTAAAAACATATGGAATGTAGAACTTCTATTTTTTACTAAATGAAAAAAAAAAGATACTGAATTAAACGGTGAGAAGATTAGATTAAATTAAATTTGATTCCTTCGAAGGTACCATATTTTTCTAAACTTTTGCTTTTTGTGTTTTTGTTTTGGCAGTACTAGGGATTGAACCATGCTAAATAGGCACTCTCCCACTGAGCTACACCCTCAATACAGAACGTGCTGTAAGTGCTCTAAAAACCCATTAAGAGAAAGTGCAGAGGCGTAAGTAACTGGCAAGCTGGTCCAACACTGTTGCTTCTCTTGGGCTCTGGCTTCCCGGGTAATCGCAGGTAGGACGGAGCAGTTCTGAGCCCATCAAGATCAAGGACAACAAACTGTAACCCTGAGTCCTGAGAGCCAAAGCCTCCCTTCCTTCTGAGATCACTGCTAACACATCTGCTCCAGGGACTCTGCAGTCAAGCTGCTCTGGCCCTCACGCGCCCTCCAGGGTGCTCCAGCTTCCCAGGAACTGGGGGATGAGGGCATGGAACCATGTCTGATTTGCAGTGATTTTTCAAAATCTGACACAAAACTTCCTTTTAGAAAAATTCCTTTTCTCAGTAAGAAATTGAATTTGGTCATCTGATTAAACTCATAAAGACCTTATTTCAATTTTCACATAAACCACTTTATAAATTTTAGTAAGTCCTTCAGAGAAAATTTTTAAAAAGAAGAATATTTTGAAGCCTTTGCAGGCATCACACGACCCTTTCCAGGGTTCGTTCTGATACACTCCACTGAACCCCAACAGCTCAGGCTCTTCCTCTTGCATGTATTACATCTCTCTCGTTCTCAGTATCAAAGGCAGAGACTCAGGCTTAGCGTTTTAACCGAAAGATAACTTGAGTACATATTTTCTCTTAGTAGATAGAAAATTTTTAAAGTCAGTTTTTTTTTTTTTGCAAAGTTCAACATTACCCTAGAATAAATTATTTTTTACAAGTTTAATTACAAAACATACTTTATTCAAAAAAAGTTGTATCATATAATCATACCTCTTCCATGAAAGAAAAGCTGCTCAAGGCCCAGGACTTCCAATGCGTACAACTAAGAGGCTAGCTAGATAGACCATGCGTTTAAGAACATACAAGCCAACAGAAGGGATCTATGAAGGATAATCACCTTAAGAGAAAAAACTTTGTGCAGATGACACTGGTTCAAATGTATTCCCTTGGGGAAAAAAAATCAACTCTGTAAAGATAGCAGATGGATTTGTTTAAATAGTAATAAAATTAACGAGGGACTTTAACAACCATCACATATTTAAAGCATGCAACCACACTACAACAAACGACATTTTTTTCTTTTGCCCACACAATACATTGTCAGAATACTGACGTGGGAAAAAGGCAAGCTTTAAGAATCATAGGTATTTAGACTCAGCAGTGCAGCACCGTGTGGGAGAAACAGCTTTACATTCAGTTGAGCAAGAAAATCAAAGAGCTGCCGAGGGCTTACCACTGGTGCATCAACAGGTGCTGGCGGCTGTACTTGAAGATTTACCGCAACAGTCTGTGGAGGAGGAAGAGTCTGAAATGGCAACTGGACCAAAGCTTCTGCGGCAGGTAGCTCCTCTTCTGACACCAAAGCATTCTGCACCAAAACCTGGCCCTGGGATAGAATTTCAGGCTGCACTTGTAAAGACTGCATAGACTGCAAGGGCAGTGGTGGGATCTGAGCTGGAGGAGATGTCGACATCTGTGGAGGGGTTGCGATTGGAATTGGGGGTGACTGTAGGGCTGAATATTGCTGGTGTGTTGTTGGGGAGACAATCTGCTGACCAGGGGACATCAAGGCAGACTGCTGGACGGGGCCAATGTGTACCACAGGGGATGCTGGAAGTGGAAGATGGGATGGAAGAGCCAGCTGTGCTGTGGGCTGTACCTGATCAGCAGCAGCAGCCTGCTGCAAACTTGGGCCTGTCTGAAGAGCTGAAGACACAAGAGGGTGAGGCTGGATAAGTGCCTGTGGATGGATAATGATAGTAGGGGACTGGCTTGGGGAATGAGGCGGAGGAGGAGACACCACTACAGACTGCTGTGCCGACTGTGCCTGATTAGGTGACACAGTTAAAGGAGGGGGATGGCTCTGAATTGGGGAGCAATGCTGTGACTGGGCACTACTGGGAGCTGGAGAAAGGCCATGGTTTGGGAGTGGGATACAGTGCTGGGAAGGGGGTGGATCTTGAGTTGGACTCTGAAGGGTGATTGGCTGAATCTGCTGTTGCTGCTGTTGTAGTACCAGCTGATGGTGGGAAACCTTAGGAGGAGGTGAGTGCAGAGGAATCTGTTGATGTTTGATTAGAGCATGAGGCTGAACTGGAGAATATGAAGCTGTGAGAGAGAAAAATGACAGTTAGTACTGACTTCAAATCAAGGTCGGTTTACATAAACCTAAGGGGTAGCGTCTTCATATCAGTCACAGTCACTGTAGTCCATTACACTGCAGTCTTAGGAACGACCAATGTGAAGTATTTTCCTTGCGAGGCTAAAAACGCCGGGCAAAATCAGCTACCCGAGGGACCCTGAGGAAAGCAGTCTAGTCACATATGCACAGCTTCGCCTGCTCTGCGCTTCCAGCCGCCAGAGCAGCTTCCTTGGCAGTTAGCACTGGGGTCTCAATCAACAAGTACAGTGCACACAAGGTGACTTCAAGCATGTCTCAAACTAATAGCAGAATCAGTTAGCTAGAAAGCTTCCCAAGTAAGCATTTCAGCTCTGATGAAGTCTTTATTAGCTGATCTGAGAGACAGTTATTTCACATAAAACTCCAATTCATCAGAATACATGGCTGAATCTTGTAGTGTACCGGCCATTCCATATCTAATGAGCAATCACTTTCTTGCAAGGAATCAAAGAATGAGACCATGCTACCTAACTAAGGGGTGGTGCTTATCCCTTTCCACTCAACGGAAACCCCAGAGTGAGTTAATTACATGGTATGGTTGTATGGTACTAGATGGCAGTGCTTGGCATGAGACATTCCCACAGAGGTGCTCACATCAGGGATCCGTCTAAACAGGGACGGCCCTCCATTGTGATTGGTTCCCACTCTGATGCCTCTTTACAGGGCAGAAGCCAATGAAATCCTCCCTACCCACAACTGAAAACTGAATGCCCTGGAAGATAAAATGAAATGATCGCCTAACACCACACAAACACTGTGCACATCTAAGCTGGGTATGGCAGGCACACCTTTAATCCCAGCACTCAGAAGGCAAAGGCGAGTCTATAAAGTGCGTTCAGGCCTTGCATTAATACTTGTACAACAGCTGTGGGGTATGTAGCAGTTATCCCCCTGTCAGATAGAGAAACAGACCTTTTGGCCTCCACTAAAAATAAAAGAAAGTTATAACTTAATTTTATCAACTTTTCCAAATACCTTTTAATTTTGTGTGTGTGTGTGTGTGTGTGTGTGTGTGTGTGGCGTTGAGAGGGCCTGCATCGGCATCAAGCCTCCCTGGAGCTGGAGTCTCAGGCAGCTGCAAACCATCCAGCATGGGTCCTGGGAACACATCTGCACTCCTTGCAAGAGCAGCAATAACTCCTAAGTGCCGAGTGTTCCCCTAGCCTCACAGGCATCGTAGTTGGGAGCAGAGATAGTACATCCACTACAACAGCTCCTGTGACCTCGGTAAGCAACCTGCCATTGTAGTAGGGAACAGTCTACTTCTCATCTAAGTTAAGTCAGAGAGTGTAGGAACAAGTCCTAGAGTACAGATGAGGTCTATGAGCAAGGAAAGGTGATAATTTCTAGAAAACTGTTGGTTTTCTAGAAACCTATTGGTTAATTTCTCTGACTTTAATGAACACTTAATTATTGTCAGAGTGGCCTAATATTTGACAGATTGACTGACATGATATCTCTCATTATTTATAATACTGTGTAATTTCATTCAATAATTTTACAACCTCATTACATAGCTATGGTACTAAGCTAATGCAATATATGACCAATTAACTAAGACCACCGATCAAAGACAGCAGCACTGAGTCTGCCACAGCCACAAATCCTGAGCCGAGGGCTGCTATAAACTATTTGTTCCCCTTTCCCCAAATTCACACGATGAAGCCATAGAGGTGAGAGGCTAGGAAATTAACATCATGTGGGATCCTGGAAGTGAGCTTGTCACATGGCAGAGATTTGTATACAAATAAAAAGAGATCCAGGGCTGATGATAGGGCTCAACAGATAAAGGCACTTGATGCCAAGCCTGATGACCTAAGAAAAGGAAAGAACCAACTCCAAGCTATCCTCTGACCTGGACACGTACTCTGTGACACGCCCAGGCCCCCATGCTACCCTCACACAGAATGAGTAAGCACTCCCCTAACACTGATTTCTAAAGACTTATCAGAGAGCTCCCCTCCACCACTGTGCACTCAGAAGTACATGTCACAGCAAAGAGAAACAAAGGCGAAAAAGACCATCCTCATCAGAAACTGGGCATTGCCAGACTCTGACCTGGGACTTTCAGGGTACCTACTCTGTAACATTTCATGGTGGCGCTAGACCAAACCAGTAGAGGACCCTTTCACTGAGTGTTGAATTAATGTCTAGAGAAGAAAAAGAAAAAACTGCTCAAGTTTTTTCAGCTGTAACACATTAATATCATATGATTTCTAGTAAATATGTGATAGAGATGAACTTTTACCTTTATATATTAAAAACAGAACTATCAGAATTGTAAGTCAGGCATAGTGGAAGACTGAGGCAAGAGAGCTGTCATGAATTCAAGGCCAGCCTCAAGTACTATCTTATAGATAGATAGATAGATAGATAGATAGATAGATAGATGACAGACAGACAGATAAAATTACTAACAAGTGAAAGCTCTTTCCCTCAAGTAGAAATGATAAAGAAATCAAGTTATTTTTACACTCTAAAAATAAATGCAAGAAAAAGGTAGCCATGTCCATTATAGAACTATTAGGCAGCTACATTAGAATATAAATAGAGGGTTTGGTCTTTTTCTCTACTTAAAATGGCTATTGTCACAGTTCTAGCTAAGACAAAGAAAAAGAGGGCAGGCTCACAGCGCGGCCCTTGACCAGTCACTTAAGGGTTAGGAGGCCAATGCTGCTGCACACTGACTAACAACCCTGGCAGGGCACTACTTTGAATGCTGTGCAAAACTCAGTTGTCTGGCCTAAGAGACAACACAGACCAGGACATAGATATTTATAAACTAAGAAGACTCATTCGTAACACTCCGAACCACTGTGATAGCTGAACCATGCTAACGGGAAAGACCGTGGGAAACTGGGCGGCTGATCCATCAAACATAAACCTGGCTACCTTTTACAGGCAAATGAATGTGAGGCACAACTTAGTGCTATTAACATGAAAAGGTGAATTTGAAAGAAGATGAAAAGACCTAGTAAAGCAGAGCGCTGGCGAGCAGTGCCTACTCCAGCAGACACGCTGTCTGGCAAAGATGCACACAGACAAGGACTGTTGGCAAAGTTCTGAGTAAGGAGACATCTTCAGCAGAGGCTGAAGCAAAGGAGCACTACCACAGAAGAAACATGACAAGAAGCTGAAGGCTGTGACTGCACATCGGAGCGCTTGTGCAGCACGCGTGTGAGCCTCTATACTCAAGCCCCAGAAACACAGAGAAAGCAGTCTACGGGGGGAAAGAAGGAGATTTCAATAGTAGAGAACTAGAGGCAGGAAGCTCACTCTGGAAGGTCCCAAGATTTCCAGTTTAAGAACAGTGAGGTAACTGGGCGAGGTGGCACACCACTCTGAACCCGACACTCGGGGAGGCAGCGGCAGGCAGCTCTCTGTAAGCCTGAGAGCAGCCTGATCTACAAAGCGAGTCCAGGAAAGCTAGGGCCACACAGCAAAACCCTGTCATGAGAAAAGGACCATGAAGCCGGGCTACCTGCAGGAGACCCTGACAGACTGGTGAGAATGGAAAGAGGTGATTCCTTGACAAGCCTCTCCCGGATGACATCCCACACGGGCAGTGGCAGATGTGGACTTAAGAAAATAATGTCCTTATTTGCACAATCTTTTGTTTTAAAAAAGCAACAAACTTTTCCCGCTAATGACTTAAATAAAATACACTTAGTTTTTCACTACAGTCTTAAAAATATGTTCCACTAAACCTAAGGCATTCTTTTTTTTTAAAGCTAAAAGGTTGTATTAATATAAAAAGAGACCAGCATATCATAAACATGAAAGTCCATCTTTTCTGCTGTTATAATTTCTTTCCGCTACTAGGCTTTCTGAATATTTTTCCAAGCTACTTAGTGAGGTCTTCTTTAGCTTACAAACACCCTCATTTTAAAATGTTTTTAAGTTGTCAGTCTTACTTAAGTAGTGGGCATCCTTTGTTTTCCGTCTGCTAAGAAAACAAGTAAGACAGCTATTTTCAATGAACATTTATCCCACCTGGTGCTATTAATTGGTGAATGCTTGATGTCCGAGTGACAGCTGTGCTTCGAGATTCCAGACTTGGGCTTCCTCCCTTCTTGCTCTCTGGAGAAGGGTCTCGTTGGCTGACTTTAGAACTGGTCACTGTTGTTTTATTATGGCAAATTGTCAATGATTGAGTCTGACCAGTGCTTTTTGGTGGGCCATTCTGTGAGCTAGATAAGACACCCAGCTTCTGGCTGCGTAATGTTAAATTCTGAACCTAAGAACCACATAATAAAAAGTAAAGATGAGAACAGATGGCTTTAGCTGATACGGCAGTCATTACAATAATAATAGCAATTAATATTGTGCCTCCTACCTGAGGAGGCCCAAGCTCCTGAGACAGCAGACTAAGCCTAAGGGAAGGAGAGCCACAGGCTAAGTGAGCATATCTTAAATGGTATGTGGAGGGTTAAAGACTACAGTGGGCGGGTACACCATTGTGAGTGAAGATCCATCAGGAGGATGGGAAGGATGCCAGGAACTAAATGAAAACCAAACAAATACTGAGGGGAGGGCTGATGGCAAATGAACTATAAAAATGAGAGAATGGCTCTGGAACACACTGCATTAACAGTGCCTAACTCTAAATGTGTTAGGGCAATAGTGCTGCAAGACACTTGACACATCTAACCATCTACTCCATTGTGACACTAAGGAGAAGCATTTTCAGAAAACTTTAAGTTGTGTTACTGACCACGCCTTGCCTTTGAGAAATGGCTTCTTTGAGCTGAAATATTATGCACAGCTCTGAAATGGGTCTGTGTGGAGCCCTGCATGAACAGGAGTCACTGTACACACTGTAAGCTAACAGGAGTGCCCTACTTCACCTCATTTGAGCCTCTCCAAAGAGCAAAGCAGAAAATGCCTTGCCAAGAGCTGCATAGTTCTACCTATCTGGAACATGCACCTGATACATTAGTGCTAGCAGTGCTCGGTCCTCAGAGGCTCAAAGGAGGTCCCAGCGCGATGAAGCTAAGGACATGCCGCTGCCTTCTAACTTCCTCGGCTGCAGTGCACTGACTCTACAATACACCTTAGCTGGTGCTCAAGGCTACACTCCCTGCCCAAATGCCAACACAGCGTCAACAGAAGGCAAATAAATGTTCACGCCAGACAAGTTTCAATCAATTCTTTAGCTACTGCTAATTTGTGGAAATGAAGTGCTTCCTAATTCAGCCCCCCCAAAACACACGTATATTGAAAGTTTGGTTCCAAGCACAGGGGGTTCTCAGAGGTAGCATTTTTGAATAGTGACAGATAAGGACTCCATCAATGGTTTAATTAGCAAATGAACTTAAACTGTGAATAGACTATTAGGAGGTGTGGGTCTACAGAACAGGAAAGTGGTCTGAGGAAGGTGGGGATTTGTGTCCCTGGTCCCTTCCTCTTACCTTCTCTGCCTGTCAGCCAAGAAGTAAACAACTAGGCTCTATGTCAGCCAAGAAGTAAACAACTAGGCTCTATGTCAGCCAAGAAGTAAACAACTAGGCTCTATCACACTCTCCAGCCATGACAGTCTGCCTCCATGCCCACACACTCCTGCCATGACACTCTGCCTCCATGCCCACACACTCCTGCCATGACAGTCTGCCTCCATGCCCACACACTCCTGCCATGACACTCTGCCTCCATGCTCACACACTCCTGCCATGACACTCTGCCTCCATGCCCACACACTCCTGCCATGACAGTCTGCCTCTATGGGCCCAGAAAAGAACAGCAAGAAATGTGAACTGAAACCACAGGCCAAAACAAATTTCCCTTGTCTTAAATTGGTTCTCCTTGATTATTTGTCATGGCAACAAAAACTGACTAATATAACCACCTGAAAAACTTTCTCCATGAGATCACACTAAGTATCTTCTCAGATTTCCTCACATATATTAATATGTGTCAGTAAATATTAATAGCCACTATTATTAATGTTTCATGCCAAAAGTAAAATGTACTGTATTCCTTGGGTCGCCACTCAAAAGCTCACAACGTAGGCCCAAAATACACAGAGCCCACTTATCCAGTCTACAATTCTTTTTCTTTTTTTCTTTTTTGGTTTTTGTCTTGTTTTTGTTTGTTTGTTTGTTTGTTTGTTTTAATTCACTATTCTGCCTGCAGGCCAGAAGAGAGCAACAGATCTCATGTCTAGATGGTTGTGAGCAACCATGTCGTTGCTGGGAATTGAACTCAGGAACTTTGGAAGAACAGCCAGTGCTCTTAACCTCTGAGCCATCTCCGCAGCCCCCGGTCTACAACTCTTATGTTCCTGCCAAACTGCTCTCACCAGTCCAAGTGGTGCCTGTATTCTGGTTCTTCTCAACTAATGCCATTCTTTCTCAAGCCACTGTTCCAAGTCAAATAGTCCCCATTTCCCTCTTTCAGAGGAGATCCCTGTAAGTCCTTCCTCAGTTTTCCTTCCTCCGCTCCAGGGTGTTTCCACAAAAGTTGAGTGAGAGTGGCCTATACCCTAATGTCTAGCCTGTCTGTGCATCACCAACACACACACATGTGAACCGCTGAGAGGAGACTCGGGCTAGTAGGCTCTCACCTCCAACACTCACGTTCCCACCCCTCGCAGTTCAGAAACACAAACAATGGAAGCTTCCTAAGTCTGGGATACTCTCTTACATCTGATTCTGAAATACACCTCACATACCTATGTGAAAGGTTATTTGGTTCCACTTATGGCTCCATGCTAACACTAAAATCTGTTCATACTAACACACGTCATCAAGTATCTTGGTGAGGCACACTAAAATATCTCAGGAAGGACGGGGATATGACTGGGCGGGAGCACATCTGCCTAGGATGTAAAAGCCCTGGGTTGAGAAAAAAACAAAAACTGTATCAGGGATAGTTACACAGGAAGCAGACGCAGGAGGATCAAAAACAAGTTCAAGGCCAGTCTAAGATACAGAGTTAATTCCAACAGTCTTGGCCACGCAGCAAGACCCAGTCTCCAGAAATAAGTAAACAAGCAAACAAGCAAAACAATAAGCTCTTCCTGAAAGAGCTACATAACAGAGAATACAACATTTCCCACAGATGGCCCATGCAGCACATTACATAATAATGACAACCAAGAATAGAGAACTTGAAAAACCAGGATGGCTCCTTCAAAATGAAAAGCAGTAAATGAAGACTCGACACAATGACCTTAACAGCCACAGCACACATCTACAAGGCTCTGGTCATTTTCTGGAGCCCTGGCAGGCAGTGCACGGGTCTTTGTAGTTAAGTATGGTGTGTGCTCAATGTGAGATTTTAGACTTCAACTAACCCGCTGCCATCTTCGCTCAAGTATCAACTTGATGTAAATATTACACACAAAAACTTTAGCACCAAAGGTAATATTTATTTACTGTTGGAAAGACACATATTAAGATTTCCATGTCATGCTATCAGTTTTGAGGAAAGAAAATCCATCCTAAGATCCTAGCTTTAATTTTCATTTCCCCTGAACCAAGCCTATGATATTATGAAAATGTTGATACTGTGCACAAAATAGTAATTTTATGATATATAATGAATATATCAGTGCCAAATTATCCTCCAAATCACTTAACTTGACTCCAACACTGCAGACATCATCATAGTATCCTCTCTCTGCACAGGAGGAGTCTGTGCTGTTCACAGTAGTTTGATTTCTCTTCAAATCAGCATGGCCCAGATGCCAGTTGGTAAGTAGGATTTCTTACTCTTCTACAAACAGCCTTTCTGTGCTAGTCACAGTGGCACACACTTTAATCCCAGCACTCCAAAGGCAGAGGCAGGTGGATCACTGTGAATTTGAGGCCAGCCTGATCTATATAGTTTTCCAGGTCAGCTAGGAGTACACAGTGAGACTGTGCCTAAAAATCATATATTTCTTAGCTGAGGAAAAATTAACTGATATACTGACTTTTGTAGTTTAAATTAGAATATTAAACTATAAATCTTTTCAAAAGTAGCATAGTTTCCAAACCAGCAGTCCCAAGCCTGAAGTTGTATCTTCATTGGGTCAGCATCACCTCCCACTGCAAGCCTCACTGCCCTTTCAAAAGCACAGCGTTGACAGAGATGCACCTAAGGAGAAACCCTCCTCAAGTTCCCCTGAAAGGCTCAACTAAACGAGACCTTGCAGACACGCCACACCCGCTGCACCAGAAGACCACACTTGTCACATACATTAGCTAGTCACAGATTTCTAAGAATGTTTTCACTGTGAGAAGCAGGTAAGCAAAGTGTGCTCCAGGCCATGGTAAACACAGGCATATTCTCCTAAGCTGCTGCTTTAGCCTGGAAACATAAATCACTTAAATGGCTATGTTCCTCTCTTCATGTCTAACTTCTTAAAAGCTAAGAACCGATCTCCCCTTCTATGGCAGGCACTATGCTAAGAAGTCTGTTTGCTATGACCTGTGAGGACTAAGGGGTCACTTCTAGTATAAACACAGTGGTGCCTAGCATTCATTTACTGAGCTAACAGAGGCTCTTAAGGAAGCACAAAGGACCGGAAAAGTTAGGGAGACTCTGAGTTTACCTGACCACATCCTGTAATTCATATACAAAAATGAGTCTTCATTACTAAGTATATTAATAAACAAAGATGGTATATGAAAAAAATCAAAGAATATTATTACTATCTCATTTCTCAGATTTTACCGGAAGACTGAAATATGAAATGAAGAAAAAATGCACCAGGCATAGTGACTAATGCCTGTAACCCCAGCGTAGAGTTGGCTTAGACAAGAATATTGCCTCAAGTTCAAGGCCTGAGACACACATCAAGTATCAAGCCAGCCAAGGCTACACAGCAAAATCCTGTCTCAAAAAAGAAAAGTGCTAACACACTCCAAATGAACAAAAGATAATTTAAAGTATTTAATTAAATAAAAAGTCAAAGACGGGGGCCGGGTGTAGTGGCACACGCCTTTAATCCCAGTACTCGGGAGGCAGAGGCAGGTGGATCGCTGTGAGTTCCAGGCCAGCCTGGTCTACAAAGTGAGTCCAGGACAGTCAGGGCTACACAGAGAGACCCTGTCTCAAAAAACAAAACAAAGCAAAACAACAACAACAAAAGTCAAAGATGGGGGCTGGGGAGATGGCTGTTCTCCCAGAGGTCCTGAGTTCAAATCCCAGCAACCATATGGTAACTCATAATCATACATAATGAGATCTGGTGCCCTCTTCTGGAAAGCAAGCATACATGCAGGCAGAACACTGTGTATGTAATAAATAAATCTTTAAAAAAATAAATACATAAATAAAATTTTATAAACAAAAAAAAAAATCAAAGCTGACCCTATACATAAATGGCTGCCATGAAGTCCAAAACCAGCATCATATTTTAACTTAAAGTTTACTGAATCTAAACAATGTTTGTGAAGTGTACTGAGGTATCGCTAATAACAAATGCAATTGTCCCGAGAGTCTTGACAGTAGAAACACAGCGTATAACCACCTCCCAGCCAAGACACACAACCTCCCTCCTAGTCACCCTTTCCCACCTCTTCCGCAGGGACCATCAATTTAATTTTTTTCACTATGGAGAGTTTTCCCTATTCTGGAACTTAAAAAAATGAAAACAAAAGAAAAGAAAAACAGAAGCATGCCAGATGATTCATCTCAGAACAGAACCAGGGAGGCAGAAGCAGGCAGCTCTCTGTGGGTCTACAAAGAGAGTCCAGGACAGCCAAGGCTACAACAGAGAAACCCTGCCTCAAAAGAAAGAAAGAAAGAAAGAAAGAAAGAAAGAAAGAAAGAAAGAAAGAAAGAAAGAAAGAAAGAAAGAAAGAAAGAAAACCAGAATCACAGAGAATATATTTATTGTGTCTAGCTTCATTTGTTGGCCATGTTTAGGAGACATGTCAGTGATCTCTGTTCTTTTCACCTTTAAGTTCTATTCCACTGTACAAATATAACACCATCTGTTTACAATTTGACATTTAAAGAATATTTAACTATTATAAACTACTGCCATGTCATCAGTCTTCATCTCAGCCACCCAGCTGCGTATATAAGGATGCTCATTATAGCTTTGATTTGCCTATCTATAATGCTCTATGATGCTGAACACTTTTTTCATGTGTTCATTGGCCATTTATATACTGTCTTTTGTTGGGATTGTTGTTGTTGTTGTTGTTATTGAAACAGAGTCTGGATACGAAGTTCTGGCTGTTCCGAAAGTCACTATATCAGACCAGGTTGGCCTCCAATTCAAAAATCTACCTGCCTCTACCTCCTAAATGCTGGGATTAAAGGTGTGGGCCTATATACTGTCTTTTCTGAATGATCTCTTCAAATATTTTGTCCAAACTGACCTTATAATCAATTATTAAACTACAGGCATTTAAAAAAATACTCTAGGGACAATCTTTGATCAGATACATATATTGTGAATAATTTATCTCAGCCTGTAGTCTGGTAACTCATTTTTAAAATGATTCTTTAAAGAATAATTTTTAGTTTTAGTAAAGTCCAATTTGTTTGGTTTTTTTTTTTTCTAGTTAATCTTTTTTGTGCCCTAAGAAAGCCTCGCCCACCCTAAACTTGCAAAGACGCTATTCTGTTTAGAAAGGTAATTTTTTAATTTTCACCTTAAGGCCTACATTCTACTTTTAGTTTACTTTTGTGAATAAGAGAGAAGTTAAGGTTCATTTTTTCCATAGTATCAAATGAAGTAATACTCTACTTAAGTTTTTAACTTAAAGGTTGCCAATTTAATTCATTTTTAAACTTAAAACTACCATCTGTCAGGTGGTGGTGGCACACGCCTTTAATCCCAGCACTCGGCAGGCAGAGGCAGGCGGATCTCTGTGAGTTCAAGGCAAGCCTGGTCTACAAAGTGAGTCCAGGACAGCAAAGACTACACAGAGAGACCCTGCCTCGAAAAAAACAAACAAACAAACAAAATCTACCATCCACTTTGACTTATCTAATATAACCCCTTGCAAAGGCAATCTACAGAAAACAATATAATTTACATAAAAAAAGAAATCTGGAGTACAATAAAACTAAAAATGCAACGTCATTAACAAAACTCTCATTAACCTTGATGAACATCTAATAGCCTAAATCTATGTTTACTTATATATCGTCTCCAGCAAACAAGCATGCTCTTGCAGTTCTCGTGTCTTAGGAAGCCCACCTGAAAGGCACGGCAGTGCACTCTGAAGCAGAGGCCCTGAGACGCCGTGCAGTGCAGTGCCCGTCTTTCCACTGAGACCCAGGGCAATCTCACCTGAGCAGCTGCAGACTGACAGGAAGATGACGATGACGACGACACAACAGGAATGTCAGACTGTACAGCAGCCACAGTGGTAGCGGGTGTGAAAATCAGCTGTACAGACAGAAAACCAAAAATAACACCCTAAGACTAAAGAACATGTCCCACACACAGTGTGTAGCAAGCAGGCAAGAGACTGAACTTTATGACACAGAGACAACGCCAGTCAGGACTACCTCCTAAGCAAAAGGTTGCACGTGACAAAGAGAAGGTTGTGATCACAGAGCTCAAAAAAGTCAGCACAGCTTTGAAATAACTCACAATTCTGAAAGCAGGGAAAAAATCCACTCAAAGGGGGAAAAATGTGTTTTGGTGATATGAAATCCTCAAACCAAATTTTGTCCCAAATAAAAGCTACTATTTCAGGATTCCTAAGATAAAGAATGAAAATAAAACTACATTAGGACGTAGATTAATTTTTGGTAAGAAACAGGAAAAGGAACACCAAAAGTCTCCTCAGTCCACACAGACAACACTGCCACACCCTGTCCTGCACTGCCCCTCAGCTACAAGGGACCTATCTACAGGACACAGCACAGTTACTCTTCATGCCAGTATGTGTTAAATATACAACCCTGGGTTCCACTGTGACCCTCAAGCATGTGCACACATAATGGTCATAGTCACTGCTCCTGAGTCTCTTCACCCCAACCTCTCCTGAACCCCTTGTTTTTCTCCAGATCCTTTACACTTTAATTTTTTATTCACTTACTGAATCTAAGTAAATTTACCAACAAATGTTCTGCTTCTCAGTGCATGCAGCCTCAAAGCACCCACCCCAAAAGGAAGATATTCTGGTAGATTGAGCCATAAGAATGAATTGCCCATTTTAAAGGTCAAAACCATGAAAAAAATTCAAATGGCTCAACCCAATTTCAAATCATATGATTAAAGACAGTGTCATTGGGGAGAGTAATCCAGGAAAGAAAGGTGATGCCTACTCTGTATCTGTGAACAGAATAAAAACCGCGTCACAGCATCATTTCTGCGGGAAATATGACTGGAAACTTTCTTTCAGTTAATGAAAAACTGGGGTCATACATATGTTCAGTTCATTGGTCAGAAATCTGCACATTAAGGTGGCTGAAGATGTTGAGTATTGATAGGACGCCTGCCAGGTATGCATGAAGCCCTGGGTTCCATCTCTAGTACTGCAAAATTAACTAAATACATATATATAGCTTATATAAGTAAAAACACATACATGTGCTAAAACATTTGTCTAACTTTGTACAAAATGGTGCCAGCCAATATCTATATTCCTTTAAAAAAATTCAACAATTAAATCAGGAAATCAGTAGGTACCTAATTATAGAATAATCAATTAATAATTTTATATTAATAAAAAAATTGAAGTACACATAAGTGCAACATTACAAAATTTGAGACAATAACAACCAAAGCCATCAGCTATCTGAAAAAGTATTAGAACTCCAATACAAATTCAAGAAGGCCCTAGGACAAATTTTTACTTACAGTTAAAAACTGTTTTTAATATTTCCAACTATTTCTTCAAATCTTCTATGTCAACAGAATAAATGATTTTATACATCACCATAGGTACTAAAACTATAAGATGGCATCAATTATAGAAAGCTCTTCAGTTGTGGAGATATCAAAATATGAAAAAAGTTCTTAAAATCAGTAACTCAGTATTAAAAAATATATTAAGCAAAAAGGCCTAATTCAAGGTGGAATTTCTATGCACATTTATAAATGTACAAAGGCTAAACACATGTACACACACCTGTTAAATATTAAGTATTAACAACGCTTCATCGCATCAAGTCCAGAAACATTTGAACTCCGCAGTTCCTAGACACTAACAGCTGTTACCGTGCATCTTACCATCTGAGCGCGGAGATACATTTGGGCTTGGCTGGCCGTCAAGGTGGGAGAGGTGCTCCCCAGTAGCATGGTCTGTTGGGTAATACTGCCGCTGGTCGAACTGGAAGCCTGCGAACGATTCATCAGCTGAGCAGGTGTAGGCGATGTGGAGAGGTTGATCTAAGGGAGAAAACACAGCAGGTCAATGCTTCCTTTACCTCTGTGCTCCTCAGTTCCACCACGATGGAGCTAGGCAGGCAACAGTGGAAGCCTCAAAGGAGACTTTGACCTTTGGCAGAACCCTTCACTTTGGGCAACTATTCACACATAAGCAGAAACAGCAGAGCCTGCTTAGTAGCTGAAACAACTCTTAAACATATCCACACTTCAGTAAGTCTTGTAGCATCAGGCGGATCTCTGTGAATCCACAGAGTGAGTTCCAGGTCAGCCAAGGGTAAACAGAGAAAATATGTCTTGGTGGGCATGGGGGTGGGGGGGAAAGACTTGTAACATCTTAAAATGTAATAGCTACTACCTCCTTGAAATTAGGGCTAATGTTCAATAATTTTAACATTCCATAGAGTAAATAACTTTAAAATTCTAACTTTAAAGCATTGTTTTGTCACACTGTCACATCTTGAGGAACTTCTAAAGTAAATAAAAATTAAAACACAAATAATCCATTCAAATACAAAGAGCATGCAGGTAACATAAAATTAGTGTAATGTTTTAACTAAAAGCAGAAGAAAATAAAATTGCTACCTGTAAAACAGATGGAAAAATCCTGAATATTGGCTACAAAATTAGTATATTAACACTTTAAAGCTTAATGTCACTGCTTAAAAATTAGTTAGAAAGCAGGTGTGGTGACTCATGTAACCCAGCACTCAACAGGCTGAGAGACCCATGGGTTCAAAGCCAGCCCTGGGCCAACCTAGGGTACAAGAGATCTGGTCTAACCAAAATGAAAAAAGGGGAAATTAGTATGTGGCTGAAGGGTGGCACAAGCCTGTAACCCCAGCACAGGAAAGGCTGAGGCAGGAGGACTACTTGTTCTTGGTGAGTCTTTGTTAGGAAACATTTAAGTTGTTGGGCAGCCTGAGCTACATAAGATCCTAGCTCAAAAAAGTAAGGTGAGTGCGTGGCCTAGTAAATCCCTGGAAAACCATCAGAAAGTGGCAACTTGCTTGGATCTGTGAAGGGGAAATGCAAAGGGAAGGTGGAGAACAGGAAGAGAGAGATGCATAAACCCTTCTGTCCTTCCCATTCCTACTTATGTATCCTTCGTGTTCACATATCATTCATTCTTAAATTGCAAATAGGATAATATAATTCAACCTCACCTTAAATCCTTTTTGTGGAACAAAGCAGAAAATAAAATTAAGAAATATTAGACTTATAATTCAGCAAGTGAATACACACTCATGTGCTGAAAGGCACTCTCAAATGCTCTGTCGATATGAAAATGAGAATGGAGTTACAGTAAGCCAGAGAGCAGGGAGGGAAATGCCCAGGGATCATAGATAAAGCTTTTTTTTTTTTTTCAAAGAAAGAAACCCGAACCCAGACATGTAAGCAACAACTGACACCAAGGCAACTCTAGGTTTATTATGCCCACAGAGATGGAGTGATCACGTCTGGCCTGTTCCATTGTAAAGCTGGAAGTCAAATCTCTATTTTGAGACAAGATCCTGAGAAAGTCTGATCAATATGAAAAGGCTGCACTTGTCTATTCTAAGAAGCAGCTAGGAAGCTCTTACATGCTGCCCTGGCATACTGAAGGGTGGAGGAAGACACCTGTGAGAATCAAGATTTCAGGCGTTTGCCATGTGCAGGTATAAAATACAAACTCACACTCCCTGAAAAGCCCGTAATACAATCCAGTACATTAACGTCTGATGGAAGAAAATGGTGGATGGAGCATGCTCTCCAGTGATCTTTCACCAGAGGAAAATCAGCCTGAAGTGTCCACACATGAAATTCCTTTCATGAGACCCAAGGTGAGAGGACAGGAAGAAAAGATGCTGCTGCAGAGTAGGACCCTTTGCCGTACCTCTTACCCCTCCCAGAGGCTCAGCAGCACAGCACAGAGAGCTAAGCAAAGCCCAGCCCTAGGCATACCCTCCCAGCCCCGCATTCTAGGCTGGTACCCATGGACTAAGTCTTTCAACCTGCAAGCACTAGATAGAATTCATATTCTCTGTGAGCTAACGGGCATTTTGGTCAAATTGCAAAGTCTGGAATTCCATACAAAGCTCAGCAGCAAAGATGGAGCTTCAAAGGCTCCCAGCAAAAGGTTCCTGTCTGGTGCTAAGCCATGCCTAGAGTGCACAGGTCACCATTCCAGGCTATATTTTGAAATCCACAGATTCTTGTTTTGCCTGGTTAGTTTTGCTCTTGATGCTTGCTTCCTTCCTTCCTTCCTTCCTTCCTTCCTTCCTTTCCTTCCTTCCTTTTTCCAATGTATCATTCAGTTCTAGGATTTGTGTTACATTTTTTGTTTTAAACTTTAATGTTAACTTTCTCTGATGAATCCGTGAATTGGTTTTCTGTATTAACGTGTCAGTTTCCTCAAAGCAGCATCTGAAATTCCTTGTTAGGTGACTCACACAATCCATTACTAGGCCAGTAGAGGGTGACTTTTGTCCTTTAGCATGTCACGGCTCCCTGTCCAGCCCCAGTTCTAACCCTTGTTACTGCTGCTCTGTTTCTATTTGATGATGAAGTACATATTTGTCTTCAATCTTTGAGTCTGGCACACTGCACTTTCAGGCTTAGCAGCTAAAATTCTGAAAACCATCACCCTTGTTTTCAAATTTTGTAAAAAGTATTTAATACAAGATCCTTGTTAAAATAATTACAAAAGGCATGAAACAGAAATGTCCTTTCATACTGAGGATTCATGTTGGTCACCACTGTCTCACTACAAGAAAGCCTCCAGAAAATGTTCCACCAAACAGAGTGCTCGCCATAATGCCCCTTGACAATTTACCGGTCCTTACCCTCAGCATGCCCTAACACCTTTGCTTTCTTTGAACTTTTGGAATCCAGCACTGTGCCTGGCAGCATGCTGGCATTAAAAGTTCTGAAATGTGGGCTGAAGAAATGGTCCAATCAGTAAAGCGCTTGTCACACACGGATAAGGACCTGAGTTTGGTCCCAGTACCAACATAAGAGAAAGGTGGGCCTGGTAGCACACACCTATAATCTCAGCACTGGGAAGGTGCCTGGGCTTGCTGGACGGCCACTCCGAGGCAGGCAGATCTCTGTAAGTTCAAGGTCAGCCTGGTCTATCGAGCTACCTCTAGGACAGCCAGGGCTAACACACCCTCGCGCACACACACACACACATACACACACACACGTTAAAATTATCTATTGCACATTCTAGTTGGTGCTCATTATTTCTCCCATTCACCCTTCAATGTAATGGACACACATATCTTTATCATACATGTAACTGATTTAGGAAACCCTGAAAGAGTCATAAATTAATATCTAAATCACTGGTACTCAAACTATTTAATAAGACCCTCTCTTCAAATACAACTATTATTGAATATTTTAAAAACTGATGTGTCTGGCTAGCTTTAAGATGCAAAGCTTTTCTGCCATAGTCTACCATAACAGAACACCACAACCCAACAACCTGAGCAGCAGCAACAAACTTAGGGCAGGGCCTGTGCACTCAGGCCCAGCACCATGAACTTCAAAACAGACACTTATTTTCCAAGTCTTTTCCTCTTCGACAGACACAACTCTCTCATTAGAAGGGCTCCACCCTGAAGCCTCACTTAACTCTAAGTCAGTTCACTGCTATACAGCCTCTGTCCAGTAGAACAACATGGATTACATTTCCAGCATATCAACTGAGGGAGACAGAACTCAGTCAATCTCATCGTTTACTGAATCTTTTCTCCTCAATTTAAATGTAGGGACATCTGGATGAAGAAAAACTAAAAACAGAAACAGAAAAATTCTAAATAGACAATATCACAAAAGCTTGGAGTGTTGGCAAGTTAAGCGGTTTACTTGCCCTAAATTCATCACTAGCCAATTACAGAACTTAACGTGAAAACACACATCCATGCAACTGAGCTTTTATAATCATAGTAACAGTGATATCACTGAGCATTCTTATAACTTAAATTTTCTTTTTAAAAAAATAGATTTCTAGCTGGGCAGTGGTGATGAGTGCCTTTAATCGCAGCACTCGGGAAGCAGAGGCAGGTTGATCTCTGTGAGTTTAAGGCCAGCCTGGTCTACAGAGTGAGTCCAGGACAACCAAGGCTACACAGAGACATTCAATCTCAAAACAAACAAACAATTCTTTTAATTGTGTGTGTGTGTGTATGTGTGTGTGTGTGTGTGTGTGTGTGTATGTGTGTGTGTATATATATGGGGGAGGACTGCTGGTGAGGGCAGTGCCAACAGAGGCCAAACAAACACATCGCATCCCCATGCCCAGGAGTACCCAGCCAACACAAAAGGAACTCAGTCATATTTTTGTGGAATTTTGTTTCATTTTGCTTTGATCTTCATTTTTGTGGGTTGTTATCTTTTTAATTATTTATTCTAGCAGTTCTGTTTGTTGTTGGCGATGGTTTGGTTTGGTGGGTTTTTTTGGAAAGAGAGAATATGGTTAGGGATGTAGGGAAGGATCTGTTCGGAACTGGAAGAAAGAAGAAACATGATCAAAAACCGCAACACAAAACTAGACACACTAGCCAGGTGCAGCGGCACTCAGGGAGGTAGAGGTAGGCGGATCTCTGTGAGTTCAAGGCAAGCCTGGCCTTCAAAACAAGTCCTGGAGGCTGCACAGAGAAACCTTATTTAAAAAAGAAAAAGTAAAAACAAAAACAGACACACTGAACCTGATAGAAGAAAAAGTGGGGAAGAGCCTTGAGCTCATTGGCACAGGAGACAACTTCCTGAACAGAACACCAGCAGCTCAGGCTCTAAGATCAACAGTTAATAAATGGAACTTTATGAAATGGAAAAGCTTCTGTAAATTGGACAAAACAGCACCCTACAGATTGAGAAAAGATCTTCACCAACCTACAGCCAACGAAGTGCTAATATCCAGAATATATAAAGAATTCAAGAAACTAGATATGTAAAATGGGGTATAGATCTAAACAATAGAATTCACGATAGAATCTCAGGTGGCTGAGAAGCTCTTAAAGAAATGCTCAACTTCTTAGTCATCAGGGAAATGCAAATCAAAACAACTCTGAGATTCATCTTATACCCATCAGAAGGCTAAGATCAAAAACTCAAGTGACAGCACATGCTGGCAAGGATGTGGAGAAAGGGGAACACTCCTCCATTGCTAGTGGGAGTGCAAACTTGTACAACCACTTTGGAAATCAACTTGGCAGTTTCTCAAGGGAATTAGAAATAGTTCTACCTCAAGACCCAGCTATACCACTCCTGGGTATATACCCAAAAGATGCTCCATCATACAACGAGGACATTTGCTCAATTATGTTCACGGCAGCTTTACTCATAATAGTCAAAATATGGAAACAACCTAGATGTTCCTCAACCAAAGAGTGGTTAAAATAGGCACATTTACACAACAGAGTATTACTCAGCTGTTTAAAAAAAAGGGGGGGGGGAATCATAAAATTAGCAGGCAAATAAATAGATGGAACTAGAAAACAATCATCCTGAGTGAGGCAACCCAGACCACAAAACACCTTCTGCAGCCAGGCAAGGCTTCTAGTGGTGGGGCCGTGTCGTATTCTCAGTTAAACAACCCAAGCAGTTACTAGGACAGAGGGTCGAGTTCCAAAAACTGACAGCGAGGCGCCACTGCCGAAGACAACATCTGTATACCTCAATGAATGCAGAGAGTTGAGCTGGTGCCTGCACGGAGCCTTCACACTACATTCTAGTCTCTTTGGCATGAGAAGGTACTCTGCAGGCTACCAAAGGAGAGATGTGACACCAACCCAGACACAAAATCTCTGACTAACAATCAGGCCTACTGGCAAGATGTGCTGAGATAGCGGTGGTGCAGAACTTGGGGAAGTGGCCAACCAATGTCTGGTTTAACTTTAGGGTGATGCCACAAGAGGGAGCCCATGCCCTACACTGACTAGATGGCCAGAAACCTGAGACTGGATCACCCAGAGAAGTAGAGTAGAACCAAACAATACAGACAGACAGACAGACAGATGATTGATTGATAGACAGATAGATAGATAGATAGATAGATAGATAGATAGACAGACAGATAGAATGAAATGATTACTAGTGATATTCTGCTATACTTAGATCAGTGCCTTGTCCAGTTGTCATCAAAGAGGCTTCCTCCAGCAGCAGATGGAAGCTGGTACAAAGACCCACAGCCAAGCATTATGCAGAGAGTGTATCTAAACTGGAGGTCTCCATCAGGTCCTGTCCCTTGGAGTTTGGAGAAGCCCCAGAAGAGGGGGAGGAAAGACTGTAAGGCGTCAGAAGAGATGAAGAAACCAAGAGAGCAGGGCCCACTGAATCAACTTAGCAGGGCTCATATGGGCTCACAGACACTGAAGTGGCAAGCATGGGGCCCGTGTGGGCCTGCATCAGGTCCTCTGCATGTATGTTGTGGCTGATAGCTTGCTGTTCTTGTTGGACTGCTAACAGAGGGAGCGGGTGCATCTCACTCTTCCTGCTCTTGGGACTCTTCCTCCTGTTGGGTTGCCTTGTCCAGCCTGGGTATGAAGGCTTTTCCTTATCTTACTATTTTGTTCTGTTTGGCTGTTGCCTCTTAGAGGCCTGCTCTCTTCTGAAGGGAAATGGAAGGGGAGTGTGTGTAGGGGAGAGGTGAGCTAGGGGCAGGGCAGAGCTGGGAGGAGTGAAGATAAGGGAAACTGGTTGCTGATGTATATTGTATGAGAAAAGAACTTCCTTCCTTCCTTCCTTCCTTCCTTCCTTCCTTCCTCCTTCCTTCCTTCCTCCTTCCTTCCTTCCTCCTTCCTTCCTTCCTTCTTCCTTCCTTCCTCCTTCCTTCCCTCCTCCTTCCTTCCTTCCTTCCTCCTTCCTTCCTTCCTCCTTCCTTCCTTCCTCCTTCCTCCCTCCCTCCTTCCTCCCTCCCTCCTTCCTCCCTCCC
>OU015751.1:69274692-69309336 GCA_907169655.1 Acomys percivali | reverse complement strand
GAAGAAGAAGAAGAAGAAGAAGAAGAAGAAGAAGAAGAAGAAGAAGAAGAAGAAGAAGAAGAAGAAACAGCTCTCTGAAACTGATACCATTGGCAACAGGAGAATCAATTCTCTCCAATGGAGCCTCACTGGCTGCCCCAGCCCACAGGTCAGGGCAGGCCCCACATCAAGGATAGCGAGCCAGCACAGAATGAACTCAGTAGCAACTCTGTGAGCGGTCTGCTTCATTTTGCTTTGTTTTGACAATTTTTGTCTAGAATTAAGTCTTTTGCTTATTTATTTTTATTTTTGTTGTTAACAAGGTTTTCTTGGGAGAGTTCTGTGGTTTTCTGTTTTCTTTTTCCTTTTTTTTTTTTGTTTGTTTGTTGTTGTTGTTGTTTTTGTTGTTGAGACAGGGTATATTTGTATAGGCCTGGCTGTCTTGGAACTCCAGGCTGTCTTCAAACAGAAAGAAAAGAAATATAAAGAAAAAAAAAGAAAGAAAAAGAATATAAAGTTGGGTAGGTAGGGAAAGTGGGAAGAAACCAGGAGAAATTGGGAGAGGGAAAAACATAACCAAAATGTGTTACATGAAGAAAAATTTTTCAATGAAAAAGATAGATTTGAAACCAAAAGATAAGGAAGGCTGTGAGAGGATATTAACCTAAGGGGGGGGGGGGGGCCTAAGCAATGTCTGAGTGTGTCTGTGTGTGTGTGTGTGTGTGTGTGTGTGTGTGTGTGTGTGTGTGTACATGCATATGGGAGTTATGGAGCTACCACGTGAGTATGGGGAACTGAACCCAGGTCCTTCTCGGGAACAAGTGCACCTAAGCCCTGAGCCTTCTCTTCACCTCTCAGAGTCATCCGTAGCTATATTTTAGAGAAGACTCATAAGGACTAGTTTAACTGTAGCTGCCATACAGTTGTTTAAAATGAAGTCTTAGGAAACCTGGTATGGGGGCACACACACATGCAATCCCAGCACTTAGGCAAGGTTATCCTTGGCTGCATAATAAATGAGAGGCCAGTCTGGACTACACAAGAAACTCTGTCTCTAAATAAATAAATAAATAAATAAATAAATAATAAGCAATAAAAATTAGGGACTAGAGAGATGGCTCAGTGATTAAGAGAACTGGTTGTTCTTCCAGAGAACACAGGGTTCATTTCCAGCACACACCAATGAGCATAAAATAAAAGTAAATAATTTTATAAAGAAATAAAAATTCAAAATAAGATGGTAAAAATATGCTAGTGGGGCTGAAAGACAATTCAGTGGTTAAGAGCACAGACTATTCTTGCAAAGGACCTGGATTTGGTGCTCAGCACCCACACAGCTCATAATCCTCAGAAATCCAGTCCTGGGGGTCAGATTTCCTTTTCAGGCCTAGGAGGGACCAAGCACATACCATGGCCTAATGCCATGCAAATATAAGGCAGCAAAATACCCATATACATAAAAAGTTTAAGTTAACCTTTTTCAACTCTCAATACCTTATTAGTCTACAACACTGTCCTTACTAATTCTATTAGTAGTACTAGTAGTAGTAGTAATAGATTAGTTGACTTAGGGAAATAAAGTAGCAAATCAAAGCAACATCTTATAACCTTACAAAAATCTTTTTTCATAGCGATTGCTCTAAAATGTGGGGGTACAAAATATAATTTATTCACTTTCCTATGTACAACCAAGAAAGTACATATTTGATCAAATTTTCTAGTCTTTTCCCTCCAATATTACACACTTGTGTCATTAATGTTGTGGCACAAAGTTTCACCCAATAAAAACTCTATACTTGCCCAGCGTGGTGGTGCACACCTGTAATCCTAGCACTCAGGAGGCAGAGGCAGGCGGATCTCTGTGAGTTCCAGGCCAGCTTGATCTACAAAGTGAGTCCAGGGCAGCCAAGGCTACACAGAAAAACCCTGTCTCGAAAAACAAAACAAAAATAATAATAAACCGTAAATAAATAAATAAATAAATAAAAGAACTCTATACTTTAATAAATGCAAGCCTCTAAGGTCAATTCTAAGAGCTTCCATATTGTTACAAACTAAAACCAGAGTAGTTGGCACCCCAGGGCCAGAAACCCACGTGAGATTTTACTAGTTTCCTCTTTCCTTATCTGTCTTTTCTCCTGTGAAATAAAAGTTGAACCAACTGACATTCCCATGCCCTCACTGACAAGAATGTTAAAAGAACATTTTTCTTTCTAAAACAAAACAGGGTGTCACTATGTAGCTCAGGTTTCTCCAGCCTGAATTCACATCTCCAATTCTCAAGCGAGAAAAGTGAAAAGAAAAACAGAGGGGACTGATCTCTCACTTTTTATTAGAAGTTGACTCGTACATTTTTATCTTTCTCTGCTATTTTGTAACTGCTTTCCGTTGAGCAAACCACAGTATCATATGGTACATAGTCGCTATTACACACAATCAGCAGTAAGGTAAAATCTTGATCAAAATTACCCTCTGTCGTGACTTCCAAAATACCAGCGTAAGCCCTAGTCTTTCAGAGTCTTATTCTGCTCAGCTGTGTGCGCTTCTCAAGCCCACACGCGACCCGCAAGTAGTTCGGACTAACCAAAAACGATCAGAGAACTAGATATTAATTCTAAACATTGCTAAGTGCAACTGGCCAAACCATCGCCTTGCACGGAGGCCTGGTACAAAAGAACACTTCTGGTCAGCGCACGGGGGGCTTGGCACGGAAATATCTGCACGGCTCAGCTCTGGCACACCAGAGGCCTACCCAGTAAGTTGCAAGTCGCTAACTGAGCATACCATCACAGCGCGACGCAGGAATGCGGCCCTCTAGGGAGGGAGGGAGGCAGGACGCCGCTGCAGCGCGAGCCCGGAGCGGGACTGCAAGGAAAGGCCGGGGCGTGCCGGCCTGGCCGGGCGGCAGCAGGCGCCCCACACCTCCCCGGGCTCCCCGCCCCCCCCCGGCTCCCCCACCCCCACCCCGGCTCCCCGGCACGGCGACCTGGCCCCCGGGAGCCAGCGCTGGGGAGGCCTGGCGGCGCCCGCCCTCCCGCTCGCCCGCCCGACCCGGCCCACCTCGCAGGGGCCCGCGGCTGCAATGACAGCCCGGGAGGAGCAACCCCCAGGGCTCGCGTCCCGTCCCGGGAGACCGCGGAGGCACGGGTCCCCCCAGGTAGCTGTGCGCTTAGGGCCGCGCGGCCCCGGGGCCGGACCGTGCCATACGCACTCCCGAGGGGAGGCTGACTGGAGCTGCCATCCTCCTCCTTCTCCTCCTCCTCCTCCCCCTCCTCCCCCGGCCGGGCTCCTCCACCAGGCCGTGGCTCTCTCTTCTCGGCGCTGCACTGTCAGCCTCGGAGCCCTGAGAGCTCCCTCGGGGGGACGTGTCGCTGCCCTCATTCGCACCCCCCGGCTACGACATCAGTCACCAGCAAGTCACTCACTCCGCTTCCGCCATCTTCTCTCCTCCATCACTAACACGGGGTGCGCATGCGCCTCCCCTTCCTCTTCGACGCCCCCCCCCCTCCCCGTAAGAGCGTAGGGGCGGGATCCGCGCTACCCAGGGATGGGGGCGGGGAGGGGGGCGCTGAGGTCACGTGAGGCCAGCGAGGTCCAGCCTTCTCCACCTCAAACCAGTGTTGCCCTCCCTGCTATAAATGGTCCTTCCCAGCCACCCTGTCTGTATTTCTATTGCTTAGAGTCTTTGTCTTAGGCCGGAGTCTGCGGCAAAAATGGAAAGAAAAAGTTCTGCGTAGCGCTAGAAATGAAGAAGTTGACAGAGTGCTTGCAGAAGCATGCGTGAAGTCCTAGGGTCAATACCCAGCACCACATAAACCAGGTGTGGTGGGTCCCTTTGGAAAGCGCAGGCAGGAGAAATAAATTCGAAGTCATCCTGGGCTATATACCGGAGCCACACTGTTGTAAAGGAACCGCATTAAGTCTCCACACCTTACAAGAACAAGTTTACTTCCTAAACCCAGTGTATCCTGCAAACCATGTTTTTCATCATGGGCTGAACTTTTAACCTCATAATGTGTACCCACTCCTTTACCTTGCTAAACTCCTCAACACCTGAACACGCTTCCACGTGATGTATTCTTAGACTAATGCAGCCTCAAGCCCTGAGTCCCCAACCCCCACCCCCCTCTTCTGTCCAGGCGCTAACAGCCAATTATCTCAACAGCTGTTTTCTATCAACCCTAAACCTTATAAAAGAGAGCTCAAGGGCTGGCGGGGTGGCTCAGCAGGATAGGAGCACTACCTGCTCTTCCAGGGTTCCTGAGTTCAATCCCCAGCAACCACATGGTCTGTACTAGAGTCTGGCGCCCACTTCTGGCATACTAGGTGTATAAGCAGATGGAGCGTTCATACATAAAATATTTTTTTTTTTTTTTTAAGAGAGAGACAGAGACAGAGAGAGACCTCAAAAGCCAGTGAGGGGTCTGCTCTTTGAAATCCCGACTTAGGGTGAAGCAGCCTTCTGGTAGACTAGATAAAGCTGGCTTAATCAGTCAGTCATGGAAATGGTGTTTTTCTCAGGGCTAACAAGAGAAATTTTAAGGCTAGCCTGGGATATATAAGACCATGTCAGACTGGAGAGATGGCTCAGAGGTTAAGGGCACTGAATGCTCTTCCAGAGGTCCTGAGTTCAATTCCCAGCAACCACATCGTGGCTCACAACCATCTATAATGTGATCTGATGCTCTCTTCTGGTATGAAGTTGTATGTGCAGGCATATATGTGCAGGCATATACATGATAATAAATAAACTAATTAAAAAAAAGAAGACTGTGTCTCATACACACACACACACACACACACACACACACACACAAATTTACCACAACTATAAAACATCAAACATGTACATCCAAGGCAGTCTTACTCTGAAGAGTGGATTTCGTAGACAACCGTACACAATATGACTTTGCTCATAGATCCGGGAGGTAAGTAAATCTCGGCTCTCTTGACAGGAGCAGAAGCACACTGATCATAAGCAATGCCGTCTGTTTCCTGGGATAACGTCACACTGACCTCAACATCATATGATTCCTCTTACTGTGATGCCTTCTATTGAAAGGAATGTGCTATCACCAAACACCTTTACTAACTCAGATACTGTGCAAACGGGACAGGTTTCTGTAGCCTGCTCCCTCTCACCCGCTCTTGCAAATGATCAGCATGCCACTCACGGGCTTGTCAGTCTTATCTCCCTATGTTAGGTGTGGGTGGCAGAATTCACTGTAGCTCCCCAGGTGCTGAGTAATAGCAACACAGAGCATTAAAGCTGAAAGGATCCACTGGAGCAAGAATCCATGGTAAATACAGAATGTGGACTGTCACCCCCTACAGAAGCGTTTTGCCATGCGACGTGAGCCCTCGGTACACATAGGTGAAATACTTACAGATGCTCTGGATTCCTGCTTTACTCAGCCTTTTTGCCTGGCGTGCATTTACCACTGCGGCATCCGAGAAGCGTTTTGAGACCTGGAGTGTTAGCATGAAACCAATTTGAGTCCTGATTCTATCACACCACCAGTTGTGAACCCCTGAAGTCCGTTTAGCTCCATCTTCAAATGAGATGTTCATCTCTGCCTCCACAACCATGGGCACAAATGAATTTACCCGAATACGAACTGGTTGTGATTTTATACTACCGCCACTGTTACCAGCTGTGACTGTTCGCTATAATTGTCTACTTGACATGGCCTAAGTCACGTAACAGTCTCAGTAAGGAATTGTGTACTTTACTTTGGCCTATGGGCATGTCTTAATTAAATGAATTGATGTGGGGAGACCCAGCCCACTGCGGGCAGCATCATTCCCTCCGCAGGTCCTGAACTGTGTAAAATTGGAGAAACTAAGCCGGATGTGGTGGCGCACGCCTTTAATCCCAGCACTCGGGAGGCAGAGGCAGATGGATCGCTGTGA
Source organism: Acomys percivali (assembly GCA_907169655.1). Lineage (NCBI taxonomy): Eukaryota > Metazoa > Chordata > Mammalia > Rodentia > Muridae > Acomys > Acomys percivali. The sequence goes on along the minus strand of OU015751.1, from coordinate 69,303,444 downwards.
GTTCGAGGCTAGCGTGGTCAGCCTGATCTACAAAGCAAGTCCAGGATAGCCAGGGCTACACAGAGAAACACTGTCTCGAAAAACAAAAACAAAAACCAAAACCAAAAAAAAAAAAAGAGTGGAGAAACTAGCTGAAGATAAGCAAGCAGGCATGCATTAACTTCTCTTGGCTCTCAGCTGTGGGTATGGGATGGCTAGCTGTTTGATATTCTAGTCCGGATAATGGCAGACTAGAATTGGGTTTTGGTTTGGTGCCCTACTCCTCAGTCAGGCTTATGTTTTCACCACTGACTTGTGATGCAAACACCTGCATGATCCCTTCACTCCATCTGTGTCTCACTCTCTCCCAACCAGGACATTCACCGCACACCTCTGCCATGATATTCTGCCTTACCATAGGCCCAAAAGCATCTGTCCCAAATAAACATAGGTTAAAAGCTCTGAAATCATGAGGCATTTCCTCTTTTATAAGTTATTTATTTTTTAAAAAAGTTATTTATCTCAGCTATTTAGTTATAGTAGCAGAAAGCTGATAGACACCAGATTATACACTCTACAACAAATTTTAGACCTCAAGGCAGTATTTTTAGAGCCCAGAAGCAATGTAATCTTTGTAATGAGAATAGACTATTTTCCAGGTAAGTCAGTATTTAGAAAATGGTAGCTGGGTATGGTATTCCCAGAATTCAGAAAGTACAGGTAGGAGGAGCAGAAATTCAAGGTTATCTTCAGTTAGCAAAATAAATAAATAAATAAAAATAAAAATAAATGGTAGGCACTGGGTTGTATTCAATGAGATTCCGAGACAGCATCCTCTCATGAGGTCACGTAGCAACCTCTTGGTCCATCCTGGGCCACCTCTTCAGTTTTCATCTAAAGAATCAACTCTCTGTTCCTCCCCCAAATGTCAGATGACTTCTGCGCCTCTCAGGAATAAATCCTAAAGGACTATCTCTAATATAGTCTTCTTATTCAAAAACATCACCCAGTGGCTGCTTCCTGCTTCCTTTAGCCTTTGGCCTCATCACATTTCTCACCATTCAGACACAAAGAATGCCTTTCTGGTGTTCTGCCTTTTCAGTTGCCATCAGTTCCACGGAAGAGGGAGAGAGGCAGCATGTGCTGAACACCTAGCTGTGCCATCTAGTGTACCCCACAGCCATGAAGAAGATTCTAGTCTTCATCCTGCAGAGGAGTGAGGCCACGTTGGTAAGAGGAAGTCACCTGACCAAGGCCACACAGCCACTCAATGGCAGGACTGTCGGGCATGTTCTTCCCTTAAATTTTATCTTACTAATTGTTTGTCTGTGCTCACACGCCCACGCTGCATGTGCGTGTGGACTCGCACATGCTGTAGTCTGGAGGTCAGAGGATAACCCACAGTAGTCAGGTCTCTCCTACCACTGTGGGGTCCAGGGAGCAAGGTTAGGCTGCCACGCCTTTACCCACTGAGCCATCTCATCAGTGTTCAAATGCAGGTTCTTGTTCTTGGCTTTTTGGGGGTTTTCTTTCTTTCTTTTATTTTAGTTTTTTGTTTTTTTGAGACAGAGTTTCTCTGTTTAGCCTTGACTGTCCTGGACTCACTGTGTAGACCAGACTGGCCTTGAACTCACAGCGATTTGCCTGCTTCTGCCTCCTGAATGCTGGGATTACAGGCGTGTGCCACCACCGCCCAACCTCAAATGCAGGTTCTTGACTCACTTTTCTGTACTGTCTTAGGAAGGTATTGTTTTTCAAATTCTGCACACCATTTTCTTCCTGTAATTCTCACAACCTCTTCCAGATGGAGTCAGCTGTTTCTTTAGTATTCAATACTCACGGTATTTACCAAGTGGGTTTTTTGTTTGTTTGCTTCTTTGTTGGCTTGGTTGGTTGGTTTTGGTTTTTTGAGACAGGGTTTCTCTAAGTAGCCTTGACTGTCCTGGACTAACTTTGTAGACCAGGCTGGCCTCGAACTCACAGCAATATGGCTGCCTCTGCCTCCCCTAGTGCCGGGACAGCAGGCATGTGCCACCTTGCCCAGCTAACAAGTGTTTTTTAATTGAGATACAATTCACATAAGATGTATTTAGTTAAAGCAAATGCTCAACTATGTATATGTAACTATATATACATTTTTGTATAATCACTAGCATTTTGTAATTTCAAAACACACCTATCAGCCCCCTAAGTAACCCCATTCCGATTATTTATCTATCTCTGCCTTCCTGCTACCCCAGATAACAACTAACATTCTTTCTATCTCTATGGAATGCCTATTCTTGACATTTACTATAAGAAGAATCATATAATATGTAGCCTGGTATATAAGCTCTCTTTTACATAATGTTTCCAAGATTTGTGTATTGTCAATGTGTATCAGCAATTCGTTACTTTTCCCTACTGAATGCCATTATGGGAATATGTTACATATTCATGTGTCCATTCATCATTTAAGGAAGATGTGGGGGGGTTGTTGTTGTTATTGTTTGGGAGTTTGGGAGCATTGTATGTGTGTGAGCAAGCAGCGTTCGGAGGGAGGAAATACAGGTGGCTGCCATGCCCACCTGGCATTTTCTTGGGTTCAGGGGATCCACACTCTGGTTCTCATCATTACCTAGCAAGCTCTTTCATCACTCAGCTAGCGCCCAGCCCCCATTTTGTATTGCTTTATTTATTTATGTCTGCATGAGCTCTCCACACTCGGAGGTCAGGGAACAACCTACAGAAGTTGATTCTGTCCTTCCGCCTGTGGATCTTGGGGACCCATTGCGGGTCATCAGACTTGGTCGCAAGCATCTTAACTGGAGAAGCCATCTCACCAACCCTCTTTTCTTATCTAGCCTTTTTTTTTTGGTTTTTCGAGACAGGGTTTCTCTGTGTAGCCTTGGCTGTCCTGGACCCGCTTTGTAGACCAGGCTGGCCTCGAACTCACAGCGATCCACCTGCCTCTGCCTCCCGAGTGCTGGGATTATACGTGTGTGCCACCACGCCCGGCCTATCTAGCCTTTTTAAATTTTTATTTTATTTCATTTTTTTATTGTACCTGAAACTAGTGGGCGTGAAGTATTTCCTCATGAGTTTACTTGCATTTCACTAATAACTAATGAACTGTTTTGTTTTGTTTTGTTTTGAGAACTATCTGTTCAAATCCTTTGTCCGTAAGTTTCTTTCATTTGTTTGTTTGGTTGTTGTTGTTTCTTCATTTTCGGCTTTTTGAGGCAGGGTTTCTCTGTGTAGTCCTGGAACTCGCTCTGCAGACCAGGCTGGCCTAGAACTCAGAGATCCCCACGAGTGCACCACAAAGCCCAGCCCTTCTTTTTTCTTTTGTTGTTTGTGGGTTTGGAACCACATCTAAAAAAAATCATTCATTACATCAAGATCATAAACACTACATTTTCTCCTGATGTTTTTTATAATTTAAACTCTTATATTTAGGTCTTTGACCCATTTTAAGTTAGTTTTTAGAATCATCTTCGAAAGTGGTCTGCCTTTACTTCTTTGTGTGTGGACAGACAGCTAATTGTCTCAGAATCATTTGTTGGAAAGCAACAGTGAAACAATTCTTTCCCCACTGAATTACCTTGAACCTTATCACATGCTTTAAAGCAAATATTGACAGAGCTCTGCTACTGTGAGCTACATCAGTGTAAGGCTTATGTTTTCCTACCTTGATGTCGAGCATATATAATAAGCCTTCAGTAAATGGATCTGATGGATGACAAACTGATTCGGGGCTTTTATTGTCAACCAATAAATGTTGAAGGCTAGGTGGGGGGTGGGGCTTATACAAAGAAGGCTTTATACAAGGAGCTGAAAGTCGAATGGATTTCTCAAGTCAAAGGTTCCCAATGTGGGGCTGAGATTCTTATAATTCTAGACTGCCGTGGGTCCCGGAGATCACCAACCCTGTCTTTTCTGCTGAGGAAAAGCAGGGTTGAAATGCTAAATAGCAGCCCTTGGCCTATTCTGGCTGTCTTTGAACTTAGGTCGAGACCCTGGCATTTTAACGGGAGCTCTTTCAGTTGGCTCCTGATAAGGCAGGTTTTTGGTTTGGTTTGGTTTGGTTTTGATGTTACTCCTGATGAAAGTTTTTTCTAAATGAAAGAGACGGCTTCTGTTTCAGGCCACACATATCTATCTTCGGAGATAATTTACCAGAGTGGTGTTTTGTTGCTGTTGTCTGTTTGTTTGGTCTTTAGTGCTCTGTCAGTTATACCCATGTATAAAGTACAGCTCTTACCTGTTGGTCTTTTAAAGGGACTGCACCAACTTGGGGGAGGAAACACTGTTTCTCAGTTTAGTTGTATCTAATGGGCATACAATAACTATTTTTAATGTTTTTTTTCTTTGTCTTCCTTTCTTCCTTTCTTTCAAGACAGATTATCACTATGTAAATCAGTCTGGCCTCAAATGCACAGTTCTGCCAGAAACAGATATTTCTCAATATTATTTGTGTGTTTAAATAATTCTTTTTTTTAAAAAAATATGAAATTCAACTAGGGATATAGATCAGCGATAAACATTAAGCAAGGCCGAGTTCAATCCCCAGCACAAGAAAGGAAGGAAGGAAGGAAGGAGAGAAGGAAGGAGGGAGGGAAGAAAAAAAAGAAAGAAGGAGGGAGGGAGGGAGGGAGGGAGGCCGACTACCAACTAAGTTCTAGTCTTTCCTCGCCCCTACCATAGAAATGGCTCCTAAGTTTGTAGCAGGTCTGTGTTAAACAGGCCTGTTTTCTGCTCTCAGAAGCTCAGCAGGTTCTGGCTGATTTTGTATTTGGATGGAAAGAAATACCTTAAGTTTCTTTAAATAAGAAGTCAAGAGAGGCAGTCACTTCCATCTGGAAATTTTGTAGTGGTTCACTGTTGCTTTCCCAGAAGCAACACATAAAAACCCTGTCTCGAAAAACAAAACAAAAAATTTAAAAAATATACATGTGTAAAATATTTCTTAATAGTACTATGAAATGCTTTTTTGGTTTTTCAAGACAAGGTTTCTCTGTGTAAGCTTGGCTGTCCTGGACTCACTTTATAGACCAGGCTGGCCTTGAACTCACAGCAATCTACTTGCTCCCCTGTCTCCTGAGTGCTGGGATTAAAGACATGCACCACTACACCCAGCTTAGAAAAATCTTTAACCAGATAAAAACATAAAATTCCCTCTAGAAGTCAGAAAACTAGCTTTTAAGAGAAGTTGGAATTGTAGTCTTTTAAAAAAAGATTTATTAATTTATTGTGTATACAGTGTTCTGCCTGCATGCCAGAAGAGGGCATTAGATCATATTATAGATGGCACACAGCAGCTTCCACGTCCAGATGAGATTTTGTTTTTTGTTTTTCTTCTTTCTTTTTTTGTTTGTTTGTTTTTCTTTTCTTTTCTTTCTTTTTTTTTTCAAGACAGGGTTTCTCTGTGTGGCTATGGCTGTCCTAGACTGGCCTCGAACTCACAGCGATCCACCTGCCTCTGCCTCCGGAGTGCTGGGATTAAAGGCCTGCGGCACCACGCCCAGGGTTTTTCTTCTTTCTTTTTTGTCTACCTTGGCAGCCTGGGGTGGAGTGTGTGTGTGTGTGTGTGTGTGTGTGTGTGTGTGTGAAGGGTTAGGGCAGATATGAAGAGACAGAGAGATGAGTGGGATTGGGATGCATGATGTGAAATTCACAAAAAATCAGTTAAAAGTTTAAAAAATAATGTACTAGTCGGGCGTGGTGGCACACGCCTTTAATCCCAGCACTCGGGAGGCAGAGGCAGGTGGATCGCTGTGAGTTCGAGGCCAGCCTGGTCTACAAAGTGAGTCCAGAACAGCTAAGAATACACAAAGAAACCCTTTCTCGAAAAACAAACAAAAAAATTAATAATAATAATAATAATAATGTACTAAAAAGGTTTTCTAAAATTTATAGAGAAAGCAGAAAACAAAGGCTTGCTTTATTCGCTGTTGCCGCCTTCCTTCCTGTCCTACTGAGACTAAGTTTAGTGTTGAACATGGGCATAAACAATAATTTGTCAAATACAAAACAATTTTATGTTTCCCTTTTAACTTTCATGATGTAACAAATAGTTCTATCCGTAAGATTTAAATGTATATTTGTCTTACTTATTTGTGTGTGTGTGTGGGGGGGTGCTTTCACGTGGCTGTCAGAAGCTCTCTTCTTCCACCATGCGGGGCCAGGCTTGGCCTTCGGCCATCTCACAGCCCTAAGCAGTTTTGGATAGCTGCAGGCACCCAAGGCCATTTGGTAGCATTCAGAAATATCACAGTGATGCTATTTTTCACGCTTGGTTCGTGGATTTCAGCTATCATCAGGGACCACTTACCCGAGCCCACCATCAGATCAGTAAACCCAAGCTCTCCATCAGAGCGGCAAGCCCACGTGTATGCATCCATCACGCGTAGGACAGTTGGTAAGCTAAACACACTGCCTCCTGCGTCACAGGCCCGCTCCAGTAACTGTGCCTTTGCAAATGATACCCTAAATCTCATATAATAAGGCTGATTTCTCATGCTAAGTACTGGCAGGCAAAGCGATGCTTTCAGCTCCACAGGACCTCCGGAAAAGCAAGTTGCACTGTCCCTAACAAAGCTTTCATATGTCCAGAGGTTCTAATAAAGTCCCTTCCAACAAAGCAGACTTTACTAAGCATTCTCAACCATGCCTTCTTTCTCTTGTTTGAGTCTCTACGTGTGCATGTGACTGTGCATACATGTTCACATGTATGTGGGGTCTTGCCACCATTCTTCTGTTTGGGGTTTTATTTTTCCACACTGTATATCTTGGTAGTCTTATTTATATATTTTGTCATGTCAGCTTTTTTGTAAGGATTAATTTTTAAAAATTTTATGTGTATGTGCATTTGCCTGTATGTGTGTATGTGTGTGTATGTATGTATGTATAATAGATGCATTCAGGTGCCCATAAGCATCACATGCCCGGGAACTGGATTGCATACAGTACTAACTGGGTTGCATGCAGGCAGTTGTGAGCTGCCTGGTGTGGGTGCTGGAAAGCAAACCTGGGTCCTCTTCAAGAGCAGCTAGTGCTGTTAGCCAGAGCCATCTCCCAACTGCCCCGTTTTATTTATGTATTTATTTATCATTCATTCATTCATTTTACTGCTTTGTCGAGACAGGGTTTCTCTGTGTAGCCCTGGCTGTCCTAGACTCTCTTTGTAAACCAAGCTGCCCTCGAACTCACAGAGATCCACCTGCTTCTGCCTACCCAAGTGCTGGGATTATAAGAGTGTACCACGTGCCTGGCTCCCATTTTATTTTTGAAACAAGAGTTCTGAGTGGCTCAGGCTGGCCTCACATTTCCTGTGTAGCCAAGAATGACCTTTAACTTCTCACCCTCCTGCCTCTGCATCCCAACTGCTGAGGCCACCGCCTTTCTCCGCTGCAGGCAGCTCACTCAGCGCTGGGGGATGTCCTGGTTATCCCCAGTTGTCCACTTGAAGGGCTGTGAAACCACTTGCAGTGGATTTCCACCGGAGGGTTAGCTGACCAGAGGGTTAGCTGACCGGGTGGCTGGTGCGCACACCTGTGAGGGGTTTTCTCAAGTGAGTTTATTTTGTTGGGAAGACAAAGCTTGAATATGGATGGCACCATTTCAAAGCTTGGATCCAGGGTGGAGTCAGGAAGGAGAGGGGGAGGGGGAGGGGAGAGGAGAGGGAGGGGGAGGGGAGGCACAAGCACCCATTACTCTCTGCTTCTTGACTGTGGACAATCTTTTTTATTATTATTATTTTTTCCTTTGAAGGTTCGTAAGCTTAATCTACTTTCCTCTCTATTAGTCATCTAAATGGTAGCCACAGCATTCACGGTGTAATTCAAAATAGATTGATTTTATGTAATTGCCACACGCAAAGCAGCTCTTAATTTAGGGGGCGGGGGACCCCTCCCCCCTCGGAACTGACTAGACACAGCCTCAAAGCGGAGGCCCAATACATTTCTAAGTGTCAACAGGACTTTACAACGGAACGTTTCGACTCTGTGAGACACCTACAGAAAATGGCAGCTTGCTTCAAAAGGCAGAGTGTGGCGCTCTGGGTTGATTCAGTTATAGGCTCCTTCCTAGTCGGTCATTTTGTTCTGGAGTAGGAAGCCCTCACAGGACGAGCAGCCGAGCCGAGTGCACAGATGAACTCGTGGCTTTACCTTGCAGTGCCCTTCCAAGGGCACTGTGTATGTACAGGCAGCCAGAGCTCACCCCACACCTGGAACTCCCCCTTACTCTTGATTTATCTGCAGCCTAAAGTAGGATATGCTTTGGTCTCACTCAAGTACAGTAGAAAATCAATACGGAAATGCTGGAATCCAGGAAGCAAGCAGAGGAGAGTTGAGCCCCATTGAAGATGGTTCGTTCCCCGAGGCCGGCTGGGTGGTGCTAACAGATCGGAGCGTTGATTAGCGTGTGTTTACATTTCTAGGGCAGCATGCCATCTTCAAGGAAAGGCCTGCTTGGAAGGTAACTTATATTTTAAGTTAATAACCGTGTATTTGGTGTGCAAATACTATTAAAGAACACTGAGCGGTGAGACTTCTGTGGGCTCCGAGGTTTTAGCTCAGTACTCCAATTCAAATAGAATAAAACCTGCAGAAGAAATTTCAGTATGCTCTTGAATCATGATATCTAAAAAATTATTTTATTCTTAATTACGTGTATATGTTTGAGTGTAAGTATATGTGCATAAGAAATACAGTAACTTCAGGGTCTGCAGCTGCCTCTATAATCAGGCTAATTTCGAACTCACACAGATCTTCCTGCCTCTGCCTCCCAAATGTGACTTTTTCTTTTAATGGTTAAGGCTGGTTTGATAGCTCACTTGACAAAGTGCTTACGTACAGGCATAAGGACCCGTGGTCAGCCCCTAGAATTTCTGTGAGCCTGGTGTGGTGGTACACACTTATAATACCAGAGCTGGGGAGATGAGGGGGACAGAGGTAGATCCTTGGGGTTCGCTGGCCAGCCAGCTTAGCCTAATTGGTGAGCCCCAGGTTCCCAGGAGAGAGCTTGTCTCAAAAAACAAAATGGATGGCTCCTGAATGAGGCGTGACACCTGAGGCTGGCTTCTGGATTCTACATATGCAAACGTGCACACACAACTATGAACACGCACCCCACCTCACACGCACCGCTTAAGTAAAACGATGTGATATAAAAGCATGACCACACAGAATCTGTGTCTGCTACTTATTCTGTCAATCACTATTCTCCACTGTTCCACATCGGGACAAACATTCTGCTGACTCTAAAATGAGAGAACATTTGCAAATAATATTTTTAAGTCTCTTAAGCCTAAAACTGTTTTTTAAAATATTTATTTATTTTATTTATTGTATATGAGTGCTTTATCTGTAGAAGAGGCATCAGATCTCATTATAGATGGTTGTGAGGCACCATGTGGTTGCTGGGAATTAAACTCAGGACCTCTGGAAGAGCAGGTGGTGTTCTTAACCACTGAGCCATCTCTCCAGCCAGCAAGCCTATAATTGTTTATTAAGAATTTGATTTTTCTTATCACCAGAATTACACTCAGCCAGAGGCAGGTGTGACTGAGCCCAGTAGCTGATGTTTACCTCTGTAAAGTAACAAAATCCTCCAAATGATCAGGATTTCCAGTCTGCGTAGTTTCCTCTTCTTTTAATAATGTTGTCATAGGTTCAGTTAAACTACAGAAAGTGGCAGGTGTATACACAGTTGAGAGCGTTTGATTTCTTTCCCTCAGCACTAGGACATGAAGCCAGAGCCTCATGCATGCTAGGCAAGTGCTCTACCACTGTACAATACCTCTAGCACAAAGTTCAGGATATTACTGGTTATCATAGTACATTTAGGCAACAGAAAAATGAGCTGCGAGGCTTCCTGCACTGTACCATTTGAGAAACAGACATTGAAGAGTTAGTGGCAGATTTTTATGACCATATGAAGAGCAAGGCAAACATATTTCCACATTTGATCCCAGCTGAAGAACACACTGGCAGCTAATTCAGACTGAATATAAAAATCTACCAGGGTGATGCACCATCTTCTTGAAAGCAATTTTATCTGAAAAAAGTAAGTTGTGTTTCCTTAACATATGATTCAATTTAGACCAGGTCCTTCTAAATATTTCTACTGCTGGGCCTGGTGGTCCATGCCTTTAATGCCAGCACTTGGAAGGCAGAGGCAGGTGAACATCTGTGATTTTGTGGTCGGCAAGATTGACATAGTAAGTTTCAGGCCAGCTGAGGTAACAGTGAGACACTGTCTCAAAACTATCCAACCAACCAACAACCAATCACCCAACCACCCAACCACCCAACCACACCACCCAACCAACAACCGACCAACCAACCAATCACCAAACAACCAAACAACAACCAACCAGTGACTAACCACTCTCTTCTACTAAGTCTTCCTGTCTTTAATTAAAGAGGTTAAAAAAAACCAAAAAAGGAGTTATCTCAATATTTTCCATTAGTTTGTTACTGAAAATGACACATCAGGGTTCCACTCATCCGTTCGTACATTAACCTTGTCTATTTTCAACTGCATTACATATAAAACTACTATCAGAATATTTTCAGAGTGCATGTAAGGAAACTTTATGCTCATTCTTCCCACAGCCACAAGGAAAACTATAAATAAATAAAAAGTAATCCTGGTGGTCCACATCTGTAATCCCAACACTTGGGAAGCTAAGGTGTGAGGGTCAGTGTGGGTTATGAAGCAAAATCCTGGGAAAGGAGAGGAGAGGGGAGGAGAGGGGAGGAGAGGAGAGGGGAGAAGAGGAGAAACCGCAAATAACACTAAAGAACACTGGGGGGGGGGGAGAAGGGGGAGGGGCAGTGTGCCCCACCACCAGCTCCTAGGCACTAACAAAAACAGTAAAGGAGGATGGGAGTTCAGCAAAGCAATTGTGGCAGAGTGCGCAGGCCCACAGCAGCTCTAGCAGACCAAATCATAGCATGCAGAAGGGGAGACTGGTTGCTAGGATAAGGACAGTCAGCTTTCTTTAATGTGCTGATTCCTGGTAGGTCAGTCATACTGTAGGGCAGGCCCTACTCCCCACAACGGAGCAGCACAAACTGAAAGTGATGGGGTAGAAGAGAAAAAAACCTCAAAGTTGGGTGCAGTCAGATAGAAAGTGTGGCTATTGGGAGGACTTGGTGGAGGGGTGAATATAATTTTAAAATTATGAAATTATCAAAGAATTAATAAAAATATTAATTTTAGTGGCACAATTTTTAAAATTAAAATTATAGTGAGAAGATAATTATTAATCATACATAAATAAGGTGTGAAAGAGTACTATAAACAGTTCTAGGTGAAGATATTTTTAGGTAAATTAGAGTTTCCTTGAGTTTGCCAAAACAAACTCAAGAAAAAAAAAAAAAGATACAATATAAATAAACGCAGCCGGGCATGGTAGTGCACACTTTTAGTTCCAGCACTTAGGTGGCAGAGGCAGGTGGATCTCTGTGAGTTCAAGGCCAGCCTGGTCTACAAAGTGAGTCCAGGACAGCCAGGGATACATAGAGAAACCTTGCCTTGAAAAACAAAAACAAAAACAAAAATAAAAAACAAAAAAAAAACCAAAAAACTAATTTCTCACAAATTATTTCAAAAAATATAAAAAGACAGAATTCTTTCCAACAAATTTAAAAGGACAATATTACCTTGATAACCACAATCAACAAATTTTTAAAAATGCAGACTGGGGCTAGAGAAATGGCTCAGAGGTTAAGAGCACTGGCTTCCAAAGGTCCTGAGTTCAATCCCCAGCAACCACATGGTGGCTCACCACCATCTATAATGAGATCTGGTGCCCTCTTCTGGCATGCAAGTCTAAATGCAGTCAGAATACTGTATACATAATAAATAAATCTAAACGAAAATGCAGACTACTAACTGTCAAATACAGATGAAAATGTTTTAAACACAAGACTAAGAAATGGAACCCAGTAGCATATACAAAGCGTTTAACATAATTGATCTTTTCCATCCTTCAGGAATGCTCATCCCCAAAATAACCGATACAATGTACCAGGTGCTTGATTTAGCTTTAACTGTCACCGCCTGGAGCCATCTGGCAGGACGCTCAACTGAGAAATTGCCTAGATCAGTGGTGTGTCTGTGGGAGATGGTCCTGACTGATATGGGCCTAGCCCACTGTTGTGTCGCCACTGTTTCTTTGTGTAATAGCCCTGGCTGTCCTGCAACTGGCTCTGTAGACCAGGCTGGCCTCGAACTCACAGAGATCCACCTCTGCCTCCCTGCAGGGATTAGAGGCGTGTGCCACGGTCCAAGGTTGAAGCCATTGTTGCATCTACAGTCAGAAAGCAGAGAGAAGCCCGGACGGTGGTGGCACATGCCTTTAATCCCAACACTCGGGAGGCAGAGGCAGGCGGATCTCTGTGAGTTCGAGGCCAGCCTGGTCTACAAAGTGAGTCCAGGACAGCCAAGGCTACACAGAGAAACCCTGTCTCAAAAAAAAAAAAAAGAAAGAAAGAAAGAAAAGAAAAAGAAAGCGGAAAGAGATGAATGTTAGTACTCAGATCACCTTTTCCTTCCTATTCACGTTAGGACCCTAGACAACAGGAGTGTGCCACCATCATTAGGGGTGATTCTTTTCTATTGTCCTCAGTTAAAGCTTTCTAGAAATAACCCCCATAGATACCATCAGAGATGTGCTTCCAGAATGATTCTAAATCCACTCAAAATGATAACCAAGATTAACCATGAATAATGTATAGAAGCTTGTAAGACAGAAGATGTGATATGCAAAACTTTTTTTTGTTTTTTTGGTTTTTTTGTTTTTTTGTTTTTTTTGTTTTTTTCGAGACAGGGTTTCTCTGTGTAGCCTTGGCTGTCCTGGACCCGCTTTGTAGACCAGGCTGGTCTCGAACTCACAGCAATCCACCTGCCTCTGCCTCCCGAGTGCTGGGATTATAGGTGTGCGCCACCACGCCAGGCAGTGATATGCAAAACTTAATTGCATTTCTAAGTATTAGCAATGGATCCTCTCAAACTGGCAAGAAGTAATTCTCTATAGGATTAGAGAGATTAAAACATTTACGAATAAATTAAACAAAAGAAGTGCAAAGTAGCTGGGAGGTGGTGGCTCGTGCCTTTAATCCTAGCACTCAGGAGGCAGAGGCAGGTGGATCTCTGTGACTTCAAGGCCAGCCTGGTCTACAGAGTGAGTTCCAGGACAGCCAGGGCTACACAGGGAAACCCTGTTTTGAAAAACAAACAAAAAAGTAGTGCAAAATATATATTCTGAAAAATGTAGAGCATCAAAACAAATCAAAGGTGACAAAAAATGGAAACTAATGTCACGTTCATTGAGCTTGACAAGATCCCACAAAAGAATGTGTATATGGAGGGAAATCACTGTCAAAATCCCGGCTGAGAAGGCAATCCTACAATTCATATGTAAATACCATTGGCACCCAGAATAGCCCAATGGACAAAGTTGTAAGACTCATTTTTTTTTTCCTCTTTAAAAAAAAAAACTGGCTTGTTGTGGTGGTGTACACCAGTAGGATTTGCTGAAGGAGGCTGAGGCAGGTGGATCTCTGTGAGTTTGAGACAAGCCTGGTCTACAGTGTGAGTTCTAGAACAAGCAGGACTACACAGAGAAACCTTGTCTTGAAAAACCAACCCCCCTCCTACCAAAATAACCAACAAAACAAAACAAAAACCATAAGCAACAATAACAATAGTTAGATAACTATGACTCTATTCAATATTCAAAATTTTGTGTTGCAGCCAGGCACAGTGGCACACATCTATAATCCCAGAGCTCAGAGAGGCAGGGGCAGATGGATCTCTGTGAGTTCGAGGCCAGCCTGGTCTACAAAATGAGTTCAGGACAGCCAAGGCTACACAGAGAAACATTGTCTCGAAAAACCAAAAAGAAAGAAAGAAAAACCAATAATAATAATAATAAATCATTCAATAGAGAATAGAACATATTAAAAAGAATATTACGGGCTGGAGAGATGGCTCAGAGGTTAAGAGCATGGCCTGCTCTTCCAAAGGTCCTGAGTTCAAGTCCCAGCAACCACATGGTGGCTCACAGCCATCTGTAATGTGATCTGATGCCCTCTTCTGGCCTGCAGGTGTACATAAACTGTATACATAAGAATAAATAAATAAATCTTTAAAAAGAAATTACAATTCAATGAAAAGATACAGTCTGATTCTGAAGTGGCCACAGAACTGGCAATGTAAGAGCATGAAAAGATACTGAACATAATTACGTGGATGGATTTCAAAACCACAGTGAGATGCTGCTTCACAACCACTGCATTGGCTATAGTACAGAAGGGAGGGCGAGGCTGCTCACCGAGTAAAGATGCTCACTGCTAAGCCGGAGGACCCCTGCTCAATCCCCGGGACCCATGAGGTGGAAGAAGAACCCACAGAAGTCGTGCTTGACTTCCATGCTCCACTCCATGTGACATGCATGCACTCCCCACACACATATGCTCAGTAAATAAAATATAATAAAAAAGAAGGGGGAGATAACCAGGGTGAGGAAGATCATGAAGAGTTGGATGCAGCCAGGGGGTGGTGGTGCATGCTTTTATTCCTAGCACTTGGGAAGCAGAGGCGGGTGGATCTCTGTGAATTCGAGGCCATCCTGGTCTACAGAGCAAGTTCCAGGACAGCTAGAGCTGTTACACAGAAAACCCTGTCTTGAAAAACCAAAACAAACAAACAAGCAAAAAAGAATTGGATGTAAAACTGTACACTTTTTGTTGGTTTTGTTGTTGTGTTTTAGACAGGGTTTCTCTGTGTAACAGCCCTGACTGTCCTGGACTCACTCTGTAGACCAGGCTGTCCTGCAGCTCACAGAGATCCGCCTGCCTCTGCCTCCCGAGTGCTGGGAATAAAGCTGTGCGCCACCACGCCCAGCCCAAACTGCATACTTTGCAACACAGCTTGACATTCTCTCAAGATGCTAAACGTAGTGATTGTGTGACTGGGGAGTCCTCTTAGGGAGTCTCCAAAAGAATTAAAAATGCTTCCACATCAAAAACATAAGCAATAGAAACAGCAGATTAGGTGCTTAGGACTTCATCGCTCTGACAAACAATGATAAGATCAAAAAATAAACACAAATGTGTACATAAACATCTGTGTATTATACCCTTGTTGAATCTTATACAACCATATAAAGGCATACATATACTTGACACAATGTGAATGAACCTCAAAAATATTGAACTAAGTGAAAGAGAGATGGCTCAGAGGTTAAGAGCAACGACTGCTCCTCCAGAGGTCCTGAGTTCAACTCCCAGCAACCACATGGTGGCTCACAACCATCTACGATGTGATCTGATGCCCTCTTCTGGCCTGCAGGGGTACATGCAAGGAGAGCACTGTATACATAATAAATAAATCTTAAAAACAAAAAAACCCAACTCTGTGCAAGGGGTCGGTCTAATCAGGAAGCTGTGAGCTCGTGCCTTAGAAACGGCAGTTCCTCTCTTAATGAACAGAGCTAAGAAACTGCTCTGTAGGTTTATTTGCTACAAAAGTTCCTGCTAGACTACTGTGTGGCGCCCGCGCCACTGCGGTACCGAGTCGAGCGTGAGGGACTGCGGATTTAACTCATGCACACACCCGCACACACACACACACACACACACACACAATAACACAGCGGGTCTTTCGTGCTAAGAGAGTAGCAGCCGCAGCCGCAGCCGCAGCTGCGCAGCCGCGGCAGCGGTTTATTTTTCGTTCCAGAGTTCCAAAGAGCCTTGGAATAGGCAGCAAAACAGGAATCCTCCTCCCAGGTGAAATCCCTCAAGATGTGATTGCACACAGGAGGACAAGTCTTGAGGAAGGGAGGGGCGCGTTCTCAGAGCAGTAAACATGACTAGCTAACCAAGATAAACACAGACATGGAAGCTGCTAGAAACAGGACATGAAACAGCAAGACAGGCAGGCAGCCCAGTCGGGCCTGATTCCTACACTACTGTAAATTCTGCCCCCCAACACTGGTGCGCCATTTGTTTCATCTCATACTCTTTCTGCCTCCCTGGGTTGCTGACAATGTCCCAAGCTGCCCCTCCCCCCAGCCCAGGGATGGTGATTTTCATCTGGATGAGCCATCACTGCCAACTGCCTAGAGGCATCTTCTTTAGTTCAGTATCCGAGGCTGTAGCATCAACTCCCAGCACATGAAAAGGGTTTAGTTCATCTTTAGGAACTCTAGCCATGCTCAAAAGTCAGACCACTTCCTCTTCTGGCTGGCAGTAGCATGTGCTAGCTACAGGTGCGCTACCCTGCTTTTGAGTCCTCTGCTTGACCTAAGGCAACTCCAGCCAGCCCCACTGAACTAATAGGCCTTTCTGTCCATGAGTGCAAAGCAGGTGATCTTGAGGCCTAACTTGCTTGACTCTGCCCAGAAGTCTCCTTCCTCAGCAGGGTGCAGCCTATTTCACTCAGCATAGTATCTGGCACTCTTATGTTCCTGGTCCATTTCAAACCTCCTGTGCTTTCCTTGGCATTGGCTACACATTGTAGTTTCCATTGCTTCCTTGAGGCCTTTCCTTTGTTCTTCCTGGACACCTGGGTTTGATTTCCTCGTACTCAGAGGCAACTCACAAACACCTGTAACTCCAGTTGGGGGGGGGGGGGGGGGGGGCAGGGGGAAGGCTGATGCCCTCTTCTTGCCTCTGCAGTAACCAGGCACACAACTGGTGCAAATACATAAAATAAAATAATCATTTATAAGATGACCATCTCATTTTAGATTTAGTTCACAGTTACTAGCAATCAGTCCATATTGAACATGATGGTGCAAGTCTCTAATTTTCAACAAGGTATGTTATTTAGTGGGAATTTTCATATGTTCCAAATTTGTGGCTGTTGGATGATGCTGTAACAAGCTAAGTGTCAAGCACCCAAGCCTAATTTATGATTATAAAGAAAGCTGCTGGGGACATGCACCTTTAATCCAAGTACTTGGGAGGCAGAGGCAGGCAAATGCTGGAGGGCAGCCTGGTCTACAGAATGAGTTCCAGGACAGCAGGGGCCACACAGAGAAACCCTGTCTCAAAACCAAAACCAAACAACAACAACAACAAAAGAAAGCCACATCTTTGATGATTTCAACTGTTTGGGCTGACCCGACGGCTGGATTCAAGCTACCTTACATGTTAGAGTTAAGTGACATAGCCAGGATTGGAGGAAGTCTGAAAGTCAGTTACAAGGACAGGTTATTTCTAATTCTCGGTTAGCTCGTGTAAGTAAAACAAATGCTAATTGGACTGATAAGCTAGTTAAATATTCACTGGGCACTCAGGTCTATAGAATGACAGCATACAGGAGCCTGGTATGGAGCCCTGAAGAAGTATTTCTTCTGTGATATCTCCTACTTGAGTTTCTTCTTTCTTTGCGCTCACTAAAAATACTTTTGCTACCTATATTATTAAATTTTCCCCCATAAAAGAGTATGCTGAGCAGGTAATCAAATCTTTTTCCCCAAAAAAGGGCACTGTTTAATTTCAGTTATCAATGAAATTGGCATGGAGAATTTACCTGGAAACAGACTCTAAATCTTGACGAAGCCATGTTTCCAGAGCCCTCAAGATACTCAAGCTGTTTTCAGGATTCCCATGCCTACAACTCCCGGGAGGCACAAGATAGAGTCAGAAAACGCGGCTCCCTACTCGTAAGGAACGAGTCCCAGAATCCCACCGGGACTCCAAATCCCAGAAACCCGCGCCGCAAATCCATCCCGGAAGCGCAGCGGGCTCTCTGTGGACGAGACCAAATAAACGAATGGGGGGGTGCCACAACCATGGGCGTGTGAGTCCTATAGGTGCTTTTAAAGGAACTTTTCCATTTATGAGCTGAATTTTATAATATTATAGTGAGCATCCAAGATCGTCCCCATTTCAGAGCGTCTGGCGGCAGGCCCGGGGACCCCCGTGCCGCCCTCTGCTACCCTCCCTCCCCCCGTGAGGATGGCAGCGCCGGGGCTCGGCGGCTCCTGCGCCCGCCCTGCCGCGGAATGCGGCGTCCGGAGCGAGCGCGGTGGGAGGAGCCCCGGCGGGAGGCGTGGATCGCGGGGCGGCGGGAGGAGCGCCGAGGACGGGCTGCGGTGGCGAGGCGACTGTCGGCTCCGCGCCGCGCCGCGGGCTAGGCGTGCTGGTCGGCGAGGCGGGCGGCCACCGCTCCCCGGGGGCAGGCGCACGCGGCTGAGACCCTCGCGGCGCGCGGCGCTGCCCCAGCCCCCCTCGGCCTCCGGCGGCGAGGCGGGGGAGAGAGGAGATGCCGACCCAGAGGGACAGCAGCACCATGTCCCACACGGTCGCGGGAGGCGGCGGCGGCGGCGGGGACCATTCCCACCAGGTCCGGGTGAAAGCCTACTACCGCGGGTGAGTGACTGCGCGGAGCGTGGGCGGGCAGGAGGGAGGGTCTCTGGGCGGCGAGCCCCGAGCGCTCGTGGGGCGCGGCTAGTGGCCCCCGGGACGAATGAGTGTGGGTCGCCGAGGAGTGGGCGGAGAAGGGTAGATGCACCCCGAGGGGAGGACAAATCAGCTGACTGAGAAATTTGCAACTGTTTCGGGGACTGAGTGGTTTGAGGATGGCTGTCGCAAGCCTGGACTGCTTCTGTTAGCTGCCTCTTTTCATTACCGACAGGCCTGAAGCCTCTGGTTTTGTAAATCAGGTTTATATCTATTCTTCGCTGTGGGAAGTTCATGAAGGGAGTCCGGACTACAGCCAGAGAGTCAGGATAGGTGTTAAAGTTAGTACTACAATCGATGCTTTTTAAAAAGATGTGCCTTGGATCGTTAGATGTGGTCAGAATTAAGTGGCAAATGTGCTGACCCACATTTTGGAAACCCTTGGTTAGGGCAATATATGGAAAGGTGAGAAACTAGGTTTTAAATTCTAGAAACGCTCTTCACTCACTTGGTTTAAACTCACTTGGTTTAAACTAATGTGGTTGCCAGAAGTAATCCAGTCCCGAGATCGCTGTGCCAGATCATTTTCTATCATGACTTGTCATAAAGTTCTTCCTTTGAATTCAACTTATGGCTTGAGGTAGTTTAGGCGCACTAGTGAGGTGAAAGGCTATCGTGTGCGTCAAGTCTGGAGAGGGAAGATTAACCGAAAACCTGGCTGCTTGTCTAAGCAGAAAGAAATTGGTTTTAAAAATTTCAAGTACCACAAGGTTAAAAGTGCTGGGTGTGCTTTTACAT
Organism: Acomys percivali; assembly: GCA_907169655.1. Taxonomy (NCBI): domain Eukaryota; kingdom Metazoa; phylum Chordata; class Mammalia; order Rodentia; family Muridae; genus Acomys; species Acomys percivali. The sequence continues at coordinate 69,284,260 of OU015751.1, read as the reverse complement.
TCCTGAGGATTCAGTGGAGACAGCTGTAACCCTTCAGGTTTCTTTCTTGTTTTCATTTTCAACGAGAATTTGAGCTTCCCATGTCTTATTGCTTACATATAAGGCCTCAGGCTCCTGCGCTGTCTCCGCCTTCTGTAATATGCACGGATTCAGGACCAGTTTGTAGGACTTACAGCAGACAGTGCTGTGTTTACTTGAGACTCGGGGTAGAGAGGTTTTGACTTTAAAATGGTCTCTCCAAATGCATACGTTGGTAGTTGCCATAATAAACTGCATTAGCCGTTGCAAGAGTGAAAGAGCCGTATCTCCCCTTTCCAAGAACAAACACACAACTTTCTGATAGTTTGAGAGTGATTTTCCTTTTAGAGGCGTGGGTCTCAACCTTCCCGGGTTGCGTCCCTTGAATACAGTTCCTCGAGTTGTGGTGACTCCCAACCATAAAATTAGTTTGTTGCTACTTCATAACTGTGATTTGGCCACTGTTACAGATCCTAATGTAAATATCCGTGTTTTGGATTATCTTAGGCCCCTGCTTGACCCCCAGAGGGGAGGCGAGCCACTGCTTTAGAGTAGTGTTAAGAAGCCGACAGTCTGTGGCTGTTAGGTGTGGAGGATGAAGTGCAGTGGGGTTTTAAGATGCTGTCCAACTGGCAGGCTAACAAACCAGCCTTCAGACTGAATCCAGGCGCATGAGAGGACAGTGCATTTGTGTTCAGGTGTAAAATTAAGTGTGGCTTCTCGCCCTCGGGGCTCCGCAGCCTCTACTGATGGTGGTTAACCTGTGGTTCTTCAGCAGGTTACAATTCATGGGGCTGGAGAGATGGCTCAGCCAGTAAGAGCGCTTGCTGCTCTTCCAGAGGACCCAAATTGGGTTGGAAGCCCCCGCATCGGTGGTTCGTTTCCTGTAACTCCAGTTCCACAGGACCCAGTACCCTATTCTGGCCATTGTGGCAACACCTCGCCCCCCCCCATAGATGTCTCACACACACACACACACACACACACACACACACACACACACGTAAATACAAATAAATCTCAAAAAAGTTGCATTTGTGTTTTCTGAGGTATCATCTTTAGATAGTATTTATTGATTACTTGCAGTGAAAGATGAACATTTTCTATGTGGCTCAAGTTTTGCTTGTTTAGCTATTTTAGCTTCCAGTGGCTCAGTGAGAGAGCACGGAGTTACTGCTCTTTCGTGTTTCCATACTTTTATTAGTTTGTCAGGTGTTAGTAGGCACAGCATGTAAGTCATTTCCAAAGTGCCTTTGGGAAGAGTCAGCGTGTTGACCTCTAGAAGTGCAGGTATTCCATGGGGGTGAGGGGTCTTTATTTGTTGCTCTGATTACTAAAATAAAGGAAGCAAGAGACTATGTATATGAGTTTTTCCGTCTAAAATTTCAAGGCATTCTAATTATCTTTTAAAGCTTAGGAAATTCCACTGAAGAAAGACACAACCCCTTGTCCTTACTGCACTGTAGTCAGTAGAAGCACCCTAATAGTGCTTTTTTCTCAAGTCTCCTCTAAGGACAGCCTCAGTTCTCTCAACTGTACCATTTTCTGCTCTCTGAGTTAGACAGTAAGATTATATGTTTATTAACAGTAATCTAAGCTGGTGGTTATATCACAGCCAGCTGCTTATTAACGTTGATGAGACTGAAATGAGTCACTAGCAAGGGTAGTTAATAAAGTAATTTGGATAGCATCCCAAATGTGACTCCAAAGTAGACTCTCCCTTTCCCCACACTGGGAGTGAAGGGCGGTAGGGGATGCACCGCTCAGCTGGCGGAGTGCTTGCTAAGCCTGCATGGGGGGCACCGGTCCCATCCCCAGCTCTGCGTGAACCAGGCATTGTGATCCCACCGTCTGGGAGGATCCGCATAAGTTGGGACCAGCCTGGGCTACAGGAGATTTTATCTCAGCAACAAAAACAAAACCACCCCCAAAGAAAATTTTCTTTTCATTATCTCTTTTGAAAAAACACTTCACCCTACTTCCTCTTAACAGTATTTCTTTCCAGTGAATCTTTGAATATTTTCTGTGAGCGTATTACCCTCTTCTTTCAAATATGTGTGGTGGTTTTTTGTTTGCTTGTTTGTTTTTTTGAAACAAGGCATGTTTCAAAGAGGCATGCAATTTTCCTCTTTTTTTTTCCTAGTTTTTAAAAGTAGATTTTTTTTTTGAGATTTTTCTAGGTTTTAAAAGCACTGAGAATCTGGTTTGACTGGAGACGGACTAAGAGTGCCTCTTGGTCTGCACTGATTTTTCCCCAACGTGGGAACACTTCAGTCAGTGGCCCTTTTCTTACAGTGCTGTTAGGTTGGAGGAAGAGAAACAGGTTTTTTTGGTTAGCAATAGGTTGCCATTGTGTGCTTATTCTTATATAAAGGTATTTGTGGGATAGAATTTAACCAGGTGATATCTGGGCTTCTCATTCCTTTACGTTGTACATGTGCAGGAATTTGGTAGAAAGCTTGTGAAAATCCCGTAGTAAGCTGTTGTTGACCAGCAATTACAGCCCAGAGGGTACCTTCTGCAAACGTGAACTGTTTCTGGCAGTACAAGGGATCACAGCTGGGCTTGCAGCCCTACCCCTGAGCTGCGGTCCAGAGCCCAGGCTTGACTCCACATTTGGAATGTAGAGCTGTTTGCATTCTTTACCCCTCACAGGGAACAAGTCCTGTCAGGTCTTGTTTTTAAAAGCATTGCAGAATTACTTCAGCTGTGTGCTTTCATCATTGGCGCTAAGTGCAGTTCAGCTGGTGGAGTGCTTGCCCAGTGTGCACAAAGCCCTGGGCGCCATCCAAGGCCGTACTAACCCAGGTATGCTTGTGCTTACCTGTCATCCCAGGGCTCAGGAGATAGAAGCAGGAGGCTCAAGAGGGCTCAAGCTCACCCTTGGCTCCATGGTCAGGACAGCATGGACTGTGTAAAACCCTGTCTGGGGGTGGGGGAGGCGGTGGCGGCGGTGGCGGATGCGGTGTAGGGTGGCAGCCAGGTCCATGAGGTAGTGGCCCAAAGCATCTTGAATTTGCTAACGCTGAGATGAATGACTTGTCAGCGCTGAAGACTTGGGTGAGGAGTTGGAGGAACTGGGGAGGCCTGAGATGAGGAGACAGGCACACTGAAGGGCTGAAGACACTGAAGTAAGCAACTGTTTAGAAAAGTCTCCCCAGAGGGAGAGGTGCTTCCTCCCCCGCCCCCTTCCTCCCCTGGTTGGTAGTCTCTGGGTAGTTGGCTGGCCTCAAACTCACCTGTAACCCAGGCTGGCCTCGGCTTCTCCATCCTCCTGCCTGTAGTGCCTGCATGCTGGGAAGACAAGGTGTTTGGTGACACATTTTGTGTGTGTTCTCTCGCTCTCCCTTTTTCCCCTTCTCACCCTCCCTCTATCCCTGTCCCTTGTAGCCCAACCTGGCATCACTTACTGTGTAGCAGATGACCTTGAACTCCTTCCTGATCTTCCTGCCTGCATCTCCCTAGAGGTGGGATAACAGGTGTGTGCTACGCTGGCGCTCTAACCCAGGCTCTCATGCATGCCAGGCAATCAGTTCACCAACTCAGCAATTTTCCTTTGAATTCCTTGACATTTTGTTTATTAAAATTGCCAGGCATTTCTCAGTCTATTGTTTGCCAGGCATTTCTCAATCTGTTGTTTATCTGAAGACTTTCATATTTGTATAATTAAATCTGCCTTTTTTTTTTCTCTGTATGTGGCTCCTTGGTCTGTTGCCTTAGGCGGATGAGCTTTTCCTTTACTAGTAGTCTACAGCTCTGTGTTGTGCCGAGTTTTCAGTAATCATCTTCTCAATATTATAGTTTTTGATACAACTTACATTTTATAATTCTACTAACATTTTTGAATGAGGTCTTCTTTCCCTACTGGTTTGAAACAACTTTTATACACTGTATTTCTCACACTATGCATAGATAAATGTTCTACACCATTGATTTGGGGAGAGACCTGGGTAGTACATGCTGCAATTTGATTATCACGGTGTATAGTTAGTTTTGATGTGCAAGGCAAAGTCTCATTGATTTAATCTTCTATTCTGTGGGTTTTTTGTTTTGCTTGAGTATTGTGCATTTTACCAAGAATTGCTTGCTTTCAATGGGAACTTTTATTTCCTATTATTTTGTATTGCTGTGGCCAGAATATCTGACAGAAACAACTCAAGGAAGAATTGTTTAGGCTCACAATCTCAGAGGGTTCTTAGCCCTGTGCACTTGAGTGAAACATCCGGTGGCAGAAGGTGGGGCAAAGGACAGCTGCTTACATCACCGTGGACTAAGAAGCAGAGATTGAGACCAGACGTGTCATATATCACAGAGGCCTCGCCTTCCAGGGTTCCCAAAACTTATCAAAGTAGTGCCTCAGCTGGGCGGTGGTGGTGCACGCCTTTAACCCCAGCACTGAGGAGGCAGAGGCAGGTGGATCTCTTGAGTTTGAGGCCAGCCTGGTCTACAGGGCTAGTCCAGGACAGCCACCACTACACAGAGAAACCCTGTCTCAAAAACAGGCCGCCCCCCCCCCCCCAAAAAAATATAGTGACTCTGGCCATTTAGAGTCAAACCAGCACGTTCTCTAGGCTTATTGAATCCTCTTTTATTTTACCTGGAGTCTTACTGTGTTGGCTGGCCTGGTGTGGAATTCCTAGCCTCAATCATTTTCTTGCCTCAACTTCCCAAGCAACTGGAATTACAGGGCATGCTATTGTGCTTAACGTTGTGTCACCAGTTTTTTGTTGGTTTGGTTTGGTTTGGTTTTTTAAAGACCGGATCTCACTCTGTAGACCAGACTGGCCACAAATTCGCAGAGATGTGCCTGCCTCTGCCTCCTGAGTGCTGGGATTAGAGAGGTGCACCTACTATCAGTTTGTGTATGTTTAAACTGAATTGCCGTTTATTAGCCATTTCTTGGTTAACTGTCCTGGACTTTATCAGATAATGTGTCTCTGACAGTCTTGCTGTTCCCTTCATCTTAGTTTTCCTAACTCTTTGCTTGTCATTTTGTAGGTAGTGTGGGATTACGGCAATGCCTTTATCTTAATGAAATATAATTAGTGGCGAGAAATCTCACCAACTACTTTAAGAATGTTAACATTTACAGTGTACCTACACCTTTGAAGAACTACAGGTAGATTGTGCTATTTTTCAATACACCAGCGCTCAGGGAGGGTGGCATTTTTCCATTTTATAGATAAGACTGAAGCTTAGTAAACGGCGATACAAAATTGTAGGTAACTTTCAAAGAACTCTTCCCTTTTATGTGCTTGTTGACTTGATGCTTTTCTGTCAGTTTTTTAAATTTTCATATTTGTTGCTTTTATTTTCCCTTTCTGTCTTGATTATGGAAAGTGGAAACTGCTTTGTGACTTTACTTTTGATTTATTTTTAAGATGGATCTATTTTTATTTTATGTGTATAATGTATGCCTATATGTATGAATTTGTACCATGTTCATGTCTGTAGCCTGTGGAAGTCAAAAGACCCTGGAAGTGGAGTTAAGAGACAGTTGTGAGCCTCCATGTGGGTGCTGGGAACTGAATCCTGGTCCTCTGGAAGAGCAACTGATGTTCTTAACCACCACACCTTCTCTCCAGGCTCCTTTGCTTAATTTTTAACCTTAGGATTTAACAGAATCGATACATTTTGGCATTTTCCTACAAGCCTGTTGTTCACTGGCCTCCCTCCTTCCCCTATGCCGTTTGTTTTGCCCTTTCCTGCTGGCTCCCTTCCTTAAGTCTCTGCCTTCCTTCTCAGAGTCAGCGCTCTACTGCCCTGACATACCCCACCCCACGGACATACATAAGTTAAAAAACATATATTAAAAACATTCTTCGTATGGGGGAATTATGAGGTGTCTGTCTGAATGTGACTTATTTCACTCATGGTAGTGATTTCTAGTTCTATTTTCCTGCACTGTTATGACTTCCTTTTTCTTATGACTGAGTAAAATCCCACTATGTATATGTACCATGTTTTCTCCATTGTTCATCTGTTGATGGATATGGTGGTTTGAGTTGATAACGGCCCCCATAGGCTCAATGCACTGTCATTAGGGAGTGCCATTTTCCTCATCCAAAGACCCCCAAACGAAAGCATCTTCAGGCCTATCACAGCAAAACCCAGCCCCTAGTATGAGCTTCTGTCTTAGAGTTTCCATTGCTGTGAAGAGACACATGGCCACAGCAACTCTTATAAAGGAAAACATTTCACTGGGGCTGGCTTACAGTTCAGAGGTTTAGCCCATTATCATCATGGCAGGAAACATGGCGGCATGCAGGCAGGCATGATGCTGGAGAAGGAGCCCAGAGTTCTACATCTTGCTCTGCAGGCAGCAGGGAAAGACTGTGTGCCACACTGCCCATAGCTTGAGCATAAAGCCCGCCCCCATAGTGACACACTTTCTCACGAGGCCACACCTCCTACTAGTGGCACTTCCTATGGTCCAAGCATTCAAACACTTGAGTCTATGAGTCTGTGAGGACCATTTCTATTTGTCATTAGTGGCACTACTTGAGAGAGATTAGGCCTTGTTGGAGAAAGTGTATTCCTGGACTTGGTGAGCTTTGGGGTTTCAAATCCCAAGCCAGGCCAGTGTCTCTCTCTTCCTGCTGGCTGAGCATGTAGACTTCTCAGCTCCTACTCCTGCTGCCATGCTCCCCGCCATGCTGATAGTGGACTAAACTCTGAAACAGTAAGCAGCCCCAGTTAAATGCTTTTCTAAAGAGCTGCCGTGGCCATGGTGTCTCTCCACAGCAATAGATCACTGACTAAGACAATGGATACCTGAGCTGGTCCCCTCCCTTCCTCTCTCCTTCCCTCTCTTCCTTTCCTTTTCTGATTCATAGCTGTTATAAACAGTGCACTAGGGAACATGCCCTGCTGTTTCTGCGGTGTGCTTAGAAGCCTTTAGGTATATACTCGAGCGTGGTAGAGCTATGTCTTATCCGGGTTCTCTTTTGAGTTTTTGACGGATGTACACTGATATCCATAGTAGCTCACAGTTGACAGCCTGCCAGCAGTGTATAAGGCTTCTTTTCCCCTAACATCCTGACAGCATTTGTTGTTGCCTTTTTTTTCTTTTTAAAAATTTAATTAATTAATTGATTGTTGTGTTGGTTTGGTTTTTTGAGACAAGGTTGTGTGGACCAGGCTGGCCTTGAACTCACAGAGATCCACCTGCCTCTGCCTCCTGAGTGCTGGGTCATTTATTTATTTATTTTTTATGTGTATGAGTGTTTTTGACTGCACGGACCCATGGAAGTCAAAAGAGGTCATCAGATCCCCTGAAACTGGAGTTTTGGATCATTGTGAGCTACCATGTGGTTGCTGGAAACTGAACCCAGGACCTCCGTAAAATAAGCAAGAGCTCTTAACCACTAAGCCATCTCTCCAACCCTGTTGCTTGTTTTCTTGAAGGTGTCCATGCTGACTGAGATGACAGGGACAGGGATCTCAAAATAGTTTTAGCTTGCATTTTCCTGTTGGCTAAGCATGTTGTGCATTTTCCATGTATTTATTGGTTATTTTGATTTCTTCTGAGAACTGTCTGTTCCATTTATTAGCCCATTTATTGATGAGGTGATTTAATTAATTAATTTTAAATTTTTATTTATTGTTTTTTGAGACAGAGCCCTGGCTGTCCTAGACTCACTCTGTAGACCAGGCTGGCCTCAGACTCACAGAGATCTGCCTGGCTCCGCCTCTTGAGTACTGGGATTAAGGTGTGCGCCACCATGCCTGGCAATTTTTTTTTTTAAGTTTAATTTTTGTTGTTCCTTACATACTATAGATATTAGCCTCCTGTGTTGTTAGCAAAGTTGTTGATTTTTGTCTTTTATACTCTGTGGGCTATAGAGAAAGTTTTAAATTTCATGTATCCCTCCCTGTCTATTAAATTTTGGGATTATTTCCTGTGTTATTGGAATCTTTGTCTATGCAGTGTGTGGTGTGTGTGTGTGTGTGTGTGTGTGTGTGTGTAAGGGACACATATGTTATGGTGGATGTGTGGAGGTAGAATGCAACTTTAAGGAGTCGGTTCTTTCTACCATGTTGGTTCTGGGGAGCAAATTCAGGCAAGCCCTTTTATTTGCTGAACCATCTCACTGGCCCCAGTTTTCAACTCATTTTTATGCAGAATTACAGATAGGGATTTTATTTTAGTTTTCTACTATGTACTATATTACTGTATACTAAGTGTGGAAATCCAGTTTACCAGAACCATTTATAAAGCTTTACTTAACATTAAAGTATAACTACATCATTGCACTTCTCTTCTTCCAATGCTACCATGTTTCCCTCGCGCGCGCACACACACACACACACACACACACGTGCACACACACATGCACTATATAGATAGTTGTGTATTTAAATGCATAAATATATAAATAGAACACACTGGATCTGTGTAGTGTTACTTGTATGTATATGGTTTAGGACTGACCACTTTGTTTTGGATAACCAGTTGCAGGCTCTTCCTTGGGAAGATGACTTCTGCCTCTCTCAGCAGTCCTTAGTTGCCTGCAGTTCTTTGTCTAGGGCGGGGTCAGGCAAGATTTCCCTCTTTCACATTAGCATGTCTGTTGGTGGTGTCCGTAAGGTCTTGTTTGGTCAGCCGTGTTATTTGAGGTATAGTGGGCTTAGCTTCCCTCTCATCTCCAGCAGAGCCTCACAGCAGTGGCTGGTTCTCTGATCTTAGAGTCTTTCCACCTTCTCTTCTGTCTTCTGTGGTGTTCCCTGAGCCTTAGGCCCAGTATCACTATTAAAGAGGGTATCCTTTTTCCAGCGTATGTTGAGGTTGTTCTGAGTTTTAATGTAAGGATTCCTGGATGCAGGCTTCCTAGGTGTTTCCTGGGGCTCTGGTAAGTTGTGCTTTCACGTTTATTGGATTCTAGTAATTGTTAGCATCACCCTAGGTCTCCTTCCTAGCTCACTGCTCACACAAGAGCGTATTGTAGGCGAGCAGTTTTGTGCTTGCTCTAGTTACCTATTTTCAGTCTCTTCCATTAGGATATAAATGATAAATACTTGGGCTTTCCTACGGCTGCTGTGGGCTACACTGAGGTCCGTCTTAGAGGCGCTCAGGCTACTAAGCAAGCATCTCTTTTCTGTTGGATGGAATATTCATCTAGAAATTTGTTTTATAGTCTAGTTTACCTGAAGTGTATTGGCTATTTTTAATTTGGAGGACCTCTCTAAAGATGAGATTGGGGTACCGAAGTCACTTACCATTGTATCATGACTTCTGGGACCTTTTATATCCAGTAGGGTTTTTTTGTTGGTTGGTTGGTTGGTTGGTTGTTTTTTTGAGACAGGGTTTCTCTGTGCAGCTTTGGCTGTCCTGGACTTGATTTGTAGGCCAGACTGACCTCGAACTCACAGCCATCCGCCTGCCTCTGCCTCCCAAGTGCTGGGATTAAAGATGTGCGCCACCACCACCACCACCGGGCTATCCAATAGTATTTTTTATGAAATTGGGAGCCCCAGTATTTGGTACATTTGTGCTTTCTTTCTTTCTTTCTTTCTTTCTTTCTTTCTTTCTTTCTTTCTTTCTTTCTTT
>OU015751.1:69225986-69263922 GCA_907169655.1 Acomys percivali | reverse complement strand
GAAAGAAAGAAAGAAAGAAAGAAAGAAAGAAAGAAAGAAAGAAAGAAAGCCCTGACTTAAACCTCCAGAGATGCTGCCGGGTTTGTGTTTGTCATCTACTGTAGGGTGTGCCGCCCACCCACCCTTAGGAGTGGTTTCCCCTGTGAGACTCCCTTTGAGAAAACTAAGTTGTCGTTTGCACGTAGTTCTCAGTTGGCGCTAGCTTCTGGGCCAGCTGTGGGTGGGGAGGTGTATCCACGTATCCTGTCAGCTCTAGGACCCCATCTGCTGCAGACTCATTTAGGCCCTGTGCTAGTGCTTTTGTGTGTACCAGCTCTGTTGTGTCTAGAAGGTCTTGCTTTCCTGTGCCCTCCATCCCTCTGGCTCTTACACTCTTTCTGCCTCCTCTTCCTCAGTTCCCTGAGTTCTGAGGGAGGGATTTGATGGACACATCCTGCTTAGGGTTAAGGGTTCCAAGGTCACTCAACGCCTAAAGTCCAGCTGTGGAACTCTGGTACCATCTGCTGCAGGAGGAAACTTCTCTGATGATGGCTAAACAAAACAGATTTAGCAGGAGTTGGGGAGGAGGGAACATAATAAAAATATATTATATGAAAAAATTTAAGTGAAAATAATAGCTTGTGTTTTGTGAATAAGACAGAAGGAGACTAAATGTTTAGAGTACTAGGTGGAGTGGGCGCCCAGAAGCATGTTGTTACCAAAGCCATGCTGAGGCACGGTGGCACGAGAAGTGCTTAGAATGGCAAGCCCTGACTGAGCCGTGGCTCTCTGCTCACCTTCTGTAGCTCTTTAAGCCTACAGCTCTAACTTCCTTTGGCAGATAACCTGTGGCTGCTGCGGGGCTCCTTGGATCCGCCTCTACTTTAGAACACCTTTTTAATGGTTACAAAAGATCCTTTGTGTTCAGTATTTCAACTACCCAAGTCATGGTTCCTGTCTGTTGTCTTTTCCTTTCATCAACGAACAAATATTTATTGTGTGAATGAACGTTCCTGGAAAGAACAGTACCTTCTACCAAGCCCACAAGCCTGGGCAACTGATTAGAGCCTCGTGGAGAGGCTGGACCGTCGCAGGTGCAGAGCCTAGTAATCGTTTGTCGAGGTCACTTTTTAGCTCCCTAAATAGCCATTCCTTGTCCATCTCTGTGTCTATCTAGTGAAATGTGTTGAGTGTATTAACGTGACTGACCCACTAGCTTTCAGCATCCGGAAGCCCTGAGCTGGCACCTGAGGCTGGTAGCAGACGTTCCCCACTCTGCTGTAAGTGCCTCTCTGATCTTCCACCAGTGTATTTGAAAACTGCGTTGGACTTAAGGTTTTCTTACTTCTCTTACTATGGAACATGGAATTTGGGGTAGCTTGAATCTGTGTCCCCTGGCCATGGCACTCATATTTGGCACCAGTAGAAGCTATCTCTTACCTATTTTGAGGTGAGAGCTCTGTTTTGATGGTTTCGTATTCATTCAGTGCTAGGAATTGCATTTACCTTCAGGATTACAATGAATTGCGTTCAGTCTCACCAAGTTTGATTGTATTCCCACTAGGACAGAGGATAGACTAGAGACACAGGCTTATCAGCCATGGGAGCAGAAGGCCGGGGAGGTAGCCTGGGCAGCGCACGCAGGGCCTGGAGACCCTCATGCCCCAGCTTTCTTTCCAGTTTCTGTGGTAAAATACCCCAATAAAAGCAACCTAGAGGAAGAGGGCTTATCTTAGTCCACTGTCTCTGTTACAGTCAGTTGTAGTGGAACGGTCACTGCGGAAGTCATGTGGAGGGTGGGCCACCCCACCCCAGTGTCTTCCACCTCAGTTAACTCACAGGCGTGTCCACAGACAGCCTAAGCCAGGCTGCGGCCCATTGCCGCTCTTTCTTCCCAGCGGATTCTAGGCTGTGTCACGTTCCCAATAAAGCTGACCATCCGCCCCTCTTGCCTTGGACATTAGCTTTCCCTCTGTATAGTAAAGCACTTGGCTTTACAACAGGAAGTGTAAAAGTCTCAGGTGTAGAGGTCAGACAGAGCTTTGAAAGCCTTTCCAGAGCTGCCTACAGGGAACACCAGGCCTCTATTAGACAGCACTGTTAGCATCGTAAGTTACAGTGAATAGCTGTTTAGTGAGCTTATTTCATGTGTTCATCTAATGCTAATTCAAAGGAATTAACAGTTACATTTTTATATTATTTATTGGCACTTCCATTAACTAAAATGCATTCTGTGTTTGGGAAGGAAGTTACCTATAATAAAGGAAGCGACTTGAAAGCTGTTTTTGGAAAACTAGTTCTTTGAGGAAAACTGAAAATGAGGTAAGCATGTAGAATCATGCTCTACAAAGAATGACTGACAGATTTATGGTTGTCTGTGTTAGTCAGGGCTAAGGACAGTCTCTTAGGTAAGTGGTGGACTGTAGGGACCGCAGAGTCTGGGCATGGAGATGGGAACAGACTTTAGCTGAGTGTAAGGCGGATGCTCTTACAGGGTGGGTGTGGAGTTGGAAGGCCTCCCAAGGAGGTAGAGCACTGACAGTGGTTTTTTCAGTGAGAGGATACTGAGTTAACGTTTCTCATAAATCCATTGCGTTTGTTGCCAGTTTATTTCATATTGTAATTTTATTTCATTAACGTTTTAATTTTTCATACAACACAGAATAACCTGTTACATCAGACATTCAGTCACGTGGAGATCAATATGGCTTTAAAAATAAAGCTTTTAGCCAGGCGCAGTGACACAAGTCTGTAATCCCAGCACTCAGGGAGGTAGAAGCTGGTGGATCGATGTGAGTTTGAGGCCAGCCTGGTCTACAAAGAGAGTCTAGGACACCCAAGGCTACACAGAGAAACCCTGTCTCGGTGGCGATGGTGATGATGGTGATAATGCTTTTAAACGTAAAACTTTCTTTTTCAGGGATATTATGATAACACACTTTGAGCCTTCCATCTCCTTTGAGGGACTTTGCAGTGAGGTTCGAGATATGTGTTCTTTCGACAATGAGCAGCCGTTCACCATGAAGTGGATAGATGAGGAAGGTGAGTGGGGGGAGGGGCCTTGTGAGCTGCGCTGTAAGATAAAATGAGAGTTCTAAGAAACTCAAGAGGGAAAGATGAAGTAGAAATTTAATGCCACACCCAAGTACATAGATAAAGATAAAATATTTAAATCAAAGACACGATTTGGTGTTTTTTGTTTGTTTGTTTGTTTGTTTTGTTTTGTTTTTGGCTCTTCAAAATGAACCAAATTAAAACTAATGACCTCCTCCCAGCTTTTAAGGTAAATGTTTTATCAGTGTGACATTTTAACTTAATTTCTAATATAAACATCTTATATTTAAAAAGTATTGTTGACTCAACCACAGGGACTGTGACCATTTTATTTAGGGTGATGTTAGAAGCTTAGTCACTTAGTGACTTGTACTCACAAAGTGTTTTGGGACTCTGAGGATAGACATTGCCCTCTCACACCCAGGAGGCTCATCACAGCTGGATGTGCGTGTTGGCCAGGGTTCTCCTAAGGACCAGGCCTGAGAGAATGATGGGATGGGCGTGTCAGGGAAGACACTGAATTAGGCTACTCACATCCACTGTGCTTGTTTTCAGTTCATTTCTTATTGTAAGGCTTTAATTTTGGTGAGAACACACACATAATGGGGCTCATTAGAGTGGCTGACAGGCTATGGTCTGTGTATTCCAACGACTGCTCCCCAACTGAAAGGCAGAGCATCTGGTAGTTGCTGGGTCCGTAAAACTGTGGATCTGAGCAGCCCTGGTCTGGTTCTGGGGTCCTGAGAGTTTTCAGAGGGCTGCCGTCTCTGTGGAGTTGGAATCCTAGAGATTCTAGTACCCATGAGAAACAGCAAGTTGAGCAGAAAGATCTAAAACTACAGCTTAAAGACAAGAGAGGGAGGAGATTTAATGTTGGAGCCAAGGATTGTGCTGAAAAGAGGGGCCCTCATCTGCCTGGGGACAAAGGGTAGGACAGCACCCCACCCAGTTAAACTTCCAACAGAAAAGAAAGGCCTGAGGAATTCTCTGCTCTTAACTCTAAGAAAGGAAAGTTTCTGGGAATGTGATTCAAGGAGAGGATCAGGCTCCCAAGTGGGCAGCTGACCTTGTGTTGTCCTTATGGTTCTAGCTTCAGAGCCCTGAAAAATATGTAAGTAAAGGGGTTGTGGAGTCTTCACGGCTACTGAGAGCCACTGAGGTCGCGGTGGCAAAGGGGGCCCTGCATGGAAGCTACCAGATGCCATTGTGTGACGCTGTGAACGTGACTGGATTGCGTTAGAAACCCCACGGTGGCAGAAGTGCCAGAGCCGTGGGTGTCTGCCAAGAAGGGAACCAGCCCACAGGGGACCAGCCCACAGGGAACCAGCCCACAGGGAACCAGCCCACGGGAACCAGCCCACAAGGAACCAGCCCAGGAGTGCCTGGCAGGCAGCAAAGCCGGACGGGCAGAGACACGGACTTGCAGTTTGCCCTGCTCTTATTTTGTTATTTTTGGTCTGGTTTTTTGTTTGTTTGGTTGGTTTTTGGTTTGTTTTTGTCTTTGTTTGTTTTGGTTTTGGTTTTTTGAGACAAGGTTTTTCTGTGTAGCCTTGCCTATCCTGGACTCGCTTTGTAGTCCAGGCTGGCCTCAAACTCGCAGTGATCTGCCTGCCTTTGCCTCCCTAGTGTTGGGATTAAAGGCGTGCGCCACCACCGCCCAGCTGGTCTAGTATGTTTTCACTATGCCTTGTTTGCTCCCTTTTTGAGTGGTAATATATATTCTGTGGCATTGTATAGTGAAAACATGTAATTTTTTTTCCCAGAGAGATATAGTTAAGAGATTGCCTTGATTCTCAGAAGAGACTGGACTTTTAAACTGGGTTGAGCATGAAAGACTTCTGGGGCTTTTGAAGTTGGGCCGAGTGCACTTTGCATTATGATATGGCCGTGGGCCAATGGGAGCAGGGAGTGGAATATGGACTTCAATACAATGAACTGTAACCTAAGTTTTGTTTTTGCATCTTGTCAGGCTATTTTAGGTATAGTTGGATCTTTCATATTTAACACCTCTTTTTTTTTTAAGCCTAATGCTTATTTGCCTCATAGGTAAAAACAGGCAAACAAATGAACAAACAAAAACATAGGTGTATTGAAAACAAGAACAAGCTCTTTGGTTAGTAGCCAGATTTTATTAATTCCGTAATTACCTCAAAATTAACTGCACTGAGCAAATACTCAGAATGTATTTGTGTTTTATTCTGTGTGTTTAGAATTTGATAATAGAGTTAGCTTTAAAAAAATAGCTCTCCTGGATGTCTTTGTTTCAAATGATTTAAATAGAATGCTTTATGCATCAAGCATATGGTCAGAAAAGCCACATATAACATTCAGACACTCAGTCCAAGAAAAACAAAGCAGATTAAGCGTATGTTGTATCTATGCATGACTAAGTTAATATGTGATTAGCTCGCTTTCCTGCTTCCTTGTGGGTACACAGAAGTAAAAATACATTCTCCCAAACCACGCAGAGCCTAAGCCGTCATGACATTAGGTCCACAGTCCAAAGATAATCTCACCCTGTGTCTGGTCCAGCCGTGGTTTAGCTTCCTTGCCTGCCTCTCTGCTGGTTCTGCAGACCTGTAAACTGCAGACAGGAGAAGCGCAGTAGGGAGGATGCTAATTCTGAACTATCATGGTAGATACTGCGTCCCCGCAGGACAGGTCCCCGCTGCTCCCAGGGAGTGGTTTTTCATGACTCTAAACCTTGCTTCTGGGTCATCCTTCCCCTTTCCTAGGTAATAGTGTTTTGTAGGTTAGTAACTTGCTTAGATGCTCCCCTGTGGAGTTGAAAGTCACATGCCTTTCTTCGTTTTGAGCATTGAAGACCTCCTGTGTATCAAGTTATAACTGTTCCATTGGACAAAAGCCGCATCCACATAAATCTCTTCTAGCCCAGACCCCATCTGCAGGCGTCTGAGGTTTGAGAGGCTCTTATGCTTACCTAAGATCTTGCTGTTGAGCTGGGGAAGCAAAGGAGTTCTGCACCCATAGTGCAGTTCATAGCTGCCTAGAACTCTAGCCTGCAGGGATTCAACAGCTCTGCAGGCAACTGCCCTGCAGATCACATGCTAAGCCCTCATATACATGATTTATTAAGCAGTCTTGGTGTTTATTAAAAGCAGCATGTGGGCCGGAGAGATGGCACAGAGGTTAAGAACACTGTTTTTCTAACGGGCCTGAGTTCAATTTCCAGCAACCACATGGTGGCTCACAACCATCTATAATGAGATCTGGTGCCCTCTTCTGGCCTGCAGGCACACATGGGGGCAGAATATTGTATAAATAATGAATACATAAAAATTTTTTAAAAAGCTGCATGTATTTGATTTTTGACCTTAGTATGTTTCGTATTTTTGAGACTTATGGGTAGAAATGGAAAGGAAAGACAGTTTTATTTTCAAACCAAATAAGGTTTGGCAGGGCAATGTTTTTATTTTATATACTTTTTGAAAATTATTCAAAATTATTATTTCACCAAAAAACGATTCCACAGTTGACATTTCTCTGTATCCATATCTACATAGGCCATTGAAAGAAACCATTTGGGGGCTGGAGAGATGTCTCAACAGTTAAGGGCACTGGCTGCTCTTCCAGAGGACCCAGGTTCAATTCCTAGCACCTACATGACAGCTTACAACTGTCTGTAACTCCAGTCCCAGGTGCTCTGACACCCTCACACAGACATACATGCAGGCAAAACACCAATGCATATACAATAAAAAATAAATTTGTTGCCCGCCTTTAATCCTAGCACTCGGAAGGCAGAGGTAAGCAGGTCTCTGTGAATCCGAGGCCAGCCTGGTCTACAAAGAGAGTTCTAGGACAGCCAGGGCTACACAGAGAAGCCTTGTCTTAAAAAAAAATAAAAAATAAATAAAAAATAAATTATTTTAGAAAAAAGAAAAGAAGCTATTTGGTACTTTGAATCTCCTACCTAGTCATCATGATCTTTTTATTTGCAGCCACAGTTTCTCTAAGTATATTATTTTCTATATTGCCTTCAATGACAGTGTTGCCACACTTTGTTCACTCACTTTGTCCACTTTCCAAATCATTTCCGCTGTCCTCTGTCCTTCACAGACAGCCCCTGCCTGCCATCTTCTGCTGTCATGAGATGGAACTCATGCAACTCCTCTTGTCTTGTACCGGCTTCTGGTCTGTCTGTCTGTCTCTGTGTGACCAACCTTACAACTTAGTAATTTGAAAACTTACTTCTCACAACTCTGAGCGTTATCAGGGCTGATGTTACAGATGTTCAGAGAAGATAAGAGGAGGTGAGGACTCAGCAGCCATGTGGGGAGAAGAGTAGAGACAGTGTTCCCCTGAGACAGTGTAGAAAGGAAATGACTCTCTCCCCTCCCCTCCCCTCCCCTCCCCCCCTCAGGTAGTAAGCTGAGTTCTCTGCCAAGTGCAATTGAGGAGTGGACAGTCAGTGGCATCTAGCATGTAGGAATGTCCCCTGTAGCCACAGGAATGAGCCCTAGAAGAGCAGAAGGGAGGATCCAGACCAGGCCCCAACTTAGCTCTAAGTGACTTGTTTGTTGAGGAATGCCATTGTCCCCGGACATACGCCACTTCTTGACTTCCAGGGATGACTCAGCTCTGTGGCTGGTTAGTCAAGAGAGATATTTCCTCCTCTTCGGTGTGTGCCACTACAACCCTGCACTTACATTTAAGAGTAGCTCGAGCAGGTGTCCAGCCCTAAGTAGGACATGTGTAACCTCCTCCCCACCCAGGCTCGGGGACGTGTCAGAGGAAGGCATCTCAGAATAGGGGTGTGAGGAATGTAGGGGTGCAAGTGGAGAACAAGGAGTGCTGTGCAGTGCTGTCCCTGACTGTGACGTGGCCTCTGCACCCATGACTTCGCTGCAGCTATGACTGCATGCACATGATGGAGTCAGCGGGGTCAGCCGTCATTCCAGCACACAGTACTCAGCGGGCTAGGAGCAGCAACGAAGACCAGAGGGACTTGTGGGTGCTTAGGAGGAGTGGGAGGGGAGAGATGGCGGCTCCTGGGGGGAGGGGAGGTGGAATTGGAGTGTTCTTCTTGCAAAAGACTCAAGTCCAAGTCCACAAGGTGGCCCACAACTGTCTGGAATTCCGCTTCTAAGAGATCGGATGTCTTCTGACCGCCACAGGCACACATGTAGTAGGTAGACATATATGCAAGCAAAATACTTATCAAATAAATGAATCTGTAAGTAGCTCAAGCTGGACTGTTCTTAGTCCAGAGAACTTCAGTGGTTTCGTTCTTGTGACTTGTTTGACCAAGGTTGTAATGTGAAAGAAATTCTATGAGAAAGTCACCACACGGAGACCCTAACCATCCATTGTGTGGCACTGAAATGGCTTTCACTCTTTTAAAGAAATTAGTACCCAGGTCTGGTAGTATAAGCCTGTAATCCTAGAACTTGGGAAACAGAGGCAGGAGGATTGTGTGTGTAAGACCAGCCCAGGCTACAAAATGGGTTCCAGGGCAGCCTGAGTAACTTACTGAGACTGTTCCCAAACAGAACACAACAGTCTCAGTCAGTCAGTCTCTCTCTCTCTCTCTCTCTCTCTCTCTCTCTCTCTCTCTCTCTCTCTCTCCCTCTCCCTCTCTCCCTCTCTCTCCCCACCCCACCCCTCCCCCTCCTCTCTCCCCACCCCCTTCCCCTCACTCTCTGGTTTCCCGTGTAGAACATTTGGTGTCCGAGCCCCATGCATCACTCTGCAAGTAGAAGTTGACATGAGAGGAGTGTCTAGGGCAGTGTCTAAACACTGTCCTTGCAACACCCCCTTGGCTACTGTTTATAGGATTGCCTGCTGTTGACGCACTCAGGTTTTGAAGACTGTGCTTTCCTTTTGGGTTTTTAGGAGATCCATGCACGGTGTCTTCTCAGTTGGAATTAGAAGAAGCTTTCAGGCTTTATGAGCTGAACAAGGATTCTGAGCTCTTGATCCATGGTAAGAATGCTACCACTTTACCTGCCCAGAGCTGTAGTTGAAATAACTCCTTGTTTTCCTGAACTAGCCAGGTGTCATGATGCTGCTTTTTGTAGTCTAGGTAGTATTTCAGGGCAGCGCAGCGCTGGGGCTGGTAAGCAGTCTCCGTCCTGGGCGTTCTCACTCAGTTGTGGCCCTTAACTCGCCACAGAGGCCATTACTTAACAAGATGCTCCTCATTATAAAAGGGCTGATTTGTGAACATATACATTTATATCCTGGAATATAAGCTTATGTTTTGGAGGTTTTGGTACTATTTCTGGTGTTAATGTGTTCCCTAATTAAGTACACATCTTTTTAAAACTCTGGTTTTTGTTACCTATAGACATATTTATTTTCATAGAAACTTACTTTATGTAGGCTTGATAAAACTGAGAACCTTCAGTAGACTAATATTGGCCATCTGCTAAAATTCTGCCTCAGCTATCTCAAGGTAACTTGAAATTTAGGTGAATTTTAATTCTATATAAGTTTATATTTTGTAAATATGCTGTTAATTAATTTTGCTTATTTTCTTTCAGTGTTTCCTTGTGTACCAGAGCGTCCTGGAATGCCGTGCCCAGGAGAAGACAGTGAGTGTTTTAGTACTCTGCACACGTGAGAGGGGTCACTCAAAGGGAAAAGGAATAGAACTGCTTTGTTTTGTTTTGTTTTTTGAGACAAGATTTCTGGCGTCCTGGACTCACTTAGTAGACCAGGCTAGCCCCCAGCTCAGAGACCCGCCCACCTCTGCCTCCTGTGTATTAGAAGCTAGGCTTAAGCACCATGCCTGGCTGAAGAAACAGAACTTCTAGTTTGTTTGACTTGCTGTTTCTTCACTGTAGTTTAGAATATATTAGTAACTGCCTAAGCTGTGCTTTGCCACATGGAATTCTTATGTAATTGTCGTGCATATAAAAGGCCATTTTAATTAAGTCATGTGGCTTCATGGTTTTTAATTTTAGATATTTTCAAATCTGTGGAAAATTTGAAACATCTGTGAAAAAAAGGGTACCTGCATATCACTTGTCCAGACTTGACAGGCTTTCGCATTTATGTTTACGTGTTTGTGTGCATACATATGCGTGCGCTTCTACACCTAATCCCTCACTCAGTACGGTCACTTGTCCACTTGTGCTTGCTATGGCGTGTGAGAATACTGACTTGGCACATCACTTCTAGATACCTTTGCAGTGTCACATTGTTAGGGATTGTCACGTGATCTCATTTTCATTTACGGTCTCTGCACATTTCCACAACTTCAGAAGAAAAACAGTGAATGCTTTGCTTTGAATTATGTGAAACTTCCAAGTGTAAACTTCTAATTCTGCTGGGTCTCTAGTGAAAGGAGAGGTAAGCCATGTTGGCTGTCTGTGCAGAGCTGGAGGAAATGGGTGTTTTCTGGCCCCAGAGCCAGAATCTAGAAAGACTTGATGTTGTAGCATAGGCTGTCTAGAGCTCAGTGTCTATCCAAATCCGTTTTAGGTTTGTGGCATGCTTCCCAGGTGACACACCCGTCCCTGGCTTCCCTGATACTGCACACTCGTGGAGGTATAGCACCACTTTTTACCTAGCAAAATAAATATTAAACTAGAGTATAGAGGAAAATTGGTAACTATGCTATGGTCTGTTGGCTCTTTAAATTTTAGACAGGGGTAAATTAATACTTAAACGTGGGTAAAGAAGGTAGGTCATGATAAGAGTGTCTGGTAAGCTAAACTGTGCTGGCTCCTGCTGGCAAGTGGAAAGTCATCGTGTTCCGTGTTAGAAGTTAGGCTCCAGCCGTCTACTAGCATGCAGGGCCCTGGCTTTATTCCCCAGCTCTGCAAGGAAGAACGAGATTTCTAAGTGTTGGGGTTCAGGAATAGCCACACAAACCACACCCCAAGACTGATGATCATGGACGCAGTCCAGACTCAGGAGCTAAGACTGTAACCTTGAAGGCTCTTTAGAGTCAGCTTATAAAGGGAAAAAAACCTCAATTAGCTCATACATGGGGAGTGGACGGTGTAACAGGTTGGGGCGGCTCTGACTCAAGTTATTTTTGCTAACTAGGCAGAGCAGTTCTAGCTGACTTTGGTACTAAGTAGAGCTAGCAGTTCGGACCAGCTGTGTCCAGCTGTGTCTGTAGTGGGGGGATTTCTAGGAATACTTTTTGGTCAAGCAGAGATGATGTGGCTGATGTGCCTAAAACAAAAGCGGCTCCAGTTGTGCTAAAGGAGCAGCCCTGCTAAGGAGGAGAGTGGGCCGTAACACTAAGCATTGAAGCTGGTGCTTCTACTTTAACTTGAAATAGTGAATTCACTGCTACATCTGCTTTAACGTACCTTAGCAATGTCTCCTACTGTTTGTTAACTACCACCGAGGAACGTAACCACTGGACATTACTGTGTCTGCAGTGTCTAGTAGACCACAATGACTAGGAGACAGTACATATCATAGTGATGGGTAGCCAGAATTTACATGTCATAGTGATGGGTAGCCAGAATTTACGTGTCATAGTGATGGGTAGCCAGAAGTTACGTGTCATAGTGATAGGTAGCCAGAATTTACGTGTCATAGTGATGGGTAGCCAGAATTTACGTGTCATAGTGATGGGTAGCCAGAATTGCAAATGGATTCGGTTTGATTACTTGGAAACTCTTCCTGTGTGTTTAAGAAAGGCATGGCTCAGAGGTTAAGAGCCCTGGGTTCAGTTTCCCAGAACTCATATGGTAGCTCACAACTATCTGTAACTCCAGTTCCAACGGATCTAACATACATACATGCAGACCAAACCTTAATGCATGGGAGAGGAAGAGGAGGAGGAGCATGAGCATTCATGGTAAAACCTTGAGTGTGGGCTAGACCTGTGGCTAAGTGAATGTGTACGTAGCGTGTGTGAGGTCTTGGGCTCAGCACCCACTATTGTACCAAAAACAACCAGAAAGGATAAAAGCTTGTTATAGATGAAGCTATATAAAATATCACGTACACATAAGTTACATGAAGTAAGATGCACCTCTACAATGAAGCAGAGCTCCACAGTCAGTACTTGTAAAGGCGACTGTCAGCAGTGGGTGCTGATAGTGTGACATTTGTATGCATCTTTGAGGTAATGCCATAAGGAAAATAGAACAATCTCTACCTTTTTATTGTATTTTTAAGATATTTTGTTTTAGTTGTGTGTGCCTGTGTGCACATGTCAGTGCCTGAGGAGTTGAGAACACCACATCCCTGATCTTGCCCCGTCCTCTGCGTGCTGTCACTGCAGTTACAGGCAGTGGTGAGCTGCTTTTGACTAGGTGCTGGGAACCGAACTCGGGTCCCCTGCCCGCGGTGTGCTTAACAGCAGAGTCTCCAGCCCCTCATCCCTAACAGCAGAGTCTCCAGCCCCTCAGCCCTTAACAGCAGAGTCTCCAGCCCTTCTACCCTTAAAAGACACCTGTATAATATTTTTGCTGAAAGTATTTAGCACTGACTGATCACGAAGAGACAAACCTGGATGTGGAACATAAGACAAAGCTAGTGCTTTGATTTTGTTAGAGATGAAAAGCAAGCAACCAGCCAGCCAAACAAAAGTAACAGCACGGTACCTGAATTGTGATTTGTTCCTGATTAGAAAATGATAGCTTTGAAAGACATTTTTACAACAACTAAGAAATTTTGTGGGCTGGAGAGAGGTCTCAGAGGTTAAGAGCACTGTCTGATCTTCCAGAGGTCCTGAGTTCAATTCCCCAGCAACCACATGGTGGCTCCTAACCATCTATAATGAGATCTACTGCCCTCTTCTGGCGGGCAGGCACACATGCAGGCAGAATGCTGTATGCATAATAAATAAATAAAACCTTAAAAAAAGAAAGAAAGAAAGAAAAATTTTATAAGCCAGGTGTGGTGGCGCACACCTTTAATCCCAGCACTTGGGAGGCAGAGACAGGAGGATTGCTGTGAGTTCAAGGCCAGCCTGGTCTACAAAAGGGAGTCCAGGACAGCCAGGACTTACACAGAGACACCCTGTCTCGAAAAAAACCTAAAAAAAAAAAAAAAAGAAAAAAGAAATTTTGTATATGAGTTTTATATTGAGTGATACTAAAGTTAGTTTTCTGAGACACGGTAATTATGTGTAGTTACGGATAACTAGAGTAATAGTTTCAGATGAGAGTTTCTAATTTTCCATCTTTACTTTCAAATTATTCTGAAGGGGGAAAAGGGATTTGTTGTTGTTATTTGTATTTGTTTATTGAGAAGATGTTAGATATGACAAGAGTAGTAACTTGTAAGATCAGGTGAAGGTGTGTTTACTCCTTCAGTTTTCTTCGAACCTCAGAGGGAAAGTCTCTTTAAAAGAAAAGCAGAACTAGCTGTTCCAATGTTGATGCTCCCTGGTGTCTGTTTTCATCTAGTCCTTTAGTGGACCCATTTTTCATTTTCATTTTCTAGTTTGTATCATTATATTTTTTCCCAGTAATAAATAGCATGGAAAGTCAGATTTAACTAAGTGGCTTTTATTCAGATTTACCCTCTTTAAACTTTCAATCTCTCTTCAGAATCCATTTACCGCAGAGGGGCCCGCCGCTGGAGAAAACTTTACTGTGCAAATGGCCACACCTTTCAAGCCAAGCGCTTCAACAGGGTAAGCTTACTTCGTTGGATTCTAATAGTTTGAGACATCTACTTTTATTTCTTTTTTCCTTTCTATGAGAGAAAGATAGTTTGTTATTAAGTCTTGTTAGTCCTTTTAAAAGACGTAAGCCTAAGGCCTTGCCCTCCATTGCTGTGGCAGCACCTCTAGCTGATTCTGGCTAATGCCCAGTCTCTGCTCTGTTCTGCTCCACGCACACACAGCCTCTCACTCCAAGAATGCTGCAGGTTTGTAAAACACAGGCCAGGACCCGATTAGGTGAATACTTAGGTTAAACTTCTCTTATCTGCACCTTATTTCCAAATGAGTCTGGAAAAAAAAAAAGCGTGGGTAATTAGAGTTAATGTGTAAGTCCTTTAATTTCACTGTTTAGAAACAGTAATAGTAGCAAACACTTGGCTAGCTTTTACTATATACCAGTCCGTTTCCTGAGTGCCTTACTAAGTTCTTACAACAACCCTGTGACATAGTCCTATATATTTCCATTTTATAGATGAGAAAAATGAAGTCAAGTCTCATCTCAGCTGAGGTTTGAGAGCAAGCAGTCTGCTGACATAGCCTCTGTTTAGAAGCACCCCCTCCCCTTTCTGACACGGGCTCTTACTGTGCTGCTACAGTTGGCCTGGCACTTGGTGTATAGTTGAAGTTAGCCTAGACCGTGTGGCAAAGCCTTCCATCTGTCTCAGTGCTGGGAGTGCCTGGCTTAACTTCTTTGAAAGCTTTATATTTATGGATCTCATTTCTACAAATAACATCATGTCCTAAATTTATCTTTTTTTTTTTTTTTTTTTCTAAATTTATCAATGCCAGTAGAAATGACTGCCAGGAATTCCAACTCCTACTGCCAGTGGCCCTGGCATTGCCAAGGCTTTGGGCACTCGGCTCTCCAGGAGAGCAGGGCTTGGGTTTGCCCTCTGCACAGTTGGGAAGGCTGCACGCTTCATTATATGCCACCTTTTATGTGTTCATTACTCGGAAATGTTTTTGAAGATGAAAATGTCTTGAGTTTGACGTTAGAAAGCAACATGGTTGTATATTGACTGTCTCTTTGAAACGGACTGTCTTCTGCTTATTTTTCACTGATCTCCAATAGCCTTTGAAGAAAATTATGCATGAGGAAGTTTTGTTTTGTTTGGTTTTGCCGTAGGCTGACAACTGATGTCATGCTGAGAGGAATTCAGCCACTTATTTTTAAACATCTTAGGTTTATTTATTTGGCTTTTGGGGACAGAATCTCACTATATAGCCTTGACTGGCCTGGGACTTACTGTGTGGACCAGGCTAGCCTTGAACTTACAGATCAGAATACCTCTGTCTCATGACTGCTGCAATTAAAGGCATAATAAACAAACTATTGGGGAAATAACTGTGGCTGTGGGTTTGTTTTTGTTTTTGTTTTTAGGCAGGTTGTGCAGCCCTGGCTGTCCTGTAACTCCCAGTGATCCACCTGCCTCTGCCTCCTGAGTGCTGGGATTAAAGGTGTGTGCCACCACCCCTGGCTGTGATAAAATGTTCTTAAACTTACTCTTTGCAGCGTGCTCACTGTGCCATCTGCACAGACAGAATCTGGGGACTAGGACGACAAGGATATAAGTGCATCAACTGCAAACTGTTGGTTCATAAGAAATGCCACAAGCTTGTCACAATTGAGTGTGGCCGCCATTCTTTACCGCCGGTAAGACAGGGGGCTTTGTTACATGTGCGTGTGGCATGCTTTATTAATGGGTAAAACGGGAAGGGGCTATAGAGCTACATCCCAGAAGACACAGTGTGTATGGCTGCTTTACCGTGCACTTAAGATGTGGAAACTTTGAAAGTCTTCAAATAACTGATATCAGTGCCATCTAGGCAGCGTTCAAAATTTGAGTTGTCTGATAAATGTTATTTCATTCTGAATCGGGGCAGAAGAGGGTGCAGATCCCTGGGAGCTGAGCTGTGGGTGGTAGTGGTGAGCTGCCCAGTGGGAGCTCTGCAGTCTCTCCAGGCTCCTTATCTTTCTTTTTTTCTGTTTTATCTGGGGTGTGTGTGTGTGTCCGTCTGCCCACCCGTCTGTCCGTGCTCTTTTGTGTGCATGTACCACAGCGTCCGTGGAGGTGGAGAATAACTTGGGAGATAGTTTTCTCCTTCCGGTGTGGGATTTGTTTCAGGTTCCATGGCAAGCGCCTGTACCCTGCTGAGCCATCTTACTGATCCTGATTTGGTCGTCTTTTTATATCTGTCTGTAGCCTTTTCATTTTTAGCATGATAATGTATGTCTTGGACATAATTTATTCTGTTCCCTGTGATTAGACATTTGAATAGTTTTCTAGGTTTTCCTATAAAGAAAATCATAGTGAACTTCCTGGCAAATAAATCTTAATTCCTTAAGGGTCCTGAAGTAGAGTTACTAGGTTAAAAAGGACACATTTTGCCAGGCGTGGTGGTGCACGCCTTTCATCCCAGCACTGGGGAGACAGAGGCAGCCTGATCACTGTGAGTTCGAGGCCAGCCTGGTCTAGAAAGTGAGTCCAGGGTATTCTTTCATTCGTAGGAGTATTGTCTGGCTTTATGTAATTATAATTAAGTATTATAATCATAATAATATAATTCACGTCACTTAGTTTTTTTCATTTAAGTCAGTGTGATACATCTCATTGAAAGACTTCATTTCGAAATTTATAGAGATTTGGAGACTTTATAACAGTCTTCTAAGTTACTGTGTCTTTGGAAATGTTTGTAGGAACCAATGATGCCAATGGACCAGTCACCCATGCATCCAGACCATGCGCAGACAGGTAAGGGAAGCAGCTGGAGACGCTTTGGGGGCCTTCTCAAGTGTAACTTCCCATAGCAGACTTCACTTCTCTCTTCCTTCCCTCCTGTCTGTCTGTCTTTTCTTTCTTTTATTCTTTCTTTTTTTTAATGGTTCTTCTTTTTTTGGTTCTTTCTTTCATTTTCTTTTGTTAGTTCGTTCAGTTTCCAAGACATGGTCTCTGTGTAGCCTTGGCTTTGTAGACTCTCTGTGTAGACTCACTTTGTAGACCAGGCTGGCCTTGAACTCACAGAGATCCTCCTGCCTCTGCCTCCCGAGTGCTGGGATTAAAAGGATGAATTGTACTTCTGCCTGGCCCACTACTCATAATACATCATTTAGGACAAATGTTAAGCTTTATCTAATTTAGTTTACTCATATGTAAAAACTAAGAAAAACCACCAAAAGAAACCTTACGCAAAATTCATCAATGATTATTTGTTTTCTATTTTAATATTTGGGTTTGAATTTTCAGTAATTCCATATAATCCTTCAAGTCATGAGAGCTTGGACCAAGTTGGTGAAGAAAAGGAGGTAAGATAATTTCCTGTTACAGCGTCATTAGCCTTTCAGAAAGACATCATCGTCCCCAACATAACACTTTAATCTGCTTAGACGTTGTATCATGACAGTCAAATACAAGGAAGATACTGAATGATTTTAGAGTTTTATCTTAGTTTAACTTTTTAATTATGAACTTTGAAATTTTATTTTCATTTTAAGATAAAATAAAACCTACAATATGTAGGACTAGCATTTAGTACTTGATGATATTGTTTGAAACATATTGTAGACTCTTCTGTTTTCTGTGCCCTGACTGCTTAAGTATAAATGATTAAATGCTTAATTACTGTCTAAAATATTATTGTTACTGTGTGAAAGGGGTGAGATGGGCATGCTGCTGTGTGCATGTGGCGGTGACACTCTCCAGCCACCTGTATGTGGCTTTAGGGATCCAAATTAGGCTGCTAGGCCTGCACAGCAAATGCTTCTTATTCCCCCTGCTAAGCCATCTAGCCAGTTGCCTTTTTTAATTAGGCAGTTTATTGGGATTTAAGTTTTTTGTTTTTTTTTAATGTGTATCTGTGTAAGAATGTACCATGTATGTGCGGGTGGTTGTGGATGCTAGAGGATGTGTCAGGATGTCTGGAGCAGCTGCTGTGTGCTGCCTTACTGTGCGTGCTGAACTCGGATCCTCTGCAAGAGCAGCAAGTGCTCTTAACTGCTGAGCTGCCTCTCCAGCCAAAGCTCATTTGTTTCTCAAGCAGAAATGAATTAAAACAATAAGCTTTTGGTGAAAAAGAAAGTCATGTCTTGCCTGTGGCTGGTTGGTTGCCTTGCAGGAACCCTTTTTAGCCATTTCTGCCTGTGTGAGTGGTGCTTATAGCGGCTTTTCCAAATCTGTGTGTTTCTGGCCGTGAAAGATTATTCCTTACCTTTATTATTACTGCCGTTTTTCTTTCTCTTTCTGATGTTTGATGGGTATGCTATTTTATGCTTCTCTTGTTTATCTTTCAACTTTTTATTATGGAAACTTGGAGCATAAGTAGGAGGCACTACCTACCCGATTGTTAAGTTAGTTATCAGCACACAGTGGCTGATCTTGTCTACCCACTTACTTTACTCTGCCATAGTTTTGGAGTAAATCTGTTGATTCCTCCCTCCATTTTTTTAAAGACAGGGTTTCTCTGTGTAGCCCTGGCTATCTTGAACTCACTTTGTAGACCAGGCTGGCCTCAAAATCACAGAGATCCATCTGCTTCTCTCTCCCGAGTGCTGGAATTAAAGGCGAGCACCACCACTACTCGGCGCCTCTGGTGTCTTTCATGTAGCATAAATGCATATTTCACAGAGAGTATGCTATTATTTTTATAATTTCAGTTTATCTGTCCCACTATTCAGTTTTCCCTCCCAGTTAGAATTATGATGATAAGTTCTGACGAAACCGTCTTATAAATGTGGTGTGGCAACTGGCCCTACAGGTGGAAGCCTGTTGTCATCAGCTGCTCGGAGGCCGAGGCAGAAGGAGACGTTCAAGGGCTGCCTGGCTACTGAACAGGACTGAGCCAGCCTAAGCAACTTAGTGAAGACCTGTTTCAAAATTAAGTGTTGAGTGGTAGAAAACTTAGCTAGCATACATGAGCTCCTAGGCACAGTCCTTAGTATTACATAAGATACAATAAAAATCAGTCCCCATTACTGCATAAATAATTAATACGTAAGTAAATAAACAAATTAAGTGTATAATCAGTAGACGTACCTACGTTGTAAGAGATAGTGGCCACAGTCTTTCATTACTGAGTCTGTACTTCATCAACAGTGAGTGAGAGTTGTGGCTGCCTGTCATTGTTGTCCACACTTTGTATGGTCCCTCTCTTTTAAGCCACTTTGGGAGTGGAGAGTGGCAATGCATGATTTTTTTTAAACCTTTTTACCCCCCAAGACATGGTTTCTCTGTGTAGCAGCTCTGGCTGTCATGGCCTCACTTTGTAGACCAGGCTGACCTCGAACTCAGAGATCTGCCTGCCTCTGCCTCCCAAGTGCTGGGATTATGCGTGCCACTGCAACCTGGCCTTAAACTTGTTTTTAAGCTTGTCATTCTATTATTGGTCTATATATCCTGCAACTTGAGATTTACTACAACTGTTAATACTCAGATCATTTTCAGGAAGATGTACTTTAAGCTAAGCCTAGCACTTAGAGTTCAGTCCCTCTCTCGTCCTCTCTTCAGGCTCGTTTTTGCCATATTTAAAAATTCCACTTGTGTGCGGGGTGGTGGAGGTACTGTTAAAACAAAGCCCTTTATTTAGATTTGCTCACATTTACCCTCCTTTATTCTCTATTTCTAGTGTCTGTCCTTTTCCACCTAATGTTTTATCTTCTTGAAGAATTAATATTTTCTTGAGTGTGAGTCTAATATGAATTCTAATTATTTATATTTTTAAAGATTTATTTATTATTATGTATATAGTACTCTGCTTGCATGTACACCAGAAGAGGGCACCAGATCACATTATAGATGGTTGTGAGCCACCATGTGGTTGCTGGGAATTGAACTCAGGACCTCTGGAAGAGCAGTCAGTGCTCTTAACTGCTGAGCCATCTCTCCAGCCCCCTATTTACAATTTTTTTAATGTGACCATTCTTGAAATATTTTTAGATATTTTTATTTTATGTGTATGAGAGTTTTGCTTGCATGTATGCCTGTGTACCTCATGTGTGCCGGATACCTTAGGAGGTTAGAAACAGGTATCAGAGTGCCTGGAACTAGCTAGACTTACACACAGCTGTGGGCTGCCATGTTGGTGCTGGCAGTGGAACCAGGAGCCTCTGGAAGAGCAGCCAGTGCTCTTAGCCTCTACGCCATCTCCCCATCCCATGACCATTTTTTTTAGACAATGTGTTCTTATTGTTTTTAATATGTGTGTGCTCTGTGTGTCTGTGTGGGTATGTCCATGTGAGTGCGGATACCTGCAAAGGCCAGGGAACTTCTTTCTCTGCGCCCCTCTTCTTTTCTTCTTTCCTTTTTTCTTGATACTTTTCAGCAGAGGATTTCTGCTTTATGCTTGTGGGACATTTGTTGATCCCATGTTGCTGGCTCTGCAGTGCTGAGCTACAGCCAGGGGCCCTGAAGGTGGTCTTTTTGGTTTTGCAGGTATCTGTCTTATAAAAAATTCTCCTCAGTGGTCTGCATAAATTAGCAGGAGCTTAAAATTCAAGTTTTGAATGAATTATAAGGGTTACTTTGCCATCTCTTTATCTAATACCAAATCTACTGTTGCCTACCTGCCGTGTGTCTCTCTCCTGCCTACAGCACCTCATATACCTTGGGTCATCCTCTCACTGGCTCAGGTTACATTTATCTTGCTTCTGCCAGACTCTTAGCACTCTCTTCCATCTATTTAACTTAAATTCTGTTCAGAAAACCAAACAGATAGCATTATTACCAGCCCGCATATTATCCCATCCACGTGCTTTATTTTCTTTACCTCTGTTCTCCAGTCACAAAAATCAAGGTCATATTTAACTCATCTGTGTCCATGAAGCCTGTACTTAAAATCTGTCCGGTTCTTTTTTTGTTTTGTTTTGTTGTTTTTGTTTTTCTGAGACAGGGTTTCTCTGTGTAGCCTTGGCTGTCCTGGACTCCCTTTGTAGACCAGGCTGGCTTTGAACTTACAGTGATCCTCCTGCCTCTGCCTCCCGAGTACTGGGATTAAAGGTGTGCGCCACCACCGCCTGGCTTCCTGTCCTGTTCTTTAAATGACAGCCTTTAACATTCCTCAGATTTCAACTCTGTTCTTACTATTTAACTCTCAAACTCATCAGTCTCTTAAACACGGAATGTTTTAGAATATACAAGAAAATATTTTATGTTAAGAAAATACTTGAAAATCATTATTGTTAGAACAGTTGTTAGAAATATAAAGTATCGAGCAGACTATTTCCAGGTCAACCTTTGTTGTTTTGAATGTCCTTGACAGGCCATGAACAGCAGGGAGAGTGGGAAAGCCTCGTCCAGTTTAGGTCTTCAGGATTTCGATTTGCTTCGCGTCATAGGGAGAGGGAGTTATGCCAAAGTACTGTTGGTTCGGTTAAAAAAAACAGATCGCATTTACGCAATGAAAGTTGTGAAAAAAGAGCTCGTCAATGATGATGAGGTAAGCGCGGCGATGCCTTTCCACTTCTAGACAAACCCTAGCATGCTCGAGGCCCTGGGCTACATCTAGAGTGCCCTATACACACATGCGCGCGCACACACACACACCAGAATCACACCATATCCAGAGTGATCCAGAGTGTCCTACACACACACACACACACACACACACACACACACACACACCAGAATCACACTGTATCCAGAGTGTCCTACACACACACACAAAACAGAATCACACCATATCCAGAGTGCCCTACACACACACACACACACACACACACACACAACAGAATCACACCATATTCAGAGTGCCCTATACACACATACAAAACAGAATCATGCTACTGCAGTGTTTTGCATGTGGTCTACTTTTCTAAGCACATGCTTTAGGTAATAATAAAGTCTAAGTATATTGTTATCAAGGGAAACTTGAGTTTTCTAAGTTATCTAGACTATTTCATAATTCTAGACTTTTTTAATGGTATTTTTCTTTTTGTAAAAGCTTTGTTTCATGACAGTGAGTGGTTTTGATATTTACTCTAATTAGTTAACATTTGTGAATGATCAGTGATGACTTGCTACTAACAAATTTATCATTAGTTTTGGTAACTTGGTTTGACGTAGATGTCTGTGCTGTTTTGTACAGGACATTGACTGGGTGCAGACGGAGAAGCATGTGTTTGAGCAGGCGTCCAACCACCCTTTCCTTGTTGGGCTGCATTCTTGCTTCCAGACAGAAAGCAGGTAAGGTAAAAGGTAGCAGTGTTGCTGGGCTTCACGCTTTTTGCCATGTTATATAAGAAGAATCTGTTCCCATAATTCCTGAAGTAGGAGTACCTCTAACTTCCTGCTACCTCAGTGATACCCGTGTAACTCCAGTCACTACTAGGCGTAAAGAAACAGTGAGAGAGAAGGGGCCTGAAGAAACAGCAGTAGACAGCCGACCCTTTAAACATTCTCTGCGTTCTCATCTTGTGACGTAATGTCTTTTTATACCTTAACTAACTACATTTTAACTTGACTCACTTACAGAGAAGACTGCGCTTCCACTGCTACTGTAGCGTGGAACTGTGTTGCGCGGGTTGGCCGCGTAGGTGAAAGGCCAGTCGCTCAGAGTGCCTTTGCGCTGTCGCCGTGGCTGCTCTGTAGGGAAGGCCAGAAGCTGCACCACTCACGTTGACATGTGGCTTTGCTTCTGTTTTAGGCTGTTTTTTGTCATAGAGTATGTAAACGGAGGGGATCTAATGTTTCACATGCAGCGACAGAGAAAGCTTCCTGAAGAGCATGCCAGGTAAGACTTTGTTTGAGTTGGATTTTTTCCTCAGGGTTGCCTGACCTTTTGTGTCTACTACTTGAAAACAGTATATAAACGAGTTACCTTGTTGCCAATTTATTCTTTGTAAGTCATCAGGAGACTGAACTAGGTTAATTTACATAATAAATTATTATATACCTATTACCTATTATAATCTTCTGCTTGTGTTCACTGTATATTTAGGGTTTTTCAGATGGTTACTGTTCATAGCAAAGCCATTTTTTTTTTTTTTTCAATTTAAGGTTTTACTCTGCAGAAATCAGCCTAGCACTAAATTATCTTCACGAGCGAGGGATAATTTACAGAGATCTGAAGCTGGACAATGTGCTGCTGGACTCAGAAGGACACATTAAACTCACTGACTATGGCATGTGTAAGGTGAGAGGCCCCGCCCCGCCTGCTCGGAACCTGTCAGTTAACTGACATCATGTTTAGATGGGAAACGATCACTGGCCTGTTCAGGATGTTTTGGAATTCTAGCCCGAAGACAAGTGTACTGCCTGGCCATCCGGCCATCTGCAGAATTCCGTGGTGTTATATAGAGTTAGTTATTTTCAATTGGCTGGACCTTTCTGCCTTGAAAGCTGTTGTACTTTTGAAGAAAAATTGGAAATAAAAATTACCTTCAATCCCATTATGTTAACACAGTGTTTGCATATCACCTTCTAAACTTTTACCGTTTAGTGGACCTGAACCTATGTTGAAATTTTTTTCTAGGAGTCTGCTTTTATACTTAAATTTCAAATTTAATTGATATAAAATATGGTGACAATCAAGTAAGCATTTTACTTTATCTCGGGGTATGTCTATTATTGGTGTTTTATTCTTTTGGCAATGATGTTTCATTTAGAGGTCTGATCTTTTCCCTCAAAATGTCTAGAGAACAGGTGTTAACCCTGCTCCAGCTACACATCCCCAAGTGTATGAGTGTTTGCACTGCGTTCCCCATCCATCGGGAGGAGGTACCATAAACACTCAATGGTGTTAGGGATTTAAAGTTATGCCTATGCATTTTATGTTAGAAAGTAACGTGTAAAACTCAAGACCTTTTTCCTGTGATACACTGTAAATCATTCTCAGTCATAAGTTTTCTTTGTAAATAGTGAAAAGGGTTAGTCAGTGGCTCCTGGTACCCTTCACTTCTATGCAGGATACCTTTTGCTCTGCCATTTTGGTTTTTTTTTCTATAGTGTTTTCTCTCTTTGGTTTTAATCATAATAATAAAGGATTCTTACGAGTTTCAAGAGCAGATTAAAATATGAAGAATATGCCGGGCATGGTGGCACATGCCTTTAAACCCAGCACTCGGGAGGCAGAGGCAGGTGGATCCCTGTGAGTTCAAGGCCACCCTGGTCTACAAAGCAAGTTCAGGACAGCCAAGACTACACAGAGAAACCCTGTCTCAAAAAACCAAAAAAATAAATAAATAAATAAGAAGAAGAACAATCTGTAAATTAGAACAGTGGGTTGTTGTTGGTTTTTTTTTGTTTGTCTTTAAGTTGCTGTCTGAATAGTAGTTAAAATTACCAATAGCACAAAGAGCAAAGACATGGTGATAGCTCTGCAAGGCTGAGTGGCAGTGCCCTCAAGGGACGCCTGGACTGTACAGCGAGAGTTACCCACTGAGCTGTCTCCTCGGCCTTGGAAAGGGCCAATCTTCATGACTTCTGCCGTTCCCCTTGCCCCCAAGACATGGATGGCCATGTTTATGCTGTATATATGAGTGTCTGTAATGTATTTAGTTGTTGGGTTGTTAGTTTGGTTTTGAGTTTATTTGTTTTGTTGAGTGCTTGGCTTGTGTTTTCTGTTTCTGTTTTTGCTTGGTCTTGCTGTGTAGCTGACGTTGACCCTGGGTTAACAGTCCTCGACTGCCGGGATTGCTGTTCATTAGTTGGTGTGTACCAGGTGTTTGCGGATACAGGAGTGTTAGCATCTCATGATTGAAGACCATGAAAACTTCTTAATGTGTTCGTTTTTTATTCTCTTTTAAAGAGTATGTTAGTAGGTTTAGGGACATTTATGTTTGTTACAGTTCTTAGTGGCTATTCCACTTACTATTGGCTGTTTTCTCTACTTGGCTTATTCGTGTATTATGCCTTAATTGTTCACCCCCCTACAGCTGTTAAAATAACAAAGCAGGAGATAGGAAAGATGACCAGAAGCCGAGCACTGCAGTGTCGACAGGCATGTCAGGACAAAAGATCCATTCATGAGATACTCATTTTAGTCTCATGGTCTCCAGTTTGCAGTAAATTTTAACAAATGTTATTTTAAAAGTAGTTTTATCTTAATTGAACTGACTTTAGCAACATCTAGCGTGAGTAAGTTTTCTTTGAGTTATTTAGTAGGAGTCACTGTTGTAGTGATGCTGTTCGTGCGTAGCATATCGCGTGTACTTGCTGGGCTTAGACAGTGAAAAGAAGAGGTGAGTTCAGAATAGTTTTGTGTCTTACCTTTTTCCTTTTCCTCCTTTTCTTTTCCCCTGTGACAGGAAGGGTTGCGGCCTGGAGATACTACCAGCACTTTCTGTGGGACCCCCAATTACATTGCTCCTGAGATTTTAAGAGGAGAAGATTATGGTAATAACTAAATAGGTGGCATTTTAGCTACTGCTATATTGGTGGTTTAAATGTGCTGTAACATAATATGCTATAGCGTTTTAATGTTGATTAATAGCTTTTCTTGGTCCTGTTAACCTACATGAAACCCCCAGATTCTGAAACCAGAGCCAAAGAAAGTCTGGTCTTTGGGGGAGTATGCATTTAAACACTGATTTAGTAGTGAGGGACACTGAGCAGTGGGGAGAGCTGTCTTAACAGGCAGCTCTTAACTACCCTCCCTTAGAGACTTTCTCAGGTAAGTGGTATTGACTCATTTACAAGAGAGAGGGAAGTGATGCACAGAAACGTTTAAATAATATGCTTAGGTCGCAATAGCCGGAAAGGGACAGGTCGGTACTTAAACTATCAGCTGTGGGGATCCAGTGTCCTGAGCATCCATAAGATTGCTCCGCTTCCCTAGGATAACGTCCCAGAGGCTGGGTGCTCATCAGCCACCAGGAAGCATGCTCCCCCCACCCCCCACCCCCAAAGTTAGGTCTCTCTCTATGGCCCTGGCTGTCCTGGAACTCGCTCTGTACACTGGGCTGTCGTTGAATTCACAGGGATCTGCCTGCCTCTGCCTTCGAGTACTAGGATTTAAAGTGTGCGCCCCTGTACCTGGCTTCCATTAATTTTTTTTATCTTTATATTTATTATTTTTATTAGTTCTTTGAGAATTTGATGCACCATGTTTTGATCATATCTACCCCTTCCTATTCCTCCCAAATCCACTCCTGACTTCCCTGTTCACCCAACCTTGTGTCCTCTTCCTCTTCACTCATCAAGTCCAGTGTGTGCTGCCCAGATACTCCTGGGTCTGTGGCCTCCACAGGCGAGCTCCTGCTCCCAGCAGCTGTCACTTGCCATGGCTCCGTGTCCCTTCTCCTGCTATGCTGGGGTTTGGTGTGAGTTCATATGTGCGACTGGAGGCTGCTATTTCCTCTGTGTGTCCGCCACTTCCAGTGCTTACAGTCCCCCCTCTACCACAGCGCCCCCGCTGCTGGGGGGAGGATGTTACACAGATGTCCCTTCTATACTTTTTAGTGCCTACGATATTGTTTATCTTATAGTTAGAGTTCATCATCTAATTACTTTCTCATTATGTTTACATCTTCAACTCTTGATGGTAGCGTAGAGCTGTGCTGCTTTCCATGCACACACATTTATAGATGTATCTATAACCTTTCTCTGCACAGGCTTCAGCGTCGACTGGTGGGCTCTCGGGGTGCTCATGTTTGAGATGATGGCGGGAAGGTCTCCTTTTGATATTGTCGGGAGCTCTGACAATCCTGATCAAAACACAGAGGACTATCTCTTCCAAGGTAATGTGCAGCGAGGCTGTCTGTCAGCAACCTCAAGCGAAGGCAGGGCTCTCCAGTCTCGATTCTGAGTAAGAGTAAGAGTGCTTGGACAGAAAATGCATCCTATAGTCGGGATAATTTTTAAGGATACCCCTCGCACTTCCCTAGTCTGTAGTTCCACTGTCACTTCCTCCCCATTCTCAACCTCAGGACAAAGCATCTTAGCTTGCCTGTCATACATGTTAGAGCCAGGAATCTGCTGGCTAGAGAGACTGATCTTTGCACATGAGCCCCAGGGTTAGTGCCTAAGTTCGAGGGAAGTGTGAGTGTGACCGGGGAGGTGTTGAGGGCTCTGGGTGCCATGGTGAGCGGTGCTACAAGTCAGCAGAACAGAACCAGGAGGCCAAGCACAGGGACCTTTACCGTAAAGTGTACAGTGGCCACAAAATTCTGCATAAAACCCTCACAGAATACAAGAAAGGGTTTCATATGACAGGAACCACATGCCGTTAAGTATGTGAAAAGAGTGCACACTAAATATGTTACTGAGCTGTAGTTTTACATCTGTGCATTTGACAGAGACGTCAGTCTAACAGTGCCAGTGCTGGTAGGAGCAACGGGAGCTCCTCAGGACTGCTGGGAGGGTGGGAGTTGACAGGAGCTTTGCAGAATAATTTCACATTTTCTGGAACAATTCTGTACATAGGCAGGCACTTTATGGTATTAACTTTTATGCCTCGTAAGAGCCCTGTGAAGCAGGTTTTTATTTCTGTTTACAGAGGAAGAAACTAGGGTAGTAAAAAAATAAAATATGCTTGTAAATACATGTTCAAGCAAAGAGCTAGCTCTGAGAAGGAGAGCCAAGGATTGAGAAAATACATGAAGTATTTCAGTTATGTAGGTAATGTATTTCCTGCTAGAATGCTTTAAATATCTTGGAATTTACAGAAAAAAACTTAAAGAGCTAAAGAGTATGCTCTTACCTTTTTTAGTCATTTTGGAAAAGCAAATCCGCATACCACGTTCTCTATCTGTGAAAGCAGCAAGCGTGCTGAAGAGTTTCCTCAACAAGGTAGGGCAGTGGGAATGGCTGGGCTTTCTTTACCTGTGTGAGGCCACCTGCTACGTGGAGGCTCAGCAGTGGGATGCTCCGCAGTGGGGTGCTCAGAACAAGAGAAGGGACCTTGAGGTAGAACTGGAATCTCACTTTAAACCAAGGAGACAGGATCAAGTCCTGACTGGTTTTCCTTGTCACATGGCTAGGTCACCCCCAGCACGGTACTGCATTTGATTCCGCGGAGTGATCTCCTGTAACTGCACTTTCTGCTGTTTCTCTGTATCATTATCCATGAAACCCGTTGATGACCGTGAATTTTTTGAGCATGTGGTCAAGAGTGTTCTCTATCCGTTTCATAGTAAGAACTACATTTAGGTGAAATTCAGCAGAAATGAAATGGCATCTTAAAGAATGTAAGCGTCATTCAGTTGCTTGTAGAGTGGCTTGGGAACCAGAAGCACTTAGGATCTAGGATTGTGAATTGACAATTCATAAATTTTATTTCAAATAAATGAAGGTAGAAAAGTGGGTTGTATTTACTTCCATGGGCAGATAAGGATGAATTTTAATAAGATTGGAAGTTAGCACTTAGTTTAGGTAGCTACTTTTTAAAAAATTTATGTGTGTGTGTTTTGCCTTGTGTCTTATCTGTGCCACATGCGTTATTGGTGCATAGGGAAGGCAGACGAGGGCACCAGTGTCCTGGAACTGCAGTTAGAGGTGGGTGTGAGCAGCTGTGCGGTGCTGTGGGGCCAGCCTGAACCCCCTGGAACTGCAGTTAGAGGTGGGTGTGAGTGGCTGTGCGGTGCTGGGGATCCAGCCTGAACCCCCTGGAACTGCAGTTAGAGGTGGGTGTGAGCGGCTGTGCAGTGCTGGGGATCCAGCCTGAACCCCCTGGAAGAGCAGCCAGTGTGCACTTAGCCACTGAGCCGGCTCTCTGGCCCCGATAGCTGTGAGGGAAGATTTAAGCCAGAAAGCTTACGTTTCGTACAGTGAAAAATGAGGTTGAGAATACTCGTTTATAAAATAAAATGGTCTTTACCCTAAAGAAAACATTCTAATTCCCAGTGCGAATAAAAGCCAAGGCATTATGGGTTCCAGCCTCCATCTCAGTCCAGTGATGAGTAACTGCTGTGTCATTATCTTAGACAAACTCGGGTTTGATGCTGTGGCTAAGCGTAGGGCTATACAGGGAGCTAAGCCTAAGTGTGTGGTGACGGTCAGAGGTTTCTGTATTAGGACTGAACTCTGGCCCACGGGAAGGAAATAGCTGAGTGTTGCCTTTATTTTTCCTCACATTCTTTCTTTAGCAAAGAGTGGTGATAGCACTCTACCATTTAAAAACAGGGTCTCATGTAGCCTTGGCTGACCTTGAATTCTGTGTAATGGGATAGCCTTGAGCTCCTGGTATTTCTGCGTCCGCCTCCCAAGTGCTGGAGTATAGGTATGCCCCACCATGCCTGGGGTGCGGCTCTCTACTTACTAACATGGTAAGTTGACAGAGAGCCAGGGGAAACCTGGCTGCGAGCTGTGGGCTGCTCCCGCGTGTCTGGCAATAATCTCAGCTTCACAGTGAAGGCGTCTCAGGACAGGGGCTAGGTACACTCACTCATCAGCTTCTTGCAATACTGCTTTTCCCGTAGGACCCGAAGGAACGATTGGGCTGTCATCCGCAGACGGGATTTGCTGACATCCAAGGACACCCGTTCTTCCGAAACGTGGACTGGGACATGGTCTGTAAATTTTTCTCCTAGCTTCGGTTTTGTTGTGACCCAGGGCCAGCTTTTGTTATGTTACTGAGCTACAGGAAAACTAGGAAACTATCTTGAATAACTTAAAACTACCCCATAGTACTTATAAAAAAAAGCTTTAGAAACAAAACAATATTAATGTCCTGGAGCAGGCGGTAGTATTATTGAGGCCCATGCCAATGTTCAGTTATTGGTTCAGTAAGATGTGGCCATGATTGCTGAAGTTGTGTAACACATTCCTGGTGGGGATTCAGAAGCAAAGGAGACTTTTGTAAAAAGGCCTAGTGTTTGTGAATGCAGCTCTGACTGTCATCGGTGTGTCTTTAGATGGAGCAAAAACAGGTGGTGCCACCCTTTAAACCAAACATTTCTGGAGAATTCGGTTTGGATAACTTTGACTCCCAGTTTACCAACGAACCAGTCCAACTCACGCCAGACGATGAGTAAGTAATTTCACACACTAAAATGTTTTCCCACTTCTTTTGAAATCTCCTAAGTCTCAAGGCTATTTGTTAATGAAGATGTTCTGTAAGTGATCTGCAACCATTACTTTGCTGTGTGTTTGAGTCCACTGAGCTGTTAGTCTCTGGAACAGTGTTATATCTACTTGCTTTGTATCCAATTCTCATAGCAGCCTTGCAAAGTGTGCACTGCCACCTCCCCTCACAGATGAGGAGCCAGGGCTCCCCCACGGCTGCTGCCCAAGGCTAGGCTGCACTGCTCTGTCCTCACGTGCACCTCTCTGGGTTCCTGGTCTTGCCAGCAGGGATCAGAATAGTGTTGTGTCACATCCTCTAAAAATACAACTTAGAGCCGGGCATGGTGGCGCACGCCTTTAATCCCAGCACTCAGGAGGCAGAGGCAGGTGGATCGCTGTGAGTTTGAGGCCAGCCTGGTCTACAGGGTGAGTCCAGGACAGCCAAGGCTACACAGAGAAACCCTATCTCAACAAAACAAAACAAAACAAAACACCAACTTAGATAATTCCTGACGTTTCATAGTTCTTCTTGCTGTAGGTAGTTTATTGTATATATGTGTAATAATATAAATGTATTGTGAAAAATAAAAATATTTTTTAAAATACAACTTAGAGTAATTAGGGTTATTTG
This sequence comes from Acomys percivali, assembly GCA_907169655.1. NCBI lineage: Eukaryota > Metazoa > Chordata > Mammalia > Rodentia > Muridae > Acomys > Acomys percivali. Next base: position 69,233,720 of record OU015751.1, on the reverse strand, counting down.
GATTCTCTTAAGGGGCCTTTGCTCCTTGGCATGAACTTTACTTACATCTCGGCCCTAGCATGCTTAGAAGCTGTTCCTCATAGTCTGTTTTTGAAGCCTTCTCTTAATGGATTAAATGTAATCATTTCCTGACGTTAGCTGCAGGAATTGAGACCTTTCTGGTATAGGCTGCTCCCTTTTCAGGTGACCTCAGGCAGCTTTGTGTCTTGGGACTGCCTCACTCTTGTGGGCCCTTACTGTGCCTCCTGCAGGAAGGCCCTCGGGCTTCTGGAATGCTGCCCCCTCACCTCCCACCCCTGCTGTGTCTGCCGCCCCCTTGCCAGCTTCCTCACTGCATCACCTCTGAGAGTCTTTCCAACACTTTTCTGTTACTGAAAAGTACACTTAATTTTGCTTTTCACAGAGTCTTAGCCCTTTTTTGAGGTAACTTTTTCTTTTCAGACAATTAAAGAAATGGTTAGCGATGTTCATACTAAAAGAGGAATAAGCGGTGTCTACCAGACTCTGATCAGGGTGTCAGAATTGACTACCCTATATTTTCTTACCACAGACATTTGTAGATTAACTTGCTTGTTAGACTTTCGCGGGTCAGATTGACCTCTTAGTCTCCAGGTTTCAAAGCCTTTCTGGGTTGGACCTCATCTCTCCAGATGTCTGTGAAAGGCACAGCATCCAGAACAGTGCACCCTAAGAATGCTCAGTTTTGTCTCTATAAAAAATTGTCTGTCATCTTTTTTCATCTTCCCCTGAGACTGGGATGCTCTGTGGCTCTGTACATGGCAACATTTCTGTTTACTATATTCAGTTTATACCTTGGAGACTTCAACCAGCCAAGCCATGGTGGACACCAGCTGTTTAAGGACTCCTGAGTAGGCAAATGGTTATGCTAAGTGCTAGACATCCGTGGATGATCCAAACAGCCTGGTTTCACACAAGGCTTACTCTCTGCTAGGAGAGCCCTGCCGGCCACTCCTGACACAGCCGTGTGTTAGAAAGCACAGAGGAGTGGAGTTCATCAAGTCCATGTCACCCTCCCAGCTGTGCAGCCTTCTGCAGAATTGCGTAACTTCCCTGCCTGGTCTTCTTACATTGTCTACCTCACAAGACTGCTCTGAAGAAATAAGTGAGGGATGGTTTGTGACGCATTTCACTGCCCTCTGTGGCTCTCCTGAGCATTTCCATCTGTTGAACATCCCCCTGAGTAATTTGGATAAACACCTTAGAGAACTGGAGTCTACAAAACAAAGTAGTGATCTTTGTCCCCTTTTCTGGGCTGTCCCTCAGTTTGTGTCATGCCTATGTGTGCCCATGGCAGCACTGTCTGCTCCCGTCAGCCAGATTGAGCCTGTGCTTGCTGACGTCTTTGCTGATACGGCTTGGCCTGGTTTTCCTTCTGCATTTGGACCTGTGCTTTCTGCCCTCACTCTGTTGCCTTTGCGCTAGGTCCTGTCCCATGCACATTACACCTGCTAGCTGGTCCCTGCAGCCCTTTGCTGTGCAGCCCAGTCGGGCTCTTCACGGAGGACCGCTCCAGCTCATCAGAACCCTCCCAGTGTGCGCCCCTCCTGCTTCCTCAAGGAGGGCTCGTCCTGTTGTTTGCGGCTTTGTGCTTTGCAGTGTGGCAGTCTGCACACACTGCAGTGTTGGGTAGTGTTGCCCTTGCCATATACTCGGCTGGCTGTCCAGCGTAGCACAGCGCCAGCCCGCCCCTCGCTGGGGCTTTGTCGCTGTGGTGTTCTCGGTGTGCCTGTTCCCTTTGCTGCTCCTTCGGCTGACTTCCAGGCCTTCCCTTCACCCTCTGCCTGCCTGTTAGGTGTAAGTTTAGACTTGCTGTTTACCTTAGTCAGGATGCTGCTCAGGTTAAACGTTAGAATAACTGCCTTGCAAAGCATCCCTGGTCTGATTTTTGAGCCCTCTTGACTCTACAGTTGCTTGTGAGGGTCTTAGTCTTCCCCTTAGGCTTTTTTTTTTTTTTCTGATTCTTCTAGAACTCGCTTTGTAATTAATCTAAGAACTTGTTTTCTTTCCACAATTAATATCATTTAGCCATATTTTTTCCTTTTAGTTGCATTTCACTATTTAAAGGGTGAAGGCATCTTGATTATGATGAAAATAAACGTATTTTTCTTTCAACAGTGACATCGTGAGGAAGATTGATCAGTCTGAGTTTGAAGGTTTCGAGTATATCAACCCTCTTCTGATGTCTGCAGAAGAGTGTGTGTGACCCTCACTTTCACTGTGGGTCTGCGTGCTGCTGTTTCCTGCATGGACCGACCCTAGCCTGCTCCTAGTTAGCATTATATGTCTTTTGATATCCTCTATTAGACTATAGGAATCACATACCTAAGTAAAACTAAGAAAAAGAAATTAAAACTGGCTTCCTGACAATCATGTCAAACTTTCCTTATGCTGGCTCCCAGAGGCCTGTGAATGAGTGAGGAAGTTGTCTTTAGTGTAAAGAAGCCTCTACTGTGCCTGGCTCAAGGCGGGGTCTCCTGTGGTCCTTGTCATTTTGTGTCAAGTCTGTGGGAGGCTTACTTGTGTAGGGGAGGGTAATTCAGAATACATCTTGTATTACTAGTTTCCAAGTTCCTCGAGTTTAGGAATCCTATACATTTTCTATTCACTTGGATAATTATATTTAAAAGAGCATCAAATCAATATACAATTGACTTGTTTTATTAAGAATTGGGTTCTAAAAAAAAAAATGGGTTCTAAGCTGGGCGTGGTGGCGCCCACCTTTAATCCCAGCACTCTGGAGGCAGAGGCAGGCGGATCTCTGTGTGTTTGGGGCCAGCCTGGTCTACAAAGTGAGTCCAGGACAGCCAAGGCTACACAGAGAGACCCTGTCTCAAAAAACCAAAAAGAAAGAAAGAAAGAAAGTAAAAAAAAGAAATGGATTCTAAATTATTAGCTGTGTTTGAAAACTGGCACAAGTGATTTGTTTATTTTGAGTCTTACCATTTTCTTTAGGATAAGGGGTTAACTTCCAAGCTTGCCTTTTCAGAGAAAACTAGCATGCTAATAACACATGCAGTTAGACCCAGGCTGCACATGCGTGGGCAGTGCTGCGTACATACAGAGTGAAAAATAGAAGGGTAAATAGCTGCAGCGACAATGGCAGCATCTCATTTCTTCTGCAGGATGGCTCCCACGGGGGCGTAAGAGGGGTGTAAATAGTGAGGACGCCTCACTGCTGACCCAGCTCAAAGGCGCGTTCTCGTCATTGGGGGGGGGGGGCACAGTGTGTGTGTGTATATATATATATATTATATTATTTAGTGTTTGGGAAAATAATTTATCTTCTAAGTAGAGTATCTTAACTACTTTTGATTTCCTCCCCCAGACTACATTATCTGTACTTTTGAGACCTGTCTATGGAGTCTGCAGTGAAATTCAGAACCGTAGTAATGGCCATGGGTAACTCTGACACATGTGACTGCACATCACGGTGTGTGCCTTAGGTACCAAATGTAGTGCAGAATGGAGGGCATTTCCGGGACAGAGTACTCTGCAATAGTTTTATTAACATTAGTCTTCAGCAATATTTTATTTAAAGAAGTACCACTTTAGCACCATTCTGCTGTTATTTTAAATATTTTTATATAAAGGACTTTAAAATGATCATCTAAATATACTACAGTTGTCAAATCAGTAAAATTTAGTTTTAGGGATGCTATATAGTGTTGAGCTTATAATGATTTAAAACTTGTGGGCATTTAAAAATATTTTTCCCAAGTTTGTGTCGTGTGTTTTCTTTTCTTCAAATAACTTAAGACTGAGAGCAATGAAAACCTCCACTGATTAAAGCCAAATAAGGGACCAGTGAGGCGGCTCAGCAGGTGAAAGCATTTGCTGCCAAGCCTGCCTACCCGACTATGCTAGAACCACACGGTGGAAGAAGAGGACCAGCTCCCGCAAGGTGGTACACCATGGCACGTGCACACCCCTCCCCTGCAGTAAATAAATGTGGGGGGAGCAGCCAAATAAATGCAGTAAAGTGCACATCAGAAGGCAAGTGCGTGTGTACATTCTCATGTTTCAGACGTGTTTATGTTCCCCTGATTCTAGAGCTTATTTTAAATCAAAGGCAGTATTCACATCGTAAGCTTGTAGAGAATTCTGTCATGTCAATATGTTTATGACCTCTTAAGTGGTGCTGTTTCCCTTGGGGCATTTTGGAATATAGAATAGTCACTGGGAGTTTGTCTAAAGTGCATGTTATCAGACCTACCTTAGGACTTTTTTGGGTCTTTGTATTTTGTTTGGGGACACATTTTCTTCAAGTTATTCTTTTCCTGTGGCCAAATTTCTTATTGGAGTCTGCTTTTTGTGGTAAAAACATTTTAAGAAGGGATAATCAGTGGGTTATCTGCACATTTGTCACAGACTTAGATGGATAAATTCAGATTACGTATCTTCCCTATCTTCACCCCCAACAAAACCTGTCAGTTTTACGCCAATAATGTACAAATGATGAGCATTTTCTATAAGGTTTTAACCATTGTTAATGGTGGTCTTTGTTTGTAAATCTTTTTTTTTTAATTTAACTAATAAGACTTACTGTGAGTTTTATACAGAATTATTACAAGTGTTTTTAATTGAGTTCTAGTTTTCAGTCCATAAGTGCCATGCCAGCTCTTTGTCTGTTATGTTGTAAACGTTTGCTCAGAATACTCCTGAGGAGAATAACGATGTGGACACGCAGAGTGATTGGCATTTGGTGTCTTCGTCACTGGTTTTGCGTAAGCTGTGGTCAGATTGTTTTATCACATGCAACTGGATTGATGTCTACGTCTGTGTCCTCATTGCCAGTACACTTACTTTAGAAATTCGTTTTAATTTTTGTCATGTAGAATACTGCCTTGTTCATTATAATGTAATCTGTATTTGTATAATTTTTTACATTAAAATCTTTAAATAAAATGTTTAATACCTATGAGGAGTGGACCATTTTAAATTTGTGCCACATTGAAAAAAGTTCCAGAACAAGACTATCAACAATTGTTCAAGAATTTCTATAATTCATACACTATTCTGGTACAGGTGATTAAAAGATTCTAGTGTATTTTTACCATGTTCCTCAGTGGGTCTTTTCATGTGAAAAACAAGACATCAACTGAACATAGAACATTGTAGCCGGCCTTCAAACTGAAGTTTATCCAAACCTTCAGAGCGCATGCGTCGCTCCTGCACTAGGCTTCCTGCTGATCTGTTGTGTTCCGGGGGCTGGAACGCCTCTCCCTGTGTAACAGCCGCTGTCCCACGGATGCAGTCTTCCCCATAGCTCTCCTTCCTTCCTTGGGAATTACATCTTTGGTGCCTCTATCTGGAAAGCAGAGAACTGTATATTGAAACTCCTTCCCTTGTGCTTATCCTGATGGGAACCTTACTTAGAATACTTGGGGGCGGTCCAGGCAGTTCCCTGTAGCACCTCAGCAGCTCAGCTGTGTGAGTTAGTGAGATTCCCAGGCAGTCCAAGAGGACCTTGGAGTTCTAGGGAGAATTCTGCGTTAAACATTGGAGTCTCTGGGGGCAGCCAGCCTCCCCTGAAAGGTGAAACAGGTCTCCAGCCCCTGAAACATTCACAGCCTGTTTGTTTGTGAACAACAGCAAGCCATGAGGCATGCGGTAGAGCTGACTCTAGGCAAGAGTGGAATCAAAGCCCTGTGAGACCATGTAGCCCAGTAGGCATAGCCACAGATGTACTGCAGTGTCTTGTGGGTCATGCTGCGTAAAGCTGAAGCTGAGCCTCCACCGCTGACAGTGCTCTAGTCCAGTGCTAAAGGGCACGGGGATGCAGTGAATGCACACGGTGTGACCTAATGGGGCTGCTGAGTCTGTATCTGGAGGACTCATGGCACACACTGTAGATTTAGAGTAGTCTCCACAGAGCGGCCCTGTTTTGGGGAGCCACAGAAAGAAGGGACTCAGCATGCAGGGCTCTCTCCCTTTGCACTAAGAAATGGCAACTGGCTTTCCCCAGTGGGATGGGAGAGCAAGCTGCCACCTGCTTCTGCTCGGATCCTGACTTTGGTGGTTTTGTTTGGCAGCTCAGAATGAGAGATGCGGGTAGATGAAGTGTGACGGGCATCCTCACACGGCAGCTCAGCCCTGCCGACACTGGCTTGTATTCACTCCCATTGCTATTTGTAGTATTGGAGAAACAATATATACGTATCTGGGAGATGTTTGGTATGGTGTTTTCTAGACTACAGGAAGTTAAAAACTACCAGAAGCTTCCACTGACCGTGGGAGTTTGTGAGCTCACACACCCACACTGGAGCTGGCCAGTAGAAACCTCCGTGTGAGAAGGGCCTGTAGAAGGGCTTCAGTTAGCAATGGACTTGAAATAGTTGGGTGCCACAGTTTTGTTTTCCCCTGTGAAAGGAGAATAAAGCAAATGGGCGAATGAACTGACTAGGTAGTCTTTTTGAAAAAGAGACCAAGGGGCTGGAGAGATGGCTCAGAGGTTAAGAGCACTGAATGCTCTTCCAGAGGTCCTGAGTTCAATTCCCAGCAGCCACATGGCAGCTCACAATCATCTATAATGTGATCTGATCCCCTCTTCTGGCCTGCAGGTGTACATGCAGGCAGAGCAGTGTATAAATATAAATATTGGCTCAGTTTTCTTAACAATTATACTTTATTATGAACTCACTAACAGAGCGTACCTCACTTAAAACCCAACTAACCCAAACAAAAGGAAAAGGATATTAAAGAACACAATGATGCAATCTTAAGGATATCAGTTCCAAGGAATGACTCTCCTGGCATAGTCAGCAGGACCTCAGCAAACCGGCAACTCAACCAAGGTTGCTGCTGGAACCTGGAACAGCAGCTGAGGCCCAGAGTCTCAGCCGGAGCCCAAAGTCTTGAAGCCTTCCTTGGAGCAGTTCTCTCTAGGAGCATTTCTCGAAGTGCAGGGATGAAGAGCCAGAACAATCCCAAGTCCTCTCTCAAGCCTTTTGTTTTGGGCATATATATATATATATATATATATATATATATCCTCTCAGAGTCTGCTAGGATGTTTCCAGCTGGCAACGTTTGTGCTCCCCCATGAAGTGGAAAAACATCCTGCTCTCTCAAAAGTCTGTTCCCCATCCCACACTTGGGATCAACTCAAAAATATGTTTATCTCCTACATATAAATATTAAATAAATATTTTTAAAAGAAAAAAAAAACAAATGGCAAGTAGCTATTTTAAGAAGTCTCAAGGAAAAGCAAATTAAAGCTACTTTGATAGACTCCCCCTGACCCCAGTCAAATCAATTTGACTCTTATATGTCTGACAACTAATGTTGGAGAGGAGGTTGAAAGAAAGACCCTTATTCACTGTTGCTGGAGTATAAAGCAATGTAGCCATTGTTTTGAGATTCCTCAAATAATTAAAAATACAATTACCATATAACCCCACTATTTCACTCCTGGGCATATACCCAGAAAACACCATACCTGACCATAGGGATACTTGCACCCCCGTGTTTATTTGTTTTATTCACTATAGCAAAGAATTAGGATCAGTAGATGAACAGATAGTGAAAATGTGGGAGTAGTGGGGAATTCTGCTCAGCTCTAAAGAAAAATGCAACCACAAAAGTTAGAGAATGGGTAGACTAATACTTAGGTCAAAATCTCAGAAAACAACTGCGTCTTCTCTCTCAGGTGGAATCTAGCCAATATCACACACACACACACACACACACACACACACACACACACACACACAC
>OU015751.1:69207088-69224771 GCA_907169655.1 Acomys percivali | reverse complement strand
CAAAAACAAAACAAACAAAAAAACTAGTTTCTTATTGGCTTAGAGCTTGCCCTGTAGGCTGATGGATCCGCCTGTCTGTATCTCCCCTTTCTGGGATTACAAACGCCTGTCAGCTCTTCTATATTCTTTTTTTGTTTGTTTGTTTTTTGTTTTTGTTTTTGTTGTTGTTGTTTTTTGTTTGTTTGTTTTTGTTTTTTTGAGACAGGGTTTCTCTGTGTGTTGATCCATCTGTCCTGGACTCACTCTGTAGACCAGGCTGGCCTTGAACTCACAACGATTCACCTGCCTCTGCCCCTCAAGTGCTGGGATTAAAGGTGTGCGCCACCACACCCGGCTCCTTCATTCTTAGGTCGTTCCAGGTGCTGGACTCAGGTATTCATGTTTATAGGCGATCAATTGCTGTATGGCTATTTTCCAATTTTTTCCCCTTGTCACTGTAGTTTTACTTAAAACAGATGTTTCAGTGTTCAAAAGGATATGTATTTGCGAATAGTTTGACTCAGCTTTACTGTTTGTTTTGATTTTTGTTTATATTGTTAGGGATTGGACCCACAGCTTAATACTTGGAGTCAGTATGTCAGCCTTGATGTTTTTCTAACTTTTCCTTATTTTAGGTTTAAAGTATAACTTATGCATTAATTGGGAGATTTTTTGATATAATATTTTTATTTGAGAATTTCATGCATCTATACAATGTATTCTAACCACCCACCCTGCACTGTCCATTCCAACTGTACCTAGACCCCCTCCCCACAGCAGGCACAGCTCCCCACTTGGCTTCCTTCCCCCTTCGTAACCCACAGCCCAACTAGTGCTGCGCATGTGCACCGAGCTGAGCATACAGCAACCTACCAGAAGCCACACCCTGAAGATGAAAACGACCCCTCCCCCAACTGCTCCTCACTGTGGGAGGCAGGGTTTATTACCCACCCACCCCCACTCAGTTTGGAATTTGCCTGCCTTGATCGTGTGCAAGTCTTGCAGGCAGGTAACCACAACAGTGGAGGTCATGGGTCGTCTAATAGCCATATCATGTCAAAAGGCAGCATTTCTTCACTCTTCTCCCCACCCTCTGGCTCTTTCCACCTTGTCTTCTAAGGCATTTGCTGATCCTAAGGATAGGGTGTTGACGTAGATGTCAAGTGCTTTGTTGTTGTTGTTGTTGTTATTTTTTAAGATTTTATTTATTTATTTATACAGTGTTTTGCCTGCATGTATGCCTGATTGCCAAAAGGAAGCACCGGATCTCATTATAGATGGTTGTGAGCCACCATGTAGTTACTGGGAATTGAACTCAGGACCTTTGGAAGAACAGCCAGCTCTTAACCTCTGAGCCATCTCTCCAGCCCAGATGTCAAGTTTTTATGGCTAAGCACACCTGTCATTTATTCTTGAACACTGAATTTTGAGTCCACATTAACTGCTGTCCACTGCACACACAAAAAGGAGCTTCTCAGCCAAGATGGAGAGCCCCATAAATTACAGAGAATTGCTGGTCGGGCTGCACAGAGTGGAAGCAAAGTCTCTCAGATCCCTTGGCTATAGCAGGCTCCATGTGTGAAAACCACACCCACCCCTCACCTCCCACCTCAGGGTTGCTGGGGTTCTGGTGCGGCGGGGGAGGGGTGTGTATTCCTTATCTGGAAGTTTCCTCCGATCTGACATTCCACCTTCGTCCTGCAAGTCTGGAGGCACCTAACAGGAGTTGGAAAAGTGCAATCTGAAGGAATTTTGTTGTTGTTGTTCATAGTATAAACAACTGTGTTGCCGAAAAGGTTACTTAAAGTTTTTGTTTTGTTTTGTTTTGTTTAAGGCATGCATATGTGTTGATGTAGGGGAGTTTCCTGGATTAAAATGGTCTCTCCCTAGCAGTGTGGTTTGGGCCTGTGGAAGATCAGAAGTGGAGGCTGACAGCCTTGGGCCTGGTTGGCAGAATGACGATGCTGTGTTTGGCCACTAGGGGTCACTCTCCTGCCTAAGGATGGTCAGAGTCACGCTGCGCAAGCGCTCCCATCCTCACCTCACAAGTAGTCCAGTGACCACGAAGTTCAGGATTGTATTGGTGTTCATCTACGTCTCGATTTTATTAAAAGTCAATATACTAATAAAATCGCCCTTGAGAGTGAAATCTGCTTTTTTGTAGTTTAGGTTAAATAGGATTCTTTGCTTTCTTCAATTGTATGGTAAGATATTGTAACTTCTGTGTTACCAGTACTGACTATGACCGAGAACCTCCTAAATACCAGACGAGGAGAGATGTGCAAGGGTTTAGTTATGCCATGTTTCTCCCATGAAGAATACTTCTAGTTGATGATACCAGGGAAGGCTGAGGCAGCCCATGGCAGATACCTCTAATTCCAGTCTGGGTCATAGGAGACTCTCTCAAATAAATAAAAACCAATTAATTAAAAATAAATGCAAATAAAATTGGAACTGACTTTGGTTATTTGGTCTGCACTGGAATTCTGTTAAGACAGTTCAAGAAACTGTACTGGGAAGTTCCTGTATCAACTGTTACATGACGTTAAAGTGGTGTCCTTTGCTGATTTGATTTAACCCATAAATTCAGATACTCAGATTGTCAGTTGTAAACATAATTTTAGCTGGGGCTATAGCTTGCATGAGGCCCTAGTTTTAATCTTTGGGACTGACAGGAACACAAACAAATAAAAAAATATGATTTGAACTGGAGAGATGACTCAGTGATTAAGAACACTTGGGGTCAATTCCCCTCACCCACATGGTGGCTCACAGCCATTTGTAATCCCAATTCCAGGGAATCTATAAATATTTTTATTTTTTAATTTATTAATTTATTCAGATTACAACTCAACTGTTATCCCATCACTTGTATCCTCCCATTCCTCCCTCCCTTCTGCTTTCACCCTATTCCCCTCCCCTTCACTTACCAGGAGATTGGGATAGATGTGAGGACATCCTACTGAGACTCTAGGTAAGAGAAATATAGGAGATGGGGAAATAGACAGACACAGAGGGTCCTAGAAACCTACAAGAAGAACATTGTGATGGGTGGATTGGGGCCCAGGGGGGTCTGCTCAAACTATTATTGTATTCCAGGCATTCTAGCGCCCTCTTTTTACCTCCACACCAGGCATTTGTGGGGGAACATATCTATATACAGGCAAAACACTCAATTTAAAAAAATAAACAAACCTAGCCGGGCGTGGTGGCATATACCTGTAATCCCAGCACTCAGGAGGCAAAGGCAGGCAGATCTCTGAGTTCAAGGCCAGCCTGGTCTACAAAGTGAGTCCAGGATGGCCAGGGCTGTTACACAGAGAAACCTTGTCTTTAAAAAACAAATCAAATCAAATCAAAACAAACAAACAAACAAAAAACTTACTAAAAAACCTTCATGATTTCAGAAGCATTGACTGGGATTTTACCTTTTTATTTTAGCATTAAGGCAGGTGTGTGTATGTGTGTGTGTGTGTGTGTGTGTGTGTGTGTGTGTGTGTGTGTGTCTGAGCATGCCTCAGTGCACATGTGGCCCTCAGAGGGCAATCTCCAGGAACTGGTTCTCTGCTTTCCTCTTTAGGGATGGAACTGGCTTTAGGCTTGCCTGGCTGGTGACTGAGGCCCTGGGCTACCATGCCAGGGACTGTGTTAATAATAGTGTGGAAGTGTGAGGTGCTTGTGTGGTGTGCAGTACCTAGGTGAAAGCAGCTGCCAAGAAATGACATTTTTCTTTCTAGCCCTGTCGACGGTTATTCCTGCTGCTCCTCAATTCAAAGCACTCATTTAATTCATTGCCCAAAATAACTGATTGTAAAATGCGCTGTAAGTCGCTTTAAACAGCTTCACACCTTCTCCTTCCCGGGTTCTTCATCAACAAGTTCTTAAGTTTCGTGTGTTGTTGGCACCGCTCTATGATCTGCATTTAGTGAAAAGAGTGGAAAAACATGAACTACCTCCACTTACAGAGGATTCTTGAAAGTATAAAAGGTTTGTCTTAAAATAGAGGGTAGCACTTGTATTTTTATTAACAAGGCTTGGGGTTTTTTTTGTTTGTTTGTTTTTTGTTTTTACTTGTATTTGATTTTCAGAGATGCTAAAGATACACGACTTTCCCAAAGGACATCATGCCTCATGTTAGGGCCACCCAAGTAGGAGCATTACTATAGGTGATGACAGAGGACCTGGGCCCTGCATGTGTAAAATTCTATAGAACTGGTCAAAACCAGTGTGAGCCAGTGTGAGCCAGTGTGAGCCAGTGTGAGCCAGGCACAGGAAAAAATGGCCTCATGTAACCCAGTGTAATGAGAATTTTTATCCCACTCCCACCTAACCCTCCTCCCCACTGTCCTCCGCTCCCCTTCATATCAACTGTGTTCTACAACACCCCCCATCTTTCCTCTCCCTCCCCACCAGTGGTCCCCTTCTGTACCCCGCATTCTACAACTGCTCCAAGTTAAAGACACATATCTGGAGATCCGACACTAAGATTCACATGGGAGTGATGACAGGGTATTCACACAAGAGACTTGCCCTTGGGTGCTCCCTGACTACTTTCTGAGGACATCGGTTTCGTGCCTCTCTGAGGAGAGGCTGTGTACCTTCTGGATGATTCTAGGGTTCTACACGCTTCCCGCAGCACCTGTGTGTGCAAGCCACCTCTCAAGACGCCTGCTGCATGGCTCTCTCCTAAGCCCCACTCCTGCCCTCTTCATCTCACTTGGGGAGGATTTGGTACCGAATTTACACTGCTCTTTTGCAAGGCATATGACCACTGAAAACTCCAGGGCCTAAACAGGACAGACACAACCCCTGGAAGCACCCAACCGCCTGCCTTGTAACCGCATTCCTGCTGTCCCTCTTGTCAGCTTTCCCTCTTTTCCCTTCCTCGGCAGCACATCTTCAGGTGAGTCACCCCCCCAGGGAGGCCTACCTGGCCATGTTCCCTAGAGGTCTTTCCATTATTCTCTGTCATTAAACTGTCAACCTCCCTCTCCTGCACAGCGCCTCTTGGTGCACCATTCTGTACTGTCTGCTTTAGCCCTTTGCTGTCACCTTCACCACAGAACAGCGGCTGTGCCATCTTCTTCATGCTTTATGAGAAGGACACTTTAAAACATTTATATGTGTGTGTGTGTATGATAGATACATATATAAGATATATGTGTGTGTATATATATATATAGGATGTATACATAACAAGATATATATATCTTGTTTTTTTAGATGTGTGTGTGTGTGTATAGCTCAAGGACAGTTGTGGGAAGCGGCATTTCCCTTCCGCCATGTGGAATGCCAGGGATCAGCCAGAGGTCACCAGCCTTTGGCTGCAGGCACCTTGACCTGCTGAGCCATGCCACCAGCCCCATCCACTTTCTTTTCTCTTGTAGTCCCAGAACCTAGAACGATGCTTGGCACAGAGGCACTCCAGAAATACCTACACATGAATAAACAGATGAGTGCATGGCAAATGTCACTGCTGGGTTTGGGAAGAGATCCCACTGTCTCGCTCTTCCAGCGTGAACAGAGCTCGCAGGCCGGGTACTTTCCTCTACCCCAGCTCGCTGAAGCTAACGGGGCAGCAGTGTGGCAGACCACCCACAGGGTTTGGATACTTTGATAACGCTTGGGGGGGGGCGGGGGACTGCAGAAAGGAAAGGCCTTCACCCACACATTAACTGCTGACCTAGGCTAGACCTGTGTCTGCCAGGAAAGTGAGTCATTGTGGGTTTCGGTGGCGTTCCGCAGTACTGAGGCTAAGGCATTCCTCAACCAAGGCCCTGGCGTCCCAGGTGAAATTGTGGAACCGACAGGAAAGGAGAGAGGCCTGAAGATATGCAGCCTGATTTTCTTTTTTCTTTTTCTTTTTCTTTTATTTTTATTTTTTATTTTTGATATTGAGAGGTTTATTATATGAGTATAGGGGAGTGCAGCCTGGTTTTCACTCACCGTTAGTTTCCTGATTTGTGCTGTGACATTAAGGAATCTTAGTGTTTGGTTTGTTTTCTAATGTGAATCTTGGAGCAGGGCTATTTCAGGACGTAGATTCCCTTTGGTGTGTTGACCAGATCCGTGCACCTGAAACCCCTCCATGGCAGATGTTTCCTGCTTCAGCGATGGTTGCAGTTCTCAGAACGCTGCACGGCCGGCCGCTTGGCTGGGAGCCGATGTCGGTAGAACATCTCGGCAATGCTGGCTCTCGGGGGTAGGGGTGGGGTGGTTTGCACTTCACTCCTCCTCCCTCGGGGTACTTCCTCTCTTCTCTGTGTGGCTTCTTTTAAAGACACGCCTTTATCTTTTAAGTTTTTATTCTCGGTTTACTTTCTGGGTAAGGGTGTTTGCCTGCATATTTTTCTGTGCCTGTAGAGGGCAGAAGAGGGTGTCGGGCCCTCGAGTTACAGACGAGGGTGAGCTGGCGTATGCGTGGAAGGATTGAGCTTGGTCCTTTGAGGAGCAGCCAGAGTCTTAACGACTGAGCTGTGTCTCCAGCCTCCACCAAGCAGTCACTCTTTTTTTTTTTTTTTTTTTTTTTTTTTTTTTTTTTTTTTTTTTTGGTTTTTCGAGACAGGGTCTCTCTGTGTAGCCTTGGCTGTCCTGGACTCGCTTTGTAGACCAGGCTGGCCTCGAACTCACAGCGATCCACCTGCCTCTGCCTCCCGAGTGCTGGGATTAAAGGTGTGCGCCACCACGCCCGGCTTGCAGTCACTCTTTTTTGTTTGTTTGTTTGTTTTGATTTTTGTTCTCCTGGTGGAGAAGTAACTTCTTCTTTTGTTTTTTGTTTTTTGTTTTTTTTGAGCCAGGGTTTATCTGTCTTAGCTTTGACTGTCCTGGACTCACTTTGTAGACCATGCTGGCCTTGGACTCTCAGTGATCTGGATTAAAGGAGCGCACCACCACCCCCGGCAAGGCAGTGACTTCTTTTTTTTTTTTTAAATATATTTTATTAATTTAGTTATATTGCATCTCAATTGTTATCCCATCTCTTGTATCCTCCCATTCCTCCCTCCCTCCCATTTCCCCCTTACTCCCCTCCCCTATGACTGTGACTGAGGGGGACTTCCTCCCCCACGGCAGTGAATTCTTAAGTTGACTTCTGGAGGGAAAGAAGGCCACCTGCTCTTTGGCCTTGGCCCACGGACTTCATTTCTGCTCAGAGAAGAGTTGTTGCCCCAGAAGAAAGGCATCCGTCTCCTCCAGGAGCATGCCTTTGTCTCTACCACCAGTCCACTGGAGACACCTTGACTTAGGAGGGGAGGGAGGAGTGTAGCTTCCAGAGCTGGGGGCACGGGGCTGGAAATGGAAACTTTGCACCTTGGTTCCGCTTCCTTGTTTCTAGAAGCAAAGTCAACAGCAGGGCTTCGTTCCAGGCTGTGGGACTCTCACGTGGATGCTGTCCAAGATAGGCTCAGCCAGCACTTCTCAGCCTGACGGCTGCATCCCCTTTGGAGGGTTGAAGGGTCACCTAAGATCATCAAAAACACCCATATTTACATTACGATTCATAATAGTAGCAAAATTACAGTAATGAAGTAACAGCGACAATGATTTTCTGCTTGGGGGTCACCACAACATGAGGAGCTGTATTAAATGGGTTGCAGCGTTAGGAAGGCTGAGAACCACTGGCCTAGACCATCCAACCCAGAGCCTGCCCCCTCCACACCCTGCCCCTCCACACCCTGCCCCTGCCCCCTCCACACCCTGCCTCTGTTTCACACCCAGCCCCTGACCCTTGACCCCCTGACCCTGCTCCCCCATACCCTCCCCCTGCCCCCCCCCTTGCCCCTGCCCCACCCACACCCTGCCACTGCTCCTCCACACCTTGTCCCTTCTCCATCCACACCCTGCCCCTCCACACCCTGCCCCTGCTCCCCCACACCCTGCCCCTGCCCCTCCACACCCTGCCCCTGCTCATTACCTTTACTCTTCTTTCCCTGCCCACCCCCTTTTTTCTTTCCAGGACTCCCTAGTATCCTAGTCTAGCACTGAGCTTGTGGTTGACCTGCCTCAGTCTCCCGGAGCTTTGGTGTTACAAGCACGTCCAGGCTCCGTGATATGCAGGGTGAGCTGTCAGGTTGAGAAGGAGACAGGCAGGGGTGGAGGGGGCTGGAATTGCCTTAGTTTTACTTGTGAATGTTTTTCTTAAATTTTTGTTACTCCTAAGTCCCGTTAAAATCCACCTTGTATTATTGGGACTAACATCCTATGCTAACTTGCTTCATGGCTGTATTTGCAATATAAGTTCTCTGGGGGCTGGAGAGATGGCTCAGAGGTTAAGAGCGCTGGCTACTTTCCCAAAGGTCCTGAATTCAATTCCCAGTAACCACATGGTGCCTTACCCCATCTATAATGAGATTTGGTGCCCTCTTCTGGCCTTCCAGTGTACATGCAGGCAGAACACTATACATAATAAATTTTTAAAATCTTAAAATAAAAAAACCACACACAATGTAACTTCTCCACACTTGCATGGTTCTTGGGCTTTGGGACTTAAAGGACCTGCTGCCTCCTTTTACACATGGAGAAACACACCAGGTGGTGGTGACACACTCTTAGTCCCAGGACTTGGGAGGCAGAGGCAGGTGGATCTCTGAGTTCGAGGCCAGCCTAGTCTACAGAGCAAGTTTCAGAATGGCCAGAGCCACAAAGAGAAACCCTGTCTCAAAAAAAACCAAACCAAACCAAAAACCATGGAGAAACGTTACAAACTCCCGGTGGGTTAATTTAGACTGGGCAGAAGTTACTTCTGATTGTCCCTTCCCACTTTCCTCTTTTATTCCCTCCTATAGGGGCAACAACACACATACGTACAGGAGAGTGCACTGCAGTGCTGCTGGTGGCGTGGAAACAGGAGTCTGAGCCCACTGCCATTTCTTTTTCTCTTTTCTTTTCTTTCTTTCTTTCTTTTTTTTTTTTTTTTTTTTTTTGTTGTTGTTTTGTTTTTGTTTTTGAGACAGGGTTTCTCTGTGTAGCCTTGCCTGTCCTAGACTCATTTTGAAGACCAGGCTAGCCTCGAACTCACAGTGATCCCCCTGCTTCTGCCTCCCGAGTGCTAGGATTAAAGGCATGCGCCACCATGCCCTAACACCATCTATACAGTAAACCATTTTCTGAGTGTTCCAAACACATGACAAACAAGAGACCAGCGAGATGGCTTAATGAGTAAAAGGTTACTATTACCACTAACTGCCTTGAGTTGAGCCAAGTTCCACTTGTTGTTTCAGGGCGGGTCAGCTTGACTTCCTCCTTCAACTCCTCCCTTGCCTGCCCCCAGCATGCGCTACCTCCTGGGTCCTAGTCTCTTCCTGCTGCTGGGATCAACCAACCATTTCCAGGCCTCTTGTTCAGCCGCCTCCGCTGGCCTCCGACTCTCGGCTCACATGTCTGTCCTTTGACAGCAGGGCTCAGTCTGATCCCTGTCCTGCTGTCCCTGAGCCCAGGATGTGCCCCTTTAGGAGCCTCCTCCTAGAACTCATCTCCGGTTTCTCTCACCTCCATCTGACCTTCTTTCTGCCTGGCATTTGATTTGCCTTTATTTACTTTTATTTTAACTTTTAGAATGGTAAGGATTGAACTCAGGACCTGTACATGCTGGGCAAGTGCTCTCTCTCTCTCTCTCTCTCTCTCTCTCTCTCTCTCTCTCTCTCTCTTTCTCTACACACACACACACACACACACACACACACACACACACACACACACGTGTGCATACAAATGGAGGCCTGGAGTTGGTGTCAGGAATCAGTTTTGACTACTCTTTTACCTTATTCATTGATACAAGGTCTGTTAATCAAACCCAGAGTGACCAGATCTAATGAGCAGTCTTGCAGGCCACCTTGCTCTGGGGATCCCCCATCTCTGCCTTCTGACGCTGAAGTCACAGGCAGGCCTCCACGCCCAGCTGGTACTTTCGTGGGACCTAGGGAATCCAAACTCCAGTTCTCATGATTGCTTGGCAAGCACGCTAACCACTGAGCCATCTCCCCAGGCCATCTAGATGACAAAATGTCTTAGATAAGCAATTTAAAGGGAAGAAAGATTTATTAGGCTCACACCCCAGGCAGAGGGCCTTGTGGCAAGGCAAAATAATCATGGCAGTGAGGATGTGGAAGAGATGGTCTATTCACCTCATGGTGACTAGGAGGGAGGGGTGGGGGCAGGGTCCCAAGTCTCTTCCAGGGCACTCTCCAAAGTCCTTCCTTCCATTAGGCCCCACCCCTTACAAGCTCCAGTACCTCCCTGTAGAGCTACAGGCTGGTGCCCAAGTTTCAACACATGGCTTTTGCAGGTCATTTCAACTCTGAAAGTTAACAGATGTCAATGAAATGGCAGAAAGACCAACATGTATGCTGTGGCTTGAATGTGTCCCCTAAAAGGCAGGAGCTGCTCCCCAGTGCAGTGGGGGTTGAATGCTTGCAATCACCGAAGAATATGGTTCATCCAATGACAGCATCACGTTCCATTACGCGGATCGAATTCAGCCCTCTCTTGGCCCCTCTCGCTGACCTCTCTGCACTCCTCTATTATAGAACAAGGCTACAAGAACAGTCCCAGCAAGGCCACCTTGGATCTTGGAAGTCTGGACCTTGGCAACTGTGACAGCCAAGCTTCTGTTCATTGTGAACTATGCCTTCTCCGATGAGCCGTGGCTCAGGGCACCGCAACATGTGCAGGGGCTGGATGTCCAGTCTCGCCCTCAGCTTTGAGTTGCTCACCAGTGACCAAGAGGAAATCAATCCTTAAGCCTAAAAAAACCCCAATGGTAAAGAGTGCCTAGGGACCTGGGCATGTGACGGTGCCAAGGAGGTTATCGGCAGCTCACCCCAGCCTACAAGAGAGGCTCCATGCATGGCTCTCACCCAGCTATTTATCTGTATCCCTTATCATATCCATATTTTTTCCTTACTGATTTTTCTGTGTATTTACTGAGTTGACATTTGGTTTCATAGAGCCCAGCTTTGCTTCAAACTTGTATGTAGCCATAAAGAACTGTGCACTTCGGACCTTCCTGCCTCTGCTTCTGGAGTGCCGAGGTTACTGTACACTATGCCAGGTTTTATGCGGTGCTGGCATGAAACAGAAAGCTGTGTGTGTGTGTGTGTGTGTGTGTGTGTGTGTGTGTGTGTGTTAAGCAAGCAAGCATCCTACCAACGGATGCCACATCCATGGCTTCTACAGTGTCTCTTCCCATAAACAAGGAAGCACAAATATTAGCCTGAGTTGTTTTGTGTGTTTTTTAAACCCACAACATTTATTTATTTATTATGTATACAGTGGTCTGCCTGCATGTCCAACTGCCCACCAGAAGAGGACATCAGATCTCATTATAGATGGTAGTGAGCCACCATGTGGTTGCTGGGAATTGAACTCAGGACATCAGGAAGAGCAGTCAATGCTTTTAACCTCTGAGCCATCCCTCCAGTCCCAGCCTGAGTTTTGAATGATAACATATGATTGATCCTAGCAAGCTAATGGGAACACCCAGTTTATAGCCAGTCGATCAGAGGCCTGCTCCACAACCCGGTATTTGCTACTGGTATTTGAAGTCGGAGCCGACTTAGTAGACTGAGCCCTAATCCTGGGTGACCTGACATTAACCCCAGTAGATATATAAAGTGTAAGGTGGCCAGTGGGTGTGTGAAACACAGACTGGTTACTTATTGGCAAGGACCACACTTGTTGGTGCCCAGAGGGGACTGATCTGTGTTGGGTACTGTATTAACTGTGTGTGAGAGTACAAAAAAAAAAAAAAAAAAAAAGCCAGGCGTGGTGGCACACATGTCTCTAATCCCAGCACTTGGGAGGCAGAAGCAGGCAGGTCACTGTGAGTTCAAAGCCAGCCTGGTCTATAAAGCTACACAGAGAAACCCTGTCTAAAAACCAAAAAAGAGTACAAAAATTTTTTTTTGTGTTGATTTTTCTTCTTTTCATTTCTTTTAATTTATTTGTTTATTTTGAAACAGGATCTCACGGTGTACCCTTGGCTGCCCCCGGACCTTACTATGTAAACCAGGCTGTCCTTGAACTGTACCTCCTGTGCTGGAGTGAGAGACCTGCACCTTGAAGCCTGCCTTGGTTTTTCTCCTTTTAAATATGATATCAAATACTTAAGACAATTTAAACACTAGGTATAGAAGAAGAAAAGTTAACTGTTTACTCTCCTATTCCGGAGATCCTTCAGCCTGGATGTAGAACCTTAAGATTTTGCTGTGTTTTTAAGCAGCATTATAACTATACTTTGTTGTAGGCCCTTAACTATGTTATAAAATGAGAATCTGTCTGGGTTAAAACTCAGAAGCTTAGGCTGGAGAGATGGCTCAGAGGTTAAGGGCACTGACTGCCCTTCTGAGGTCTTGAGTTCAATTCCCAGCAACCACATGGTGGCTCACAACTATCTATAATGTGATCTGATGCCCTTTTCTGGCCTGCAGGTGTACATGCAGACAAAGCACTGTATTCATAATAATAAGTAAATAAATCTTTAAAAAAAAAACCAGAAGCTGTAAGGAGATATGTCATACACATATCCTAAAGATTGGTCTGGTGAGGAAATTCTTCAGAGCCTTGTTTATATTGTCTGGAACATGAGACCTGGAAAAGAAATTCTAAGTTCATATGGGGAGTCTAACTTGAAAAGAAAAATGTTAGGAAAGAAAAAAAATTTTTTTTCGCAGAACCTGACTCATTCGAAATGAGAGGAAAAACTGATAGAATGGTTTAGAAGGAAATGTTTGACTAGAGCTTGCCTGCTGTACCCATAGCTACCTGCCCACAAGACTGTGGCTCCCTGGTGACAGTGGCACTAATTATAGAAAAGCAAGTGGAAGATGAATTATGTAAATTTACATTGACTGAGGATCCTGCTGGAACATGCAAGAATCATGACTATCAAAATGAGAATTGTCTTACACTGAAAAGCAATTAAAAGATGAAGTATCATTTGCTATATTGTCTTAGAAAGAGATATGGACCCATCAGGAACATTGACATCACTGGAAATTATCTGCAGGTAACAGCCATTTTGTGGGGCCGGGCATAGTGGTGCACGCCTTTAATCCCAGCACTGGGGAGGCAGAGGCAGGCAGATCACTGTGAGTTCAAGTCTAACCTGGTCTACAAAGCGAGTCCAGGACAGCCAAGACTACACAGAGAAACCCTGTCTTGAAAAACTTAAAAAAAAAAAAAAAAAAAGCATGTATAACACAGTCCTTTACACACTGGAAAATTTAATAAACCCAGTCTTGGTGGGCATGCTAGCAGAAGCAAATGAAACTGGTATTTAAAATGTTTCTTGGTGAAGCATTATTCAACATCTAATTGAACATGCTATAATTTAAAATAAATCTTTTTCTTTTTCCCTTCTCAGGCAGGACAGTACCCACCATCCATTCACCATACAGAAACACAAGCTGAATCAGAAAGCCCAGCTAGACATTATTGGCTGAGCCTGTGAAGGGTGAGGACCAGCCTTAGAAGCAGCACCCTCCCGGGGGGATGCTCTTTTCTCACTAACTGCCTCATCCTGGCTTAGAAAGCCACAATAACTCTACTCTCCAGCCTCAAGGACGGACGTGTCAGCAGTCTACCACCCAGTGAGGGACCGCCAAAGCCTTTCTCCAAATCCACATCTCAGGATTTGTATGCTACCTTGGGGGGTGGTAAAGGACAGGGACCGTGTGAGGATTCCTACTTGACCACACTTAGCCCTGACACAGTGCACTGTGATCTGCGTGATGCCTTATAAACAAGAACTAATTAAGAGGAACAACACTGCTTCAAGGTACTTAGCAGGATGCAAAAATGAAAACCTACAAGCAAGACAGCCAAAGGTTGCATTGTTAAAGCAATACGGCCTAAGGCAGCTGGACTCCCTTCTGTCTTCTGGGGGACTCTTCTGAGGTCATTGGGGAAAGTCAGAAAGTTACAGTTTATGTCAAGGTGTGTGTATGTGTGCGGTGGGGTTTTGTTGCCTGCGTGGAGATGCCTGAGAGGACCAGGATGATTCTGGGCATCACAGTCACAAGGGGGAAATGTTCTTTTTTTTCTTTTCTTTTCGAGACAGGGTTTCTCTGTGTAGCCTTGGCTGTCCTGAACTCCCTTTGTAGACCAGGCTGGACTCGAACTCACAGTAATCCACCTGTCTCTACCTCCCGAGTGCTGGGATTAAAGGCGTGCGCCACCACGCCCGGCCCAAGGGGGAAATGTTCTACTACCTCATATTAGAGGCTTCCAGGATATAATCCTTTTAGAAGTGCCCTAAGAGAATGCAAAATCAATACGCGGTTTAGTTAACCAACTACAAATGAACTTCACACAGAGAAGGCCAAGTAGGAAAGTGTCATGCTGGGAAACCAGGCAGGATACAGTAGGGAGTATGAGAAGACTAAGGAGTGTGGGTATAATACCTACCTACCTACCTACCTACCTACCTACCCACCCACCCACCTACCTACCTACCTACCTACCTACCTACCTACCTACCTATCTACCTACCTACCTACCTACCTAACTACCTAACTACCTAACTACGTACTTATTGTTCTCCTAGGAGGCCAGGAGATAGAGGAGGCCATGGGACCCCCTGGTATCTGACTGCACAGACTTTTTTGGGCCTTTCTTTAAAAGTATTCTTGACAGGGAGCAATACAACACAGTAGTCGGTGAAGTGAGACCACTAGCTTTTTTTTTTTAATTAATTTATTCAGATTACATCTCAATTGTTATCCCATCTCTTATATCCTCCCATTCCTCCCTCCCTCCCTCTTTCACCCTATTCCCCTCCCCTATGACTGTGACTGAGGGGGACCTCCTCCCCTTCTATATGATCATAGGGTATCAAGTCTCATCTTGCTATCAAGCCTGTTACCCTTCCTCTGAGTGCCACCTAGCCTCCCCATCAAAGGGACGTGAGACCAGTAGCTTTTAGAGGAGGCAATAGAACGCTGCTTAGAATAGACTCTGCCCTTAGGGGCATGCCTAGGAATAATTAGCAATGTTTAAGAATACAGAATTTGGGCTGGAGAGATGGCTCAGAGGTTAAGAGCATTGACTGCTCTTCCAAAGGTCCTGAGTTCATTTCCCAGCAACCACATGGTGGCTCACAACATCTGTAATGAGATCTGATGCCCTCTTCTGTTGTGCAGACATACACGCAGGCAGAGCACTGTATACATAATAAATGAATCTTTGAAAAAGAAAAAAAAAAGAATACAGAGTTCATATTTTCTTGTTGCAGGTACATAAAGTACTGGCTGTGCTTGTCTGACGTTGGCTTTCATGGGCAATCAAAGCACAGTTTTGCTAAAAGGAAACAAATAGATAGGAGGGTAAGGAATGGTCTCCTCAGTAAAGTGCTTCCATGCAAGCTCAAAAACTGAGTTCAATCCCCAGGACGTTGTCAACGCAGCACTGGGGAGACAGAGCGAGGCAGGTCCCTGGGGCTAGCCAGCCAGCTTAGCCTAGTACGTAGGCCCCAGGCCAAGGAAAGGTCCTGTCTCAGAGCCCATGGAGGGTGTCTGCTTGCAGATGACATCTGAGGCTGCCTTCCAGCCTCGCCCTGCATCACACACATACACAGGTACACGCCAGTGCACACGCACCACAACAATAGTGATCAGACTAAAGCAGTTTAAATACACTACTCTTCATGTAATTTAAATTTAGCAAGTTATGCCTGGAGTTGATAAAGTGCTTTCTTAGCATGCACAATGCTGTGCATGTGTGTCTATAGAAGGTTTAAATTCACATATGAATGCTCATGTTGTTGTTGACAAGTATTGCCCTCAAATATCTCTGATTATTGTTGTAGAAAGCCTGAAAATACACTCCCAAATATATAACTTTATGTTTGTAAATATATTTTAGGTACATTAGTTGAAAACCTGCTCCAGGATCTCAATGTGTATTCCTGGGGTGTGTGTAGACCACTTTGGAGATTGCTTCCTTAGAAGTGACTCTTGAGAAGGCCAAGGCCGTATTTGTCACGCTCTGTTGCAGAGAAGGATTTGGGGACTGTAATTAGAGAGAAGCACAATACAATACAGACTGGTTGTTCCATCTCAGGAACCTACACAGTGAAAAGAGAGAACCGACTCCTGTGAGTTATCCTCTGGCATGTTCCCCAAGAAATAAATAAATGTTAAAAAAAGAAGAAGAAAAAGAAAAGTCTGTAGTGAGAATTTTTGGTTTCTTTCAAAACAAACACAGAAATGTTATGGGAATGTTTTTGTTTTAATCCCCGGGGTAGGATACGGGGCTGCTTCAGAGTGTCCACAGCAGCTGACTATGATTTGTCTCGTGCTCTGGCAGGGACGTGACTTTGCCAGCTGTGGAGAGTTTCTGCAAATGTGTTACCCTTGGAATTCTGGGCACTCTTGAGAGGGTGTATAAATGCCAGGGCTTGGAGCAGGGCTGCAGCAGCCGCTGTTTCCACCGCTGGTTGCTGGTGTTGTGGTTTGCCAAGTGGTCTTGCAAAAAGAGATGAGAAGAAATTAAATATCCTGATGGAGACAATCAAACTTGCCCCAAGGAGCTCTACGCCCCTAATCAGCAGGAAGTAGTGTGACAATAATGACACCCCTCTCCCCTCTATCCTTCCTTCTCTCCCACCTAGTTTGTGGGGTTGGGAGGGTGGAAGAAAGTAAGATATTCACAAAGCAGGGAACGCTGGCTGCAATAATCATGACCGCCTATGGATCAGTCAAGGACAGCTGAAGCTAAACATTACAGATGCAACAAAATAACAGAGCTGGATTCCCCCCCCCCCCATCCCTCTGAGACACTCGGCTGTCACTGTGAGCAAGCTGCTCTAATGCAGAGGCTCACTGCAAACACAGCACTGCCTGCCAAGATCCAGGAAGTTGCCATAGGACAACGTAGGTTCACGGTACTCTTCAGACCTTCTTTCCCCTACTGTAGTAAAAAGATGTGAGCTCAGGGTCTCTGATAGTTCAGTGAAAGGAGGTTTGTTCTCAGTCTGTCCAGGGTGGGGATGGCAGAGGGGTTGCAGGATGGAAGAGGTGCTGAGCAAAAGGTGGCGGGAGCCCGAGGAAGAAAATGTGCATTTGTTTTCCGATCCACATGGGATCCCCAGGGTGACAAGACTCCCTTTCTGTTTCCTTCCCTTTTTTGTCTCCTCCTCCCTTCTTTCCTTCCATCTCTCCCTCCCTTCCTCATCCTGCCCCTCTCTCTCTAGCTCCCCTTCCCTCTGTGGACAGGGTCTCACTATGGAAACCAGACAGACTGACTGGCCTTGAGCTCAGGATCTGCCTCCCAGTGGGCCCCCTTCCGCGTCCCCCCATCCCCCGAGCAGCTGGGATCAGTGATGTGAACTACCAAACCCAGGGAAGCGAAGACAGCCTTCTGATGGCACAGGTTGGGATGTGCTGGGATCTGAGAGTGGATGTGACCGTTAGTACTGACTGTCAGCTTAACAGGACTAGAATGCATAGGAGACCGACTTCTGGGCATATGTGAGGATGCTTCCAAGGGAGTTTAGCTGAGGAAAAAAGGCCACCATGAATGTGGGTGGCATCACCCCACGGATTGGGGTCTTACACTAAAGTGGGGTCTCTGAGGTTGTTTAGCAGCTAAAGGTGTAAGCCTGAGTTTGATACTCAGAACCCACACACACGATAATAGGGCAGACTTACTCCTACTAAGTTACACACACACACACACACACACACACACACACACACACACACACACA
>OU015751.1:69173331-69207078 GCA_907169655.1 Acomys percivali | reverse complement strand
ACACACACACACACACACACACACACACACACACACACACACACACATGAAACAAGAACCCCCCCCCCAACAGGGCCGGGCATGGTAGTGCACGCCTTTAATCCCAGCACTTAGGAGGCATCAGCAGGTGGATCTCTGTGAGTTCTAGGCCAGCCCGGTCTACAAAAGTGAGTCCTGGACAGCCAAGGCTACAAAGAGAAACCCTGTCTTGAAAAACCAAAAAAACAAAAACAAAAATAAAACTCCTACATCAGCAACAACACAAAACCAAATTAAAAAATAAAAATGCATTGGTCATCCTTGGAGACTTGGAGTCTTTGAAAAGCCATAAACAAAAGAAAATAGTCCAACATCTGCCTTTCCTGAAGTAATAACAATTCATTTTATGGCATCCAGTAGATGATAAGGAAGCATACCTTGAGAAAATGATATCTGGCCAATCAGTGAAGAAAGAAAAAATGATGCTACCATCCTGGGGATCTAGGATTCTCATCAGTGATTATTGACTCTGCAGTTCCAAACAGATGGGGGAGCCGGGTGCGGTGGCGCACGCCTTTAATCCCAGCACTCGGGAGGTGGAGGCAGGCGGATCCCTGTCAGTTCGAGGCCACCCTGGTCTACAAAGCAAGTCCAGGACAGCCAAAGCTATCACAGAGAAACCCTGTCTCGAAAAAACAAACAAACAAACCAAACAGATGGGGGATTCTTAGGCACAGGGCTTTTGAGACAGGGTTTCTCTGAGTAGCCTTGGTTGTCCTGGAATGTGCTCTTAGACCAGGCTGTCCTTGAATTTACAGATATCCTCCTGCCTCGTGAGTGCTGAGATTAAAGGCGTGTGCCACCACCACCAGGCTCCAGTGGGGACTTTTATAATGGACTCATCCTGACCATACTTGAGCACACTGACTAATCTCAACAGCACACAACGGAGGGACGGGAGCCACTGTGTGTCTTTTGTAACCACGGGCAGGTAAAAGCACACTGAGGTTAAGCGTTCCTGCTCCTCCAATTGCACGCAATCTGGTGTCGTAGGCTGGCTGAGGATGATCTTGCACTTCTGATCTCACTGCCTCCACGTTCCAACCTCTGGGACTCCTAGCATGTACCACCAAGGCTAGTTCTACAGAGCTGAGGATTGACACAGAGCTCAGGAATGTTAAGCAAGCACTCAGTCAGCTGAGCTGGGTCCATGAGTGCAAGTCTCTATAAAGTTTTATCATGTCTATCCTGGAAGTAGAGGGGCCGGGGCATGGTACCTGATACTACAATGATGCAGCTTATAGAGATGCCCATGCTCTGAGTGGTGCAGGGACTTTGACAGGGCAATAACTCCTTCAGTAAATGAAACCTAAGGAGAAAAAAAAGAAAAAGGAACGTAGCTAGATAAAGAGCCCCGAAAAACACACGCAAGGCCAGTCAGTGTGTGTGCTTGATTCAAACACACAAACTACATCAACACATAAGTAACTCTTCAGGAGACAGCTCAAACACTGACTGGCAGGAAACATGAAGCTATCAGGGAGTCCTTGTTAAGCACTGAAAGCGGCGTTGGCCCTATGCACCTGTTTGTGGAGAGTTCTCTCTGTCTAGATAAAGCTGAGTACAGAGAGGCTGGTGTGGCCTGGTGCTCCCGTTCCACCATGGCTTAGACACAGGGTGGGCTCTTTTCACAGTGAAACTGGAAAGCTGTCTTGGGTGCCCAGGCCGCTCTGACCTGTCAAACAGTTTGTTCTGTTGGCCTGCAGAGTCAGAGGCTCAGCCTAGGTCTGCAGAGCCAAGAAGATCCAGGGGGGGCTGGCTACTATACTAATTGTTGGATATGAAAATGTCTGCCTGGGCCACTGACAGGGATGGGTTGGGCCAGGGCAAAATCAAAGAACGACCTCTTTGTGGAAGAAGAAGAGGAGAGGGAATGGAGACAGAGGTAAGGGAAAGAGGAGAGAGAGAGAGAGAGAGAGAGAGAGAGAGAGAGAGAGAGAGAGAGAGAGAGAGAGAAACAGGTCAGAGATAGCACAGCCCCAGGCTATGTCTCCCAGCCGAATTCATGATCCCTGCTTAGACATAAAGATATCCTTGAATTAAACCCATATTTCTCTTGGAAGTACAGCTGCTGAGCACATTCATCTCTTTGATAGTTGCTAGAGAACTCCAGTGCCTAGTCATGGTGGCATAAAAAATTAACACACTTATCAAAGTGACAAAGTAGGAATGGGTAAGAAATGCCCTACCAGGGGGGAAAAAAAAAAGTTATCCCTTGGGGAGCCTGCCTGTGTTGGTTTACTGATAAGAATCTGTACACTAAGGTTGTCAGCCAGCACAGGAAATTTCTCCCGGTGGAGAGAACTTCCCAGTCTGGACGGATGGCCTGCGGCCACATCGATTGGCTCCAAAGGGCATCTCTCAGACACAGGCAAAGGGCAGCGTATCTAGATCTCTGGGTCACAGAAGGACTTCCTAGCTCCTGAACCGGAGCGGAAGACAAGGACTAAAAGTGGAAGAAAGCGGCTGCAGCCCTACCTCCTCCTGAGTGGTCGCTTTTTATTTCATTTAAGACAGCTCTGGGCCTGCGAGATGGCTCCGCTCCAGGTGTTTGCTGTCCCGTCGAGGCTGGCAAACCAAGTTCGATTTCTCAGATCTACACGGTGGAAGGAGGGACCAGATTCTCGTAAGTCGTCTCTCCCTGTTGCACCAGTTTAAAAAAAAAAAAAAAAAAAAAAAAAAAAAGGAGAAACAAAACCAGAATGCATTCCCAAGAGTCTTCCAAAACCACAGACGAATACCACGGCAAACGAATCAGATCTGCGGCTGCTTTACCAGATAGGAGTTATTATCTATGCATTGGATTTGCCGAGAGGCATACTGTATTGAATTCTGCATTATCGGGACCAATACGTTATTGAGCGTAGCCTGTAAGGGAGCAAGGCTATGGTTGTGGAGGAGATGCAGTCTTTGCTGTGGCAGACTTTTATACCATAAAGCCTGGAGAATTGCATAAGACAGCTAAAACACGAACATCCTTCATCCCTTTTATGTGGGTCTTGAGCTGCTCAGGGTGATCAGTCTGAGACTTAGAAGAGCTGAGCTGGTGGCCTAACAGCTTAAACTGGGGGAAATATATATATACACACACATATATCTCCAAACCTAGATGTGGCCTCGGACCTTTTATCCTACAGGGAGGCAGAGGCAAGGGGGTTTTCATGCACTAGATGATTGATATATATATATATTCTGTTTAATTTCCTCACAGTAACCTGCTGTGTCCAGCGCTTGCTTGCTCACCTGGACTCCCTCCAGAAAAACTCTTTAAAAAATGTTTCCTTGCCACACTGGAGGTCAAATCCAGGGCTTTTCACAAGTTAAGCAAATGCTCCCCCGCGGAAGGGCCAGCTGAACAGCGCTTTTCCTGCCCACACCCTGTTATTCCAACAGGTTAAGCAAGCGGTGACCCGGAGTCCACCAATGTCTGACAGAGCAACGGTGTGATATTAAAAGTTACACTTGGATCCAATCCGTCTCTTTGCCAGTTTAAATGTAGGGAAGTAGACAGAATTCAGGTCCAAAGACACCACATCCAAATAAAGAAAAGAGGGCTGTACTAGGCCACTGAGGGCCGCAGACTTTCTGGTCTGGGTTACAAGTCTCTTTATGATCCCCCGCCCTGAAGTGACTTTGACCAGACTATCTCATTACATTACATGGAGACCATGAACGGAAATGATAATACAGTTTTTGTTCATTTGTTTCTGAGACCCTTATGCTACAAGATTTCCTTTACATTTTACACATGCGCACATACACACATACACGCGCCCTGAAAACATCTTAGTGTTTCCAAGGAGCACGTTGTCCTTCATTGACACGCAAGCGGGTCCAACAAATAACATATTAACCCGCATTTCCAGTCTTCCTTTCTTCTACCTTGGACTTTCTTCTTCCTCCCTCCCTCCCCCCTCCCTCCTCCCTCCTCCCTCCCTCTTTACTCTTTGTGGATGAAATGAGCCATGGACATTTTATTTATAGGTAATACAACCGTCCCTGGGTAGAGTGGACGTTTAACTGTTGATTGGAGACGTCCATTAAGGGAACCAAACAGCTAAGGAACTTTGGTAAGTCTGGGTCCTTTGAGTACCTGCAGGACAGAAACAAAGTAACTGAAAACCCAAAGAAAACATTGCCACAGGCCCTCATAAAGGAAGTCCCAAGTAACTTTCAACCAACAGATTACAGGCAGCTTTTCCTTAGAAAGTCCCCTCTCCAGAGAGGGAATATAAAAGCTCAGATTCTCTTCCGGCAGGGAGCTCTCTCTGCTCTGAGTATAGATCATCTGAGAAAAGACTCCAGCCAGGAAACTGCTTTGCCCGGAGCAATGGCTGGCTTTCTCACTTCCTGAGGAATCTAATAGTGTTCTCCACAAATGTGCATGGTAAGATTTCAAAAGCAAGGGCTGGGGAGACCGTTCTGTGGGTCAAGCTCTCACCACGAAAGTGTGAGTTCCCAAAGTCAGATTCCCTGAACACCTGTGAAAAAGCTGGGCACCAAGGGGAGTGCCTGCAATCCCAACACTGGGGAGACAGAGCCAGGGGCGCTCCCTGGGACTCTCTGGCCAGCCACTCACCTGCAAATATAAGGTGGAATCAGTCAGTTTGGTGGTCCCAGCACCCAGGAGTGTAAGTGTTGCCAGGCAGCCCAGAGGGAAAAGGTTTCCCCAGCACAAGTGTTGTAGCCCTGAGGGGAAATCCCCAAAGTTCAGTTACAGCTCTGAGGGCTAGGCTTCCCCAGTGAAGTGTTAGAGCTGGGGGTGGGGATAGGGAGGGGGTTCCCCTGTGTAAGTGCTAAGACTCTGAGGGGAAAGGTATCCTGGCAGTCGAGAGCCAAGGGATGCCACAAAGTCACACTGCACAACAAACCGCACGCAAGAGATTTATTGGGACAGACACCAGATAGGCTTGTATAGAGTTTCTTCAGGTGACTGATGAGATTCCAGGCGAAGTCCAGGGATTTTTGCCCTCAGGGATTGGTGACCTTGGTGGAGTTTGGTAGATTTCCAAACCTAGATGTGGCCTCGGATCTTTTATCCTACAGGGAGGCAGAGGCAAGGGGGTTTTCATGCACTAGAGGCTAGCCTGGTTTACAGACGGAGTTCTACCAGCAAAAGCTACAGAGTGAGATGGTGTCTGAGAATCATGGAGGAATGATTGTGGAAGATACTTTGTTGTTGTTGTTTTGTTTTGTGTTTCGAGACAGGCTTGTCCCTCTACGATAGAGTGACCAAAGCACATGAGGAAAACATTATATGGAACTTTGTTTGACAGACTGATTTATTTTAAAGCCAACAAAGTGGCTGAGGGAACTTTAGGGTATTAATTTCATATTTTATTAACTTTTAATGAGGCATGTGGTTTCTTTAACATCTATATTACCTATGAAAAGGAGCCTATTCATTAGAAATTGAGCTTCTGATTTGAGTACAGAGCCAACATTCATTTCCTACAGAGGCCAACTTGAGTGAGGGTAAAAACCCTGGACAGTCACCTTCCTGAGTAGAGGACCTCATCGTCCCATGAATATTTTCCATACCGTCCACATACACCGAGCACCCACCATTGCTAGTAAGGGATGGAGAGGCTTCTGGGTAAAACAACAGTGCTGGTAATGTCTTCCTCAGCAAAGTTTACACATATATCAGGCATATTTACAAGTGACTCTTTTACTGCCTGGGTAACTATTCTACTTGTACACTAGTAAACATAGCCAGGGTGTCACAGAGGCTAGGCGAGCACTCTCTAACTACAACACAGCCCAGAAATTTCACTTTGGTGATCAACTTGCATAAGTAGTTGAATCTTACAATCTTGTTCTGTTTTTGGGTTGGTTGGTTGGTTGGTTGGTTGGTTTTTTGAGACAGGGTTTCTTTGTGTGGCCTTGGCTGTCCTGGAACTCAGTCTATAGACCAGGCTGGCCTCGAACTCAGAGATTTGCCTGTCACTTCCTCATGGGGGCTGGGAGGATTAAAGGCAAGCACCACCACCTCGGCCTGTTTTTCCTTGTTTTTCTATGGATTTGTTAAGGAGAGAGTTTCAAGTAAAGTTTGGGGAACTAGTCACCTCTCTCTAGAATGTTTCTACTCCAAGAAAAGGCTAGGGTGGTTTGACAGCTGTAAGGCAGGTAAGAGCCCAAGGGAATATTGGAGAATGCGTGTTCCAGGGCCTCTTCTTACCTAACTTGAGCTGCTGTGAACAAGTGTAGCTCCTTGTTGTTGAGGCAACTTAACCTCAGACGGATGTGAGGAAAGTAGAGCCTGCCTCTGCCTTTGCACTACCGTTCTGCCAGCCTGAATGGCTTGTCTGAGAGGAGCAGCCAGTTTCCTCCATCAGGCTTCAGGCAGAGAACTTGCTCTGCTTTTTCCTTATTGTATATTTTTATTATATTCTTTATTATATAGTCTTCCATTGGTGCTGAGACTTTGTAGACCAGGCTGGCCTCGCACTCCCAGAGATCCACCTACCTGCCTCTGCGTCCCTGAGTGCTGGGATTACAGGCGTGCGCCACCAGCCCACCGGCCCGACTCAATTCATATTTTTAAAGTTCTCCTTGCAGGATTCTGATGGGGGTTCTTGGAAAGTCTCAATTTGAGAAGCGTTGCTTTGGAAACTTCATAGATGTTTTTTTCTTTGGTGGGGTGGAGGACATCGAGATGAAACTATTTCAAAACATAGGGTTTTAGCTGGGTGTGGTGCACACACCTGTGTGCCCTCCTACTCAGGAAGCTGAGGTCTGGGAGACTTGAGCTCAGGGGTGGGGGGGGTTTGTGGGTTGCCCAGGCAACATAGTATTTAAAACAGGGCTGGGGAGTTTGCTAGGTCAGTCAAGCACTTGTCTTGCAAGCATGAGGGCTTGAGTTCTATCTCCAGACTCCAGGTTTAAAAAAAAAAAAAAAAAATGTCGGGCGCGGTGGCTGGAGATCCTGATCCTGGGGAGACTCAGGGAGGACCTACGCCTCATGGCCACTGAGATCTCTGTCTGGGAAACTGAAAAGGGCTCCCGAGGCTTCTAGCTTCCACTGTGTGCACATGTGTAAATGCACACAAATTTAAGACATTGGCTGCATTGCTTTATCAGCTCGCTAAACCCCTTCCTTACAAAGGTTGATGAGCCTTGTTTCTCAACACTTCCTGGACAAGAACACTGTTGTGAATCCATGATGTCTCCCTCCTTCTGTCCTTCCTTCCTCTCATTCTCTTTTCCCCCACCTCCTCCCCCTCCCTCTCCCCCCTCCCCCTCCCTCTCCCCACCCCCTCCTCCCCTTCCTCTTTCTCCTCCCCTCCTGCTCCCCTCCCCCTCCTCCCCCTCCACCACCATCACTTCTAGCTATGGTTTCCCACCTGGCCACAAATTTCTGGGCTCAGCAAAGTTCCTGCCTTAGCCTCCTGAGCAGCCGGGGACACTGTGCCATTCTGGGAGCTTTCCATCTCCAGCCCCTCCCTCTTCTTTCTTACTAGGACCTTCTAGAATACACCTAGGATCTCCAGTTTCCCCTAGTCTGAGGGTATGTCCCTGACACAGGTCAGCGAGTTGCTGGGGAGGTCTGTGGCCATCTGCCAGGGGTTGACAAAGCCTGCATTGTATGAGTTAGTTAGAACCTGGCTCATTGCCTTGTAGGTTCAGACACCTGATTTTGTCAACAAACAAGATTGGATCTGGTCTGTGACCAGGTTCACATTAACCAAATTCACAGCACCACGAACACACAGGCCTCACGCCACAGATTTGTTTACAGTTAGAGAAGAGGCTAGACCATCTCATTAACGTGGAATCTCCCCACACACAGGTGGTTTGGGAAGCCCCATTACAATCAGAAGGCTGCTTTGCAGGCAAGAAGTTAGAAAAGGGAAGTTAAACACAGGACTTGGGTACGGCAGAGACTGGGCCTGGCTCGTGAATTTCCACTACGGAGATAACATTGCTGATCTTGTGGGCTGACTTACCGTATTTTTTTTCAGACCATAAGACACACTTCTCCCCCCCCCCAAAAGTGGGGGGGAATTAGGGTGCACCTGATAGTCAGATTACTGTTTTTACTGTTTTTCTTGTTTTACTGCTCTAAAAAGTGGGTGCACCTTATGGTCAGGTGTGTCTTATGGTCTGAAAAATACAGTAAGCCTTCTGTGTACTACACACCTTTTGTGAACTTGTTAAAGTAATAGAGTTAAATTTCACTCAGAGAAGAAAATCATGTTCTTTCTTTAAAGTGATTTTTCAGGGCCCGGGAGCAAGTGACTGGGATACAAGCAGGAGGACCGCAGTTCAAATCCTGGACTTCATATAAAGAGGAGGGGCGTGGGAGTGCTCACCTCTAA
This sequence comes from Acomys percivali, assembly GCA_907169655.1. Classification (NCBI taxonomy): domain Eukaryota; kingdom Metazoa; phylum Chordata; class Mammalia; order Rodentia; family Muridae; genus Acomys; species Acomys percivali. The sequence continues at coordinate 69,198,718 of OU015751.1, read as the reverse complement.
TGCGGGCTGTGATGGAGAGAAAGGCAGTCACTGGGCCCCTGGTCGGCCGGCCTAGCCTACTCAGCACGTTTCAGATAAGTACAGGATCCTGTGTCAAAAAGCCAAATGCGTGACACCGGAGGAACCATGCCAAGGTTGAGCTCTGGCCTCCACACCTGTGCACATTGGCACACACATAAACAAAAAAAGTGACTTTACCGCCCCCACCCCATGCCTTGCTTCTCTCCCCCTCCCTCCCTTCCCCCCCTTTTCTTTCTTTTCCTTCTCCAGATTTCTCTCTCTCTCTCTCTCTTTTTTTTTTTTTTTACTGGTAATTCTCAGCAAGCCGTCTCTATCCCTGTTACTAATAACACAATACCACAGGCTGGTTACGTCAGAAAGGAAAGGGTTTGCAGCTGACTGCAATGACGCAACCTAAATCCAGCACTCTGGAGTGGGAGGTAGGAGTTCAGTAGCAGGCTTGAGACTAGCCTGGTCTTCCATAGCAAACTCTAGGTCAGAGCAGAGGAAATACACATTTCCTATGTGTCTGCTTTGTCTCATAGGTCCAGTCAAGAGCCTCTGGCTGAGGAGAGAGCCTTCTCAGTGACAGGGTTCTTAGGCTGTGGAGAGTGGGAGGCCACAAGAGGACATAACTGTGTTCCCTGGTTTCTCATCTCTTCCTATGAAGCCATCAGTATTCACACATGGGAGCCCTGTTCCTATTGACTTATATAAGCCTAATAGGCCCCGCGAAGGCCCCATAAACACTATAGTGTTTTTAATACCTCACAACGGGTGTAAAACCCCACCATGGATGTTAGGGGGCACCACAATATTATTTCTCTAAGCCACTACGTGGAGGAAGAATTAGGAACAGGGTTTGTGGTGCTGGGTCAGTTAAGTGAACTGTTACCCCATAGTGTTTCTGCAGTGTGCAGTGTCCACTTTTCTTTCTTCCCTTCTTTTTCTTTCCTTCTTTATTTTATTTTTTTTTGAGACAGAGTTTCTCTGTGTAGCTTTGGCTGTCCTGGACTCGCTTTGTAGACCTCTAACTCACAGAAATCTGCCTGCCTCTGCTCTGGAGTGCTGGGGTTAAAAGTGTGCCCCACTTTTCAAAGAAGACAAAAAGGAGACCAAATAAAACACAGAATCTGGCTAGGTGTGGTGGCGTATGCCTTTAATCCCAGCACTCAGGAGGCAGAGGCAGGCGAATCGCTGTGAGTTCGAGGCCAGCCTGGTCTACAAAGGGAGTCCAGGACAGCCAGGTACACACAGAGAAACTCTGTCTCAGAAAACAAAAAAATAAAAAAATAATAAAAATAAAACACAGAGTCCGTGTCTTTTGCCTTTGGCATAGAATATAAAATATTTCAGTATATTCATTTTTCTTAACTTTTAAAGGTTTTATTTTTCGTGCGTGTCTGTATTTGTATGTGTGTGTGCATGCATGCAGGTGACTGTGGCAACCAGAAGAGGCCATCAAAGTTGGAGTTGTAGGCAGTTGTGAACCACCCAGTATGAGTGCTGGGACCCAACCTCAGTCCTCCTCAAAAGCAGCAAGTGCTTTCAGCTGGGAGCTTCCTCTTCAACCCTCATGCTTCTAAAATGTAGGCATCTCAAAGCTAAAGCTGTCCAAAGCAACTCCCGGCCTTATGATGTGTCCTGTGTATTGCTCAGTGGAGACACTTGCCCCTATGTGGTGTTGAATACTTGAAAGTGTGGGATGAAGAAACTGCAATTTTTACCTTACTTCATTTACATTTAAACAGCTCTATTCAGGCAGCGCAGCGCTCTGTTGTTACTAGGTTTTTTTCTGTGACAAGAAGCACGTGGCACTGTCAGGGAGGGGCCCCATGGTAAGCTTGCTTGTTGGACACTTGGGAGACCCTGGATTTGGTCCCCAGTGCACCCTGGGGGAAGGAACAAACAACAGAGTTCATTTGCATAGTCATTTTCCCTGCCTTCCGGGTCCTTCTCAGATCCTGGCCCCTAGTTACTCAAGACTCTGCAGACTGCAGACAGCAGACAGCAGGAAGTCACTTCCTGCGATTCAGTCTGAGGTCGCAGGAGCATCCAGAGGTACGAAATCAGCTCCACTTCACAACAGCAAACACGACTACCTGAGCTCCTGAGGTTTTATTTTCCTCCCTTCAGCAGCCAGGGTGGGAGTGGGGGGTGTTTCTGTGTATTCACACACTTCTGGCAAGGTACCCATCGTCGTAGGGTGGCTTATGTGTGCAGTCTTGCTCTGATTGCCTGTGCCTGAGGACAAGTCAACCTTAGCTGCATGAAGCTGTTTATGGGTATGTGGCTCTCAGGAAGGTGGGAAAGGGACCAGCTAAGAAATGGGAGCTGAGCCGGATGTGGTGGCTTAAGCCTTTAATCCCAGCACTCAGGAGACAGAGACAGTTGGATACTGTGAGTTACAGGCCAGCCTGGTCTAAAGAGCGAGTTCTAGGACAGCCAGGGCTACACACAGAAACCTGTCGTGGGGGGGGAAAATCCCACCAAAGAAAAGAAAAACAAAACAAAACAAAAATGGGGCTTGGGTAGTGAACCCCATGAGAGGTAACCACAGTTCTCACTCTGCCACCTGGTGACCTGGCCCCTCACTGAGTTCCCCCTTCTCAGATTTGCATAGTCTATTTCTAAAGCCTCCTTCGATGGAAGCTTCTTTATCTTGAGTTCCCTGACAGCGGGGGTTCTGCTGCCAGGTGACTATCTAATCTGATCTAGGAAACAGACTACGTCCCAGAGCTCAGTGCAGGAGCAGAGACACCAGTTTTCCCGGTGAACAAGTGAGGATGAAGTGGCCTGCCTTGGAGACGGGCAGCCGTCCTCACTCACCCTAGTGAGCACATTTCAGTTTAACCTGTCTATCAGTGAAACGGACATGCTTCTGGGGATTTTAAGCATGGGATCAAAATGCAATGAGAGACGGACTCTATTAATGATCCTCAAATCGTAGAGTTCCATAGCCCTTAAAATATTAATGTTTTTTGTTGTGTGAATGTATAGTGTTAGTGTGTGAGTGTTCATGTGAGTGTGTATTGTGTTTGTATGTATGCGTGTGAGTTGTATATGTGTGTACATATATGTGTGTGAGTCTGTGTGTGTGTAGTATGTGTGTGAGTTATATCTGTGTGTACATATATGTGTGTGAGTGTGTATGTATGTGTGAGTTGTACATGTGAGTGTGCGTGCGTGTGTACATGTGTACATGTGCCATGCAGACACAGAGAGGTCAAGAGGACAGCCTTGTGGAGCCTTCAACCTTCACATGGGCTTCAAAGACTGAACTCAGGTCCATGGGCTTGTGTGGAAAATGCCTTTAACCCCCGAGTCACCTCACCAGTCCTATATCAATTTTAAAGATCAAACTTATCCTGCCTAAGATTCGGATTTGAAAAGCAAGGGTAAACCTTCCTCATATTTCAAGAGAAAGAATTTATCAGACTTTGTGATCTTGTGGACAACTCTGTTCCAGTTTCCTTTTTTTTTTTTTTTTTTTTTTTTTTTTTTGGTTTTTCGAGACAGGGTCTCTCTGTGTAGCCTTGGCTGTCCTAGACTCACTTTGTAGACCAGGCTGGCCTCGAACTCACAGCGATCCGCCTGCCTCTGCCTCCCGAGTGCTGGGATTAAAGGCGTGCGCCACCACCGCCCGGCATGGCTTGCACTTGTAATTCCAGTTCTTGGAGTCAGAGGCAGGAGGATTGTTGCAAGCTCCAGGCCATCCTGATCTATCTAGCAAGTTGCCCTCCAGCTAGGGCACCACAGTGAGACACTGACTTTCATTTTAATTTTTTTAAATGAAAATCACTTTATTGTAAAAACAAAAAGGGGCTGGAGAGATGGCTCAGTGGTTAAGAGCACTGACTGTTCTTCCAGAGGACCCAGCGTCAATTCTCAGCACACACATGGTGGCTTACAACTGTCTGTAACTCCAAGATCTGACATCCTCACACAGATATATATATATATATATATATATGCAGGTTAAACATCAATGCACATAAAGTTAAGATAAATAAATTATTAAACAACAACAACAAAACAAAACCCAAACCAAAAATCTTGTGAATAAAATATCACACGACTAGATTAACCTAGCCCTTCACACAAGGACTCAGACCCAAGATCTATACCCACCAGTGAGCATCGAAACAGGCAGGAAAACATGCAAAAAGAAACACAAACAAACAAGTGCATTGTGCATAATAAGGGTACGTGTCACTGTGGCCTATGAAACATGAACCCAGCCCTTGAGTTTCAATATTTGTCTTTTTGCCTAATATGAATCGGTCCTTATCACCTGTTTGAACACTCACCAAGAAGTGAGGAAGTGAAAAAGGAACGGCCCTGGTGTGGGCGAGTTCACATGGTTCTAACTCTTGCTTTGCCACCAATGAGTGATGACCCACTCTTCCTCAGCTCCCTCTTCGTTGAAGGAATAAACTTCTAGTACCCATCTTAGAAGAATGTGCGAAGCATTTTGAGGTGCTTACTGAGTTTAGTTCCTTCTGTTATTTATTTTTTTTGGGGGGGGGCAGGGTTTCTCTGTGCAGCCTTCGCTGTCCTGGACTTGATTTGTAGACCAGGTTGGCCTCGAACTCACAGAGATCTGCTTTCCTCTGCCTCCTGAGTGCTGGGATTACAGGTGTGTGCCACCAGGCCCTGAGTTCAGTTTCATTAGCTAGAAAACATCTCACAACCTGCTGTTGGCATGTTACATTGCGGCACTCTCACAGAGCCAAGTATGACCACCCTTTTTTTTTTTTTCTCGAGACAGAGTTTCTCAGTGTAGCCTTGACTGTCCTGGACTCACTTTGTAGTCCAGGCTGGCCTCGAACTCACAGCAATCCACCTGCCTCTGCCTCCTGAGTGCTGGGATTAAAGGCATGCACCACCACGCCCGGCTCACCCTTTTTTTTCACTTAAGAAAAAAATAAAGGATAAATGTTTGTTTTATGGGTCTGGGGAGACACTTCGGCTGGTAAAGTGCTTTCCTTACAAACATGAAGACCTGACTGTGATCTGCAGTGCTCACCTAAAAACTAAAACAAAAATAAAAAAACACTGGTGTGTGACCTCCCCCCAAGCCAATGAAGAGACCCTATTTCAAAACACAAGGTGAATGCGTGAGATTGATCTCATGCTTCTGAACACGCACGCGTTGCCAAGTTTCTTAATCACTTCTGCAATCCTTAGAACTAACCTGTGTTTAATGTGACTGTTACACTAATTAAACACATTTTTTTTTCAATTTAAAAATTGAGAAGCTGGACTGGAGGAGTGGCTCAGGAGTCAAGAGCATTGGCTGGTCTTTCTAGAGGACTTGGGTTTGATTCCTAGTGCCCACAAGGTTGCTCACAACCATTTGTAAGCCCAGTTCTGGGAAAATGCTGCCCTCTTTAGGCTCCCTTAGGCACTAGGCTTGTGTGTGATGCACAGATACATACACGCAGGCAAAACACTTACACACACAAGGTAATAAAAAAAAAAATTGAGACGTCTAATCTCTAACAAGACTTTGCTCTTCTGCGTATTCCTTTTCTGTTTCCTCCACTTTCCATTTCAGTTTTTATAAGGTTTAGTTAAAGCCTGGAAAAAAACCCAAAACCATGTTGTGACAGTATTCAGTTAGCTTCTTGGTCATTTGCTTGTTTTTAAGGCATGAAAGTAAGAACTGGGACCTTGTTGATCCGGCGCTGACTTGGCAGATAGCAGGGAAGACGGCTTAGGAGCGATGGGAAGAGGAGGGCAGTGAGGGAGGCACGCACCTCCTCCTCCTCCTCAGGAAAAACCCCAGAGGAGATGGAAAAGGCCATGGTGGGGGGCCTCCCAAGTCTGCCCTGCTGCTAACAAGTCTTTCCAATGCACTGTGCTGTCCCCGGGGAGCAAGGAAAGAGGAGGAAGAGGATGTGCGGCTACAACGGACACCTCTTTGGAAAAGAGCAGAAGGCATGTTTTTAAGTATTCCTTCAGTACTGTTTACTGTTAACATTTACTTCTCTTCCCCCACAACATAAAAATGAAAATGATTTAGGTCACACTTTTCCTTATCCTTTCTCACCTTCATATTCCTTGGAACTGATATTACTAGGTCATTAGCAAGGTGGTGGGAGAGTTGGGGAGGAGAGAAGCATCAAGAATTCTGATGGAAGCTGGGCGCACTTGGCCGGCAGAGGCAGGTGGATTGCTGTGAGTTTGAGGCCAGCCTGGTGTACAAAGCAAGTCCAGGACAGTCAAGGCTAACAGAGAGACCCTGTCTCAAAAAACAAAACACAGCCGGGCGTTGGTCGCCCACGCCTTTAATCCCAGTAAGAAACTGTAAAATTGTAAAATACAAGATGCTTGTTCGCTTGCCCAGCCTTGCTCGCCTCTCCCAGTTCTCGTTAATGCTAACTTCAAAAGTTCCACCCTAGTTCCCAGAATAGTTACATGTAAGTTTCCATATATCAGATGTCCCCATACGGCTTTCAGTAACCGCTCTGGAGACCCACACCCAAGCCCCCACAAAGAGCTTCCCAATGCCAGATGTCCTAATGTCCATATGGTCTAACTTGATAAGCAACCCCACCTGCTTTGCGGTTTTAGCCTTTAAAACTAACCTGTAACAGCTACTCAGGGTCTTTCACCTCCCGAGTGCTGAGGGACCCTGACACATCGACAATTGGGACTTGTGATGTGTCAGTAATAAATTTTACATATACCTCCAGCCTGTGTGACTTGAGTGGTCTCTCACAGTGACCCCCTTCCTGAATTGGACTCCAGGGTCCAACACCAGCACTTGGGAGGCAGAGGCAGGCGGATCGTTGTAAGTTCGAGGCCAGCCTGGTCTACAAAGTTAGTCCAGGACAGCCAAGGCTACACAGAGAAACCTTGTCTCGGAAAAAAAAGAAAAGAAAAAAAAAGAAAAACAAAACACACACACACACACACACACACACACACACACACACACACACAGAGAGAATTATGATGGGATGACAGAGAGGACTGGGAACAGAGACATCTAGTTATATGTTGCAGGATATTCAAGTGCCCTTGGCATCTGGAGAAGGCAGGTGCTATGTAAATGACCGAAAAAGACCTTTCCTTCCATTCTAGCCAACTGCCATTTTGGGGAGAGAGCCTTTCTGTCACTCCCCATGCATGTCCCTGACCCAAATGTTTGTTCCTGGACCTCAGGTCCTGGACTTGACCCTCATCTGTAGCGTCGGCGGATCAGCACTCTTGATCTTAGCTAAAAGGCCAAGAAAAGTGATTAATAGGTCAGTAAATGGAGTCAAAAGGTAAGCATTTGCCCCAAACAGGGAGAGGGGCTGTCCTTGAGTGTGGAGTTTTGATCTTTACTATTCCTAGACAGCTACAACTCCTAATGAAGGGACCCTAAGGTATCTACTCCCAATCCATTGGGCGGACCGCACACTGGGCAAGGCCCCACTCCACCGTTTGGAACCCTTACAATACTTGGAAGAACACGCTCTCACCGATGTCTTGCTCACGTCCACCTGGCAGCCAAGAAGGTAAGCGTAATCTATCTAATGGTATTTATTGACTATCACTTACTTTTCAGCACTGATTAAGACTACCAATATGGCCAGGCATGGTGGCACACGCCTTTAATCCCAGCACTCGGGAGGCAGAGGCAGTTGGATCGCTTGCTATGAGTTCGAGGCCAGCCTGGTCTATAAAGCGAGTCCAGGACAGCCAAGGCTACACAGAGAAACCCTGTCTTGTAAAACCAAAAGCAAACAAACAAGACTACCAATACGTGTAATCATAATGTTCATTGCATCCTGGTGCTTCCCCTCGCCTTTTGTGTGTGGACATGTTCCCATGTGTGCAGGTGCATGTGTGTATGCCTGCATACAGAGGCTACAGACTTACAGTGGGTGTCTCTGTGGTGCTTTAAATAAGAATGGCCCTCATAGTCTCATAGATTTGACCGCTTAGTCACCTGGGACTGTTTGAAAGGATTAGGAGGATTAGGAGGTGTGGCCTTGTTGGAGGAAGGGTGTCACTGGGACTGGGTTTTGAGGTTTCAAAAGCCCATGGTAAGCCCAGTGTTTTTTCTCTCTGCCTACAGATCAGGATGCAGCGCTCAATTACTTTTTCAGTGCCATGCCGGCCACCAGGCTTCCTGCCGCGATGACAGTGGATTAAACTGCTGAAACTGTAAGTTAAGCCCGAAATGATATGCTTTCTTTTTAAGAGCTGACTTGGTCATAGGGTCTCTTCACAGCAAAAGAACAGGGGCTAAGACATCTTCCTTGATTGTTTTCACCGTATTTTAGGAGAGTTTTGTCCGCATGTAGGTCTCTGTATCACAGGTATGCTAGGTGCTCCAGGAGGTCAGAAGAGGGCATCTACAGATCATTTTGAGCCGCTGTGTGTGTGCTATGAGCTAAACTCGGGTCCTTTGCAAGAACAAGATGGCTCTAATGAGCCTTGTCTTCAGCATTTCCAACTGCCCGGCAGGAGACAGGATCTCCTACTGAGCCTGGAGCTTATGGATCCAGTTAGGCTGGACCACCAGCAAGCTGCAGCGATCTCCCTTTCTCGGTCCTCTCAGTGCTGTGGTTATAGATGAGCAGCCCTGTGTCTGGATTTTATGTAGCTCTTGGGGGACCATATGCAGGACTTCATGCTTGTGTAATAGATCTCCCCAACCCCCAGGGCTTTTTCTAAGGACTGTATTTTTATGTGTCCCTATAGATCTGTTTCTGGAATAAAGAACCATGTCATTTGCTTCCAGTATCTTTAATTTTAAAAACTTTTTTTTTTTTTTCTTGACGGCATCTCTTGTAGCAGAGGATGACTCTGAGCTTCTGATCTTGCTCCTACCTCCCGAACGCTAAGATGACCCTGCTTCGGCAGTTCTAGGCTTCATCCCAAAGCCTGATGTGTGCCTGGCAAGCACTCTACTGACTAGGTTACATCTGCAACACTGATTTTATAGTATAAGTTTTATTGATAATTCTGAAAATTTTTTACATGGTCTTCAAAGGTGTGGTTCAGAAAAAGCCTACCCATCTGCAGCAGAGCTGTGTACACAGAGGTTGTTAGTTTCGCCCGAGTTCCAGCCTTTACCTTTTGGCTAAGACCTTGGGAATCCAAGGGCAAAGCAAGCTTTATTTTGTAATTTAAGAATAATGGTGAAAATGCCCCCCCAAAGCTTGGTTTTGATTGATTCTAAACACATGGCTGTGACTAGTTTCTCAACTGTTATGCTTAAAATCCCAGACACAAAAGATCCTTTCCTCAAAAATAGTCCAGAGAGGACAAAAGAACCGAAGGATAATGTATTTGATTTTTCTAAAAAGTGTATCTACTGTCTAATTAACTCTGATTCTCAGGCCTTTGGCTATGCTACCAAGTAACTACTTTTATGGCTGGTAAGATGACTACTAAAAACTTAGCATTAATTGCGGTTCCAGAATCGCTTAAACACACACACACACACACACACACACACACACACACACACACACACCTCAGTTATCTTGGTTTCTAAATTTTTTTTTTCTAGCTAGATACAGAGCCAGGTGCAAGGTGACCAGCTGCTTAGTCTCAGGACTGTCCTGGCTTTCACCTCGGCTCTCCAGCCAGGCCTCTGAATACTCTGGCGGTTGGAACATCTATTCCCCCAGACTCGCAGATGCTGCTCTCCCCCCACCGGCTCGGCACAGAACATCATTATCTTTGCTGAGCTTCTGTCTCTATGGCAATAACAGATGGGAAGTGCTGTGGAATTATTCATGTTCACACAGGCAAGCAGTCAAGGAGCCGAGGGTAGGAGGTGGGAGAGGGGCATGACCTGGGAGCATGGAGTCGGGGGCCGACAGGAGCTGGGGCGGGGGCGGTGAAGGGAGGGGGGACCATTTGTTAGACCTATTGTGGGGAAAAGAAGGGAGAAAAACGTTCGAGCACAGAACTACTCCCAATTGGACAATTGCAAATGTGGACTCAAACATGAGTAACCCCGAAGACGTAAAATAAACTAGGTGAAAAAAAAAAAAAAAAAAAAAAGGCGACTGGGGGGGGGGGGGGGGGGGGGGGGGGGGTGGGAGGGGGGACGCGTAGCGCCGCCGAAGCTTGAGTTCCCTAAGTCTGCGCGGTGCTACTCGCGGTGCTATTTCAGTTCCTGAGCCTGCGGTAGGGTGGAGAAAAGGGGATTTCTTGACGTTTCGAAACATGACGGACTAGCTCCACAGAGTTGAGTATTCGAGCTGACTATCCTAGGTACGTTGGCTAGGAAGTCCCCCCTCGCCCCCCCCCCCGCCCCCGCCGGCGGCCCGAGGTGGCAGCCGAAAGTGGTTCTCTTTTCCCACCTCTTACCGTCTCTTGGGGGGAAAAAAAAAAAAAAAAAAAAAGAAAGAAAGAAAAGAAAAGAAAAAGAAAAACCTGAAAGCCCCAACCAAAGCGCTTAGTGAATTAGAACGGGTCACTTATGGGCTGAGAGCAGCTGGGGCAGCAAGGTCTGTCCCCCCCGCGGTGCGGAAACCGCGGCCTCCCCGACGATGGCGGCCGGGTAGGCGAGCGGGCGAGGCCACCCTAGCGCGGCCAGGCGGGGCTGAGCGGCGGCAGCTGGCAGGGCGGCCGCGGCGGGAGGCCCCACGGGGGCGAGAGGCCCTGCGACGTCTGCGCGTCGGCCTGGGCAGCGCTGGGGCGGGAGACGGCGGGGGTCGCCGCCTCCGGGCGGGGGCGTCTGTGCGCCAGGCTCAGTCCGGGGGGTCGCGGCCAGCAGGCCACCTCCGGGGCGGGGCCGGGCGGCCAGCTGCCACCGCGGGCTGGGGGGGAAGGGGGGGGACTGGCCGAGCCTGACCTCGGGCACGGCCAGCTGCCGGGGTCGCGCACAGTGCAGCCCGCCGCGCCCTGCCCCCCCTTTCCAACCCTCCCCCCCCCCCCCGTCTGCCTCAGCGGCCAGGGCGCCCCCGGGTCTGGCCTGTCGCCACACGGCAGCGGGCGTGGCGGGGGCGGCCCCAGACAGCCGGCTAGGCGACTCGAGGAAGGAAGGAGGGGGGAGCGGGGGTGGGGCCGGGGGAACATCCTGTCTGCGCTGGGCACCGCAGACAGCGCCGTGCGCCAGCCGCCCAGACGGCGCGCCAGGCCAGCCTCGCCGGGCGCGCGCGGGGGGGGGGGGGGGGGGGGGAAGGAGGAGGGTGGAGGGGAGGGCGCGCGCGCGGGGCCGAGGCACCAGGCGCGCGCTCCTGGCGGCGGCCGAAGACGCGCGCGCGCGCTGCCCGAGAGGAGCCACAATAGGCCAGACGTCGCGCGCGCCCGAGGGGCTGGCTGGCGCGGGGCCGCGCGGCGCCGCTGGCTTCGTTCCCCTCCCCTCCCCCGCCCGCCGCCCTCGCTGTCCCCCGGGCGGCCGGAGACGGCGGCGGCGTCTGCGGGAAGCCGTGTCTCCGCAGTGACGTGGGCGGGCCGCGGGGCCGGGTGACGTCAGAGGCTGTGTGTAGCGATGTGTGTGGGGTTCGGAGCGGCGCCGGCACAGCGAAGGCGGCTGGCGAGCGGCGGTGACGGCGGGCACAGGTGCGGCCGCGGGTCGCGGGGGGACGTGAGGGGCATGCGGCCTCCGGGGACGCTGAGGCGGCGACGGGGGTGATGGGGGAAGGACACAGACCCCCGCGGGGGTTTCTCGGGCGCGGGGGGCCTGAGTGGGGCGTCTGGGATGCGTGGGGTCCCCGGGCGGGGTCGGGACATGGGGCGCGCGGCGGGGGGGGAGTCCCCACGGGCGTGCAGGCCTCGCGGATCCTGGGACCGGTCGGCTGGGAGGGGATAGCGCTGCACTTGACCCGGGCCACCGGGACCCGGGAGACCTGGACGCCGGTCATCGCCGCCATCCCCCGGCCGTCTGCGCTCGGCGGGGATGCCCCGGGCTGGCCCCAGATCTGAGCGTCCTGCGACGCGGGCTTCCAGGCTTGGCGCCCAACCTGCGGTCGCCCCTCTGGGTGCCACGGCTCGGGGTGGGTGGAGGGGGGAAGCCTCAGCCCCGGGGCGCCGAGGTAGCTCCAGAGCACTTCCCGCGGACCCGGCTCGTGGGGGATTTCCACCGGCGGCCCCCGCCGTGGGACGATGTTGGAAGGGCACTTAGGGTGATCCCAGTCACAGGGGTGGGGGTTGGGAGGACTCCTCCTACTTCCCTCTGCCCTTATTCACCTCACCAGACGTCCGGAGGGGACCTCTGTTTCCCCCTCCACCCTCCCTCCTTCCCTCCCTCCCTCCTTCGGGTTGGTAGTGGGTGGGTGTCTGCGTGGGCGCAGGATTGTGGGGGCGCCCCTGTTCTAGGGCATGCCTCTTGCCCTTTTGCTTGGCTCGCCTTGGCTGAGGTGTCCCTGTAGTGGCGAAAGTCTCAGTACAGTGGCTGGGGTGCCTTTCGTCTGTAATCCTTTGGGTTTGTGTTAACATACATTGCTGGGAGTTGAGAAGCAAGGGTTTTTTTATGTACCGGCTTTTCTTTGCCGTTCTCCCGGGAGGGAAGTGGAAGAGGACTCTTTTTCCCTACTCTGCCTCCATTTGCATTCTTTGTGAGGTCTGTCTGCCTTGTGCTTTTTTGTCCCGGATTAGTCTTGCTCAAGGATGGAGATTTCCAGGCGTGGAGTCTTACAGCTTTTGGCTTCCATTAAGTAAATTCGCTAACCTTTTAAAGGGAAAGTTTTTTTTTCTCTCTCCTTCATTTCAGAAAGATAGTATATATTGACTAGGTGAGTTAATCCACTTGAGACTAACTTAGTTATATATTGTAGGTATATTAACATGTATATAGTGGGGTTTTTTGACATCTGACACTACAGGCTTGCTTTTTTTTCTTAATGAGATGGAAAAAAGGGTTCTCTTTTAGTTAAAATGGCATGGTTGAGAAAGCCTCCTGTTTTGGCTGTTTCTATTCTAAATTTGTGTACTTTTCCTTGTTTGGCGGGATATTATTTAATGCTTCTGTTATCTGCCTTCTGGACTGCTTCCTATTTAAGTGAATTTTCTCTTAGATAACTGGTGTTAGATTGAAGGAAATCACCCAAGTGTTACCTTTGGTAAAGTTGAACTGAGTTTTAAGATTAAGAAACTGGTTTTAAACTGACCTTTTGGCCTCTGGAGCAAATTCAAATGTAACTCTTCCCCGCCCCTTTCTCCTCTTCCAGATCAATTAAAAGAAGAATGAGCTGTAATCCCTGAAGATAACTGGGCAGCCTTTTCATTTAGTGTGTAGTGTGCTTAGTTACAGAAGTTCAGGTGGAGCCAGGCTCTCCTTACTGGTGTGCAGATTTAGACAAGGCTTCAATTTGTCAGCACAGAGCAACTCACCACCATTTTCAGTGAAGATACCTGCCTTGTTTTTTTTTTTTGGTGTTCTTGGCAAAAATTAAATCTGTTGCATCATTGTAACTCATGTTTGAGTGTAGTTTTAGGATAAAGTAATGGCATAAACTTGCCATATGCTTTGCTTTAAAAAACAAGCCCACCAAACTCAACTGTTAAACCAAACCTTGCTCGTCTTGAATTGAGAAATTAGCTTTATTTTAATACAAATATTTGAAGTGCTCAAGAAAACAAGATTTTCCTCAGAAGTGTGTGCTTATGATTAAATTCTTTATCATTAGAAACAAACTGAGAAGTTTTGTAGTATTTTCGATTAATCCTAAGGTATAACTAAAATCAAAACAAAGTTGTATAAATCTATTCAGAAAGTTCATCCTTGGAAACTAAAGATTTCTAAGTGAGTCCTAAGTATTTGTATACCCATTTCAAATTAGCATCTGAGCACAACATGCCAATTGCAGACATAGTTATTTAAGATACCAGTGCAGCAATGGAAAACCTACAGGCCAAATTCTCCTTGGTCCAGGGTTCAAATAAAAAGCTGAGTGAGATGGAGGATGATGGCAGTCCTCCTGTGAAAAAGATGATGACGGACATTCATGCCAACGGGAAGACGCTGGCCAAGGTGAAGGAGGAGCACTTGGATGACTATGACGAAGGGGCAGTGGCGGCCGATGGCCAGCATGCTAAGCGAAGCTGCACTTCCATCCCTGAGACTCTCAACTTAAACCCCAGTCTGAAACACACGCTGGCACAATTCCATTTAAGTAGTCAGAGCTCCCTGGGTGGACCAGCAGCGTTTTCTGCTCGATATTCCCAAGAAAGCATGTCCCCAACAGTGTTCCTGCCTCTTCCGGCTCCTCAGGTTCTCCCCGGTCCCCTTCTCATTCCTTCTGACAGCTCCACGGAGCTCACTCAGACTGTTCTGGAAGGGGAGTCTATTTCTTGTTTTCAAGTTGGAGGAGAAAAGAGACTCTGTTTGCCACAAGTCTTAAATTCTGTTCTCCGAGAGTTTTCACTCCAGCAAATCAACACAGTGTGTGATGAGCTGTACATCTACTGTTCAAGGTGTACTTCAGACCAGCTTCATATCTTAAAGGTCCTCGGGATCCTTCCATTCAATGCCCCGTCTTGTGGGCTCATCACATTGACTGACGCACAAAGACTCTGCAATGCTTTACTGCGGCCGCGAACTTTTCCTCAAAATGGTAGCATACTTCCTGCTAAAAGCTCCTGGGCGCAGTTAAAGGAAACTGGCAGTGCCTTTGAAGTGGAGCACGAATGCCTGGGCAAGTGTCAGGGTCTCTTTGCACCCCAGTTTTATGTCCAGCCCGATGCCCCCTGTATCCAGTGTCTGGAATGCTGTGGAATGTTTGCACCCCAGACGTTTGTCATGCATTCTCACAGGTCACCTGACAAGAGGACTTGCCACTGGGGCTTTGAGTCGGCCAAGTGGCACTGTTACCTTCACGTGAACCAAAAATACCTAGGGACGCCCGAGGAAAAGAAACTGAAGATAATTTTAGAAGAGATGAAGGAGAAATTTAGCGTGAGAAATGGAAAGAGAACCCAATCAAAGGCAAGTTTATTATTTTTTTCTTTTCAAGTAGTGACTCTGAATGCTTGTGGTGGTGTCCTAGTTCTGTGTCTATAGCTTGTATCTGGAAAGTAATGCTTCAACATGTTTCCACCTGTTTGGTTTTTCGTCTGAGAGAAGGGGTTGCTCCCGTTTCCCAGGTAAGAGGATGAGCCTCCGATGGCTTTTTGAGGTTGGAGGCACTGTGGCTTCTTCTGGTCAGTCTCTTTCACACGTCCCGTCTTGACTTGCACTTTGCAGGTGATACAGTGACTGGCCAAAACTGCTCTGATGGTAGACTCAGAACTGCTTTCTGAAGCTATACCAGTGGTCTTTTTTTTTTTTTTTTTTTTTTTTTTGGTATGTGCTTGGAGATTGAGGATTGATCAGTTATTCAGTCAAATTAAGACATTGATCTGAGTAATTTGGTAGTAGTAGCCAAGATTTTGTTTTTAATACAAAAGAAAGGAATGCTTTTGAAAACCTGTGATACAGAAGCAGAGTAAAGGTTATTTCAGAGTAATGAAATGTCACTGTAACAAACCGTCCCTAGAGAGAGGTAACCATCACCCCTCCTGCACCATTATCTGCTCCGCTAAGATAATGTCTTCACTCATTAAGATTTTCAATGCCCAGATAAATGACAAAGTTTGAGGTTTGATGTGACTATTTTACGTACTTCTCTACTTGGTTTAAAATTAATATATAATATACCTAGCACAGTTTAAAATGTATTGAGCATTACTCTGGAGATGTTTTTCATGTATAATTTTATTTAATTAGCTTTAAAAAAAATTATTTATTTATTATGTATACAACATCCTACCTGCATGGGGGCCTGCCCACCAGAAGAGGGCACCAGATCTTATCATACATGGCTGTGAGCCAGCATGTGGTTGCTGGGAATGGAACTCAGGACCTTCAGAAGAGCCACCAGTGCTCTTAACCTCTGAGCCATCTCTCCAGTCCCCTATTTAATTAACTTTTATGACAGAAGACTGGCCACATTTTAAGAACTTAAAAGTTTTCCATCATTAATTTTTTTCTCCTTTGAAATACCACTTTCTATTTAATGGAAGGTTTATTGAATAATTCGGGGTTGTTTGTATCAGAGTTAGGTAGGCTTAGTTTATAATTTCGTAGTAGGTGCTCTGTGCTTAAGATTTGAGGGGACTTGAGTGTCTTCTATGACGGACTTGTGGCTGAAGCTCAGCATGGAGATTAGACTTTTCCTTAGGGTGGCCTGCTGCTTTGTACACCGAGCTTCCTTGGTGCCGTTCAAGGGCGACACTAACTCTTAAAGCAGGTTGACTTGATGCTCTTACTTCAGAGTGGGAAACTTGCCTACAGCTGGACTTGTGTTGCTGGGCTTCCTGCTCAGACACCATCTGTAGTTGAAAATGAGGGGTGCGCAGGCAGTGGCACGGGCACACGCCCGTAATCCCAGCACTAAGGAGGCAGAGGCAGGCAGATCTCTGTGAGTCCGAAGACAGCCTGGTCCACAGAGCGAGTCCAGGACAGCCAAGGCGACACAGAGAAACTCTGTCTCGAAAAAACAAAACAAAACAAAACAAAATACCCAAAAAAAGGAAGAGAGAATGAAGGGTGCCCCTTCTGATATTTGGATCTTGTCCCAGCTCATTAGGGCCACGACCCTTACCTGTCTGATGGTGGCCGGTTTATTTATTATTATGTGAACAGTACTCTGCCTGCATGTACACCTGCAAGCCAGAAGAGAGCGCCATATCTCACTATAGAGCCACCATGTGGTTGCTGGGAATTGAACTCAGGACCTCTGGAAGAGCAGACAGTGCTCTTAACCTCTGAGCCATCTCTCCAGCCCCTGGTGGCTGGTTTTTGTGCCAGAGGCTCTTGCTCTTGTCTTGGCTCTTGGCAGGCATTCTTAGAACCACCTGCTCTGTGCCTGGGCGGAGCCCATCTGAGAAGTGCGGCCGACTGGTTTCAAAATAGAGATTTACTGAAAGGGAATTGAGAGTGCCCTGCGCTTGTGATACAGTAATACAGACACATTTTCAGTTTGATTTTTGGGAAGGTTTTAGAGCAGGGCTGACCTCCTCTAGAGTTTGCTGGAGGTTTTGTGCTGTGTTGTCTCCAGTTTTATGTGAACTGGAGGAAGTTAGGGGAATGGAAGACAATTTCCAGCCAAGCCTGTTAGGAAAAAAATTGGAGTTTATATTCATCACACACTTATGCAGTTTTAAAAATGCTGCTCCTGCTGGGCACGGTGGAGCATGCCTGTAACCCCCAGCACTGGGGAGGCAGAGGCAGGCAGCTCTTTGGTTTAGAGGCCAGCCTGGTCTCCAAAGGGAGTGCAGGGCAGCCAAGGCTACACAGAGAAACCCTGTCTTGAAAAACAAAAACACTGTCCCTGCACATTTTAACATTTCCTCTAAACATGGAGAAGTAGGGTTTTTTGTTTTTTTGTTTCATTTTTGTTTTTCTTTTTTCTTTTGTTTTTTTGTTTTTTGTCTTTTCTTTTTCCAAGACGAGGTTTCTCTGTGTAGCCTTGGCTGTCGTGCACTCCCTTTGGAGACCAGGCTGGCCTGGTTGAATTTACAGAGATCTGCCTGCCTCTTCTTCCTGAGTGCTGAGATGACAGGTGTGTGTCACTGCACCAACCAGAGGTAGTTTTTTAAGGATCCATGAGGGAAGTGACTTCGGCTGTGTCCTCCTGTCAGGTGTGGCGTGTGGCTGGTGGAGTGAGCTGAAGGTAGGTCTTCTGACTTCTCTCTCTTCAAGGCTAGAGCTTGTCCCTGAAGCAACAGAAACTGCATCTGAGGAAGAAAATAGCAGGAGCACTTGGTTTAGCATAATGGCTCTTAAGTTCTTCA
The DNA here is from genome assembly GCA_907169655.1 of Acomys percivali. Classification (NCBI taxonomy): domain Eukaryota; kingdom Metazoa; phylum Chordata; class Mammalia; order Rodentia; family Muridae; genus Acomys; species Acomys percivali. The sequence continues at coordinate 69,180,982 of OU015751.1, read as the reverse complement.
CTGACTGCTGCAAACTGAAGTATCTACAGGGGAAAGCGGCCTAGGTGGGAGGGGATGTTTTTCTTTCTTTCTTTTTTTTTTTTTTTTCCCGAGACAGGGTCTCTCTGTGTAGCCTTGGCTGTCCTGGACTCGCTTTGTAGACCAGGCTGGCCTCGAACTCACAGCGATCCCCCTGCCTCTGCCTCTCGAGTGCTGGGATTAAAGGCGTGTGCCACCACCGCCCGGCTAAGGGGATGTTTTTCAAGGCGATCAGAGACTTGGGATTTTAGCTGTTGGGCATCAGATAAACAAAATTGATGAGGAAACGCATTTTAAAAATCAAGCCAGACTTTCGTTTAACCCAAAGACTGCGCTGAAGTTTTTATTTGTTTGTTTGTTTGAGACAGAGTTTCTCTGTGTAGTCTTGGCTGTTCTGGACTCCCTCTGTAGACCAGGCTGGCCTCGAACTCATATCAATCTGCTGGCCTCTGCCTCCCAAGTGCTGGGATTCAAGGCGTGCGCCACCATGCCCGGCCTGTGCTGAATATTTTCACCTAAATGAAGGAGGTTATATATAGTGTGATCAGTGTGATTTGATAGGGTTTATGTAATCAAAATACTGGTTTTGGTTTAAAATAAAAAGCAACCTGAAAATGTAGGCAATTGTTAGACATGTAGCTACTTATTTTTATTTATTTATAATAACTTATTCATATCATATGCATTGGTGTTTTGTGTCGCTGTGCAAGGGTGTTGGATCCCTGGAAACTTGAGTTACAGACAGTTGTGAGCTGCCATGTGGGTGCTAGGAATTGAAAGTGGGCCTCTTGAAGAGTGAGCAGCCAGTGCTGTTTAACAGCTGAGCCATCTCCCCAGCACCTGTGGCAACTTATTTTAAAGAACAGAAATTCTGTTAGTGATGACCAACAAGCTATTTATATGTATAGCTAATATATTTAATTTGCCTACTTCACTATATTTAAGTTCTAGGAATAACTGGGGTAAGGTTAAGTGTTCTTAGGTGAGAACTGAGTTTATTCTTTGTAGAAACTAAGCTATTTTGGATCCTTTTGAAGGTCATCAGACATACTCATGATGGGCCTGGGATGCTGCGCAGTTGGTAGAGCTCACCTAGCCTGCACCAGGCCCTGGGTTTTATCCCTAGCACTGCATAAAACATGGGTGCTATGAACCTGTGGTCTTGTGTTTGGGGAATGGAAGTGGCATGGTCATCCTTGGCTACATACAGAGATTGAGACCAGCTTGGGCTACATGAGACCTTATCTAAACTACAAAACAAAACAAAACCCCATAATTTTAGATTTGCTTGGATTGCACTGTAGAATGGGTATATCCAGACTCTTGGCTTGTAGATTTCTTCTTTCCTTTTCTAAAATTTTTGTGTGCTTTTTATGTGGAAAAATGGTTGTTGTGGTTTAGAATGCTTAAATAATCTGCAAAAATACTGTTTTCCTTATTCTTTTTCACCTTGCTGGTAGGCATTCAGCCAGGTAAGAGTCAGAGTGGCTGAGTTTCTGCCGATAGAACAGGGCTAAGCAGGTTCAGCATAGGCAGGTGAGCCTGAGGGCCAATGCTTATTAGCATTATCTTCAAGCATATTAGAGGAGGTCATTTGGGCTGGAGAGATGGCTCAGAGGTTAAGAGCACTGACTGTTCTTCCAGAGGTGCTGAGTTCAATTCCCAGCAACCACATGGTGGCTCATAACCATCTATAATGTGATCTCTTCTGGCCTGCAGGTATACATGTGGGCAGAGCACTGTATATATAATAATAAATAAATCTTAAAAAAAAAAAGAAGAGGTCATTTATACTTAGCTGATAGCAGAATTGTTGGTGATTCTTCACTGTAACACAGGACTGACTATTCCTAATTCCCTAAGTTAGGGATGGTCTGCCAGGCCAGAGAGAGAGACACAGCTCAGCACTTAAGAGTACTGGTTGCTTCTGCCAAGGACTCAGCTTTGGCTCCCAGCACCCACATGGTGCTCACAGCCATCTACATCTGCCATTCCAGGGATCTACAGCCCTCTTCTGGCCTGAAGGCCACAGGCACGTACATATGCTCAAGTAAACACTCATACACATAAAAGTTCTTCAGAAAAAGAAAAAGCGTGGGTGACCTTGAGACTGTCCAGTCAATATAGTAGTTACACGGTGTACAATGAAGGGAATATTGGCATTTAGGTGACCTGTGATGCAGATGTCCCTAAGATAAACAACTTAGAAATACTTTGTCCTAGTTGGTAGAGAGCTTAGCTTAGCTTAGCTTGTGTTAGCGCTGGCTTGAACCTCAGTTCACACCTCCCTTCCTCCCAAATTAACCATTTCACTCCCTTCAGTTTTATTTCTGCAGTGATGACAGGTTTCTCCTTCCTGGTTAGGAACCGTGCTGCTGCTCATAGTTCTCACGATGAAGCAAATGCTCTTAAATATTTGGTGGTGGTAATAATAATAATTATATTATTATTACTTAATTAATAGTTATTAATTAAAACAATAATTATTATTATTAGTTGTTAGGGGTCAAATCCAAGGTTTCTCTGTGTACACAAGGCTGGCCTCAGAGATTCACCTGCCTCTGCCTCCTACGTGCTGGCACTAAACTCAGGCTACCACAGCCCAGCAGGCTTTTTTCTTTTTTTTTTTTTAAATAATGGTTTAACCTTTCAAAATGTATATACAACTTAGTATACTTATCAGATGAGAGAATGAATGTGAAAACATTTTGGTGAAAGCCTTTTGAATAGAACTTTCAGATGGTATTGAATGCTTACTGAAATACTACTATGTACATGAAATTCCTCCCCCACCTACATAGGAAAGAGGTTTGTCATATGAACCCGAAACGTTTTAGAATTAGTTGCACTGTTAGGCTGCAACCCAGGCGGTATGTGCACTGGATCCCTTGGAGGTGCCGGCCATCCCACTCTGCTGAGAGCACTGTGAGGTTCGGATAATGGGGCCCAGCACTTTGTTGGTACACCATTTGATGATGGGTCCTGAAGGGTGTTGTAGTGATTGAGTCTGGCTTTTTTCTTTTAAGAGTAGAAGTTCCTTGGTTTTATTGTAAAGTTTTAGAATGCTTTATAAATAGTTATGTTTTAATAAATATATGACATTAATTTTTTAAGTCTAAAATGGAATTGTTAGATATTGATTCTTTTTATCTTGAGCTCCTTTTCAAACTTTGCATCTGTGTACTCTTTTTTTCATGAGGGGCTCCATGAGAGAAGCAAGCCCTAAAGAAAATGCTTGGGGAGATGGCTTTGCAGTTCCCCCAAGAACAGGCGGGGCAGACCACTGCAGTCGTCACATGCAATGAGTATCGTGACGCTTTTAACTCTCTTCATAGCCAGGGTGGGAGTGGTCAGAAGGAACACGAGTCACTCAGCAGGTCACTAGCGTTAAGTAAAATAGAATAGATGCAACATAGAATAAAATAGAAAAGTGAGGGTAGTATACACAGTAAGACAAACTTTCTTTTTGTATTGATAGTGAACAGTCTTTGAAGGCCCAAATTAGACCATAGGTTTTTTGTTTTTGTTTTTCGGAGACAAGGTTTCTCCCTGTTAGCCTTGACTGTCCTGGACTCACTTTGTAGACCAGGCTGGCCTCGAACTCACAGCGATCCACCTGCCTCTGCCTCCCGAGTGCTGGGATTAAAGGCGTGTGCCACCACGCTCTGCGCCAGACCAGTTTTTAAATGCGTGTTTCCAAATAAGATAGAAAAAGAAAGCCTTACATTTATTTATTTATTTGTAATTTGAAAAGAACGGGGCGGGGGACGACACACAATGGAGCACTAATAGTGACTGTAGGTGGAATACAGTGATACTAATAACAGCAGAGGTAAATGGTCTAAACACCTCCAATTAATGGCCAGATTTACTAGGATAGCACAATTATATGTTGCCTAAAAGAAAACCATTCTGGATATAGGATCAATAAAGCATGGGAAAAAATGGCACCTCTGAAATCTTACATATATGTATATGTGTGTGTATATATTATTTATATTTATTATATATATAAAATGCGTTGGGGAACTGTTTTTAAAAACATTTACTGTTCTTGCATGGGACCCAGGTTTGGTTCCCTGTAGATGGTGATTTACAGCCAGTTCCATAGGACCTGTTACCCCCTTTGCCCTTCTGCAATGCATCCATACATGCAGAAAGTGTTAGACTTACGTGTTAAATATCTCGACACATGTTTTAGTGAAAGTACACTTACGGCGTTGAGATTGCTGGTTTTCCTAGTTGGCTTGAGCTGGCAGGGTCATCTGAAGGAGTCTGGGTTGGGATTACCTCAGTGAGATTGGCCTGTGGCTTGTCTTTGGGGCATTTTCTTTATTACTGATTGATGTGGGAGGCCTGCCCCCTGGGCACATGTTCCTGCTTTGCAGACACAAGCAAAGTAAGCAAACCCGAAGTCAGCTTTCACCCATTGAGTCCACTGCACTTCCTGCTGTCCTTCAGTGATGGACTGTGACAGGGAAGTGAAAGTCACAGAAACCTCCCCCTCCCCAGTTGTTTTTGCTCAGTGCTTTGTCACTGTGACAGAGAGCACACCAGAGCCCTGCTTGGTCTAAGTCTGAGGGTGTAGCTCAGTGGCTGGATGCTTGACTCGTGTGTACAAGGCTCTGGACTCTGATCCCAGCAGCACATTCATGTTTTCGTAGTTTATTATGTAAACTACATAATAGAAAAAATGACAGTATAAAATGTATTTAATTTATTTTCTTAATTTCGTTGCTAATTCCTCGACAAGGGTTTTATCATTTCCAGTGGCAAAGGGAGCGCTATACTACCAACTTCACATGAAGTTTAAAATAATAATATTTATTATAAGAAGTGTGACCTTTGCTTGCCATGTGGGCCTTCTGAGGCATGTGGAGAGTGTGGTCTGTCAGTGTGAGCAGCAGGCACTGATTTCAGGCCCAGTGATCCATGGCATCAGCTCCTGATGCGTTAATGCAGGTGCTTAGATCATAGTGCCTCAATTTTGCATTAGGTTAATTAATTCTCAATATGTGCAGCATACACCTAAGCCCGAAAAGCTCCTAAGTAGCTTTTGCTGCCGTGTAACACTAGTTCATTTCAGTTGTTGACACACTTATTCACAGTGTGGTGGGCACTCTGAGGAAAGCACACACCATCTGAGGGATGGGGTTTCTTCCAGTGAAAGTGGTTGGGGGGCTACTGGGGAAGAGGTGCTTTGTATACAAACTCTGCCATCATTTATTGACCACTCACTCGAATGTCTCAGTGTTACATATAGTAAAAAGACCCAGAGCGGAGCATCGCTTCAGACTAAGGGAGGTATCTAGGTAGTGATGTCAGGGGTATCTAGTAGTGACCTTGATCAGGTTGCTGATGACTTACGTTGAACCTGTCATGGAGTAATGTGCGTTATGTCTTAGTTCTTACATACGCATTCTATTGAGACTGGTAAGCTTACCAACTGGTGTACTGTACTGTACTGTCTTTGAACACAGGAGTTTAAAAATGGTTATTATTTGTAGCACTTTTAGCCTTTTATTAATGTGTGTGAATGTATGTATGGCTTCATATCACTTGCCTGCCTGGGGCCTGCAGAGAGACCCACAGAAGGTGTCAGATCTGCTGAAACTGGACTTTTCAGATAGTTGTGGGTTTGGGAATTGAACCTGGTTCCTCTAATAAGAGAAACCACAGTTCTCTTAACCACTCAGCCATTGTTTCACCCCTTTTTTAAAAAAAAATTCTGCTTTCAAACAATTTTTTTTTCGGACGGGGTCAGTGAGATGATCTTGGTAAAGGCATTTGCCATCGCATTTGATGACCTGAGTTCAGTCCTCAAGTTGCACATGGTGGAAGAAAAGAACTGTCTGATGAAAATTGTCCTTTTGAAGATACACACACACTCTCAACTTATGAACACATAGTTTTACACTCTCCCTAACGGTAAAAGCATTAAAATTTTTTAAAAAGCTGTCTAATTTTGATTTTGATTGGGAATTTGGCAGTCCTGCCAGCATTTTAAAACATTGTCCTGTTTATTTTAGATAATTAGTGTTTGTCACTACAAATTAAATAATATACTGTTAATCCAAAATTATTATTAGAAACGAGCATACCTCTTAAGCCAAGTTTATTCTTGAGTGTAAGTCTGGCATTCATAAGAGTGTCAGTGCAGTTTGGAGTATTTGAATACAAATAGCTTTGAACAAGTGGACATGCTTTTGTATTTAAAGTGGCACCAAAAATCCTTTTTTAAAAAATGCAGTCAAGTTCCCTAAACCATGTCATTACCAAATTGGTAAGCTGTGTCACCAAAACCAATAGTTACTAATAGGATATCTGATTATGCAAGGCTGTGTGTAGGAAGTACCAGAGTTAAGATGTAGGAATTTAGGAACACTTTGACATTTTTCCCTAAGTTTTATTTATTAAAAAGAACTTACTGGGCCTGGAGAGATGGCTCAGTGGATAAGGAAGGGGTCCTGAGTTCAATTCCCAGCAACCACGTGGAGGCTCAAAACCACTGTATTCTGATGCCCTCTTCTGGCGTCCAGGTGTACTTGCAGATAGATCACTCATACATAAAATAAATAAGTAAAATCTTTTTAAAAAAATTACCTTACTGAGCCCAGTGTGGTGGTGGCACACACTTTTAATCCCAGCACTTGGGAGGTAGAGGCAGGCAGATAGCTGTGAGTTCAAGTTCAGCCTAGTCTACAAAGTGAGTCCAGGACAGCCAGGGCTGTTACACCAAGAAATCCTGTCTTGAAGAAGCAAAGAAGCCGGGCGTGGTGGCACACACCTTTAATCCCAGCGCTCGGGAGGCAGAGACAGGCTGATCACTCTGAGTTCGAGGCCAACCTGGTCTACAAAGCAAGTCCAGGACAGCCAAGGCTAACACACAGAGACCCTGTCAAACCCCCCCCCCCAAAAAAAAAAAAAAAAAAAGGTAAATGAGCTTACTGTACATTTTGGGATCCTTTAAATTTTGCTCTCATAATTATTTTGGTTCAGTAGAAAAAGAACCTTTGACTGAAATACTGTATCTGAAACTTTGCTTGTGTGTGAAAGGGTGCCATCTGTTCATTTTGAGGTAGGTGATCCAGCAGTAGGGACACTTAAAATAGTAAGAATGTGCCTTAAAAAATCTTCTCCACTTGCCACGTGATCAAGGGCATATTGTCTTAATGCTTAGTACACGACGGAGTAAACAGTCGCATAGATGCTCCCATTTTGATAATTTGTATTTCAGGAGCGTGACTGCTGTACCAGTCATCTTCTAAAACCTAATTTGTGTGTTGACGCGAATGCAGGCTTAGAAGAGAAAAGCAGGCGTGTCTATGAATGTTGTGTTCTGTAACATGTGCTTAATTGTTCTTAGCATGTAGTTAGATAACTTGCTAGACGTGCGTTTCTGGCCTACTACAGCATCCTAGGAACAGGGAACTTGCAGCAGCTATCACTGTTGGCATTGTGCGTTTCCCTGGGAGTTGGGCTAATTTGTACATCTGAGGAAATGCGGCCAAACCCTCGCAGCTTCCCTTGTGCTTCACAGGAGAGAGATGCCAAATGTGGTGGCTTCTGAGTTTCATGGTAGCCAGTAACCGTGTACTGCGCTCCCTCCCTCCCTCCTTTAACCGTGTACTGC
>OU015751.1:69116466-69146408 GCA_907169655.1 Acomys percivali | reverse complement strand
CCCCCTCCTTCCTTCCCTCCCCACTTCCCTCCTCCTTCCTTCCCTCCCCACCTCCCCCCTCCTTCCTTCCCTCCTCATCTCCCTTCTTCCATGTTCCTTCCTTCACATTCAAAAGCATCTCTTCACTTTTCTTTTAGTTTCTTCTGTCCGCTCAAGTCAGAGCTTCGTCTCCATTGTGCAGTGACTATGTGATGCGCCCCATGGACTCCTGAGCTAGAGCACTTGGTCCCCCTTTGGTCGCTCTGTTTTGGAAGGCTGTGGAACCTTCTTTGGGATGTGGGGCTTTGGTGGCAGAAGTGGGCCTCTAGGGAGGGAGCCCCACTAGTCTGAGGACTACAGACACGGAGTGCCTGGCCGACTCAGGCTTCTGAAGCCGAACAGTGTCCTCTCTTAAGTTGTTTCTGTTGGGTGCTTTGGTCACAAGAATGAAGAATTCAATAATAACATGAACTCTGCCCCTGGAAGCCCGAGATTCTGATATCCGTGTTCTGCCAGCAGTGTTCCTATCGATCTTTTTGGTGACCGATTGTTTTTATGAGACAGGGTCTCACTGGGTAGCCCTGACTGGCCTGGAGCAACTCAGAGAGCTTTGCCTGCCTCTGCTGGGATTAAAGGCATGCACCACTTGCCTGGCAGATGGTTGTTCTTTTGAACTGGGTACCATTTCTGTTTCTTTGTATGGCTTAATGAATTTTGTTTTCAGCTGAGTATGTGAAAAATTGTAATTTAGTAACTCTTTTATTTATTTATTTTGAGACAGGGTTTCTCTGTGTAGCCCTGGCTGTCCTGGACTCATCTTGTAGACCAGGCTGGCCTTGAACTCACAGAGATCTGCCTGCCTCTGCCTCCTGAGTGCTTAATTTAGTAACTCTTTTTTTTTTTTCCCCGAGACAGGGTTTTTCTGTATAGCCTTGGCTATCCTGGACTAACTTTCAGACTAGGCTGGCCTCGAACTCATAGCGATCCACCTAATTTAGTAACTCTTAAAGCATGCCTTTAATCCCAGAATTTGGGAGGCAGAGGCAGGGGGAGCTCCATGAGTTCGAGGTCAGCCTGGACTACAGAGCTACTTCCAGGACAGCCAGAGCTGTTACACAGAGAAGCCCTATCTCGAAAACCAAAACCAAAACCAAACAAAGCAACAACAACAAAATCAGATACTTTTCTTTCTCTTATTGGCTTCATTTTTTTTTTTTTTTTTTTAATTGGTAAGAGCTACACTGGCCTGTTTGTTCTGAGACTCCTGTAGACCACTTCTGTAAAGATTATTTATTGTGGGGACCACTGAAGTTCATATTCATTTTGCCCATGTTTACTTAATGCTTTGATGGGTTATCATAAAGAGCAGGAGCTAAACCTAGAAAGAAGAAAACAATCAATCAAGCAAACAAAAATCCAAAAACTAAAAAGAAATTCAGAAAACTGAAGCAGATTAAGGACTGCCCAACTACCCACCCCCCACGCCAGTCTGTGTACTGAACTGTCTGGACGCTCCTCAATGCTCAGTCAAGCTTGCCAGGATCCTAAAGGTTAGTTCACGGTTATGTTAGCTTTGGAATCAATCCAAGATGAACGCTAAGGCTTTCTCAAGTCTTTTCTGAGCATGTGTCTTGCCTGGGCATGTGTGTTGCTTTCCAAACCCCTTTACAAACACAGTTCCTTTGAATGTCTTGTTTGTTAAAAGAATTTTGTTCCAACATCTGTAGTCCCTAGGTAGTTTTTAAAACAAACAAACAAAAACAGCAAAAACAAAAGCAAAGGCAAAAAGACATAACAGGGTCTTGTGTACCCCAAGCTGACCTTAAACTTGGTTTTTTTGTTTGTTTCTTTTTTTTTTTTTTCCCCAAGACAGGATTTCTCTGTGTAGCCTCTGCTGTCCTGGACTCTCTTTGGAGACCAGGCTGGCCTCGAACTCACAGTGATCAGTCTGCCTCTGTCTCCCGACTTAAATTTGCTATGTAGCCAAGGGTGACCTTGAACTTGTGACCCTCCTGCCTGTACCTCCTGAGTACTAAATTACAGGCATGTGTCACCCTGTTCAGTTTCTGTGGTGCTTGAGACTGAACCTAGGGCTTTGTGTATGTTACGCAAACACTCTTCCAACCAGGCTGCACCTCTAGTCTCCAGGCGTTTTGTTAAGTGTTTCCACCACCACAACCGTTTTTGTTGAGACATCTATGAGTATGTAGTTTATCTTGTATCCTTTGTATGTGCTGTATCCATCAAACATCCACCCCAGAGATGTGTTATGGCAACATTACAGCAGAAACCGTAGCTCTGGGAGGACCAACAGACTAGGTTCAGACATTTATGCAAACACACCAATTAAATCAATGATAGAAAGTAAAGAATGGAGGAGTGTGTGTGTGTGTGTGTGTGTGTGTGTGTGTGTGTGTGTGTGTGTGTGTACCTGTTTATAGATCTGTGCTTGGGTCCATGAAGGCCCCAGGTCAATGCTGGATGTCTTCTTCAATCGCCGTTTACCTTAGTTTTGAGCCGCTGAGCCTGAAGCTCACTGAAATTTGCTGCTGGCTGGCACTGAGCCCCATGGATCCCCCTGCCTTCATCCCCACAGGGCTGAGGTTACAGACAGGAACTGCCCTGTGTGCTTTTTATATGTTGCTAGATGTCTGAACTCAGGTCCTCCTGCCGCAGCAAGCTCTGTACTGACAGAGCCATCTCTCCAGCCACTGCACGGAAGAGATTTAGTGGCTACTGCCACATTGGGAAGTAGAGATAAAGAGGTCAGTGACCCCTCCAGTCCATCCTTGAGAGGTCCTTATGGGGAAGAATCGGGGCTGGGGCAAGAGGCGTGCATAGCTGAGTGGCCTTGGTCAAGGTGGTCACCTTGCTCAGTATCTCAGCTCTAGTTTCACTGGGTGCTCTCAAGGAAGAAGCCCTCACTGCTAGAGGGGATTAGTCAGTTCCTAGAGCTGATGGCTTCTGGTTGCCGGTGATGTCACTGTAGCTTTCTCTCGCTCTTTAAATTTATTTATTTTTATTTTATGTGCATTGTATGTCTGTGGGTGTCAGGTTTTGAAGTTACAGACAGTTGTGAGTTGCCATTGTAGGTGCTGGGAATTGAACCCGGGTCCTCTGGAAGAACAATCAGTGCTCCCAAGAGCTGAGCCATCTCTCCAGCCTCTCTTCCTTCCTTTCTTTCTTCCTTCCTTCCTTTCTTTCTTTCTTTTTTATTTTTTGAGACAGGGTTTCTCTGTGTAGCCTTGGCTGTCCTGGACTCAGTTTGTAGACCAGGCTGGCCTCAAACTCACAGTGATCCTTCTGCCTCTGCCTCCCAAGTGCTGGGATTAAAGGCGTGCGCTACCACGCCCTGCTGTTCTCATGATATCTGTCCGCGGGCTGCAGACTCGGCAGTTCCTGGAATGTCAATTGAATGCCAGCTCAGGACGGTGACTGGGAGGCTCCAGGCATCTTTTAGGGGTCTGGACCGTTGTAAAAGGTGCTGACTCAGTGACTCTTATCTGTTCTTGCAGCCTTGGTGAGAAGGGTTAGGTAACACGGGCCTTTCAGACACACCTTGGAGATCAGTACACCACCAAGAGCCAAGGAGGCAACTGTCCCAAAGCACACAAGCAGAGATGCCCAGCTTTCAAACACTTCTAGTTACTTGTGGCCTATGCCAATGTCCGCTTTCAGAAGCATTTTCTAAGTGTCTGGTCTAAGATCACACCAGCTGTACTCAGTACATTTCAAGCAAGGTCTGTTCCTGCTCTGGTTTGAGAGAGGAAACTGAATAGGGGGATGGGTCTGACACGTGAAAATTCTTCAGGACTGCCCTGTCATTTTGAAAGTAGCATTTCCTACCCCAGCTGTTAGACTGTTTGCTCAGCTGCTGCAAAGTTTTCTTCGCTGTTTCATGGAGCACTGAAAAGGCTGGTTTTGACTAGTTTTTATTTGTTTGTTTGTTTCCTCATTCCTATAGGGAAACCAGTGCCTACAGCTTCTTACTTCACCGTTTTGATCATGGCCATCCTTCTTAAACATATGCCGGGCGTGGTGGCACAGGTCTTTAATCCCAGCACTCGGGAGGCAGAGGCAGGCGGATCTCTGTGGGTTCGAGGCCAGCCTGGTCTATAAAGTGAGTCCAGGACAGGCAAGGCTACACAGAGAAACCGTGTCTCGAAAAAAACAAACAAAAAAAACCCATAGCCTTGGTAACCCTGTCTCGCAAGTGATGTGCGGCAATTTTGTCACATGCTGTTGGTAGCACTAATGCTGGAATAATGGGAGAAATTGTCACACAGGACTGAATGCCAGCCAGGAGATGGGGCAACTGGGGGACATCTTAGAGGCCACTTACTACAGGAAAGAAAGTTCCCCCAAAAGATAGTTGATAGTGGATAGTAGGAGACTGAACACATTAGAGCTGGAGATTTCTATTGGAGAGATGTAAAGGCCCGGATTCAACTCAGACAACAACGGTTGCTTTGTTCTGGCCTGACCATCCATACTGTAGCTCCCAGGCACCTGAACAAAGTCCCATGGGTGAGCTTAAGAGTGAAGATGTTGACAGGGCACCACACTGAGGAGTCTGGGAAGCTGTTTCTTCTAGATGACGACACCTGAATTGAGTTTTCAAAGATGAGAGAGTCAGTAAGAGTCAGCAAGTGTGGTCACTTCACTCCCACTCCCAGAGATAAACAGATGAAGGGATGGGAGGACTGCCTGTGACTGATGGGAGGACTGCCTGTGACTGACAGATGTGTTCTAGGGAAGAAGCTTGCTGCATGATGATAGGCGAGGTGCCTGTGGGTAATGTGCAGCATTACGCTTACAATGAAGACATCTCAAGATGCCCAACACAGAACTAAGACTGAGTGTGTGTGTGTGTGTGTGTGTGTGTGTACATGTGTAGTGGATGTGTGTGTCCTGAATTGTGTGTGTGTGTGTGTGTGTGTGTGTGTGTGTGTGTGTGTGTGATATCATGGGTGTGAAAGCCAAGGGACAAGCTATGAGAATCAAGTCTCTCCTTTTAGCACTAGATTTCCAGGAAGCAAATTCAGGCCATTAACTAGGTTTGGTGATGAGTATCTTTAACCAAGGAGTGATCCCAGCGGTCCACAGATATTTATAAATGCTTAAGATATTTTACACTTAAAAATGAGAATGTCCTGTTTATCAAAGACAGCTGATGTTTCTTATGGGGAAATGTCGAAAAAACAAAAGAGAGAGGCTGGTAGTGGAAGTGCTCTGCATCCCAGGGGGCAGAGGCAAATGGATCTCTTGAGTTGAAGGCCAGCCTGATCTCCACAGTGAGTTACTGGACAGCCAGGGCCAAACAGAAACCCTGACTTGAAAAAAACAACAAAGCAAAGCAAAACAAAACACCCGAAGACACCAATAAAAGCAGAAAAACACAACAACAACAACAGAACAAAACACCTTAATCCCACTGCTAAAAAGGGATTATTTGTTAAATTTTAGTGTAAACCGGGCGTGGTGGCCCACGCCTTTAATCCCAGCACTCGGAAGGCAGAGGCAGGTGGATCGCTGTGAGTTCGTGGCTAGCCTGGTCTACAAATCGAGTCCAGGACAGCCAAGGCTACACAGAGAAACCCTGTCTCAAAAAACCAAAAAAAAAAAAACAAACAAACAAATAAAATTTAGTGTATATTTTTCAAATACATGTCTATAAAAAGCCTCCAATTGTACAGGTTATATGGATTTAAGTAGTGTATGCTTTGAAAATGATAATTTGGGGCTGGGGAGATGGCTCAGTGGAAAAGAACAATTGCTGCTATTTTCAGGACCAGAGTTCAATTCCCTGCACCCAGGTTGGGGACTACAGTTGTCTGTAACGCCAGCTTCAGGGCCCTTCTGGCTTCCATAGTTATCTGTACACATCTGTGCATACAGGTTTACACATGGACACATAAAAGAAAAATAAGAGGATATTTTATAACATATTTGGTTCTTAACCGACACTTTTATTGAGATGTAAACCACAAAAAATTAACTGAATATCTTTTAAACAAATTTCTTAGATAAACTTTTGGAAGCTTTGTCAAAGATTATGTGTATCTTAAATCTTTTTGTTCTATCTTGCCAAATTCTCTGGAGAAGGGTATGCCAGTGAGGCTCTTGGTATTTCGTTAACACCCTTTTTGTATAAGTTAAAGTCAGCTTTATCTAGTAGCAAAGGAAGTCTGTGAGAGCCCTCCAGTGGCCAAGCTAAGTTCTGCAAATATTATTTTCTGTGAAATTTAATGTGAAGATGTAAAATCTTCTTAGTAAAGAGTTATCTTGGCTATTTAAAAGTCTTTTTTTTCAGCCAGGTGGTGGTGGCACATGCCTTTAATCCCAGCACTCAGGAGGCAGAGGCAGATGTATCTGAGTCCAAGGCCAGCCTTGTCTACAGAGTGAGTTCCAGGATAGTCAGGGCTACACAGGGAAACCCTGTCTTAAAAAAATCAAACCAAGGCCAGGTGGTGGGGGCGCATGCCTTTAATCCCAGCATTCGGGAGGCAGAGGCAGGTGGATCGCTGTGAGTTCAAGGTCAGCCTGATCTACAAAGTGAGTTCAGGACAGCCAAGGCTACACAGAGAAACCCTGTCTCAAAAAACCAAATCAAACCAAAACCAAAACCGAAACCAAACCAACCAAACAAGCAAACAAGTAAATAGGCAAATACATAAATAAGCAAATAATACCAGCCCAGTATGGTGGCACACACCTTTAATCCCAGCACTCAGAGAGGCAGAGGCAGGTAGATTTATATGAGTTCAAGGCCAGCCTGGTCTACAAACCTAAAGTAGACTAATGTTTTATGTAAGAAACAGAAAGAAAAGACGTGGTGGGACATGCCTGTACTCCCAGCATAGAGAGGATTGCCAGCTGGACTTACATAATGAGACTCAATCTTGAAAAAAATAAAAGAAAAGGAAATACAGAAAAAGACATCAAAAAGCCTCTTGTTCTTTAAAAAAAAAGGAGAGGCTGGGGGCTGGCTAGATGTTCAGCAGGTAAGAGCACTGTCTGCTCTTCCAGGCATTTTGCATTCAATTCCTAGCAATCACATGGTGGCTCATATCCATCTATAATGAGACCTGGTGCCCTCTTGTGGCCTGCAACTTCACATGCAGATAGGGCCTAAAGCATTAGATCTCCCCAGATCTGGGTTTCAGGAGATTGTGGGCTTCCTGGGTTTGGTGCTAAGGACTGGACTCAGGTCCCCTGCAGGAGCAGTAAGTGCTCTCATGCACCAGCCAGCGCCCAGAATGCATCCTTTCTAAATCACGCACTGAATGAATGCAAGGGGCACATGTGATGCTGCGGTCACGTTATGCTTCATACGTTTTCAGTAAAAGGTTTAAAATTGGACAAATTACTCGTTATACTGATATCCTATGTAGTTGAATGCCAATGCTTGTTCTTACTGTCTTAGCTCAGGACTTAATGGTGGGGCTTTTTATATTGTTTCCTCATTTTTTCCATCCAGCACTCACATATTTTATTATTGGGATGTTTTTAGGAAGTGTGATCTCCAGTGTAGGGCTGACACAAATCCCTTTACTAACAAGTCAGTAGGAGGGTTGTCATGGTTGAAACCCACACCATCACCCTCAGTCTTCTAACAGGTCAGTAGGAGTGATGTCACAGCTGAGACCCACACCATCGCCCTGAGTCTTCTTAGGCTTCTGGAAGGAGAATGGGCTGAATGGGGCAGAAGAAAGGGTTCAGCCCAAATTCCAGCTCACTGTTCAAGTTGGCTGCTTCCTTTGTGTATGACCCAGAAAGAAGGCAACTTTGGGATAAAATGGCTTCTGGGCTAGAAATTGCACCTGTGGGCTTTCTTGATGGGCTTTTTCACCCTTCATCGAGGACACTTCTTTTTGCATCAGACAGGCGATTACGGAGAATTGTGGGAAGGATTGTAAGCTTTGTCACAGGTGAAAGCAGTCTTGGCGGGCTTTGCCCTTAGACACACCAGGGATACTCCCTGAGATTAACCTTGAGATAAACTGGGTGGAGCCATCCTGGGCCTGGAATTAAGGAAGCAGTGGGGGGAGGGAGGCGGGGGAGGGGGAGGCCGTAGGGGCAGGGGGACACTCCACCTGGATTACTATGTTTCTAATCGACCCTAAATGGGAGGAGGAGACCCGCCCTTGCTCGTGAGAGACAGACAGGGAGGACAAGAGGAGCAGCAGGTTCGGACTGAGCTCGAGCGCACGTGGATCAGGAAAAGGATCAGCGAACAGGCCAGATCTGCGCACAGGCCACAGACACCTAGGGACCTGTCCTGTGGAACGGATACCAGAAGGTTCACTCTCGTTTCCCTTTAACCTTTTTTCTCTCTTGTGTAAGCTAGTTGGGTTGTATAGTAAAGTTCAATTGCTAAGAAACAGAGCCAACAGAGAGTCACAGCTGATGAAAGGGTAGAGAATAAGGGACTGTGGAGTGTCCATCCCAAATAGGACACTGGTAAGACCATGCTCATACAGCTGCGCGAGGGCGGGGGTGGGGGCCACAACACCACAAGAGGCGGGTTGAAAAGCCAAAGTGAAAGGTAGGGAGGGTTGCCTTGAGAATGTCTTCTGACGTGACAGGTGTTGCAACAGTGAACTCTCAATATGTGGTTGTCTGCAGCAGGCCTGCACGAACGAGGTCACACCAGTCAACATGCCAGCGTCAACAGGGATAGGCTCACAAGACCTCACTCACAGGCAGTCCATTGAGGGAGAGAGGGTCAGTTTCTTCTAGGGACATGTCCCCTGGTGAGTGGTTCATGCCCAGGTGTGCACATAGGCATGTATAAAAGATGGCATGAATTTCAGAGGGAGATACTGGGGGAGAGCATGGGAGAATTGGAGGAAGGAGGGGTAGATAGGATAGAAATGCATTGTACTTGTATATAAAAAAATTAAGGGGGCTGGAGAGATAGCTCAGAGGTTAAGAGTGCCGCCTGCTCTTGCAAAGGTCCTGAGTTCAATTCCCAGCAATCACATGGTGGCTCACAACCATGTAGAATGTGATCTGATGCCCTCTTCTGGCATGCAGGTGGACATGCAGACAGAACACTGTATACATAATAAATAAATAAATCTTTAAAAAAATTAAAAATGAAAACAAAGGCTTTTGAAGAAATGGTTTGATTGAAGATTAAGGCTTAGAAATGGTGTTCAGAACATGTTCTAGTGGCTGAATAGCTGAATGAAAAAACTCTATTATTTATTTATTTTGAGGCTGGATCTTGCTCGGCTGCCAGGACTAGTCCCAAATTCCTGCCTTAAGCCATCCTGCGGTTGAACTCAGGCCTGCCTGAGTAGCCGAGGCTACAGGGGCATCACTGTGCCTGGCAACCAGCAGAGTCTCAAGTTTTAGACAAGGCAGTATGTGCAACTCACTCTGCTAATAGATTTGCAGAAGAGGCCACTGGCACCCCCAAACAAACAAAGAGGTTTTGACTAAATGCTCAGCAGTAGCAACATCTCTTCTGTTGAAAAACAGCCCTGTGTAAGGCAGCAGGTGGAGGGCGGGCACCTAGACCTCACACTCTGCCTTTGGACCACTCCCTAAAACCAGTGCTGACTAGTTCTGATGTCTGTACACAGTGTCTTCAGATTCTCTTCCTAAAGGGACTTGGGGTTTCAGAGTTTTGGCAATCTCTTTCTCTCTTTTTCTAATTTTGTGCATATTTGATCAGTATGTGTCGAGTGCCTCATGGGTGCCTGTGCTGCCATCTCAGGCTTCAGTGAAAAACACAGTCAATCAAATCCTGAAAGCACAGGGAATTTAACTGATTTTAAGTATATTTGTTTCTCTTTGTTTGCTTGTTTGGTTTTCTGAAACAGGGTTTCTCTGTGTAGCCTTGGCTGTCCTAGACTCACTTTGTAGACCAGGCTGGCCTTGGACTCACAGAGATCCACCTGCCTCTGCCTCTCAAGTGCTAGGATTAAAGGGGTGCATTACCACAGCCCAGCATTATGTTGTCTTTTTTGAGACACTTGCTTACATCATGAATTCTAAGGACATGTGTATGTGAACTTTTTGTACTATCAACTATTTTAAATCCATTAGAGAAATTTCTTGTTTAAAACTGGATCCTAGCCAGGCGTGGTGGCACACACCTTTAATCCCAGCACTTGGGAGGCAGAGGCAGGTGGATCGCTGTGAGTTCGAGGCCAGTCTGGTCTACAAAGCGAGTCCAGGATAGCCAAGGCTACACAGAGAAACCCTGTCTCGAAAAACAAACAAACAAACAAACAAACAAACAAACAAACAAACAAACCAAAACTGGATCCTATAGAAGGTACTTGAAGGACTATGGAACTGGCTTAGTTAGTAGAGTACGTCTGAACAAGCAGGAGGACCTGTGTTCGATCCTCAAGACCTGTGTGAGAGAAGGTTGACACCGGACTAGGGAGATGGCTCAGTGGTTAGCACACATACAGCATCCTTTTCAGGCAGTGCCCTAAACTCCAGCTCCAGGAGAGACGATGCCTTTTTCTGGCCTCCTCAGGCACTTGCATTCATACACACACACACACCACACACACGTACACATAATTAAAAAGAAAATGTGTTAAAAAGTTAAAGAGAAAAGTGCATGTGGTGGTATGCATTGTAACCCCGTCTCTGGGAAGGTGGAGACAGACAACGCCTGGACAGACAGCTGGTTAACCAGGCTAGCTTCTTTGTTGGGCCATGGAGAGCAGAAAACAAAATACCAAAAAGTGAATGGTGGCTAGGAAGCAACACTCGGTGTTGTCCTCTGCACATGCACGCGCACACCCACACCCATGTGATCCCGCTCTTCTACAAACACACACATATGTGTACCTGCCCACCACAAAAGATGCGTGATTTGTAATCTTATAGAAGTGGGTGCATACACATCTCGTGCTTTCATGTATTCGGTTTCCTAAGAGACGTATATTTTTAGCATATAAAAAATTGTCACAGAAAAATGCAAATTTTGGTTGTCTGTCCCCTATTTGGCATGTGTGAAGCTGAGGTTCCCTCATAGCTCCTTTCAGTGGTTTTTTCCATACACTGAATTTTTTTTTAAACCACCTATGTAACGACAAAATCACTAGTGGGCGCTAAGAGCACACTTATTTGGCCCAAAGTTCTCGGCATGAGCTTTTTGATGCTAGCAAAAGCACTGGCCTTGAGTTATACATAATGTCTAGTTAGGTTGGCCAATTTCAAGTGTAAATGGTATAACAGCATTAATACAGCTGTTTCCTTTTTCACACACATCTGTGGTTTAGAACACGCATTAGCACTCCAAATCATCCCTTTCAAACACCTTCCAGTAAGAACAAAACATTTCATACTGAATATAATATTGGGCTTAAGGTCAGAAGACAGAAATTCAGGTCTCCTCTGAACTTTCTAGTTCGGTGTTATACTGTGGGGATGTGGAGATGCGACACAACAGAGTTTCTGAGAGAAAATGAACCAAGATGGGATGGTATGGGAGGCCTCTGGTGACAATGGCCGTGGTTGGACTCTGAGACTCACTGTCCCACTGAGGGAGCCCTGAGATTGTGTGGGGGCTCAGTGTGTTGATTTACTGAGTGTTATGTGGGAAGTTAAGGATCCTAATCACAGGGGAGACTTGAGATTCAGTTACAGCAAGGAATGTGGGAGAAACCCTATGTCAAGTAAAATAAAGTGAAAAAAGAAAACAAAACCGCAAGAGAGCTGGTGGCCTTTCCCCAGAACCCAGAGAGCCTTGCCATGAGACTGTGTGCTCAGCGCCTGTGGCCTGTGGAGCCATGTCCTGTGGGTAGTGACGGGGTCTCAGGGCCTTTGTCTACTTGTTGGTGACCAGGTCTCTGTGCTTCAGAGGCTGCCTCACTTCCTTTGGAGTGGATAATATTTTTGCTCATGGGTAATCTATTCAGCTACATTCTATCTCTCTGGCCTCCCTCAGGTAGCATTTTGTGTGCATCTGTCACAGAAAATAATAATAATAACTAAAGTTTTTAGTGTCTTGTCTCTTAAATGTAGCTTACATTTTCTTTTTTTTAAAAAAATATTTATTTATTTATTTTTATGTATATGAGCACTCTATCTACACGTATACCTGCAGGCCAGAAGAGGGCATCAGATCACATTACAGATGGTTGTAAGCTACCATGTGGTTGCTGGGAATTGAAATCAGGACCTCTGGAAGAGCAGACAGTGCCCTTAACCACTGAGCCATCTCTCCAGCCCCACAGCTTACATTTTCAATTGATGTATGGTGGTGCCTTAGTCATCATAACAGCCCTAGTGAGAAATTCACTCTTCTCATTGCCAAGTGAAGACCATGAGACTCACACGGTGAAGGAACCGATCTAGAAGGGAGTGTTCCCTGGATGGTGCCTTCCAAGACAGAAAATTGGACGGTTTTACAAGTCAAGGCAGTACTTCATGCCTGAGCTCTGAAATCTGACTTTTGTAGACATGTGTGTGCATGTGTGTATGAATGTGTATATGTATGTATGTGAGTGTGTGTGTGTATGTATGTGAGTGTGTGTGTGGTCAGTGTGTGTGTGTGCATGCATACAAGTGCATGTATGAGATCTGTGACTGGCCAGGCTGTTGCTCAGCTCTGATTGACTGAGATGTCATAAGTAGAACATTAATTTTAATGGAGTCCCAAGGCTGTAAATTTCTGAACTAATTTTGCAGAATTGATGGTGTTTAGGTTTTCATATTCTTCATTGTGCTTAGCACAAAGCTAGTTTTGGATGTGAAACAAAATATCTGACAATATCCAGATTAATAAACCTCATGATGAAATACTCTGTAGATGTGATGGTTCATTTTTCACCATTCCTACAAAATTGTTCGTACAAATCCTCACCTTACAGGAGCCCAAGAAGAATGCAAAAGCAAGACTGAGTTCCATAGCATAACATAGTAGCCAGGTTTAGTGAGTATTTGTCCCAGACATTACTTTGAGCTCTGTATGTATAGTGACTAATATATCCATGCTCGCCCCCACTTTATAAATGAGCAGAGGGCAAGAGACACTAAGTGGTGCGGTGAGACGGCTCGGCAGGCAGAGGTTCAAGCTTGAAGACCTGACTTTGATTGCTGGAACACACGCATGGTGGAAAGAGAGCACTGATTCCTGCAAAGTTGTCCTCTGACTTCCACACATGTGCTATGCACACCCACCCACACACATGTACATGCACACAAAATAAGTAAATAAAAAGACACATGGAATTCTCAAAGAATGAATGCAAATCACACACACACACATATTTTTTTTTTTGAGACAAGGTTTCTCTGTGTAATAGTCCTGGCTGTCCTGGAACTCACTCTGTAGACTAGGCTGGTCTTTAGCTCACAAGGACCCACTTCCCTCTGCCTCCTGAGTGCTAGGATTAAAGGCATGTGCTATTGCTGCCCGGCTAAATATTATCTTCTTAAAAAAACAAAACAATGTGAAATGTTTAATCACAAAGCCAGGAGTAGTGGAGCCAGGACTCGAACTGTGTGTGCAGCCTGGGTCTGGGTAGCACAGCGACTGACATCGTTAGCAGAACCAGCTCTGTCAACACGTCGTATGTGTTCCCACTTAGCCCACGGTAACACTAATGAACCAGTTGACATTCTCACTCCAAAGTGAAGAACCCACGGGTCACGTGCGCTAAGAGATAGCCCGCTTGTCTCCTTGATCAGGGACAGCCTTCCCTAGAAGACCTGGTGACGTGCAGTGACGCAAGCATAGAAATGGTTGCGGTGAACTCATCACCAATGGTGCTGTACTGCCCCACCCCTGATCCCCCAGACTTTGGAAGGCTGTGTTTGCTGAAACCCTTCAACATTTTAAATAAATGTGAGTGGGAGTGGGTGGTGAGTGGGAGGGGGTCCAGGTGACCAGGTCAAGACATTGGCTAAGCGAGTCCTTTGAAGACATAAAGCTGTGCAGGTTTGAAGCTGTAGCTCAGTGGAAGAGCACTCCCCTGGCGTGCTCAAGTCCTTGGGTTCCTCCCCAAGGGCACATAAAGCCTTATCTGAGGAGAGGGCGGCCAGGGTGCTGATAGCTTCCGCTTCCCACTCGGTCCCCGGTCCCCGCTAGCGGCTTGCTCAGTGGAGAACAGAAGCTTGCTTATTTACAGTGATCTGGGCAGAGTGCCTCACTCTTAATGTATCAGAAGAGGAACACAGGCCCTTGAGGAACATTCCGAAAGGGAGAATGGGTTCCCAGGACTGGTCAGGGACACGGATGAGATGGTCCACGGATTCTCTTTTCCTTCTTAGCTGTGTGTAGGGGGGGGGGGGGGGGGAGGTGCTGCTTCTTCTGTGTAGAGTTGACAGTTGTCCCCACTACGAAGTGTGGAGAATCCAATAAGCTATAATATAAAAACACGTGCGCATAGTTAAGTATTAGTAACAGTACCACGAGTGGCTATTGTCACCATCACTGTGACCGGAACTAACTCTGCTGGTTTGCCACCACTGGAAAGCATCTTTATTGTATTTATTTGTTTCTTGTGGCACGCGAGCGCACGCGCGCATGTGTATGTGGTGTGTATGTGTGTACACAAGTATGCACTAGGGGGATGTTCTGTGTCCTGCTCTGTCGCCAGAGACCCCTTTGTCTCTGGAGACAGAGAATCAACTGAACCTGGAGCTAGGGGTGACGGACAACAGCACTTAGCCCAACAGCACTGGGGTTACAGACTTGCCAGGGCCCCCCACCCCCCGCTAGGTTTTCTGTTGGGTGCTGGGGATTGGGATTCAGGTTCTGAATGGGTCCCCCTTTTTCCTTAGGGTCATAGGAAGCTGTATTGGGTATCATCGCTGAGAAGGGGAGGGAGTGGGGAGTGGGCAGAAGTCGAGGAGAGAAACTCAGATGCAGAGATAAGAGACCAGGAGCCCGATGCTCCCGGAGCACTCTGCAGGTTCTCCCATCAGGATGGGATTAATTTACTTTCAAGCGCTGACCGTGCTGACCGTGCGACACCCGGCCCCCTACTGCCCCCTCCTCGTCCCCTGCTCCCGTCCACACCCCGCTCCGGAGCCCGGCCCGCGATTGGCTGGCTTGGCTCGGGGCTGTCGCGGATTGGCGCTTGTTGGCCCGGGCCACCGAGTTTAAAGAGGGGGCGGGGGCGCGCTGCCCAGCAGCGCTGCTGTCCCCCCTAGGCGCACCTGTCCCCGCTGCACTCCGTCGGAGCGCGCTCGCAGCCTCTTACTTTCCACCTCGAGTTTCCTGGAGCCGGCGGCTGGCGAGGGCGGCAGAGCGCAAGCCTAAAGCAGGCTCTGTCCAGGCCGGCGCAGGGGCCACAGTCCGTAAGAGTTGAGCCGCGTGGACGTCGCTGCGGCCACCATGGTAGCCACTTGCCTGCAGGTGGTGGGCTTTGTCACTAGCTTCGTGGGCTGGATTGGCATCATCGTCACCACGTCCACTAATGACTGGGTGGTGACCTGTAGCTACACCATCCCCACCTGCCGAAAAATGGACGAATTGGGCTCCAAGGGGCTGTGGGCTGACTGCGTCATGGCCACTGGTCTTTACCACTGCAAGCCCCTGGTGGACATCCTCATCCTACCAGGTAAGGACTCTGAGCTTGCAGGCAGCTTCCAGAGGCAGGCTGGGATAGAAATGGGAGTTTTAGACAGAGTTCTCAGAAGTCTGGGGACTCAGAGACCTCGGCGTACATTTTTGGCATCTCCAATCCCACCTTACAGGAGAATTAGCCCTAAACAACCACCTGCCAGCTCCAGGTTCTTTATCCGGAGCATGAGAGAATAGAGGCAAGTTGGTCACTGGTATCCGTGATCAATGGCTTTGAGAATTTAACGAATCCCATTGCATCATCATCCCAGGTGTCCATGCTACTTGACCAAAATACTGTAGTACTGGCCCCTGCCTTCTCCGATGTGCTTCTGGTTAGAGCCATCTATAGAAGTGAGGAGGAAAAAGTAAGATCAACCTGGTGCCTCAAGTAGGTGCAGGCTGAGCTTTTAGACTGTGCGGTACACCGGAGGCATCCGGGTCAGGTTAGGTTCACGTTCAAGGACTCTCTGGACTACCCAGATTAAGTGAATCCCAGTTGGTTCTCTCAGATCTCAGGGTCTGCCTTATCTGACCTGCCACCCACCCCTATCTTTTGCCCCGAGATCCCTCAACAGCAGGCTACAGTAACGCCCCTCCCCTGCGAGGGTGACACCCTTCTCCAATCCCACCCAGAGGGCTACTGGCTGTTGGGAGACACAGGTCAGTGTGGAGTCTCATTCCAGGCTTTGCTGCTGTGTCTTCAGCCTCATGTTGGAGGGTGGGGTGGGGGGTGGCGAGCCTCTGCAGCCCTGGGTGAGGAATTTGTGGAGGGAGCATCTTCTTTTGGGTCCCTTGGGAAGGGTTGTGGAAACAGTTTTAACAATTGGATGACTTGGGCGGCTGTGAGTACCACTTGTCCTGCCCGTGGCTTTACTGTCACCCAGGTGAGGTTGTCTAAGTCCCTCTGGCCTTGGGTGATGCATACATTTAAGGGCATAGGCAGGTCCTCAAGTGAGGAGAAATCAGCCCTGACGTTTCTGGTCTGAGAGACAGCTAAATTTGTACATTCTCCAAAGAGAATACCTGGCTATCCAGAGACTCTGTACCCCATTTAAGAACCTCAAGTACCCCCTGTTTTCCAGACAGGGCATTTGGAGCTCTCCTCCCTCCCTCCAGCTCACTTACTGTTGACTTATCTTGATCCCAGGGTGCCGTACCGGGACTTGAACCCAGGGCTTTGTTCATGTTGGGTGAGCTCTCTACAGACTGAGCTATAGTCCCACCCACGTTACACTTCAACTTCTCTTGGCATTCTCTCTTGCTCCCCACCCTGCCTCTACCACACAGTTAGGGGGTGCAATCCGTGTCAGGCCTTCTGTCCACTCCTCCTTTCTCCGCCTGGACTTTCAGAAGGACAGGCATCCGGGAGCCCTGGTGTGGACTAGCTTCAGTTAATGCTGGCTTTGGTAGAGCCAGGTCAGACTCCGGGACCCAGCCCCACTCGCAGTTTAGGCCATTTGGGACAAACTGCTAACCTCAACAAATCCTAGTAGTTTCCTTTAAAGAACGTAAATCAGCATTGCTTATGGGAGCCACTGAGAGAAGAGATGAAGACCCGCTTTGAAGTACAGGTGCTCTAGAACTGGCAAAGGTCATTTTCTAGTCACAGCTGGCTGTGGAGATTGCTAACTGGTGTACAAAATCCTTTTGTCTGCTTCCCCTGAGATTACATTTCCAGAGCACTCAATGCCAAATGGTCTGTTTTCAGAACACCCAGGCCCTGTTGGGGACAGGGTGTGCATATATTGTGTGGAGAAGCTTAGTGTTCTGCATTCCCTACCTTACCTGCTGGGTGGGGGTGAGGTGTCGTGTCTCCCCCCCTCCCCCCCCGTGTCCCGCCCCCCCCAGCTGTCTCCATCTTCTGATTTCTAGGCATGGTCTTGGTACAGCAGCTCCTGGGTAGCCTCGGGCCATAAGTTCCAGAGCATCAGTGTGAGTTGACTGCTGCCTTTGTGTGGGCCCTGGCTCTCCTCCCAGCTGCAAGGGAGGGGCTGGGCTCAGACTTCTGGGGCCCCTCCCCCCTCCCAGGGTCTACAAGTCTATCCATACCTGATAGGCTATCTCATTGTTGTGGTGAGACGGGCAGGGGTTGGGAGACAGGCCATGTGATATGCCTTGTTAAGGGGCAGTGTTGATGCTGCACATTGGCTGGGTCTGACATGGAGTCCCGGGACAGGGGAAAGAGTTAGGACCTTGCTGTGAAACCAGCCTTACTCAGACCTCTGGCTCTACCTCTGCCTAAGCAGAAGAAACAGACAACAGTCATTCATAAATGGGTCACTTTAAAAAAAAAAAAAGAGTATTTTAATGAGAAACAATAAATAACGTAAAAGTGAAACAGAAAACTTAAATCTGTGAAATTCCCCTGGCATCTGCTCAGGTTTGTTTTACATGAAGCTGCGCGTATTATGCTCACAGAGTTCTTTCTCACTTGGCATTTTCACTTGACAGCGCAGAGTTGGCGCCTTTGCTCTGCAAGTCTCTTTCAACTCACCTTTTCCTTCCTCGTTAGTTGTACCATCTGTTGTGGTGGCATAAAGCCCAGGACGGGTGTCTACTCAAAGGCATCCCCAGGGCCAGAAAGCCACCTTTTAAGCATCAACAGGGACCATTCATAAAGCAGGAAACGGAACCCAACCATCCAAGCAGAAAGGAGTCCTGAAGACAGCAGCCTCTGAGGAGGGGGCCGGGGGAGAGGGCAGCCTTAGTCTTAGCTTACAGGGTAGGTCAGGGCTACATACATCCCCACCCAGTGGGAACTGAGGACAAGAGCATGTGGTACATTGGCGACAGCAATGCCACACTAGGCTGAGGTGGTGCCTCATGCCTATAATCCCAGCACTGGGGAGGCTGAGGCAGGAGAGTCAGGAGCCTGAGAATTGTACAGACTATGGTGAGTTCCTGTCTCGAAACAACAACGAAAACACCAGCAGCAACAATGTATCACAGGCTAACCCACCCTCTCTGTTCTCTCGATCCCAGGCTATGTCCAGGCTTGCCGAGCCCTCATGATCGCTGCTTCGGTTCTGGGCCTGCCGGCCATCTTGCTGCTGTTGACAGTTCTCCCATGCATCCGAATGGGCCACGAGCCGGGAGTGGCCAAGTACAGGCGAGCCCAGCTGGCTGGGGTGCTTCTTATTCTGCTGGGTAAGGACCCCCCAACTCCGGTGAATGTGAAGAGTCTCAGATCTCACAGTGGGTGCTTGAAGGGAGATGTAGAAATGTAGAGAACCCCCCCGGCCAACAGCAACTACTAGTCTATGTCCCTTAAGATCACATTCCAGAGGAAGTTTAGACAAGACTCCGAGTTACGTCCATGAGAGGAGCTAACAGGTAACCAGGAAATGACTGCTCAAGCGAGATCTGAAGGAAGTGGCTTGTGTAAGCAGCCTTCACAGTAGACTCGGTTTAGATTGACTTGTACGCAGACTCCACAGTACATCAACTGGTCTGGAGTTTTCTGGGGACCAGGTCAGGAAAAGGTATTTTTGGGAGGCTCCCATGTGATTCTCATTGTGATAAGAAATGAGAGCCTCTAGCGGGGCGTGGTGGCGCACGTCTTTGATCCTGGCACTCGGGAGGCAGAGGCAGGTGGATCGCTGTGAGTTCGAGGCCAGCCTGGTCTACAAAGTGGGTCCAGGACAGACAAGGCTACACAGAGAAACCCTGTCTCGGAAAAAAACCAAACCAAACCAAACCAAACCAAACCAAAAAACCAAAAAAAAAAAAAAAAAAAAAAAAGAGAAAGACACGAGAGCCCCAATAATATGTAGGGAGAGGACAGGCAAACAGGAGCACAGCGGGAGGGTACGGAAGGCGGTAGACCAGTAGGTGATGGAGCAAGTGTTCCTTGATCAAGTATGGCAGACACTGTGGCGGGCCATGGGGACCCTGACAGAGAAGAGGAATGTCTACTTTGAATGTGCATAGACGCTCCAAGATACGCAGTAAAATGGAAGGAAGCACCCACGTCACAGCAGAGGGCTTCCCCAGAGCACAGGAATCCAGGCACGGAGAGCTGAAGAGAAGATGATGGGGTCATGGGCTGGAGGGAGGAACAATCTAGGCTTAGGAGGTGGGGCCTGCTGATTCAGTTTCCCCGATCATACATGTTCGGGGCAGCTTGAACCAACTCCCGCCCGCTGACGGGCTTGTCTCCGAGGCTGCAGATCTTGCCCTTGCCAAGGCAGCAGGATCAGAAGTTCAAGGTCGTCCTCTTGGCTAATGACGATGCCACTGATACATACAAACCTTGTCTTTAAAAAAATGTGTTTTTTCCCTGACCTTTTACATAAGAGTTCCAGAATATCTCCAAGTGAGACAGCATTTAAAATTACTGTAGGCGAGCCTGTTGTTGTGGTTTTGCATGGAGACACACCAATTAAAACTTCCCAGATGAATTGGCTTTTATTTTAATTAATTAATAATAATATTATTATTTTATTTTATTATTATTTTTTTGAGACAGAGTTTCTCTATGTAAGCTCTGGCTGTCCTGGAACTTGTTCTGTAGATCAGGGTGGCCTTGAACTTAGAGATTCTCCTGCCTCTGCCTCCCTGAGTGCTGGGATTAAAGGCGTGCACCACCGCACCTGCCTAGTTTTCTTTGTCTTAGTACTATTTTTTAAGGCATATATTTATGTGTGTGTGTGTGTGTGTGTGTGTGTGTGCGCACGCATAGAGGACAGTTGGTCCTCACTTTCCACCGTGTGTGACCTGGAGAACAAACTCAGGCTCCCAAGCCTTGACAGCAAGCACCTTTATCCACTGGGCCATCTCAGTGGGGACAGTTCCGTAGCTCGGGAAAGTGAGGTGGGGCTGGAGAGAGGGACGGAGTGCATCTATCAGTCCCTGTTTGTCTGCCTCCATCCAACAACTTGTGGGAGAAAAGAAATCTGACCCCTAGGAAGCTGCGCCTGCGCCCTGGCCCGTGCCCTCTCCCTTGCCTGCGCCTGCGCCCTTGCCTGCGCCCTTGCCTGCGCCCTTGCCTGCGCCTGCGCCCTCGCGGTGGCTTCAGCTCAACATCAGAGCAGGCGAGGGACTTGCAGTGCAGGCCTAGCTTCACATTTCTTGCTTCCTCTTCTTTTGACTGCTGTCAGACTTATTTCTCAGCAGGTCTCCACATATTGTTTTGGCGGGATGGAGCTGGCTGGGGGAAATGTTGAGTTCATTGCTTCAAGAGTGTCACCTGCCGATTTCCTTCAAGCCTTCTCAGCCCTGCCCTAAGATCCTTGCTTGCCATCCTCAGGGATGGGTGGGGAAGCCAGAGTGTGAAGGCTCCCTTTGTGTGCAGCTCCGGCTTGGTTTCTGCCACTCTACCCAGGGTTGGGCCATGCCCAGTCCTGGGGGTGGGAGCTGGGATGGGGTCACTGATGATGCTCCGCTGGTTGCTGGGCAAAAGGCAGGAAGTAGTGCAGGAGCTGGGGGTGGGCCGTGGGGCTGGGAGTGGGCAGTGTCACAGCTGGTTCTGATGTGGAAACTGAACACGGATCAGTTCTTCCTGGTCCTGGAAACCTTTGACCACTTTTTTTGAAAGCTTAAAAAGAAGCCTGCCTGCTGGCCAGCTCCATCCTCTGAAGTCTGAGCTGGAAAGCCGCAGGTGCTTGGTTCTGCATTGTTCAAGGAGCAACAGTTGCCTCAGAGCTAGGGAGAGAGAGATCAGAGGGAAATGGAATTTGTCCATTTTCAAGGCACAAGGCTCTGGGCCCTAACACTTCCTCTTGGCGGTTGGCATCAAACCAACCATACTGAGTCTGGACCCCACTGCTCCTCAACTGTGCCAGCCGAGCAGTCCTTGGCTCTTAACAACCATGCCTCCAGTGCAACGAAGGATGACAAAGCTTTAGCATGGCGTCTGGCACATAGCAAGTCAAGGTTGGCACGATTGTGGCTGCTGTTGTTCAGAGGCAATAGAGAGCCAAGCCAATGATGGTTGAGTTCTGAGAGGGTCGTGTCCACGCACAGAGCTGGAGGGGGAGAGGCAGGACAATACACCCTGGCTTGATGGAAATCGGGGTACCAGGACCATACGAGGGGGTGTTCATGTTTTCCATCACGAAGCAATGTTCACATCTTCCATCATGAAGGAACCCCAATCCATTGTTCCCAGTCAAAAACATCATCTTGTGCCCCCCAACCCCCCAGGGAGTGGACAGGGAGGAAACAGGACTTGGTCTCTTCATGGAATTTCTTTCAGCTTTTCTTCTTGACTTTAAACATCTGGGCCGGTGGCTTTATTTATGCTGGGAAAAGTTGCTTCAGCTATAAACTTTCCAGTTCATGGTGAGCTCTGCTAGAATCAAGAGTGAGGGTGAATATGAGATGAACAGCTTGCCTTGCTCACAGGTTTTCTACATGGATAGGGAATTCTGTGTGTGGAAAAAGGATGTGACATCTTAGTATGGCAGTGACCCTGACCGTAAGCATATACTCTAACTGCTGTGTGAACCCTTCCTGTCTCTAAATTCTGTGGTTCTTTTTTATTTTTTAATGTTAACAGGTACTTGGATATGTGGCAGAGTGTAGAGCAACTGGGGACTAGCAACACATTCAGAAACAATAAATAAGAATAAAATTAAATCCAACACATAACCATGAGGCTTTTATTAGATTACTGTAAGAAAAAGTAGATGATGGCATGAAAACAACAATATTGAAGGCTGGCCAGGAAAATAACGCACTGGAACATTCCATTGATTTGGTGGTAAATGCTAGGTTTTCCTATAGTGGCTATGCAGGTGGCTATGCCCAGATTTTCATGTGGGCGTTGGGGATTTGAACTGCAGTCCTCATGTTTCTGCAATGCGTGATTTTACCCACTGAACTTCTCCTCAGCCCACATTTATTTATTTTTCTTTTGCTAATATTTAAGTTGACACCTAATAAGTTTACATTTTTAAGAGGTTGTGTGTCTCGCATTTACTTAATTTCTGCATATTACCATGAATTACTTAACCTCTAAAAACATGGAAAGATGCACTTACATTTTGCTTTTTTAAACTGTCTTCCCAAATAATTTGTTTAGTTAAGATAGATCATGAACTTTCAGCAAAGACATGGCCTGTCAACTGAGAAGCACATCGTATTGCATTATTTGAAAGTTGTCCACAATATAGGCAAATGTTCTTTTGTTTAATTTTTTTTTGTTTCATTTTTTTTGAGACAGGGTTTCTCTGTGTAACAGTCCTGGCTGCCCTGGAACTCGATCTGTAGACCAGGCTGGCCTTGAACTCACTGAGATCTGCCTGCCTCCGCCTCCCAAGTGCTGGGATTCAAGTTGTGCGCCACCCCCGCCCGGCCTCAGGCAAATGAGGAAGGCCAAATCCGTGTGTGTGTGTGTGTGTGTGTGTGTGTGTGTGTGTGTGTGTGTGTCTTTCTCCTCTCTTTCCTTCTCTACCTCTTTTAGTTGTTTGTTACTTCTCCTCCCTCAACAGACTGCAGAGACCTGCTCCTGTCTGTGCAGGTAAGGAGGGCAGGTGAGGAAGGCAGGTGAGGGGAGGGCAGCTACTGAAGCAGTGAGAACAAGCCAGGCCTCTTACACAGGGGAACCCCTCACCCCCATCCAAACACCAAACCAAAGCAAACAAAAACAAAATTATGACATGAAATTAAAAAAAAAAAGAGAACACTGTGTTGCTCATTTTTCTTTACCTTATAGGTGACTGTGAGTTTTCATAAGACGCCTTTATTTTTTTCCCAGACAACAAGACCATTTCAAATTGCCTTTTTTTTGGGGGATGGGAGTACATTGGTACACAGAAACAAATCTAGAGGAAATTCTTGAGAGACCCAAGAGTGATTGTAGTTTTACCACTGGTCCATATTTTCAGTGAGGTTGTGATTTGGCCTGAATTTTCTAATTTCATTGTTCAATCAAAAGCCCCCCACTACCCCAAAAACAACTACTGCTGAAGTGGAGTATAGCCTCCTTTGTGTCTAAACATTTGTCGAGTTCAGTCAGAGGTCACTGCAAGTTGGCCGCTAGTTCTCTTTCATGTTGTGTGGTGGCCTGTCCTTTCTTAGAGGTTTTGATGTGGTTCCTCTTTGAGTGCCACAGGAATTTCACCCTGAGTTCATTCATCTGCTAGCAACAAAAGAGCAGATGATGTTTTGCATGGGTTATGAAAGAGGGAAGATTTTTAGTTGGGGAGCAGGCAGGGGAAAGTAGAACCCAAATTAAACTACCTTTCATTTATCTGTCATCCACCCATCCATCCATCCATCCATCCATCCATCCATCTATCCATCCATCCACCCATCCATCCATCCATCTACCCATCCATCCATCCATCTACCCATCCATTCATCCACCCACCCACCCACCCATCCATCCATCCATCTATTCACCCATCCACACATCACCCATCCATCCATCTATCCATCTATCCATCCATTCATCCACCCACCCACCCATCCATCCACCCACCCATCTATCCATCCATCCACCCATCTGTCCACCACCCACCCACCCACCCACCCATCCACCCATCCACCCATCCACCCATCCATTCATCCATCCACTCACCCACCCATCCATCCATCCATCCATCCATCCATCCATCCACCCATCCATCCATCCATCCATCCATCCATCCATCCATCCATCCATCCACCCATCCACCCACCCATCCATCCATCCACCCATCCATCCATCCATCCACCCATCCATCCACCCATCCATCCATCCATCCATCCATCCATCCATCCATCCATCCGTCTGTTGTTTATTTGTCCACCCACTTATGCTTTCTATCCTATCTGGTCATTATATAAATGTGTGGGCATTTCCCCACTAGTGAGTTACATACAGTAAATCTAGTACTGTCTCTAACACTTGCAATCATCTGAGCTGTCGCCCTTGGAACACAGCCTGACTCTTCATAGCTGTTTTATTTATTCTTAGGGAATAAAGAAAAGCAAGTGAATTGGAGATCATTTCTGGTCTTACTGTATAAAATCGAAACCTAGGCTGACTGTTCTTAGTTTTCACAAAGGTGAGGAGTGGTTTCCATGTGCGTGTGCATGTCTGTGTGTGTGCATGTATACCTATGTGTACAGATGTGGGCATGCCCTCCTGGGCATGAGTGTGCATATGTGTTCTATGTATAAATACAAAGTAGTTAAAAAGAGTAACACTTGATCTAATCCATGAAGTGTGTTGAAATCAGTTAGCTATTTATGTATGGACTGGTTGCATTGACCCGAATCAGCTGTGTGGTAATGAGACCTTTTTGTCTACACCATCTCAGCCCCTGGCCTATTCCTCTCAGTGTGCTTGGGCACTGCAAAGCTCTTGCTGATGGCTGGCTGTGCTCACAGCAGTGTGGATACCTACTTTTCGGGTCTAGGAGTGTTTGCTGTATTGCCTTTTGCCATGAGAAACTCATGGAAGTTTTCTTGAGCTGAAACACTCTAGAAGAGAATTTCTGTACCTTGTCCCTGGGGACAGCTTTTTTTTTTTTTTCTTCCCTTCAGAAGACAAATTTCAGGCCATCCTAGGACACACAGGATCTTGTTTCAAAACAAACAAAAAAGAATATCAATTTGGTCAGTTCAGACCCTTCCAGTCCCAATCTCTGCCCTCTGGCCTCTGCTTGGGCTGTGTCTGTACTCTTTAAGGCAGGGACTGACCTTTATTGTGTATCTACAGGCCTTGCTCATGGGGTGGGGATGGGTGGGAGGTGGGGGGTATACTTAGTCCCTTGTTACTAAGAACCATTGTAGGTTACACAGCAAATGGCTGAGCTATTTCAAGTCTTTCAAAATGGGTAAGACTTGAATCCTCAGTGTACAGTTGATGTCAAAGAAGGGCTGTCCTTCTCCTTGGGCCGATATCATAAGCTTGTTAGAAGCCAGAAGAGCAGCTTGCTGCATTGAAAGAGACAAGGGCACCCCAGGTGATAAATGTTGGCCTGGCAGAGCTGTACTCTGTCTTGAATTTGTTCGTGGTTTTTAGGGTACCAGCTGGAAATCCTGCTGTTCTGATTAGCTTCATGTCTGGCCACTCAAAGTTTTTCCTAGAATTTCCGTCCTGCTGTGTTTGAGAGAAATTAGGGATACTGGGGGAACCATGGGGCTGTTTTGTTCTGAGCTCTGTAGTCCTGCAAAATAGTCATTAGGCACATGTGGCCATTTGAATGAAAATCATTTAAAAAAAAATCAGATTTTCAATCTCACTAGCTCCTTGGCATAAGTGAAATGGCCCTATGTAACTTGTTGCTGCCCTACTTAGTTGAGCCAGTTCAAATGCTTAAATTTCCTTAAGAAACAAAACAAAACAACCCCCCTGAAACCAAACCAAACCAAACAAAAAAATCCCCCAAACCAACCAACCAACCAAAAAAAAAAACAAAAAAAAAAAAAACAAAAAAAAAAACAAAAACCAAAAAACAAAAAACCCAAAACCCTAGACTAGCAAGAAAGCTCAGCAGATAAAGACACTAGCCTCCAAGCCTGATGATTTGAGTTCGATTCTTAGAATCCACATGGTGGACTCCTGAAAGTTGTCCTCTGACCTCCACACAACACCCCATGGCACATGTGCTCCCCAACACACAAACTCACATAATACAATAAACAAATTCAAAAGTAATAACAATTAAAAACCTTGAAGAGATGAATTGCTTTTTACCTCAAGAACTGTTCGTTTGTTTGTTGGTGTTTTGTGGTCACGAATGGCACGTCACAGACTCAGACCCTTGCCTGGTCCTCTATCCGTACCTAGCAATGTCCACTCTAGCAAGAGAAAGAGGATAGATGGCCCAGGTCTTTGTACTGTGGATTGACTAACTCCAAAGAATGGGATGGAAAACCGACATGGACGCCATCTTGTTTCCCATTTCTGAAAAGCCTGGGTATTCAGTCATCCAACCAGGAAACGCTGAGTTGTGTCTGGTGCTATGCCGAACATTGAGTTTCTAGACCTAAGTAAGGCACGGCCCCTGCCTTCACAGAACTCAGAGCGTGGGGTGAGGGACAGATGCATGTTTCCATAAGTCTAATATGGTTCTACAAGTATAACAGAGTAGCCATGTAACTGTAGAGAGCTGGGCACAAGGCTCAGTTGATAGATTGTGCCTAGCAAACCATGGGGTTCCATCCATAGCACCCCAAAAACTGGTTTACCAGCTCATGCCTGAAATCCCAGAACTCCAGGGATGACATTCAAGGTTATCCTCGGCTTCACAGCATGGCTACCCTGGGCTGTACAAGGCCTTGACCTCAGAAACCCAAAACAATTGCAACAAAACACACACAAAGCCTGAACCCAAACAAAAAATAACGGGACTTACAGGTTAAAAACAAATACTTGGGTTGGGCCCTTAAAGGATGATGTTAAGGGGTGTTTGTCTCTGCTACCTGGTGAGAAGAACCAGCAGGGGGACACAAGCCTAGTGTGAGCCAGCTGGTTTTATAGAGCAGAGGTCGAGAAAGCAGCAGCGCTTTTGGCGGTTTTGTTTTGTAGTTGACTGGAAAGGGTGTGTTTGGAGTGACCCTGCCTGCTTGCTCCACTTGGTGAGTGATGTCTAGTGTCTAGTCACCCTCTCTCCCTCTCTCTCTCCAGCTCTCTGCGCCATCGTAGCCACCATCTGGTTCCCCGTATGTGCCCACCGTGAGATCACCATCGTGAGCTTCGGCTACTCGCTGTACGCGGGCTGGATCGGTGCTGTGCTGTGCCTGGTGGGTGGCTGCGTCATCGTCTGCTGCTCCGGGGACGCACAGTCATTTGGAGAAAACCGTTTCTATTACTCTTCTGGGTCCAGCTCGCCCACTCATGCCAAGAGTGCCCACGTCTAAGAGGGCTGCTCCACTGCCCACCGAGGTGCTGTAGATGCTGGGCCCGGGGCCCTGGGTTTGCTTGCCACAGTGGGGAGAAGCCCACTTCCCTGCCAAGGCACCGAAGCCAAAGGTCTAGAAAGATTCCTGCCTGATATTTTGCAGTCATAACCCCACCCACCCCACCACTTCTTGGTTTCCTTAAGAAATATCTAGCTCACATAATGCCACATAGTTTTCTTACGGTGTTGTGGGCTATTAGCTCTTTCTTCCAGCATTCCGTTGCTGTTGATTTAAAGAAAAAAAAATATATATTTTGTTTCTCTCTTAAATTCAAATGATTTGGGAACATTGCTAAAGTGGGCGTGGATTGGGAGAGACAGTTTTCAGTCGGTTACCAACTACAATGGAAGCCTCATAGAGACACCGCTCTGTTTTGTTTTGCCTCTTAGTTTCAAGGTCACTTACATATAAGAGATAGAAAAAGATAGACTTGGGAACACTGGTGGGAGGGGAACCTCGGGACTTTCTCTCTGTGGGAAAGCTTCTCTTTTATAAGTTGAGGGGTTGGGATTCTTTTTTAGTTTGTGATTTTACATTTTTCTGTACATATTTTTTCAAGATTGATCATTTTTATAACCATGGGTTTCCTGAAATTCTCAATTCACCAATATGAAGGAAATGAACCAGACAGACTTTAATTTACAATAAGTAACAGTATGGAGATTATAACCCTAGTTGACCGTCCACGAGTTTCAGGTTCGTATGCTGTAGTTTTTAATTCTACACCTGCGTATGCTTCAAATTAACACATTTAAAAACCCTTTCTCCCATTCTGTCTCTGTCTCCATTCTGTTAGCGATCTTGAAGCAATGTTGTTTAACATAAGTTGTACTGTTGAATTGGCTTTCGTGGGTGTAAACACTGATGGTCTGTCAGTGTCTAAGACTCTGGCCCTGCGAGCACGGTCGGTGCATTTGTTCAGGTAAAATCTGTGCAATAAAATAACAAACTGTCTCAACGCTGCTCCTTAGTCTTGTGTTGAATTCAGAACATTGTCTGATTAAAAAACCAAAACCAAAACCAAAAAAATAAAACAAAAAACAAAAAAACTCAACAAGTTAATTTCTGATCACTGAGCTAAGAACAAATCATCTGTGCTGGGGAGTTGGCCCAGTTGGTAAAGCTTAGTGCTTCAGCAGGAGGATCCGAGTTCGAGTCTTACCAGCTAAGGAAAAGTTGGTAATCCCAGTGGGTGCTCTCTCTCTGTCTCTCTGTCTCTGTCTCTCTGTCTGTCTCTCTGTCTCTCTCTGTCTCTATTTCTCTCTCTGTTATGTAGTCAGGAGGATGCCCTGAGGAGTCTAGACAATTGGAAAACTCCAGATTCAGGGAGAGACGTTGTTTTAAAAATACAATGAGCCTGACATGGGTCACACACCTTTAACCTCAGAACTCGGGAGGGAGGCAGAGTCAGGGGGATCTCTGGGAGTCCAGCTTGGTCCGCAAAGTGAGTTTTAGGACAGTCAGGGCTACACAGAGAGACCCTGTCTTTTTTTGGGAGACCCTGTCTTAAAAATGAAACAAAACAACAAAAAATATAAGAGCAGTTGGAGAAGATGCTTGACTTTAACCTCTGGCTTACACACATACCACACACACACACACACACACACACACACACACACACACACACACGGGAGGGAGGGAGAGAGAGAGAGAGTGAATAAATGAGTTTGGATTGCCCTGATTGGTTAAAAGTTACACTTTGTTCACTATATTGCTGTGGTAGCGTGGGAGTATGAAATGGAGCCTACTTGCTCTCTGGTTTTTAAAAATGTGACTTTCTTGCACCTTGTGTCATGGGAAAACATGTAGCCACAAGAGCCAAGTTACAAGCACAATGCAGCCCAACTACTCACTGCTGTGAGCACTTGATGAAAGGATTGGCCAAGCCTGACGGAAGATTTGAACACATCCGTATATTGGGTCTTAGTTGTAACGCCTTGATGTGTTTTATCCACACACACACACACACACACACGCAAGACAAATTGAACAAAGACATTTTAAGGTTTTATTTTCTGTTTTAGAAACTCTATCAGGTTACCAGCTTTGCTCTAACAGACTAATGCCCCCCCCGCACAGTACATCCCAAATGACAGCCTCAATATGCTGTTTACCTAAACCACAGGGAGCCATGCTCTTGAGAGCTGGTCCTGTCAGAAATTTCCCATCTTTAGCTCTCCCCACAGACCCTGCTGTTTGGACGAGGGCATGGGTGGAGCATTTCTGTGGTTTGTGAAGGTCAGGTAGCCACTGCGCGGAACTGGAAGGGATTTAAGCTTATAGAAACCAAAGCCTTCATGCTATAGAACAACCTCAGCACTCTAGGGGGGCAGGCACTCACTTTCCTCTCCCCGAACATTCACTAGGTGGATCAGTGCCCTGAGCCCGGTGTACGGATGCATCTGCGTACTGCAGCTGCTCTGCTCAGGAGGCCTCCATAGCATGCTATGAGAAACAGTGAACTGAAGGAAGTTTTCTCATGTTTTCCTGGAGGGCAGAAATCCTGTCCTTCGTCCCTTCTCTGATGGTCATTGGAGACTGGGTGATTTTGAGAGTGTGACTACCAATTCTC
>OU015751.1:69093281-69116456 GCA_907169655.1 Acomys percivali | reverse complement strand
CCCCCCCCCCCCCAGCCTCTTCTGAACAGACAGCACGGAGGGGCCATGGCACTGAAAACGAACCGGCTCTGTTTATGCTTTCCAAGAACTCTGATAGGAACCGAATTAAAACAGAGCGTTTCCAGGGTGGATTTGGGGATGCTGGTGACAAGGCTGGGACAAAAGAAGAAGCCTGTGAGCTTGGAGGAGGCAAGCTACACACTGGCGCTGCACGGGTGGCTTGGGTATGACAATGGAACAAGGCCTGGCTCTGTCCTGTCCGGCCTCCTTGCTTGTTTTAATCAGAAGTACTCTGCGTGTCAGGGTTTCTCTATACAATGTACACAACGAGCCACAGCATCTTAAGTGTTTGGCAGGACATTCGTGCTCATGACATCACATGCTGGGAGGACAGGGAGGCCACTGTGGGACTGGCCCCCCCCTCTCCCCCGGGGAGAGGCAGCATCAGGGCAGCCTTTGAGCCGGCCCCACAAAAGAGTGTATGACAGCCAGATGTGCTGCTTCACGGAGACTGAAAGGGGGATTGTGGGAGGAACATTGGCACATGCTGCTCGTGGCTTCAATAGCAGCTCTTGAGGAATCTATATTTCTGTAGCTCATGCATATACCCAGAGCCCAGGCAGCCGTGGCCGTGTCTGGACGAGTGAGTGGAGATGGGGGGACTTGTCACTGCTTCTTCATGTCCCTTTGTAGAAATAAAGAATGTGGGGGATGTCAAGCCATTCCTAGAGGATCGAGGAGGCAAGGAGATTCAGAAGCGTGGTGACGCCCAATCGTCACAGCCAGGCCTTCTCTTTAACTAGACCGGCTTCATCTCTCTCCTTGGCTGAGTTATTGTAGCTCCTCTGTGAGTCTTATTGAAACGTAGATTCTGATTAATCCATGTGGTCAGGCCCAAGATTCTGCGTCCTTTAATAAAATAAAAAGAAAGATGAACATTCTCATTTTTCATTTATTTGCAATGTGTGTGGTTACACACTCGCCACGCTGTGCATGTGGAGGTCAGAGAGCAGGGGACCAGTTTCTCTCCTTCCACCACATGAGTCCCAGGACTTTAACCCAGGTTGCCGGACTTGGCAGCAAGCACCATTTGCTCAGGAAGCCATGTCGCCAGCTCAGAGCTCAGATTCTGCATTTCCAGCAGGCTTTCAGAATGTGCTGGTGCTGCGGGGACTTGTGGCACCAGGGGCAACCATCCTGTGGGGATTGCATGTGGCAGAACACAGGCCATCCTTATGCCTGTACATAACAAGGGCATTGCTTTTTGCAGAGGTTACTGGGAAACATCTCGAATCTTTCTGAACAATTCAGGAGCTTTGCTGGCTGATAATTGAGGTGTAGAATCTTTCGTTTAACTTCAGGACCGTTGATCGTCGTCAAAACACTAGCTGCCCTGTAGGCCAACCCATGACAGCTGGTTATTAAACTCTAGGAATTGTGTGTGCCACTTGGCGTCACACAAGGAGCTTGGTAACAGCTGTGGTGGCATATTTATACCAAACACTACAAGTCTTGCATTCCCTCCCGCTGGCTCCACTTTCCGGGAGTTATCAAACACCATCCGACTACAGGCTGTCTCTGGGAGAACCATAGATTAAGCCCGTGGAGTGTAGCACACCTTAGCTGTGAAAGATGCATTCCTCATTTCCTTTAATATAACAAAAGGTAAGGAGAACAAGGAGAATGTGGGGAAACTGAGGAAAAAGAAATGAGCTGGTTGTCACATTGCAGTTGTGTCCTGGTCTCATGTTGAGTGTGAAGGCCTCCGTGGCCTATGCAGGCGAGAGACTACTTTCTCACCTTTTAAAACAAGACTAGAAGCTGAGTCATGGTGGCACACGCCTTCCCAGTACTTGGGAAGGAGAGGCAGGTGGATCTCCATGAGTTCGAGACCAGCCTGGTCTACAGAGCAAGTTCCAGAGCAGCCAAAGGTACTCAGAGAAACCTTTCTGGAAAAAAATCAAAACCAAAAGAACCAACCAAGCAAGCAAAACCAAGACTGGACATTAGTTGTGGAGCACAGGTGGAAAAGCTCAAACACCAGTGCGACCGGTGCCTGGAGCCATTCTGGCCTCTTTTGAACCCATTCACTGTGTTTGTTGGTTTCATCAACCTGGTTCGTGAGAGTCCGGTGCCTTTCCTGATTACAGGCCATAGTACCTGCTAACAGTCCCTCAAAGTGTGTTCTCTGCCAGGCATAAGGTAGCGTTTTACAGGTCACTAACACTGTGATCTTCATAACTGACAAACCAGGGCTCATGACTGCCTCATTCTTTACAGATGGCAAGGTCAGAACAGAGACTACGGCATCCTAAGTCACACAGCTACTGAGCATTGTCTGGCCATGATAGAAAATATGAGCACTGAAAAAAGGCAAATAAGAGTAAGACCACCCATTCTCTCCTCATTAGAGTCATTTATTTGCAAATATTCTCCCTTGTATTTTAAAACAGAAACCCAAATTTTCTTTCTTTGTTTCTTTCTTTTTGGTTTTTCAACATAGGGTTTCTCTGTGTAGCCTTGGCTGTCCTGGACTCACTTTGTGGACCAGGCTGGCTTCGAACTCATAGTGATCTGC
The DNA here is from genome assembly GCA_907169655.1 of Acomys percivali. Classification (NCBI taxonomy): domain Eukaryota; kingdom Metazoa; phylum Chordata; class Mammalia; order Rodentia; family Muridae; genus Acomys; species Acomys percivali. Next base: position 69,113,878 of record OU015751.1, on the reverse strand, counting down.
CTGTCTCTGCCTCCTGAGTGCTGGGATTAAAGGCGTGTGCCACCATGCCCAGCCCAGAAGCCCAAGTTTTCTACATGTATCTTTGTATTGTCCTAAAAAGAGAAAAAGAAATAGCTGTGTTTTCTCATACCATTATGTATTTTCTACAGTTGTGATTAAGTTCCTGCACAATATTTTGGTGTCTGGGTGTAACATAGTGAGTTCTCGGGGAAATCTTTGCTAATGTGGTTTCTTTCTAGTTTCTTCTGAGAGGAAAACCTTTGCTTATCTATATGATAAACTCCTTAAGAGTTCTTGGGATGTAGTTCCTGGTCCCAAGTATCTTTTATTTTTAGTGAAAAGATGCCTAGATTCCCCTAGCGCTTATAGTAGATGGTAGCATTTCAATTTACAATGTTATTCTTTTAAAATTAATTATTTTTCTCAGTTTCAATGGTGTGGGATTAAATAGATAGATAAAAATATTTAGAATAAGTAGTTGATAGGAAAAAATGAAAAATATTCACAACAAGAGAAAAGGAGAGGTAGGGACCCAGAGTCCTCTTGAGGTTATCTCAGGGGGCCCTGCTCCTCAGAGAGAGGAGCCTGCTTACACCCCACAGTCCCTGGTTCAGGTGAGGGCCCTGGGCATTGTTAGTTAAATTCTTTCTTTATTTTATTGCTAAACATACTCCATGAGACAAGTGAAACTAGGATAAACAAATGGGTTGCCCCTTTCCCAAGCTTTCTAAATATTTACCATCTACTCTGTTTGTATGCGAGTGTGTGTGTGTGTGGCATATGTGTGCCATGGCACACATGTGGAAGTCAGAGGACAATCCCTGGGAATCACTTCTCTTCTGCAACCTTGTGGGATCTGGGATACAGGCGTTAGCATATAGGCCTGCTTCTAGGTTGCTTAGCAACCTCTGACATCATCACTTGCTGCTGCCACCACAGGCCCAGGATATAACCTGTCTGCCACTCCTCCCAGCTTTCTCTGTCACTCTTTCCCTCTGTCCCCATGGGGACATACCTTCTCCCCTTCTTTCTCTCCTCTCCTTCCTTCTACAATAATCTCCTTATAAAAAATATGCTGCATACTCATCAATATTACAACAACAGGTCCTCAGGGCTATAGACAGCATCTCTATCAGCTGAACCATTTGCTGGCCTTCTTTCTACACACTGAATCCCATGCTGTGCTGGGTGGATAGCTTACCTCTCCTTTTCTGCCTGTCCCCCCCCCCACTGTTTTAATGAAAGATCATGGAAACACAGATCTAGACACAGGTGTGAACAGGCCTTGCCTACTGTGGATGGGAGCACTTGGGCAGCTGAGGGTCCCTGTGTATTTCCTTTGCTTCTGTTCCAGCCTTTGTGAGAAAAGCAGAGCCTTCTGTCATATAGTAAGGGACCTCATTCATATCCTGGTCCATAGGGATGACTGGCCATGTGACCCTTCCTTTGGTTACAGGTCACTCTTTCAGCTCCTTCAGTAGATTTTAGCTTGCCCTGGTCATGGATGCCTAAGCAAAGATCTGTAGTCATTCTCTCTCTCCTATAGGAATCATCAAATACACAACTCACTCAGTAAAGCCCGTGACTCCTACTCTGTCCTTGGGTGTGTGTAGAGCCGGGTATTAACGACTGGAGGTGGAGCCTGGGGGTACTAGCCAGGTTGTAATCGTCCACCCTAAAGCTTAAGAACCATGGAAAAAGGTTCAATGAATATAATTTAAAGCAATTTTCACTAGGCCATGCTGTTAGGGAGCCATGTGCCTGGGGGTTGTGATTTAGAGGAACTCTTCCTTTGCACAGCCATTCTATCAAAGCCAGGGATGCCATTCTTATGGCTGAGCTTGCCTCCTGACTTTGAAGTGAGTACCTAACTCAGGCTGGACCAATCGTGGCACTTCACTTCCCTGAGATGAGTTGCATTGGCCCAGGAGGTCAGTATTTCACTCAGTTAAGGTCAACCATATCTGATCTTTCTTTGGAGCTGTGGGTGAGAGCATCTTTTGCCTTGAGAGCAAACCGGAAGGATGTGAGCCTGAAGGCTCCCAGTAGCTGCCATATTATCTGTGTGAAACAAACAAACAAACAAACAAACAACAAACAAACAGTCTAGGACAATGAGGCCAACATGAAGAGGGACGCAGAACCTAAAACCAAGCCGACAAGGGATGGAGCCTGGTTCACACTTCCTGAGGCCCTTTGGTTAGACAAACAAGTGTCCCCACCATACTTTTTACTTTTCCTCCTTGGGGTCCTCCTTCAGTTGTAACCTGAAGCATCTTGCCTAGGTGGACTGTAGCTAACAGACACTATGGAAACGCCCCTTTTCACTGAACCTTTTCATTTACTAGGTGTCCAATCTGAGTGGAACGGTGACCGGACTCAATTGCCTTTGGAGGACCAGAGGGTGTGTGTGTGTGAGCCAGATCAGGCCAGTCAAGTCCTTCTCACATTAGGAGGACTCCCAGTACTCATGGTATCCGCTAGCCTGGGGTGGCAACTGTCTGTAGTGATGGGAAGGAAATAGAAATGAGACAGAGAAAGCAGAGCAGCTGACAGTGACAGGTCTCTAGTACTAGGACACCGGGAGCCACTGCACGACATTATTTTCGGCCAAAGCCAGCATATTAATTACTACTGTGATAAAACACAGAACAAAAAGACACTCAAGGGGGGGACAGAAGGGAGAATTTATTTATGATCACATGCTTGAGGGCACAGTCTCTCACTGGGGTAAAGTGTGGCAGGAGAGTGGGGTCATGCTCTGTCTACAGTCAGGAAGTAGAGAGACAATTGCTGCTGTGCATCTTCCTTTCTTGTGTTTATTCAGTCCAGTACCCAACCCCTAGGATGGTAGCACCCACAGTCGGGGATGTCCTCTCTGGCAGAACTGCCATGGACATGCCCAGAGCTATGTCTCCTAGGTGATCCAGTCAAGCAGACAACGAAGAATAAAGTCACACTTGGTTTCAGGTGAGGTGCTTTCTCTCTCTCCTTCTTTTCTTCCTTCCTTCTTTTTTTTTGGTTTTTCGAGACAGGGTTTCTCTGTGTAGCCTTGGCTGTCCTGGACTCCCTTTGTAGACCAGGCTGGCCTGGAACTCACATTGATCCACCTGCCTCTGCCTCCCAAGTGCTGGGATTAAAGGCATGCGCCACCACTGCCCGGCCTCCTTCTTTTCTTCCGTCCTTCCTTCTTTCTTTTTTTCATCGTTCTCCTCTCTTGCCTTTACTCCTCCTCCTCCTGTTGTTAGACACAGAATCTTATTTACAGCCCAGGCTAACCTGAAACCCACCATGTAGATACCTCTGGCCTAGAAACTTGCAGCAGCAGTCTTGTCTCAGTCTCCTACATCTGGGACCTTTCACCAACTACTGAGATTGTGTGTATGAGGCACAAGAGAGGCAAATCACCACTATTTTCTATTATAAACCTCTGCTGGGGGCCTGGAGAGGTGGCTCGGTGGTGAAGAGCACTGACTGCTTTTGTAGAAGATGCAGGTTGGGTTCCCAGCACCCACGTAGTGGCTTTCACCTATCTGTAACTTCAATTTTAGGGGGCTCAAATTCCCTCTTTTGGCCTCTATGGGCACCATGCACACATACAGTGCAAACATTCATAGGCATCAAATAAAAAAGAAAGAAATCTTAGGGGGGAAAAAACCATACTAAAACACAAAACAGGACTAAAAATGAATTGATGTTTTGTTTGTTTATTTGTTTGGCTTTGTGTTTTTTTTTTTTTTTAAACCAAGGACAGGGGATGGTGATACTGAGAGGATCCAGACAATAGGTGCCCACGACACTCACCAACACCCAATGGTTTGATTCAGGCCCTTAACTTCTTGTGCACTGTCCCCTCCCCCAGATGCTGAGGACTCATGATCTCACCAAGAGCAAATCAAACAGCAGACAAAGGGCGCTCTGTAGGACTGTGTCTTGGAGAATTGATTGTGGCAAGCCCTTCCTTTAAAGCTACAAAGCTTTCGCTAATTCAAATGTTTTCCCTATTCTGCCTTCTTCACTGAAAGGATGGATTCTGAAGAAGCAGGGTGTGGCACGAGCTACACAGTCTGAGGCCAGTCTTTTGCTTGTGTGTTCTCGACCACATTAGCTTTCTGACACAGGGCTATAAAATCTGCTTACTTGGTGTTTAAACATTCACAGACTAAAACAAAACAAAACAAAACAAAACAAACAAACAAAAAACAAAAAACAACAAAACAAAACAAAAAAGAAAATTCACAAACTCTTAAAAGTTGGGCATTTTAATAGGTTTTGTGAGCATCTGCTAAGATTATATTGTATGTGTGTATGTGTGTGTATGTGTGTGTGTTTGTGTATGTATCTGCACATGTATATGTGGTGCACACATGTTGTCCTGGATAGTTTTACACTAACTTCACTCAAACTAGAGTTATCTGAGAGGAGGAACCCTCAGTTGAGGAAATGCCTCCATAAGATGCGGCTGTAAGGCATTTTGCCCATTATAGGGCGTACCATTCCTGGGCTGGTGGTCCTGGGTTCTGTAAGAAAGCGGACTAAGCTATGAGGAGCAAGCCCATAAGCATCACCCCTCCATGGCCTGTGCATTAGCTCCTGCCTCCAGGATCCTGCCCTGTGTGAGTTCCTGTCCTTCAGTGATGGACTATGACGTGGAAGTGTAAGCCAAATAAGCCTTTTCCTCAGCTTATTTTTTGGTTATGGTGTTCATCACAGCAGTAGTAACCCAAACTAAGATATATGTAGATGCCAAAAGACAACTTTGGTTGTCATTGCCCAGCATTGACAGGATTTGTCATTGCCTGGAACTCACTAAGTAGGCTAGATTGACTGGCCACTGCGCCTCAGGGATCTGCCTGAGGCAGATTCCTCAGCATTGGAATTACAAGTGAGTTGTTTTTTTCTTTTTTTGACAGTGTCTCACTGTATATGCCTGGCTGGACTGGAACTTGCTATATAAAGCAGGCTTACCTCAAACTCACAGAAATCATTACACTTCTGCTTCCCAAATGCTAGAAGCAAAAGTGTGTGCCACCATGTTTCCTGGCTGTATTCAACTTAAAAAATGAACATTTATTATTATTATCTACGATGATGATAATAATAATATTATTATTAGTGTGCATGTGTATGTGTGCGTGCACTTGTGTGTTTGTGTGTGTATTCATGTGTGTGAGTGTGCCACAGCACACATGAGAAGGTCAGAGGACCATTTTTGGGAACTGGTTTTCTCCTTCCACCTTTATATGAGTTCAGGAATGCTTTTGTGGCAAGCACCTTTATTCACTGAACTATCTTGCTGTAGTGGGAGTTTTGGTTTTTTAAAAATCCAGTTATGTTATGTGAATATGTTTTTGATTTAATCCCAGGTGTGGGATAAGATGCCGCTTCACAGCAGGTGATTATGATTTGCCTCGTGCACTAGCAGGGGCGTGATCCTTGCCAGCTGAAGATAGTTTAATTCTGGGGACTATGAAGAGGGTATAAATGGGAGAGCCCCAAGAGGGCTTGAGATGGCTGCTGCACCCCTGCTGCTGTATCCCTGCTGCTGCACCCCTGCTGCTGCATCCCTGCTGCTGCACCCCTGCTGCTGCATCCCTGCTGCTGCACCCTTGCTGCTGCATCCCTGCTGCTGCATCCCTGCTGCTGCACCCCTGCTGCTGCACCCTTGCTACTACACCCCATGCTGCTGCTGCATTTGCTGTTGTATTTGGTATTGCTGTTTTGCTGGATTGCTGAACTGCTGGATATCCTGACTAAGAAGATTGGACTTGCTCCAAAGAACCCAATGCCTATAATCAGCAGGAAGTATTCTAATGAGATCAACACCCCCTTTTCCCTTGAACCTTTCTCTTCTCCCTAGTGTTGGGGGGAATGGAAGGGATTAGGGTGGGATAAGGGTTGGAAGGGAGGTAGAGATATAAGAACCCGATAAAGTAGCCCCAAAAGTATGCCCAGAGCCCCCAAATTAGCCTTTTCACTCTTTTAAAAATTAAAATTGTTTATTATTATTTTTTTAATGTGTGATGCTTTCCTGCATGTATGTCTGCGCCATGTGAGTGCCTGGTGCCCTAGGATTCCAGGAGAGGTTGGATCTCCTGGAACAGAAGTTACATGTGGAAGTAACTTCATGTGGGTGCTGGGAATCAAACCACGGTTCTCCAGGAGAGCGGAGGTGCTCTTAGCCAGTGAGCTATCTCTCCAGCTTCCACTGCTTAAAGAAAATGGGTATTTTTATTTATTCCGTGACAGTTTGATACACGTAAGCATGTGTCTTGGTCATATCCACCTCCAGCTATCCCCTCCTGCCCATGCAGGCACACGTCCAGCATGGCGCTATCTGACTTGTGCCCTGTCCTTCTCTTTTTAATCCATTGAGCCCAATCAGCGCTGCATGCTGGATGGCCACCGCTGCTGCCAGCTTTGTCTTGTGCTGGTAACCGCAGCTGCCGTGAGTGCACGGATGCAATGGCCATGTCCTGCCCAGAAGACAGTATTTCATATGACTCTTCCCTGTTCTCTGGTTCTCTGGCTCTTGCAATTTTTTCAGTCCTCTCTTCTGGAATAGCCTCTGAGCTTTAGGGGAAGGGGGTTGATAGAGATATCCCACTTAGGGACACGACACAGGGGTTCCAGGGCTTAAACTCAGACTCCTTGTCAGGGGAGCACTTCCTCAATGGTGTTGCTTTGTCATTCTGTTGTTGATTAAGTAAGCATTTAATGAGCACTTGTCACACAATGGCCATGCTATATAACTGTGAGATATAAGAAAGATACATAAAGACAGCCTCCGCCCTCAAAATAACTAAGACATGAGTAATGACACTATCAGTGCCTTGTCATTTTTATCTTTAATGTATCCTGGCCAGTCACTCCAGCTGGAAAGGGAGAATGAAGCATCAACAAATGCCCTTCACTGGGCAGATTTAGATAAGCTCTGTGATATTTGATGCATGAATGCACATCGACGTTAGGTTTTGCACATTTGTCATGAGCGTGGAGAATCAGGCTGCTCCCAAGTTTGCTTAAGTCTGATGCTTTAATCCTGAAGGAAGGACAGGGAGGCGCTGGCAGAGAGCTGCCTTCTCAAGGGGTCTTCAGGATTTCCCGCTGAGACCTGTCGAGGAGCACGGCGTTTCTTCTTAGGGCTCCACGTTAGCTGAAGACATCAATATTCATTTTATCAAAATGATTTAAGCATTCACCATGCCGGTGTTGGAGCTCAGCTTCTGTCGCAGCTGTGCAATGAAAACACAACGGGTTTGGCCGGCACCCTCAGGCACGTATCGGGCAGCCAGGCACAGAAAGCCGTGACTTGAAGAAGCAATGGCCCCTTGCGAGGGACTGTGGATGGTGTAAGGGTGCTGAGCCCAAGGAAGAGGTGAGGAATAATATCGCCTTGCACAACTGCTTTAAAAGCCACCCGATAGACTGACAATAACAGGCACTAATCTGGGCACCGATTGATTGACAATAAAGGCAAATACACTACTGGATAGAACATTATTGAGATCCATGTTACAAAGCACGAGTCCTGTGTTCTAGCCCAGGTCTAGTTTGGACCCCAGTCTGGGTGGATCCCAGCTCCTTCAAGATCACTGCTTCATCTGTCTTGGGAGGTGATTCTCGGTAAAAGGTGACAGTGTCCACACTACAGGTGGGAGGGGTCAAAGAACAGGTGCAAAGGGCTGTGCTTGATCTCTCGGGGGGGGAGTTCTTCATGTTACCACAGGGTGTGTGTGTGTGTGTGTGTGTGTGTGTGTGTGTGACAATTTGTGTTTGTGTAGGTGTGCATGTCTTTATTCTTTTTGGCTTTTCAAGACAGGCTTTCTCTGTGTAGCCATGGCTGTCCTGGATTCACTTTGTAGACCAGGGTGTTGAACTCACAGAGATCTGCCTGCCTCTGTTTCCGGAGTGCTGGGATTACAGGTGTGCGCCACCACACTGGGCTAGTGTGTGTGTCTTAATAGAGGCCAAAGGACATTCTTGGATATCAATCCTCAGGTGTTGTTCACCATTTCCCCCCCCTCACAGTGGCCTGGAGCTTGCTTGAGTAGACTAGGCTGGCTAGCTGGTGGGCCCTAGGGATCTGCCAGTCTCTGTTTTCCCAGTGCTGAGATTACAAGTGTATACCTCCACACCTGACTTTCTCATGGGGCTTCTGTGCAATGAACTCAGGTATTCATGCTACAAGATGAGTGCTTTACTGACAGCTATCTGCTCAGCCCCCTCAGGACTCCTCTTGAGTTTAGATACTTGCCACACATAGCTGCAAAGGAGGCTGAGGAAATGAATTAAGTTACATGCCACACATAGCTGCAAGGGAGGCTGAGGAAATACAGCTGCTGTCAAGGCTTGTTTCATAGTTTGAGGTGCTCAGTGTGAAGCACAAATGTAGAACAACTTTTTACTTCCTCATTAAACTTATGAAAATATAAATCTTCAAAATTGATCTTCCTCTTATTGTATTTTTACTACTTAATGTTATTCTTCGTAAAGACAATACTATGATGAATTTTGCAGTTTGATTTTGATCCAGTACAATACCAACTTCTAAGAAATGTTCGTCATTACTTTTATCTGTGGCTATTTCTGTGCATCTGTGTGCATGTGTGCAGGAAGCTGAGGAAACCAGAAGAAGCATCTGATTGCCTGGAACTGGAGCATTAGTTGGCTCTGAGATGCCAGATGTGGCTTCTGGGAACAAACTCAGGCCCAACCACTGTGCCAGAGCTCTAGTGACCATATAACTTAAAAAAAAAAAACTTCTTATTGATTCTTTGTGAGTTTCACATCATGTGTCCAAATTACAATTTAAACTTTAAATATAAGCAAAGGAACATTTAATTTTTACCCCCAAACAGAGAAATATGACAATTCATATTTAATAACTCATGCATTTGTATTTTCCTTTTTTTTCATGGAACAATGAAAATATCACAAAAACAACTCAAACTCCTTTTGAGACAGGGTCACATGCAGTCCAGGCTGGCCTCAGACTGTCTTCTTGCTCCTACCACTCAGGTTCTGGGCTCATAGGCAAGAGCTGCCATACCAGGTTTGTACCTCAATTAAAAAGACGTTTATGGGGCTGGAGAGATAGCTCAGTGGTTAAGAGTACTCTTGCAGAGGACTGGAATTTAGTTCATAGCACCTGCATCTGGTAGCTCACAACTGCTAGTAACTTCAACTTCAGAGGATCCTACACCCTCTTTTGGCCTCCTTGGGAACTTTCACCCATGTGTGAGCGTGCATGCACACACATACACATACACACATACACATATACACATACACATAGTTGAAAAATAAAACAAATCTTTTTGTTTGTTTGTTCTTTTGAGACAGGGTTTCTCTGTGTAGCCTTGGCTGTCCTGGACTTGCTTTGTAGACCAGGCTGGCCTCGAACTCACAGAGTTCTCTGCCTTTGCCTTCCAAGTGCTGGGATTACAGTATTTCATTGTGCTATGGCACCTGGCACAATAAAATACATCTTAAAAAAAGAATTTGCTCAGTGTGTGCAAGGTCTGCTCCTGCTGAGTCAGGAGGGCCTGGGCTGTGAAGGGTGTGGGTGCCCTTCATTCTCTTTCTTCCTGTGTCATTGTCATAAAGTCATTGACTAACACAATAAACTAGCAGAAGCAAGGATGCGCTGGGATCCTTAGTCACTTGTGTTTCTCAGAACTCTGCTGTTTTCACTCTTTCCTAAAAGCAGTTCTGGTTTGGGTGGTAAGGGTGGCCCCCTCACAGCCCCCATACCCCTGTGTGCATCTACTCAGTCATAGACATAACAGACACTTCCGGAACTCCGACCCAACAGAGTCCCCCTGCGTTCTGTGCTCATGCATCACTGTGAGTGAGGGGTACCCTCAAGTAGGGTAGAAAGAAGCCCTATGACCATTGAGGGCTTCATCTGCTCCCCAACACGTGCCATTGCCTTACAGAATTTACGTACAAAATACAACTTCCTTGATGAAGATATCAGCAGTTTCCAGATGTTGACAGCAGAGCCCGAAGGTACCGGCAGGCTCCTTCTGCTTCTGGGATGGTAAGATTGATGTGACGTTTCTCTGTGAAGCTGGGCCCAGTCTGTTTACTAGCTGGCTGGATGCCCAGCTATACTTTTAATTAAGTCTGTAAAAAAGAAGAGGCTAGATGTTGGAGGAAACTTGCAGCCTAAGCCATAACTTTGAACAGTTCCTGGGGGTAATGTGTCTTCTCCTTGCCATGTGGAGAACTAGGCGGGACTCAGGGAGCTGCAGAAGGGAGTCAGGGTTCCAAAGTCAGTAAGGCCCTGTGTGACTATGCTCAGACTGACTCCCCTCTCCCCCCCAATGGCCCCCCAATCCCACCCCCGTGCTGTGGTGTATGTAATGAAACAATCATGTTTAGCCCAGTAAAAGCAAGAACAGAAGGAACGAAGATCCTTTACCATAGGATGGAAGCAGGAACAGTTCTATTTAAAATAACAGCACAGAATAAACTGAACAGAGATTTGTTCATTTAATTATTTCCCCCCTAGTATCAGGGCTTAAACCTAATCATGCTCTGCCACTGAGACACAACCCTAGGAATTCCTATTGTATTTTGTTTTCATAGCGTCTCAGGTATCCCAGGGTGGCCTTGAACTCATTATGTAGTGAAGGATGATCCGGAACTCCCAACCTTCCCCCCTCTGCCTCCTGCATGCTAGGATCACAACGGTGTGCCATTATGTCTATGTACGGGGTGCTGGGGATGGCACCCTGGCCTTGGTGAAGAATAGGCAATCGCTTACTCATTCAGTTCTTAGAGGTCCCATATACTGGGGTTTAGTGATATATTTATTTGTCAGGCAAGAAAACAGAGAGCCAGAGAAGCAGAAATAAACTTAAGGCTTCATAGTAGAGAGTGCATGCCATGCAGCCCTCTGCACAGCCTGAGGTGCCAACCTCTGTGCTAGCATTAAGTGAGGGTTTCCCTAAGGATGTAGGGTGAATCATGCTGAAAAACCATTTGCTAAAGGCGCAGGGTGACATTTAGTCTTAGATCCTTTGACATAAATACTGTCCTCATTGAGAACATTACTTTAATGTTCTTTAATCCTAGCTTTTGGGAGACAGAGGCAGGCAGATCTCTGTAGTTCGAGGTCAGCCTTGATCTACAGAGAGAGTTCCAGGACAGCTAGAGCTACATGGAGTAACCCTGCCTTGGAAAAACAAAAACAAACAAACAAACAAACAAAAAATTAGTTTTAGCTGTAAGGTTAATTTCTTGGTCCCTTTGTCTTCCAAATTGACATTCTTAGACAAGGACCCTTTATCTGTCACCAAGTGGAAATGAGGAGGAGGCAGGCCTCTTCGCAGTGTGTAGGGCCAATGGGATCCTGGCTCTGGAGAGCAGAAACACATTCTCCCTGCTACCACGCACTCCAGACGTGGGATCTCAAGGGATGGATGTGCCAGCCAAGGAGTAAGCACAGGAGTGGGCTCTGAGGTCCTAGTTAATGAGGAAGGTCATTATTAATGCCATGGAGTCATATGGGAGAGTCTCCTGCGCTGGAAGTGCTCCAGGAGACGTGTTAGTGTTTTCCTCATGTCTTTTTTGTTTTTTGTTTTTTTGAGACAGGATTTCTCTGTGTAGCCTTGGCTGTCCTGGACTCACTTTGTAGACCAGTCTGGCCTCGAACTCACATCGATCCGGTTGCCTCTGCCTCCCAAGTGCTGAGATTAAAGGCGTGTGCCACCACCGCTCAGCAGCTTTCCTCATGTCTTATACCTGGTGATGGGCAGCGCTCAGGCTGTAGGTTTGATCTGCAAGCAAAACGTTAACGTGAGTGAGTACACATACTTGTGAGTGCCCATGCGAGGTGTATGTGTGTGTAGTGCCTGCATGTAAGTGTGCAGCTATGTGCATGTGCGGCCCAGAGCGGGACATGCAGTGTCTTCAACTAGTACATTTTGCAGTATTGCCTTGGGATAGGGCCTCTCATTGAGTCAGAATCTCACCACTTAGATGTGAAGCTGTCTGGCCCATGAGCTCGCAGATCCACTGTCTCCATACCGCGCCCCTCCCCTTTCCCAGTGCTGGGCGTGTAGCATGCATAGGTCACGCTGAGCTTTTAATGTGTGTGCTCGAGGCTGGAAATTAACTCTTCCTGTTTGCGTAGTAATCTCTCTTACCACTGAACCACTTCCACAGCCACACTCTGTTCTTTCTTTTTAAAATTTTGTTTTTAGTTTTAAAAAAAAAAAGCACTTAGCTGGAAAACCTCGAACGTATCAATTATTCAATGAATGCTACACATTTAGTCATTGGAGTTAGCCAGTTTGGGTTTAAAGCTTAAGATTACACACTAGGCCAGAAGGTCTTTCTGAGCCATTTTCAATCCCCGGAAGACTCTTAGGAGGGCTCCAGGGCCTCTTTTTACTGTTTTAAATTGGTTTTATTGTGGATAAAGGAGAACCAGGCATCTGATTTCTTAGCACTGTCCCTGTCTTTTCCTAGGCGAGGAGAGAGCGTTGTATTAAGACCCCAGAGGAGGTCGTCGTCCTCGCCAGAGTCCCTCTGCTTGTCAGGGTTGGGGTCCCCTTCCTGTGAGAAGAAGGAAAGAATCTCTGGCTGTGTCAGGCTGGGTGACAGCTCAGGATGGAGAGGATGGATGGCCTAAGTACCCTCCTCGAAGACGGAAGACCGCCTCCGCAACCAATCCAGTGCTCTCTCATCAGCTGGCTGGAGGTTTTTCCACGAATTCTCTGAACCCTCCTTGAACCCTGAAATGTTCCAGCTAGCCTGTCGCTCGGCGTTAACAAGGTCCATATGCTTACCACCCATGGTGAGAGTAGTTTTCCCTTTGGTTTGTCCTCAAATTGTGTCGCGCGGGCTGCTTGCTTTCCGCACCAACTGTTCATTCGGCCGCCCACTCTCATTAGATCTTTAGCCTGGTCTTAGCACCTGGAAAAGCTGTGCACAGGCGAAAGTCTCACTGAGGAAGCCCAGTTAACTGTTTTCAGGCTTCCTGGGCAGGGCCATGCGTGAAATCAATTCAAACGCACCCATTTTCTAATCTGTTAAGTGGAAACAAAAGATTGCAGAGTCTGCCAGAAGAAAACTAAACACGTTTCAATCTCAGTTGCAAAACACTGCCTGGCTACAGGGTGATAAACGATGAAAATGCCTCTGATTTCTTCCGGTGTTCTTTCCCCTAATTGGATGGGCATTTTCTGGCACCATAGACTTTCATCATATCTTTGAATTCAATAAATGTGTTCTTAGGAAAGAAACTAGATGTGTTTTTGTTTGGTAAAGTGAATTTGTTTAATAATCAGGGTTTGCCAAAAATGCCACATTGGATATATTTTATATACGTATTATACACACATACATAATTTCCCTATATTATGCTTTCTTACATGGATACATATATCCATTTAAGATATACATGTAAACACACACGTAAATAATTTCCATATATTGTGCTATTTTATATAACAGGAATGGCATGGTGGCAGGAGTCCACAGCAGCTGGGCACTTTGTGTCTGCAGTCAGAAAACAGGGAGAGATGGAAGCTGGTATACCGCTGGCTTCCCTTCTCCCTTTATTCGGTCTGAGACCCAGCTCAGGAAAGGGGTATCACCTACATTAAGGGTGGGTCTACCCACCTCGTTTAAATCACTCTGGAAACCCTCGCAGACAAGGGTGTAGGTGATTTTTAAAACCAACTGACAACAAAGATTAAATGTATCTCCCTCTCCCCGGTTTTGTGTCTTTACTTGTAGAACCCATAGCATCTAAAAAATCAATTCTATTAAATCTTACAGGATCTTCATTATGTGAACCTTTGTTCACATATATCAAGAGATGTATGTATATGTTTATGTGTATGTTTAGTTATAATCAGATGTATAATTATAGAAATCTGTTATTCATGGTATAAGATGATCACAAAATATTGGAATAATGGAAAAGACAAAGCAATACTTACATTTTTTATGTTATTTTATTAACGACACAAACTTTTAAAATATCTTTCAATACTAGTGATATTTCAGTGAGAAAACAATTTTGACCTGAAGCCTCCTCCCTGAGGACTGCCTTCCACAGTACCAGAAGATCTTATTTATCTGTCAAGAGAGAAAATTAATCAGTAGTCCTACGCAGCTGTGATGCCTATGAACACAGAACACAGCAATGGCCATCATGGTAAGATAGCTCCACAGGGGTAATAGTGGTACTTATATCTTGGGGATAACCAAGTCTAAATGAGCTTAAGGCCACTTCACAGAAGGGAAATCATGCCTGGTACTAGAAACCTAGCAACTACTCATTCCTGGCTAGGTCATGGGACTTAGAAAAGAACTTACTACTGCCATTTTCCCAAGCCAGTGTTTTTGAACCCTTTCTACTACTATTTAGTATTTACATAAAGATTCAATATATTATTAGTATTAGTTATTTATTTTTCTTTTCCTGTCTCCTTTATTCTTCTCTTTAAAAATGATTTCTCTCTCTCTCTCTCTCTCTCTCTCTCTCTCTCTCTCTCTCTCTCTCTCTCTCTCTCTGTGTGTGTGTGTGTCATGTCGTTGTGTTGGTACATGTTTGTGAGTGCAGGTGACAAAGGAAGTCAGAGATATCAGATCTCCAAGGCAGTTGTGAACCATCCAAAGTGGGTGCTTGGAACAGAATTCCAGTATTCTGCAAGACCAGTACATCCTGTGAATTGTTGGGTCATCTCTCTGGCCCTGTCATTTCTTTCTTCTTTCTTTTCCTCCCTTTCTCCCTTTCTCCCTCCTTCCCTCCCTCCCTTCCTCCCTCCTTTCCTTCCTTCATTTGCTGTTAGGCACTGAGACAAGAGGCCCAAGCACAGGAACCGTGCACTGGATCACTGAGCTACACCCTCAGTCACTTAATGGCTTCTTTGGCAGAAAAATATCTCGTATGCATATGTAGAATCATAGCTGGGAAATATGCTTATTATAATAGCTTATTATACTTTGTGTCAACCTCCACCAATTTTACAAAGACCTGTGTTAAAATCTGACAGTTCTCATTTTCTTTCTTTTTTTTTTTTTTCAGTTCTCATTTTCATGGATGCCTTTCTTCTGTTCTTCAAACTCACCCGAATACATTACACTTTTATAATTCCAAGACATGTTTTGAAAGCTAAGGAGATTTTTCTTGATTTCTAAGATTATTATCCTAATTTTAAAATTTGAAAATGTCTTCATATATAACCATCAACTGTTTGCATAGTTGAAATACATTACTTTAGTAGTAAGATTATGTACAAATCCAAATATCTCTCTGCGAAATGATCTTTCATAGTATTAATTTCCTTTGAAAGTCAGTTGCTGTCTTAGATAGGGTTTTATTGTTGTGAAGAGACACCATGATAACAGCAACTCTTACAAAGGAAAACATATAGCTGGAGCTGGCTTACAGTTCAGAGGTTTAGTGCATTATCATCATGGCGGGAAGCATGGCAGTGTGTAGGCAGACGTGGTGCAGGAGGAGGAGCTGAGAGTTCTACATCTTGCTCTGCAGGCAGCAGCAGGAGATCTGTGTCCTCAATGTAGTTTGAGCTTAGGAGACCTCAAATCCGGCCCCCCACAGTGACACTCTTTTTCCAACAAGGCCACACCTCCTGATAGTGCCGCTCCCTGTGGCCAAGCATTCAAACACAGGAGTCTATGGGGGGGGGGGGGAGCATTCCTATTCAAACCACCAAAGTTGCTTTCTTATGAGTTACTGTAAAACAATAGATTAACAATGTGTGTTTTAAAATTCCAACAAGGGGGCTGGAGAGATGGCTCAGAGGTTAAGAGCACCAACTGCTCTTCCAAAGGTCATGAGTTCAATTCCCAGCAACCACATGGTGGCTCACAACCATCTATAATGAGATCTGGTGTCCTCTTCTGGCTTGCAGGCAGGATTTTGTATACATAATAAATAAAGAAATCTCAAAAAAAATTCCAACAAGGTAAAAAACTTTTGTACTTATGTCTTCACTACTTTTTACTGTAATGGTGTCTTTAGAAGAGTCTTTTAAAATGGCTTTTTTGGGGTTTTAGTAAAAATGATAATGTGCTATCAAAATCCACCTAAATGGGTATCTGTGATCTACAAATACCATATCTTATTTTTTAAAAAAGATTTATTTATTATTATGTACACAGTGCCGTGTCTGCATGCACACCTGCAGGCCAGAAGAGGGCATCAGATCACATTATAGATGGTTGTAAGCCACCATGTGGTTGCTGGGAATTGAACTCAGGACCTCTGGACGAGCAGTCAGTGCTCTTACCCCCTGAGCCATTGCTCCAGCCCCAAATACCATATCTTATGTGCTATATCATCATACTATATTCCATAAGTTTGTGCAATTACTGTGCCAGCTGAAATATTTTATTTTAATTCATATTTGCGGAGATGGCTCAGTTGGCAAAATACCTGCTGCACAAATGTAAAGATCTGAGTTTGGATCCCCATATCTAAAGGCTGGCTGTGGTGGCTTACATATGTGACCCTCGCGAGGGCTGGAAGGTAGGTGTGAGGAGGCAGGCCCAGTGCAAGAGCTCACTGGCTTCCCAGCCTAGGCAACCAACCTGAATTCAGTGTCTCTGATTCAAAAATAAGGCGAAGAGTAATTGAAGGAAGATGCCTAGTGTCAATCTGGGCCCCATGTGCACATGTGCAAACACTCACAAACCTGCACTCAAGGGATAGACTCACAGAAACATGTACATAGAGTGCACGTGAACATGCACAAAAATCATACTTTGAACAGCAAAGTGAATGTGGTGTTGTGTGCACTCCTCACTTCTCATCTTATTCCTTGACTATGAGCCCATAGAAAGATGGACGGATGGCCATATGATCCCATACAGAATCCTTAATAAGCTCCACGGTATAACAAAATGCCATGCAAACTGCCTCTCGTATCAAGTATAAGACAACTGTTCCTTAAAACTTAGATCAGGAGTAGTCTAGAAAAATTGTTCTAATGTGTGCATATTTCATATCTTCCTGGATACTTTTGATATTTAGAGGCAGAGACATACAAGCAAATATCTGCTTTGAGCATGTAAAATATGACTGTACATGATGGAGCGGGTTCCATGTAGCAGGGCACATGTGGCTGGAGGAGAGGAAGGGGCAAAGGGCAAGTCCTAGACCCTTAAAGGTCGGTGACACACTTGAAAAGGGACTTGAAGGGTGAGAGACATTTTTGAGTTGATGAAGAGATGACAGCGATTTGAGAAGCCTCAGAGGAGAGGTGACTGTACTTCTACAGCGAGGAGTGTGGAGGCAGAAGATAGATCCTGGAGGAGGGGTCAGTCATGAGACCAGAGGGATGGGTGGGATCCGGATTCTGAAGGGCTTTGCTCTGTTAGCCTTAGGGGAGCACTGGAGGTTAAGATAAAGGTATGGCCTCAGTGAAAGCTATACACCATTTGTAAAGCATGAAGGATATAGATGTTTTGAAAACAATTTTTTTTTTGCTAAATGTAGATGGAATTCTTTTAAATCTAATTTAATAAATACTTATTTGACATATTCTTTGTCAGGCAGGATTACCAGAGCAAGATAAAAGTAAATCAGAATATATTGTATATTTGGTGGAAGGACTAGGCTGAATATTTGCAATGAAATCTATAAACATATTCCTTTGTCTTTTAAGCTTGCAAGTTTGGGGGCTGGAGAGATAGATGGCTTAGTGGTTGAGCGCATTGGCTGCTCTTCCAGAGAACCCAGGTTTGATTCCTAGCACTCACGTGGTGACTTGCAATCATTGTAACTCTAGCTCCAGGCCAGGCTCTGGACCATGGGTACCAGGCACACACATGGTATACAGACATACACAAAACAAAACATGCATACACATAAAATGAAATAAATATAAAAATATTAAATGAAAACTGAGAGTAAAAAAAAAATCACTAGTATCTAGAACAAAATGACTCGTGTTAGGAACGTAGAAGCACACAGTGATGCATTGTATCACCAATCTCAGTCAAGCATGGACCGCACACAACAGCAGCTCCTCTTGTTATAGCTTCTAGCATCATAGACATCTCATTGCTTTCAGATGTATGTACTATATGTACACCAATGTGAGACAGCCTAATGTCATAGATATGGGGGTATCTTTCTTGTTAAACAACATAACCCGCTGTGCATATTGGAAAATTTCAATATGTTCTTCAAGGTCTATGGCTATGGAACCTGGCACATCACAGTGGTGAACATATTTTCAGAAATTTCCAATACACTAACTGAGAAAAAAATCTATCTATCTATCTATCTATCTATCTATCTATCTATCTATCTATCTATCTACCTATCCATTAAATGATGCTTACATCCTGCCCTCCCAGTGTGGTTTTGAGCGAAGCATCCAAGCAGGTGAGCTTGACAATGCAGCTTCTCACTCAAGGGGATTGTATTAATTACTTTTCCGTTGCTGTGATAAAGTACCATGACAAAAGCAACTCACAGAAGGAAGGGCTTATTTGGGCTTCCCGCCTAGAGGCATATGAGCCCATTAAGGTGAGGAGGCATAGCACCAAGTGTCAGGCGTGATGGCGGTGCCAGGAAGCTGAGAGCTCACCTCTCCAAACACAGTCACAGAGCAGAGAGAGAAAACTGGAGGTGCTTTAAGGTTTTAACTCTCACATCCCTCCCCCTGCCCCATGACATACTTCCTCCAGCAAGATGACACCTGTAAACCTTCCCAAACACTGCCACCAACTGGAGACCAAGTGTTCAAATGTTTAAATGTTCCACCACCACGGGCACGAGGTACCGAAACCAGCCTCTACTGACACAGAGCTGTGAGGACGGTGTGAACTTGAGAGCACAGCTTCTTGTGTCATTGCTTGTGAGAGGGACCAGGATGACCCCTCGGTTGTCTGCTAAGGACATGGCAAATATCTGAAAAAACAAAACAAAACAAAAAGTAAACCCACTAAAATTGCTAGCAGCTCTGATATGAGTTAGGGCCAGTGCAGTGCGGTGGCTCAGGGAGAAGGGAGCCTTGACGCATGCGCCTGACAACCTGAGGGAGCCTTGACGCATGCGCCTAACAACCTGAGTTCCATCTTGGACCCCACGGTGGATGGAGAGTACTGACCCACACAGCCACACACAGTGACAAGAAAACATTACATGAATTAAATAAGATTAGTTGTGTTTTTTTTCAAGTTATAAAAGTAAAATTTGCCTTTGAATGAAAATCTAGAGAGAAGAAAAATATAAAGGAGAAAACACAAAGCCAGCCCCAGCCAAGCTTCTCAGGGTTGGTATCGATCCACCTCTTGTACAATTTCTTTCTATGTAATTTTGAAACTATGTAAAATACACATATTTTCAAATTCGATGCAGCCATTGCATGCTACATTTGGAAATTAACACGGTGAATGATGAATCCACATGTCACAGCACATGCTTTCCATGCTGCATAGCAAGCACAATGGGCCCGTTGAGTCTCCTTTCTAGGATTCAATTAAACACACCTTGAAAATGCTTGGGAGGAAGTGTCTACACTGCACTGTGTTCATGCAGACTTGTGTTCTTGTTACTATTCCCCAAATGCTACAATATGATGAGTGTTTATACAGCGTTTGCACTCTACTTGTTATTGTAAATAATCTAGAGATAATTTAAAGCCATGGGAGGATTCATGTACATACACACACACACACACATATATAATCACATTACTTTGTATAAGGGACTTGAGTATCTGTGTGTTTTGGTATCTTTAGGGGAAACATAAAACAATCCCATGAGGGGATTATGAAGGATGGAGGCCTCACATTATTTTGTTGTACTTTAATTAATTTGAACCCCCACCCACCATTTTGAGGCATGGTTGATTACATTTTTTTTTCTGGGATCATAAATATATGCTTTGGTATAAACACTTCACCGTGTCTTTATTTATTTCCTTAGGAGCAGTTTATGAGTGTAAAGTGAAGACCTGAGATTTGTCAGACATGCAAGGTGCTGAACACTTAAGTGGGGGATGATGGGAGTTAGTCTGGCTTTTGCAAAAGCTCAGCAGGGCACTCTAGATGGCTGGCGGGGGCAGCTTCCCCTGTTTTGTGTCTTCAACCAGTAGTTATTGAACGCAGTTTGCAGCACAGGCTGTGCACCAGAAGCAAGAGGGACACACGCATGCCTCTCCTGCAGTGACCCGGGAAGCTGGAGATCATGGGTCAGCCTGAGGATGAGGAAATGGGAGAAGTGTCTTGCCCAAGTTCATGTGGTTGGTGAAGAGTGATGGAGAGCTGAGTCCAAGACTCTCAGAGTTACCAGCAGCCATTTCTTCCCTTCAAATGGCCTTTGGAGACTCAGGTCATTGACCTATCTTTGGACAAGATTGTGAGGTAAAGAGAGCCAAATCTTCTTCTGGTACCCTGATCTCTCCCTTAGGTGCCCCTTTCTCTTCCTGGACTCCCCCCCCAATTTCTACCCATGTAGGCAAGGCATCTCGTTATCATTTCTCAAGACTAACACAAACCTGTTTGTTGAGCAGGAGCGCATGGTATCAGCATTTTCTTTCTTTCTTTCTTTCTTTCTTTCTTTCTTTCTTTCTTTCTTTCTTTCTTTCTTTCTT
>OU015751.1:69079505-69093271 GCA_907169655.1 Acomys percivali | reverse complement strand
CTTTCTTTCTTTCTTTCTTTCTTTCTTTCTTTCTTTCTTTCTTTCTTGGTATCAGCCTTTCTTATCTTCCTGTGGATGAGTTAAGACACGGTGTTCCTTCTTTGGGAGTTGGTGACAGGGTGGTGGGGGCAGTTAGCCAGAGGGCATTTAGAGATTTTTTTTTTTAACATGAGGACCAACGGACATTATTTCCAATGGAGAAAGTCCGGTCACCTATCTGCTGATAGGGCAGACAGACCTTCTGGGGGGCCCTCAAATCTCCCAGGCTGATATGAAAGGATTCTGCTTGCCTGTTCTTTCCTCAAAGTTCAGCTAATACAATCTCCATCTGCTCATACAAGGCGGAAGGCTGAGTGGGATGAAAATGCAAGGACATAGTACTAATATCATGCTTAAAACAAACTTAACCCCAGCCCAGTCAGGAGACTCCGCTGGAAACAGACCTTTATAGACTAAGAACCCCACTGCCAGGAAACCCACCCCCTTCGTCGCCCCACTGCACCCCAGGAGGAGTATCTCTGTTGGGAAGGAAGTTTAATCACTGCCTTTTCGCCACCAGAATTGAGCTTGGATTCTGCTCCAAACTGCGTTCCTGTTCAGTGTTTGATGTTAATTAGAGCCACAAATCATCCCTATTTCCGTTCTCTGCAAGAGCTTCAGCCACAGGACTGCCCCGTCCAGCAAACTGATGGACGGAAGGCCCATTCCTTCCCCACCCTATTCCAAATGATTTTGATGAGTGAACAGCACCTTTAATATATCTGGAATAAAAGCTGGAGGCCTGGGATTTCTAGGTCACAGAATGGGGTCTGTGGGTGCTTTCTTGGACCTGCACAATCCAGCATTTTGCTGCAGTGGTTTGTGGGAGGCACCCATGAGCACAGAAGTTGTCACCCTGGCCAGGGAAGCTGTACATATCACATGGGTGGAAGAGGAAGGTGATTTAGAACCAGATAGACTGTTTGCCAACCAGTGAACCGTTGGCAGCTGGAAATAAAACACAGAAAAGCTGTCAATTTAATGGTTGTGACATGGGATTTCTAAAATTTATAATGGAACATACATGTGTGTGGTATGTTGGTTATGTAAGTAGGTGTGTGTATATATGTATGTGTATGTGTATATGTGTATGTGTGTGATTGTGTTGTATATGTTGATTATGTAAATAGGTTTGTGTATGTCTGTGTATGTTTGTGTGTGTGCATGTGTGTATATTGTGTGTATGTGTGTGGTATATGTTGGTTATGTAAATAGGTATGTAATGTGTGTGTAGTGTGTGTTTGTGTATATGTGTGTGTAGTGTGTGTATGTCTGTGTGTATATGTATGTATGTGTATGTGCATGTATATGTATGTGTGTATGTGTATGTGTGTGTGTAGACAAAGGTTGATATCATGTGACTCCCTCAGTTATTCTCCACATTAGGATGATGATGATGATGATGATGATGATGATGATGATGATGATGATAGGCTCTCTCACTGAACCCGGAGCTCATTCACTGCTGGCGAGGGAGCTCTAGCTACCTGATTGTCTTTGCCTCCACAGAGCTAGACTTTCAGCTGCTCTGCCATGCCTGTCTTTTATGGGGGTGACGGCTCAAGTCCTCATGTTTGCATTGCCAGCATTTTGCTGACTGACCCATCTCGCAACCCCTGAAATATTTGATTTTAAGAAGAGTTATGATTTAAGGAACAGTGCCTCTGAAGCAGCTCTGACACTTTGAATAAAAAATCTTTTAATAAAAACAAACCTGTGGTAAAATGCACACGACATGAGATCTGGCATCCTCAGCACCGTTCAGTGGCATCTAAGACGTCGTTTTGTGCCTGTCACCTCTCCTGAACTCTCATCTTGCAAAAGCGTTTCTTAAACCTCACCCCGCTGCCCTCCAGAGCCCTTGGCAGCCCCTTCCTCTTCTGTAACTTCCTCCCAGGAGTGGAATCCTACAGCACGTGCTGTTTTGTGACTCGCTCATCTTACTTAACACAGTGCTTTCAAAGTCCACCCTTTAAATGTGGAATATTCCACTGTTTCCATTTGCTACTTTTGCTGGTCCACTGCTGGGAACCTGGGGTTCACTCATGGATCAGCTATTGTGAATAAGCAAGACCCTGCTTTTAGTTCTTTTGCATACAGATAATATATATTATATGTAATTTCCAGATCATATGATGATTCCCATGTGAAATACTTTGGAGGTGATGTCATATTATTTTCCACAGCAATTACAGCAGTTTGCATTTCTGTCAATCAGTGTGCACAGGTCCAGTCTATCCACACTGTAACACGTATCCAATTGCCTCCCATTTGTGAGATCCAAGCAATAAGGTCAGATTTTAGAATGTTAATCTAATCATTTTTAATAGTTGCAATTCCTGGTGCCAGGCTGTCCTGGGACCTCTTTTTGATACAATTTTCAGTTTCTTTCATGAGGAAAAAAAAACGGACAACCATTTCATCTGGTTATGGGACTAATAATCTCTGAGAGGAAGGACAATATGCAGAAGGGAGATTTAGTCAGACTTTCAGGAGGTTGAAAATGTACCTGATGCTCCCATCACGTGACCGGAAGGAGAAGAGAGACAGAGGTAGGATAGAGAAGGCAAAATTACCTGTTCAAACTCTCCCCACAGTAGCTGGTGTGGTAGGAGCCTGGAGGCTTCCTGACAGTGGTGGGTTAATGGTGTAGTCAGTTGTAAAGGAGGTAAGCAGTGATGTATAGCCCAATGTGTATAAAATAAGCTCCTTGGGAGTGGAGGGGGGGTGAGGGGGGTAAGCCAGTGCTGTCAGCTTGCATGGTGTAACTACTGCTATGGCTAACTTCAAGCCTGTGATGTGAACTAGCCCTCACAGAGGTGGGAAGAGCCATCAAAATCACTTCCCAGCAGTCCTGTCACATAGATGAAAGAGCTATAACTACCCTCAAGAACACAGATAGTAAAATGTAATACAACAAAAAATTTAAGAATAAACATTAATAAAGCAACCAGCCATTAGTATTTATTACCTTTGCCTAGCATCCTAATATCGTTAGCTTATTTATAAGTTTCAATGATGCTCGTATGGAAAGTTATTCATCATCCTCAAGAGACTCCGTGGCATGAACTGGCTCAGCGCTTCCAAGGACAGAGCTCAGAAATGACAGTGTATTTTGGAAGAGGACATGGCTGCACACCTGACCATGAAGGGGGAGCATCTGCTCCCTCTGGTCTGAGGACCACATGCAACGGCTTCTAAAGTGACCAGAGGAAGCTTTGATTCTGAAGGGAGGGGCACCAGTTTGCAGGAAAAAAAAATCATAACTGAGTTGTGCTAGATGATGGACTTAGACAAGAAGCACCATCCTGGAGCCCGGATGGCCAGTCCTCCTTAGAGGTCATCTGTCCAGGGAGTTGCCTAGGTAGCCAGTGTGCAGCTGTGTCATCGAAAACCCAGAATATGCTAGTCTCCACCTCTATCCTCTGCCTGCCTTCATTATGAGATCATTTCTTGTGTGCAGATGTGTGATGCTACATGTGTGGAGGTTAGAGTAAAACCTTGAGTGTCTGTCTGTCCTCACCTTTAACCGTGTCTGAGACAGGTTTTTTGTTTTGTTTTATTGACCACTGCTTATGACAGGCTAGCTGGCACTCGGTTTCTGCGGCTTCCAGTGGCTTTCCTGTTCCTGCTTCTCACGGTAGGAATTCTGGGATTGCAGGTGCACACTGACGTGTTCAAGTGTAGACGGATGATGAGGATCTAGACTTACTGGGCCATCTCCCTAGCCCTGTCTTTTTCTTTCTTTCTTTTTTTTTTTTTTCCCTGAGAAGAGTCTCAGGTAGTTCAGGCTGTCCTTGAGCTTGCAATGTAGCTCAATAATGCCTGAACTCCTGATCTCACAAGTGCTGGGATTAAACGTAATGCCACCAGGCCTGGATCATTATCAGGTGTAATTCTGTGCCATGAAAAAGGACATCATTGGGGCCAAAGAGATGGTTCAGAGGTTAAGAGCACTGTCTGCTCTTCCAAAGGTCCTGAGTTCAGTTCCCTACAACCACATTGTGGTTCACAACCATCTATAATGAGATCTGGCGCCTTCTTCTGGCCTGCAGGCATGCATGTGGTACAGAATATTGTACAAATAATAAATAAATAAATCTTAAAAAAAAAAAAGGACAGCATTAAGTCAGAGTTTATGCTATGGTGACTGGGTTGGAAGGGTGGGCAGGCAATGTTTTCCTAATTGGTTTTTAAATAGATAGGAAAAATGAGTTTAATGTTCCATATTGTTTTTAGGTTCATACTGGGGGGGGGCTGTGGTGCTGGGGTGGGGGCTGTGGCACTGTGGTGGGGTGGGGGCTGTGGCACTCTGGTGGGGTGGGGGCTGTGGCACTGTGGTGGGGACTGTGGCACTGGGGTGGGGCCTGTGGCACTGTGGTGGGGTGGGGGCTGTGGCACTGTGGTGGGGTGGGGGCTCTGGCACTGTGGTGGGGGCTGTGGCACTGTGGTGGTGTGGGGGCTGTGGCATTGGGGTAGGGTAGGGGCTGTGGCATTAGGGTGGGGGCTGTGGTGCTGGGGTGGGGCCTGTAGCACTGGGGTGGGGGCTGTGGCACTAGAGTGGGGCCTGTAGCACTGGGGTGGGGGCTGTGGCACTGTGGTGGTGTGGAGGCTGTGGCACTGGGGTGGGGCATTAAAGGAGGCTGCCATGAGCAGAGGCCCAGACCCTGAACATGCCCAGAGGAAGGCTCTCTTGGAGTGGAGACTCTGGACCATCCTCCAAGGAGAAAGGTGACTAGAAAAGGATGCGCCATCCTGACATGATGCCTGTTTACACTTATTAGCTGATAAGCTGTGATTAAAAAAAATATTTTGAGGCTGGGCGTGGTGGCACACTCCTTCGTTTGAGGCCAGCCTGGTCTACAAAGTGAGTCCAGGACAGCCAAGGCGACACAGAGAGACCCTGTCTCGAAAAACCAAAAAAAAAAAAAAAAAAAAAAAAAAAAAAAAAAAAAAAAAAAAAATTTTTTTTTTTTTGATGCTGAAAATGAATGTTGCTCCTGTTTTTCCCCTCCCTCTGGCAGCTTTCTGAGCAGAAGCTTTATATTACTATGAATATTTAACAGCAAGGCAGTTTTGTTTCTGACTTTTTTTTTAATAACCAAAAATTTAAATGTAAAGGCACACAATAAAGCTTTATGCATTTATTAAAATATACACATTTTGGTAAATTTATAACTTTCCCTTAGTTATTTTGATGAATCAAAATATTGTCAACACCACAGTCATTTGAAAATAAAACACACTTTGTAGTACATCTGCAATATTATCTCTTCTTCATGGTACATTACAACACCCCATTGTACAGTGCACCAATGGGAATTAAAAACCACAAAACGAACACACATTAACAATACAGCAACTTCATACAGAAAAAGAAAGGTAGCAGAGAACACACCAGAAATCACCATCTGCAAATGCAAGTTGCACTTTTGAAGGACCAAACAAAACTGAAACACGTTCATGAAATTTACAGGTTGCACTTGTAACTTTGGGATAGGAATTGAATGGTCATGTTACTTTTCCACAGTGAGAGAAACTAGAATGCAGGGTCCTGATGGTGTGACCACATGGAACGCGTGTCAACCATACTCTTGGAAGCCTGCCGCTCCTCTTCTCAGCCCAGAGAGTTGAGGTATTTATAGGTGCTTTTTACAACATTAACAGTGGATGGAAAGTGGAAAGTGGGTGCTTACGATTTCCAATGTGAACTCTCAACTTTATGACTGTGAACATGGCCAGCACACTGGCCACTGCCAAGCACACTCTGTATGTCTGGACCAGGCCATCATCCCAATCCCAGAATGAACACAGCCCTTCAGAGTCTGCACTTCTGACAAAACCCACAAGACCCCAGTTTCCTTCAGCCAGCGCCACTAGTGTTAATGCCAAGAAAGCTGAACAGAAACAAAAAAAAGAGCACAGAGGAAGTCCTTAACATAAAAATGCGGGCTGCCCGTTTGCTGGTTCTGACAGAACGTTAGGTTTCTTCTTTATGGGAACCGACATGCACTAAATGTTCTTAAAGAGTAAGAGATCAGAGCCACCTGTGGTCTGGAGGCATCAAGCCTAGGTGTCATTGTGGAAATCTCCTTTGGGCTGTGTAATTCCACGCACGTAGAGTGTGGATGCATGATTTAAGCACGATTCTAGCTGAGATGGCCGAACACATACACATTTCTGATGGACTTTCAATTTCCACTAATCCCTTTGGGGATTTAAGCAGGAAAAGTGGACACCCTAATATTTCTTCAAATAATTATTTTTATTAAAAAAATTATGTCTATGTGACTGTGTGTGAGTACATGCACATGGATTCGGTGCCCATGGAGGACGGAAGAGGGCATTGGGCCATTCTGAGCCACCATGTGCATGCTTGGAATCAAACTCAGGTCCTCTGGAAGAGCAGCAAGTGCTCTTAAACACGGAGCCATACCACCACATTCACAGTCCATATTTCTTGGAGAAGTAATTTTGGCAAAAGGCGTGTGCCTATACCTTTCAGAATGACTCGAGAGTGCTGAGCGGAGCGAGGAAGGCGATGAGACAAGGAAAGCATTTCAGAAAAGAAGTGGCTTTTGTGGGAATAAAAGCAAAAGCCAATGAGAGAGGGTCTTTAAAGTCTTAGGGACAGTAAAGCTGTACACAAGGCAGGCAGGGGCTTTTTTTTTTTTTTTTTTTTTTTTTTTTTTTTTACTGCCTGTCAACATTCCAACTAAAAGTTGTGCAACAGGCCTGGGAGACAGCCTCTGGGCTGCTGGCGTGGAGACTGTGGGTTGGGATGCTGTTTCTAGCAGGGACTAAGGTTAACCGAAACTGTGGGCTATGCCATGGTCCCACCAGCCCTGTGAGGCCCCCTTTCTTTGCTTTTCTCCTCCTTAGTCTTCTCCACAGGAAATAGCGGGCATTCTCCGGCCCTCTCCCTATGTGGATGCCGAAGTCCAAGAGTGGACCACTGGTCCCCAGGACACCCTGAACTGAACTCTGCCTTCAGAACATGAGACATACAGGCAGACAAACTCGCAGCCAGGTCCCAGCCCCCCTCCCTCCCCAGTAAAAACCCATGGCAAATGGGACACTGCTTTCCCCAGTATCTCAGGTGGCTACTCAGACAGATGGAAATTATATTTATGATCCTATACACTTAGACGAGGGAGTGTCTGGTGATGTGGTTTCCAACAAGCACAATTTCAAGGGTGTTGAGTTACTCAAGTCTTTTTAGCAAAGAACACATTTTTTTTTTTCTGAGTCTTCTTTCCTACTAGCGACTGAGTAGCATTTTGACGAGCACCGAGGCACAGCACTGACTCTCATCAAGAGACAAGCCGGACCTCTCTGTCGTTTAAAGCAGACTAGTGCTCAACTTGAGTCAGGCTAGGAGCAGAGGGAGTCCTTACTATTCAGGTTATATGATGTAAGATGTTGTTAGATTTGGGCATTGAAAGGAATTGCTGAGAACTGTTGTGGAAAAAAAAAAGTGTGTTGCTGTGTGTCTGCGTGTTAGAAGATTCCATGCTTCCTAACATGGAATCTGATAAAGAAGAGAGTGCTGTGCACTGCTTTGAGTTTGGATTTTTTTTTTCCCGCTATGTTAAGTGAACTCTGAGTGTGTATGTGACCTGTTTGCTCTTTGCCTGGCCTATGCTACCATCGCCCTGCCTGACTCACTCCCCAAGCACTCCCCACCCACGGAGAACCTGTGGGCTTATCACTGGAGACCTGGCATTACTCTTATTGTGTCACAGGTGAATCACACATCAATTAGAGCCCCAGTCAAGCCAGCTTCTTACTTCTCCCGGAGGAAGGCAAAGAACAAACCACCCAGAGGACAGCGCGCAGTCAGTCTGCATTTTAGGCATCCTCTTCCATTTCTGCCTTGTTAAGACTCGGCTCCTTCCACGGCTGTGTGTGGATACTGTGTCCCGTGGGTTTTTCATCATGTGGAGGCCTTTTCCACATTGGAGCCAGAACAACATGTTATCATTCACCTGCTATCTTTGATAATATTTTAAATATATTCAATTTCCTCAAAGAATTTTCTGCATGTGCATGCCTGGTGTGTGTATGTGTGTGTGTGTGTGTGTGTGTGTGTGTGTGTGTGTGTGTGTGTGTGTGTGAGTGTTCCAGAGCACCCACGTGGAGGTCAGAGAACAATTATGTGGAGTCACTTCTTTCTTTCCATATTTAGGCAAGACTCCAAGGATCAAGCAGAAATGAGGAAGTCTTTGAGCCTCACTTTGAGGTGTCTGGCCAGCCCTGTAGATCTTATTTCTTAAGAGGCGAACCTTTCACTGATTATGGCATTAGAATATGCCATAGCACACAGCAGGTGCCCTAGGACTGTTGAATACATAGCTTATTTTCCTCTGTTTCATTCATTTGCTCACATTTTCCATGCCACATTGTAAGATAGGATTCTCTGTGCAGCCCTGCTTGTCCTGTTACCCACTCTGCAGACCAGCCTGGCCTCAAACTCAGAGCTCTGCCTGCCTCTGCCTCCAAGTGCTGAGATTAAATGTGGGAGCTGCTACCGCCGCTGCCCCCACCACCCAGCAGATATTCCCTGATAGCCAGCATCCATCAGGCACGTGCAGCTGGTGAAATGTAGGTTTGAAGCTTCTCTGTGGGCTTAAGTGGTCTGCGCTATTTAAATACTCTGCCCTCATGGGAGAAAGACTTATTTTTAATCATACTGCAGGGATGGTTGTCATTCATTTTTTGTTTTGTTTTGGTTTTGGTTTCTCGAGACAGGGTTTCTCTGTGTAGCCCTGGTTGTCCTCGCTTTGTAGACCAGGCTGGCCTCGAACTCACAGAGATTCACCTGCCTCTGCCTCCCAAGTGTTGGGATTAAAGACGTGCGCCACCACTGCCCAGCTAAGTCTGTCACTTTTTAAGATGCTTTTCATTGGAAAGTGTAGCAAAGCCCTTGAGAGTTCTGCAGATGTGCACTACACACACTTCTGGCTTTGTGCTGCTCTTTCTCCTTCTGTTTTGATAGTGTCCTTCTCTTTGCTTTGGAGCACAGGTGTTTTAATAGCACAGTACTGACAAATAAATAAAATACAAAAATATTAAATTATTGGCTCCACCAAGAGTTTTCCTAAGATAAATATTTCTAAAGTGATCTTCTTTTAATGCAGTCTCACAAATACAATGTTCAAATGTGTTAGGAAAACCCTCACATTGTCATTCTAATGGCTGATGGTATTTGAAAACCTCCTTGTGAAACCTGGGGCTCTTTCATAGGAGCTGAGAAACATGATAAAAACATGCAACCCACCTGAGAAAACCTTACAAATCGTATTTTTCTTTTTTTTAAAAACCAAGATAGCCAAGAAGATGACCACAACAATCTTAGGAAAGTGAAGAGAGCAAATCTGAAAAACATCCAAAGCTGCTGATTGAGAAAAATGGCTTCTGAAATGAGACCAATTCATTGGCTGTGCATACTCAACACCAAGGGCATTAACTCCTAAAGCTGGTGCTTTCTTCTTAAGCTGCAGAAACTGCACACACCTGCCACCAGACCGTCCCTGCTTCACACCTAACCAGGCTCAGCAAAAGGCGACTTTCCACCCTAGCTAAGATTTGTCTACTTTGTAGCTACATTTCTCCTAAGCATATCTAAGGAAGAGAACGTTATCCATCTATCTAGATGTGGATCCAGCTTAATGGCTGCTACGTCACCTTACATCCTGAACCAGTTTAAAAATTTAGTTTTAACAAACCATGACTCCTAACTGGATTACAGTGAACTCTCCAAGTGACTTATCACAGGCCAGGCACTGCATCATGATGGTTAAGTTTAGGCAAGAAGAAACAGTTTTGTCAGACATTACATAAAATGATACAATGAATACTGGAAGCCAGGGTTCCACATAATTAATATGTGGAGTGATAAGCATGATCTAAAAAAATGTAGTTATTCGGATGTAATGGCATACACTGGCTAGGAGCATGGTATGCAATTTATCTAAAAGCATTGTCTTAAAAAAATGGTATCAACTGCTTTTTATCTGTTATGTTGAAACCTTTTACATTGGTCTTGGGGCTCCAGTGCTGCACCCCAGGTATTGTAAGCTCCAAGGGTGGAGGTAACAGGTCTCCTCTTGCCCACTACTTAGCCATTGGTGTATTTCAGTGAGCCAGCTCAACAGAAACTATACCTTCTCTCTGTAACTGTAGCACGTGCCAAGAAAGTGTGGGCTTCAGACTTTAGGAAAGAAAAGATGTAAATGTAAGTTGATACTCAGGAGAATTTTTGGCAGATGATAAAAACAGAGGAAAAGAGGGCAAGGAATTTGCCCTTTTGCCCTTTTCCCAGAAAATTCTCACAAAAACCTTAGCATGAGGAAAGTTGTCTTCATATGTGTGCATGCACACGTCACGGAGGCCACAGAAGCCATGGCTATCGGGGGAGGGGGCACAACTCATATTGTTCCTGTCGCAAATTCATCTGTCCTGCTTTGGAGAAAAGTCTTTTAAGAATCCCCTCAGTGGCCTACACTTGAGTCTCACCAGGTAGCATTTCTCTGGGCCTCAGGGGAAGTACTTTGGGAAATAACAGGAAAAATACAAGTGAGCTATTCTAGAGGAGCGGGGTCCAGCTGGGGATGTGATCTCTCTGAGCTTGAGGACCTAAGTACCTGGCCTTCCACAGGTACTGTTCTCAAAGCAGCATCAGCCAACCAAGTGGTTGCCTACCTAAAAAACAAAAAAACAAAACAAAACAAAAAACCCCAAACAAACAAACAAACAAAAAACAAAAACAAAAAACAAAAAGCAAAAAGTAAAACCCTGCAGAGTTTATAATTTTAGAAATATAAAGTAGGGGTTGCAACGTGATCTCGGTGGCTGGATCACCTCTTCTGGCAAAGATCTTTATCTGATTATAAAACAAATAGCCTACTTCTTTCAGGCATAGCGGAGGCATGGAGTCACCCTCACCTCTGCCCTTTCTCAGTATCAGCAGGAGCTCAGAGGCTGGTACAAGGGAACGCACAACAGACAGCTTATTGCTGCCAATGTCTTTCTGACCTCTGCAAGAGATGGCTATTTAAGCTTTTTTTCCCCCCTTGAGCTTCAATGGTGCCTCTTACTATTCTATTGTATTTCCATGGATGCTTTATGGGGGAGATGGTCTCAGAGTCGCTTATCTTTTCTGGATCCTAAAGTTGTAGTTTGGAAACTGTAAGAACTTGGGTGAGTAAGGAGAAACTGGGCCTCCTCCACGGTTAGTTTTGGAAATTGTAAGGACACAGGGTTGCTGACTGAGAAAGTCCTGAAACAGCTTGACCTACTGACCTGGGAGTAGCCCCCAGCTCTGCTCTGGCCTGTGATGGACAGCTGGCTGCCTGGCACCTGCAGCCACCTTTGTGGCCGGTAGTCTCAGTAGGGTTGGAGGAAGCTCCCTCCAGTCCTAGTCAGAAGCACTAAGATCCATCCTGCAAAGCAAACATTTGCTGCCAATGGCTGGGATGTCTCACTAACATAGAATTTCATGTAGTCTTTTGATTGTGATTTTTTTTTTTTAAAACAAGAGGGCCAGTTAAGGGGCCCCAGGTAAAACCCTTCAACAGAATTCCCCTGAACAGCAAAAATAGCAAATGACAGGTTATGCCTGGGAGATGGGCCTCGGGGAAGGCTGGGTTTTGTGAAATGAGTTGGAAGAAGTTTCCACCTTCTAGCACACAGGCTGATTTACTGAGAAACCACACTCTCTAAACTCCTGTGTGGGTTAGCCTTACTCCGGAGAGCAAGCTAGCTCGTCATTTGCAATCAGGGCCTCTGAGTTCTGTTTGTGTTTGCTTTTGCTTTTCGCTTTGCTGCTTGTCCGGCTGCTTGCCTTCGCGTCCGGCATCTGTTGGTAATAGAAGCCTTTGTCTTCAGCTGGCCCGCCCCAGTCCTCCTGGCTCTCGGCCTCAGTGGCGTAGGAGAAGCCCTCCTCCACGGAAAAGGGGTCGTCCACATCATAGCGCTGGTACGTGCTTTGGTGCAGGGCCTGTTCTCGGGCGCTGATTTCCAGGGTGCTGTTCCAGATGCCGTACCCAAAATAAATGAGCATCCCTGTTTGGGGGGAAGGGGAAAGCACAAAAGAGTAAGCAGCTGCTTTAGAATCCCTGGGGCCACTGGGGAAGATTACACTTGACCAGGGCTGGTGTGGTGAAGACTTCAATTAAATGCTCTTTCCAACCCCAGAGTCCACACCTCCCCCCCCCCCCATCGCTCTCAACCCCTGCCCCTTATGGCAGTCCTGGCTAATAATCAAAGCTCTAGGTGGGCGGCATCAAGCAGATGGCTGGGACCCACTGGCCAGCCACCCTAGCTAAACTGCTACGTCCCTGGTCCCAGTGAAAGACCCTGTCTCAAATCTAAGGTAAATGACTCCTGAGGGAAGCCACCTGAGATGACCTATGGCTTCCAAATACGCAGGTACAAACACATGCCTCTCACCAACAAGCACAGCCTCCATGCCCAAACGCATACCCACAAAAATCTCAGTGTGTGTGTGTGTGTGTGTGTGTGTGTGTGATCTGTATTCCTAGCTCTGGGGAGGCTGAGAGAGGAGGAAGGGAGTTCAAGGCCAGAGCGGCAAGAAGCTGCCTCAGGGAAGTAAAACAGTAACAGGAAAAGCAGAATAAGTTGAGGAGAAGTTTTGCCTAAAGCAGCCTGCATTTACAGCTTCAGCCAAGGTGCCTGAGGCAGTGTCCTTGCCTTCCTAGGAGTCAGCTTTTAGCTGGAGGTCAGATTTAGCTGCCTCTTGAGACAGCGCCTGGCCCTTTCAGTCACCTTAGCCCTCATCTTCCTCCCATCATTGCTCTCACAGAGCTAAGGCCAGGAACTTGTATCTTCTGCCCCTGTTAGTACCGACAGATCAGTGGTGCAGTCCTGTGGGCGTTAGGATGAGAACGGCCCCCACAGGCTCACAGATTTGAAGGCTTGGCCACCAGGGAGCAGCACTGTTTGAAAATGTTAGGGGGCGGGGCCTTATGGGAGGAAGTGCGTCACTGGGTGTGGGCTTTGAGGTTTCAAAAGCTTAAGCGAGGCTCAGTGACTCGCTCGCTCTTCATGCTGCCCGTGGTCCCGGACGTGCGACTGATCACCGATTCATGGGCTATAGCTAGTGGGTTGGCTGGATGGTCAGGGATTGAGAACGAGCATGATTGGAAAACCGGTTAGAAAGACGACATCTTGGCAAGAAATATGTGGCTAGATCCCTGCAAGTGGGTGAAGGATGTGAAAACACTTTTGTCCCATGTAAATGCTCATCTAAACGTGACGTCAGCTGAGGCTGTTCAATAACAAGTAGATAGATGATGACCCGTTCTATAGACAGCCAGCCTCTTTCCCCAGCCATCCTGCCATTGCCCAGTGGGCCCACGAACAGAGTGGCCATGGTGGCGGAGATGGGAGTTACCTATGGGCTCAACAACATGGATGTCCACTCACCAAGGCTGACCTGGCTACAGCTGCCACCGAGCGCCAGATCCGCCAGCAGCAGAGACCAACACTGAGCCCCAGATGTGGCACCATTCCCCGGGGTGACCAGCTAGACACCTGGTGGCAGGCTGACTACGTTGGACCACTTCCTCCACGGGAACGACAGTCCTTTGTCTTTACTTGAGTAGGTACTTTAGTTATGGATTTGTCTTTCCTGCATATAATGCTTCTGCCAAACCCACCACGAGTCGTGCCCCGCCCCCCTCTCGCCCCCCAGCTAAGCTGCT
>OU015751.1:69063028-69076624 GCA_907169655.1 Acomys percivali | reverse complement strand
CAGTGGGAAGCAGTTTGGCATTCTTAAACATAATTTTTGTGTGTGTGCTAGTGGGGGTTGAATCTAGGACTTTGAACGTACTAGGCAAATGCTCTACCACTGAGCCACATGCCCAGAGATTGTGAGCCCTGTGTCCTGCAGTATTTTAAGAAATACACAGAAATGCAAAGAATAACCCTATATTTACTCAGCTCCTGCACCCACTGCCCTGCCTCCCCTTGATTACATTGGAACTAATTCCTCTTCTCTAGGCAGTTTGTAAATATTTCAATATGCACAACTAGAATAGTAATAGTTTAAATATTAGCTGTTCTATAGCAGAATTAAAAATTCCTCATATTACTATACACCTGGGGCAAAAATTCTCCACCATATGAGACCTCTCACTTACTCTAATGATGCCATCCTTGGTTTAAGTACTGTGGGGGACATTTTCACTCAGGATTGTTACCAGACTGGCATCCTGTGTTTTTGAAAACATTTGTAGATTGCAAAGGTTTTTCATTTGACGGTGAGTTTGGTTATTGGCATAAGGCAGAAGTGGAACCAAGCTTAAAACTAAAGTGGCTGTTTGAAACAGAGAAAATTTTTGTTGACTATACACCAGGCAGGGGCTTAACACTAGGATATATAAGGAATTACGAAAGGATATCCTCAGACCACCAAATAATTCAGTCAGTAAATGTGCTAATGAACTGACTAGACAGTTTTCAGAAGAAGATACAGAAATAGCCAAGAATTACTTGGGAAAGTGTTCAATATCATTATCCAGCATGGAAGCACAAATTAAAACTGCATTGAGGTTTCCATTTCATTCCAGTCAGAACAAGTAGCATTAAGAAAATAGATGACAACAGTGCTGGCGAGGATGTGGGGAGTGGGGGACCCTCACGGCCAGCAAAAATGTAAGTGTGTGCAGCCATTACGGCAGTCAGTATGAGGTTCCTCAAAAACAGAAAATAGAGGTATATATGACCTAGCTACACCACTCCCGGGTACATACCCGAAGGATTGATTACACCACAAGAGACACACAGAAATCTGTGTTTATAGCTGTACTGATTACAATAGTCAGGAAATGGGTCAGGAGAGGTTCACCCAGAAATGAGTGGATAAAGAAAATCTGGTATACATACATTTTTTTTTTTTTTAAAGAGTCAGTAAAAAAAATGAAGTCATGACATTTGTGAGAAACTGGATACAACTGGAAATTAGTTTATTAAGTGAATAAATAAGCCAGCCCATAAAGAGGAAGGTAATATGTTTTCTCTCATAAGCACAACAGATTTAAAGCTATGTATGTGTGTATATTTAGAATAAGGTTGCTAGTTAGTGAACATGAGGCTTCGTTACATGAATATTTGATTCCACTGATTCTGATTTCCAACTGTCCACATTGTGTCTGTCATCAATTACCTCCCGGCAGGTGTGACAGAGGATCAGAAGGGAGGTGGTGCTTGTGTGGTAACAGGGTCTTGGAGACTCTGCAGCCAAGCTGGAGATGTTTTCTCAGCTAATGGCTCTTGGTGGGGTGTCTGATGCAGCTAGGGCAGGAAGTAGTTGGTAGTAAGCAAGGGGGCCCGTTGGCCTCTCATCAACAGGTTCAAGGTGAGCACCAGCCCCTGGCAAGGTAGTGGCCTTGCATCATCTGACAGGATCAGTGGAGGAAAATATTCAAGGGGGAAGCTTTGGGTTTTTTTCCAGATAAAGTTCTCTGGTGGAGAACATATCTGGGGAGGTTCAGGCTACCCAAGAGTGGGCTTTCTTTATATAATAAGACACTTTAAGACACCTTATGCTCTTCACAAATAAGTATGGTATCAAATACCAGCCTAGAGAAGTTAAGAACTACACAACAAGCGAGCCATTGAAGCAGCCCTGGCACTCACTGCTCTTGATGGGCCACGAGGGAGGTTCCTGTCCCACTGCGGAGTCGGCTAGGGTGCCCAGGCACCAGCTAACTAAACACTTACCAACTTATGTGGATCCACCCTGGGCAAGCTAGACACAGGATGCCAAGGCCTGGGTGAGGTACCCACCCAGGCACCCTATGTTCTTTGGAGGTGGGGAAGCTGAAAGGAAACTCAACCCTGAAAAGGGACCAGTGGTAAACAGTAACAGCCAACTGCCAACTCCACAGGCACAAACTCGGCTCGAACTCTGGGCCTCTGATCTCTAGAGTCCCAAGGGAGTTCCTTGTCCTTTGCGTGTAGCTCTGTGCCCCGGGCTGGAAAGAGGTGGGTCACCTGACCCCAGCCTGGGTGGAGCAGCCTCCTCCTGGGGTGCACTTTCCAGCAGGAAGCCCTGCCTGCAGCAGATAGCTAGGGCACTCTGTCATGCCCAAAGGGCCTTTTATTTTGACTACTCTGAGATCAGGTTTCCAAAACAGACATTTGCCAATGCAGGAATGGAGACTGGCAAGGAAAAGATGCACACCCCACCCACCCGATCCCCACCAACTCTTCCTCATTGTTTTTTTACATACCACCATGAACCCTGTTGGTTGTAATAACACCGAGGTTTGTTTAATGTGGTGTGACCAGGAAGAGCAGGCTGGATGGGAGAGGCTATCTATGCCTGGCTCTGCAGTTGGGCTAATGTGAAGTCACGTGATTGCTTAACGTCTCCTTGGTGAGGTGCAGCTGGGGACCCTGTCTCCACTGGAGCCATGGGATGGCTGTGAACAACTGATGCATGAGAGAGCAATCTAATGTTGTGGCCTAGCAAGCCTACTCTCCTTACACAGACACTCGAGAAAAGTGTGTCCATTGCCCACTGAAGACATGTAAAGGAATATTCACAGCAGCCTGATTTATCAGGACCAAGTGGAAACAGCTTACAGAGACCTGAGTGGAGTTTGCATTGCGGTGTAGTGACACTGTGGAAGGCTAGTCAGCATCTACGATATGACAACTACAGGTGACAGTGTTGAAGAGCAGAAGCCAGATGCTCAGGGTTGGTGGCTTGGTTGCACACACTGTCCCCAGGGCCTCGCACCTCTTCCACAGTCCTCTCTCCTGTCCGTCTTTTGGTTGATGCCGGTGGCAGCTCCTTTGATGCCCTGGCTTGCCCTTCTTGCCCATGCCTGCCTGTGTCCAGCGCTCAACCCTCTCAGCCTGTAGGCCCAGGGCCTGTGGCCAGCTTCGTCTCCACGTTCTCTCCTAGGTATCACGCTGTCACTGTTGCCTTCCTCGTGAGACCATTGTGACTTGTTTCTCATCCCCCTGAGCATGGTTGATACCGGAAGCTAAATGCCTTCTCCTCTGCCACCAGGAATATGGGGCATCTTAAAATAATCTGGATATCCCGGCATCCTTTCCCTCCACTCTTCTTCCACACAATGGCTGCGACCTATTACTTTCCAATAGTATCGTGAACGGCAGCTCACACACAGACCAAAAATGGGGGGTGCTTACATTCTGGCCTGGGGACGAGCTTCGGTTGGGAGAGTGCTTGCCTAACATGCACAAAGCGTGCATGGTCCATCATGCTTGTAACCCCAGCACTAAGGAGGTGAGGAAAAGTGGGTTAGGAGTTCAAGGTTATTCCGGTGCTACGTAGAGGATCTGAGGCCAGTCTTGGAATACAAAAGAGCTTGCCTCAACAAACGAACAAACCAAATAAGTAAACAAATGACAGGAAAAGAAGAATATTTATATCTTAACATAAAACATGTGAAGTCCATTGTCCAAATCCCTAGTCCTGTCTGTCTGTTCTCTGAATCTAAGCACTTCATCTTCCTCAGGAAGACTGAACGAATAATAAATGAAAACATGGCCATTCTCATGGTATCGGTGCTGGTAAGCTGGGCTACCTGATAATTCATTCTTTATATGAGCCCTCACGGGAACAATAGGTCTGAAAGAGACCCCAGAGTATTCCACTTGGCCATGTTCTCACCCTGGTGCTATTGCAGTTTCTGAGATGGTGTGCGACCCCTGGAGATGCTCTAGTGGCTTGCATCCACTCAGGGGCTTGAGCACGGCTTGGGGCTCACTTTGTTGGCATTAATGAACATTTATCGCTTGTTTCATTGCTCTTGTCTAAAGGAAAGGTAGTGTATGCTGGGAAATCTTGTGGGAGCTCTGTGAGTTGTGTTCTTTTGAAGGTCAGAGCTCAGCAAAACACTGTTACAGAAATCCTCTGATTAAGATTCATTTAGAGAAGGCTGGATGAAAGAATGCGTCTTGGAACATCATCCCATTATGACTCAGCGCTAACCATGGAAATTTTGTTAAGAAGCAGTTGATTTCATAAGAAGCTTCATTTAAAAATATCCCTACTGTTCTTCCTAGGAAAGTTACACCATGTATAAGCTGAAGAAACATCTGATGTCTGGAGGCCTCAGGGATTCAGAGGAGGGTGATTTATTGTAATTTTGTAAAATCACTAAAATATCTTTATAAGCCAATTTGAGGCTATGGGATGGATATAGTTATACATAAGAAATTTTGTTTTGGAAAAATAGAGTTTGTATATTAAATTACCTCCCTGCTTGATAATGTTTTCTCTCCATAATAATAGCTCTCAAATTTGAGCATGAATTAGCATTGCCCGAATGGCATCCTAGCTAATTCACCATGATATTAGCACTGCACGCTTGAGATGGCACTTTGAGAAGTATTGATTCAGAAGATTATAGATTATTGAAAACCTGACTGCACATTAAATTTTTTTTGTCAGAGCTCTAAAATAATACTCCATGCTTGATCACCCATATCAATTGAATCAGGGCGAGCCTGTGTTTACAATCTTCCAAAGGTATTCTGACCTGTAGCCAGAGTTGACTGTCTTTGTTTTGGATGAAAGCCATGATAGGAAGTCAGATAGAAGCAGCTGCCTAGAAATATTAGTGCTCTGAAGATGGCTGGTGGACCATGCACTGACCACTTGGGTGCCTGCTGAGCATAGAGGTCAGCCAGCCCACTCTGCAGTGTGACATCCTGCTGGGTCAGTGAGAACCAGCTTCGTGAGGGAGTTGGTAGTCTGTGCAGTCAACAAGACTGCACATGCTGCGGAGGGAGTTTTCCTTTGCCTGATAACAAGCAGGGCAGCCTGAATTGGGGATCGCTCACATTGTGCTCTGCTGTGTGATAGCCAGCCTGCCCACATTGGTGGACAATGAATCACTTCAGAGTTTTAAAAGGAAAACAGGAGATAAGTTTGTTTTTTGTTTCTTTCTCTGCTGCTTTCTCATTTGTGCCCCAAACAGCCATCAGTTTGAAGACGATAGGATGACCTGTGTATTTACGGATAACTAAACCAAAGTGCAAGGAAGTTAGGTGAATTTCCTACATTTATAATTCAAGACTGGGACAGGGTTCTGATTTGAACCTGGCACTCTTTGATGCCAAGGGGGACACCCTTTCGGTGCCACAGAAACCTCAGATGTGATATGGACTCAATTATAAACTCATGAATCTCAATTATAAAATTGTGAGGATTTGACCTTACCAAACACTCCCATCAAATTAGAAAGTTTGCTCAGGGTAGGTAGTGGGGTGATGAGAGCCCTAGAACTGATGTGCGGGTACCCTGGATTCAAGAATCCACTCTTCCACTAAAGTTGGTATTATCCAACTTTTTGGAGCTTTACTTTACTCCTCCATAAAATCGAGGGGGACAGAGGCTGTGACAGGCCATATGTTTAGCACAGTAGTCATGGTGGGGGAAGCCTAGGGTCTGTTTGTGGTGCTAAAGCCCAAACGCAGATTCTTACACTTGCTAGGTGGGCACTCCACCACTAGCCATGTCCTGACAGGGCATTCTGAACCCATCTTCAGGTCTACTAGATTTTGGCAGAGTGTTCGTAAGTAAGAGCTGCTGTTTCTTCACCTGTACAGTGGAGATTGCCATGAGATCTTAAAAAGTGAGGCAAATCCCTCACTATATTTTTGTTAATTACTTCTATGAGTCACAGGATTTGTATATAAAAATTAATGATCTTCGTGGTTTCATTTCATTTATTTATTTATTTTTGGCTTTTCAAGACAGGATTTCTCTGTGTAGCCTTCGCTGTCCTAGACTCTCTTTGTAGACCCAGGCTGGCCTTGAACTCACAGAGATCTGCCTGCCTCTGGCTGGGATATCTGGCACATGCCACCATGCCTGGCATATTTCATTTTTTTAAGTTAAGAAAAAAAAAAAAAACCCGATCATCTATAGAAGTGGTTCTCAACCTTTCAATGTTTGTAACACTTGAATACAGTCCCTCATGTTGTGGTGGTGACTCCCTGGCCATAAAATTATTTCATTGTGACTTCATAACTGTTATTTTGCTGCTGCTATGGATCATACTGTAAGTCTACGGTAAATAGGATATATGGTATGCTCCTCCCAAAGGGGTTGTGATCCATAGGTTGAGACCCATTGATCTACAGTGTCTTCTTACACAAAGGCATTTGTAAAACCACAGGGTTCCCATGTAGGGTGGGTTTATTTTTGTTTGTTTTGTTTTTTAATGTGAAAGAGTAGAACTGTAAAATATTCTAGAAAGCTCATGTAAAACTAGCCGCAGTATGTATGGCTTGTGGGTTGGGCCCCTGGCTGTGGAGTTGTTCTCCAATGAACCCGTCCGCATGTATTGATAGCTACGTTTTCGTTCCCTTGACAGCCACGTAAGTAAACTCCTTCTACCCACCCCAGGCACTTCTGTCTAGTCCTCCCATTGCCTAGCTACAGCAGCAAAGTGTGTAAAGAGAGATGAGAGCGCGTCAATAAAGCATGTAAATGGAGAAAAATCTCAATGAGCCAGCGGGGGGTCCTCCTCAGAAATCTCCCTAAAGCTTAATAGAGGATTAAACTAGAGAGTGAAAGGTTGGGACAAAATGCTTTGGGAACATACAGTTTGGCCTGGAGAATGGGCACCTCTCAGAGAAACTTGCTGTTTTTCCTACTTCCATCCAATTACATCTTCCTTTCAGGTCCCACCCACATCGCCCCTTTAGCCCCACCCACATCTTCCCTCAGACCACACCTACATCTTCCCTTTGTGCCCATCCACACATCTCCAG
Source organism: Acomys percivali (assembly GCA_907169655.1). Classification (NCBI taxonomy): domain Eukaryota; kingdom Metazoa; phylum Chordata; class Mammalia; order Rodentia; family Muridae; genus Acomys; species Acomys percivali. Next base: position 69,069,611 of record OU015751.1, on the reverse strand, counting down.
GTCTCAGGCATCTTCCCTTTAGGCCTCACCCACATCTTTCTTCCAGGCCCCGCCCACATACTTCCTTCAGGCCCCGCCCACATCCGATTTCCTCCAAGTGCTCTCTGGCTATTCTCAGGTTCCTCTCCCCTGAAAGCGCTTTCCAATCATTTCAGAAGCATCTCTGGAGCATGTTCCACAGTGCTTTTGTCTTAGGCACACACTGAACACTACATTCTTGGCCTCAAGTAGCCGACAGGCTGCTAATCAATGCGCATGCCTGTCACTTTCACCTGAGCAGTTGATCCATGGCCTTCTCTCTTGCTTTACTGGGTAGGAGATGCTTCCTGTATAACTCTCCTGTTCAGCAAACCCCCCAAGCATCTCCCTTCGCTGAGTGCTCACTATTGGAGACCCTCAGGCCGATCAAGGACAAGAGCAGCGACAAAAGAGCTTTAAAATGTGCTTTGATGCCTCTCTCGGGCTATCATTGATCCTTCCCGGCCACCTTACCATCACCAGCGATGCTCAGATGTAATCAACACAGAACAAGAGTGCAATACAAATTGACCACAAAGCCAAATTAGATTTCTTGGGAAAGTACGTGGCTTCTTAGTGAAAGTGAGCTTTGAGAATAGCGTGGGCTTTCAGCAGAAGACATGAGCGAAAGGGGCTCTAACAGAGTCAGGCCACCCATCAACAGCAGATGAAGGTCAGCCAAGATGAAAACATGGCCGACACCTTCCATTGGTGTTCCATATCATGACATAAGGACCTTGGGGGTGAAACTCTTGAATAGTTACAAAAGCCAGTATGAACAGAGAGATGTAAAATGGTGCCATGATAAGATTGTGTCAGAAAAATAATGCCCCAATCCACACTTGTCTCAGACTTTGTTTATTTAAATGAGTAGACTGTAATTGACCTTTTGGGTTAATTTTGTCAAACTAAGATCAGTGAATTATTTTATAAATTACCACAATTTTTAATTTCTAAGATAGAATCCTAGCCAATCTTCTCCCACATCCTATTACATCTTCCTCTGGTGATTTTATGCTCTTTAAGAAAAACGGATATTCATTTTAAGCAAACCTTTTCTGGCACTAATTATTCTCACATGAGAAAAAACCTTTCAGTAATTGCATAAAGTAATGGATTGATAAGCATTATTCTTCTAGGCCTAATGGTCAAGAGCACACCAGGCAGAACGGGGCTAACTGGCTCTATGGACCAACGAAGAAAGCATGGGTCCATAGAGCCAGGCCATAAGAGTGAAGGCGTCTTGTCCAGTTAGGGCACCATGTTGGGCTAAGCCTGTTCCAGACCTTACAGAGGGAACGCCGGAGGCAGCAGAGGCCATCGCTTACCCACAAAGCACCAGACCGCAAACCGGATCCATGTGATGGTGGAGAGCTTTAGCATGAGATAGATGTTCACCAACATGGCAAAGGCGGGCACAAAGGGGAGGCAGGGGGCCATGTACGGCAGCTTCTTGGGGCTCTCTGGCTGCTGCAGAATTACAAACACCAGCACACTGATCAGCAGCACCATCAGAACAACCAGGAGGATGGCCCACCAGCTCTGGCCCGAGATGTAGTCGGAGCCAAAGATGATGAAGGAGCAGAAGATGAACATGAGGATGAAGAGCAGGAGCACGCAGATGGTCACCGTGTGCCCTGTGGCTGCCGTGGGCCGGTCCATTTTGCCTGGAAGGCCCAGACGGATTCTCAGGGTGTAGTAGCGGGGTCCGATCAGCTTCTTCAACTTGATGAGATAGATGTTTTCCGATTCGTCAGCCTCTATGCCCGTGGTCATGTCCACAGTGCCGTAGTTGGGGTGGTTGACGGTGTAGGCGGACTTGTCTGATTTCCCTATGAGCATTTCGTTGTCTCCCGACGACGGCAGGTTTTTGGCCCCACAAGTGTTGGTGGCCGGGCTGGAAAACTCCTCCCCCTCACTCACGGGAGAGCAAGTCTCCTCCTCACAGTCAGCCAGGATGCCTTCCTTCTTCTTGGTGTGCTCCTCAGACAGGAACTTGACGAAACCATCGATGTCGCTCTCGGGTTGGTACCGAAGAAGCAAGACGCACACGGAGACCAAGGTGTAGGCGAGGAGCGTGCCGATGGACATCATCTCTATCAGGTCTCTCAGGCTGACCAGCAGAGAGAGGAGAGCTGCCAGGAACCCCGACACGATGCAAGCTACCACCGGCGTCTCCGTGTAGGAGCTCACGTGAGCCAGGAACCTGAGGGAAGGTGCAAGCGGAGGGTTGAGGAACATTGCCCACGTGACTGAGCCTAGCCTATCGGTGTGCTAGAATTGCAATGTCCGCAGTTAACTGAGGTTAGCTCCACCTGGCCCTGGCCTTCCGATTAATTCCTGTTCTACCTCTGTCTGTTACACCATTCCCAAAGTTGGCTCATGGGATATCACTAAAGAATTTACTTTAATCCCTTGACTTAAAGCCATTTTTTATATTATCTTTTTTAAAATTTAAATTTATTTTAAAAAAACTTATTCACGTTACATCCCAATTGTAGCCCACTCCCTCAAATCCTCCCTCCCTCTTTCCCCCTATGTCTCTCCCCCATTCCTCAGAGGAGAGCCTTTCTGCCCTATTAACTGACCCTAGCCTACCAAGTCTCATCAGGACTGCCTGCATCTTCTTCCTCTGTGGTTTGGTAAGGCACCCTGCCAGGGGGAAGTGATCAAAGAGTAGGCAACAGAGTCCATGGTAGGGACAGCCCTGCTCCCCTTCCTAGGGCACCCCTATGGACACTGAACTGCCTAAGGCTACATCTGAGCAGGGGCCTAGGTCCTCTTGGTTCAAGGTCCTTCATTGGTGCATCGGTGAAGCCATTTTTTTTTTTTTTTTTTAGCTAGGGGGTCCATTCATTATGTGATAGGGAGGGTTGATCAAATGTTGGAGGTGTGTCAGAAACATACATGGAAGCCTATGGAATCTGGGAAAACCTTCACTCTGCAGCATTCCCAGTGCTTGTTGGGAATGAATATTCTCCCAGGCCCTACTACATCAGAGACTTTGGAGGTGATGTCCAGTCAACTGTGCTTTAAGGGACACTGAGTTTTCAAACTGGAGACACCCTGCCTTGCAAACAGGAGTACAGGCATGGAGTTGGTAAAGCAGCACGCCAGTTAAGAAGCTCTTAGACACGGGCTCAAGTCAGCTGAAGATGAGATGGCCAACCAGCGTGATTAAAATATGGGCTCTTCTGCAGCAGGCCCTGTGAGACTTAAGGAGGCTCTCCAGCCCTCCTCTCTCCTCTCCTGCCGCCTCCAGTCTCCCTTATTTCTCTCTTATGGATCACACAGAACTGTTAAGTTTAGCATCTTTCCTCTTAGGCTTTTTCTTGTTGTTGTTGCAGGAAAACCCTATGGGTGTGTGAACTTCTCACACAGTCAGCACCATCATCCCGGCCCCTTTCCTGGTCTACCCAGCATCCAAACGCGGTGCTCTAACCTGTTGTAGGCTTGGAGGAATGAGTAGAGGAAACAGAACAGGAAGTGATAACAGCTAGTGGCAGAAATAAAGCCCCTGAGCCCGCTCTCTTGACAGTGCTGGGAGCTACGTGGCCTCCCATGGTTGGGAATCAGGAAAAGGGGCACATGCCGCCTTGTTAGTGGGAGACAGACCAATTTGTGGCTATCAAAAGGGATGAAACTTCAAAAGTATTGCTGCTGTCAAAAGTCTGAGTATGAGGGCTGGAGGGAAAGCTCTGTGGTTAATAGCATGGGCTATACTTCTAGAGGACCTGGGTTCAATTCCCAGCACCCAGAAGATGGCTCACAACCATCTTTAACTCCAATTCCAGGGGACCTGACACCCTCTTCTGGCCTTTGGAAGCACCAGATACATGTGTGGTGCATAAAAACACGCAGGCCAAACACATCTGCTTAAAAGTCTGCGTTTCAGAGCCAGATGGTTCTGGTTTCAGATCCTGGCCCAGCACTTATTAGCTGCAAGATCTGGGCTTTTCTACCTCTTTAACTCCTGGTATACTCATCTGCAAAGCAGAGTGACTGTGAGAGACACAGAGCACCAGCCACAGCAGTGTTCATACTGTTCCACAGACGACAGTTACTGTTACAATCGCCATGTTCTCGTCAGTGGAGTTTATTCTCCTCTCTGGTTGCTGAATTTTGTCAGCTTGAGGGGAGCTTTGGAGAGAGAAGCAAGGTCTCACTATGAGGCAGGCCTAAGCTGTCCCTGGGATGGGGTTCTTTCTTCTGAAAGTGTCCTTATCTTCCATGTAGCAATTTGGATCTACTCCCCCTGACAAGGGCAATGTGTGTCAGAGGAGGGAGAAGGACACGCATCAGTGGGTTCTGGGCTGAGGGGCCTCCAGTCAACTGAGAGGCTGTTTCAGTCTCCGCTTTTAAAACCCAGACTTAGGCAAGACTCTGAGTCTTTAGGAAAGGCCGGCATCAGAGATGGCTGTCAGTGAGCGGTGGTCCTTCTGCATCGGAACAGCAGAGTCCAACGTATCTCCTGAGGACCTCTTACCTGAAAAGCAGCCCGTCACCAGCCATGGCATAAATGACCCTGGGCATGGGGAAGAGGGAGCCCAGCAAGCTGACCGTCAGTCCCGCCACCGACCCGATGGCCACGACAAACTTTGCAGCATAGAAACCGTGCACTACAAACATCTCCATGAGAGGAGACTCTGTGTCAATGGCGTAATATGGCACCATCAGGGTTAAGATGATGCTCACCTGTGAAAACAGAAGAGACAGGCTGGAGGCAGAGGGAACCGAGAGCGTGGGTGGGAGAGCCTGACCTGGAGACAGGGGCCTCTGTGGTAGTTTGGATCTGCCATTAACCGGCCTTGGGGTCTCCACATTTTCTCCCCACTCGTGCTTTTGGTGGTTAGGACCAGATAATCTCAGAAGTGTCTCTGTGGCCTTTTTATATCTGCGGATAAAACTCACAGGTGACACAAGCCTTATAGAAGCTGATCTGCCCAGGACATCCCAAATGGAAGGAGCCATGGCCAGGCCCTCAAGTGCCCTGCCCCAAGGACAAGGGTCTCACTTCTTCTTTTTAGTAAAGCATCTATCTACTAAAGTATCTATCTATCTATCTATCTATCTATCTATCTATCTATCTATCTCCTATATAGTATCTGTGTGTTTTTGAGTGTGTGTGTGTGTACGTGTGACCATGCTTGAGCAAATGTGAGCTGTATGTATGGAGGCCAAAGGACATCTCAGGACAACTCAGTTCTCTTCTTCCCTGTGGATTGTGGGGGATCCATTGTCTCAGGCTGTCAGCTTGGCAGCAAGCACCTTAGCCACCAGGCTATCTCCCCAGCCCAAGGACAAGATGGTTACTATCTTTATTCCTTCAGGATCCTACTGGTTCTTATCTATGTTCCTCCTCACTCCCTGCCTCAGAGACCAAACCCTGGAAGTGTTTGAGACTTCACAGATAACGAGAGCTGATGGGGTTCAAATTTCATTCCCTCTATCTTAGTGCTGAGGCTCCGGCAGGTCGTGACTGCCGCATCAGGATGCATTCCAATCAGACTCTATCTGGGAAGCCACCTTGTCTCTTATGAACCAGGACACCCTTGCTTGGGGACTTCTGTAGGTGTCCTGTCTCCCTTTCTATGTCAAAGATTTGCTTATAAAATTGATTTCCTTAGCATTGGGCATAAACAATGGAGCCAGTAGTCACTTGTGGCTTTCCCCTGGAATGTAAAAGCAGCCCTGACACCAAGATAGGGAATCAAAAGGCTGAAATGGAGAGGGTAGGTCACATGTAGATGGACCACTTCTTTGCCTGTTCCTCAGGAGTCATGGTCCCCAAGGGAAACCGCAGGTCACCAGGGATGACAGCAGAATATGCCACAACAGCCCAGTATCATTGCGGTAGATTGGCTGTTCACTGACCAGTACAAGACCACACAGTTCCCAAGACATGGCTAAGGCCTGTGTAGTCGAGAAGGTGGTGGCCCTCAGGGATACATCATTGTCACATTGCCTTCGAGGATGCAGTACAATGGTTGGAGGAATGTGGTTGATTCTCACAGCAATTCTCAGAGTCTTCTGGACACTACCCACATCAGTACAGGCTAAGCTTCCGGCTTGGTAGATGCATGAAGGTGCTCTGTAATCTATAGAGTGCTGCTTAAGGAAGGGACCACCTTGTGTGTGCATGCTGCCAAGGTCTACTTCCAGAGGGAGGGCAGGAGTGATGAAGGTGTGGAAGGACACAGGCAGGACAGAGGAATCTGTTGCTCCTGCCCTGCCACCTCTTCCACAGCATAGGGACAATCGGGGTCTGGATAATATCCCTGATACACTAGAGTGTGTGTGCATAGAGAGAGGTAATAACTGTCCCATTCATAAAATGCCTGGGTGGGAAACTGAATTTCTGTCAGCAGATAATCCTGTTTTGCATCTTGCTTCATCATTTGGTCTGGAGTCCTTAGGGAATGGCTAAGGATGATTTTAGGGGTGATTAATGAGAGATGGCATGTCTGGTAGGCTGTACCCCCATCATGACTCTTTCTTAATTGTAGTGACTTTTAGACATATATATATATATATATATATATATATATATATATATATATATATA
>OU015751.1:69028082-69045649 GCA_907169655.1 Acomys percivali | reverse complement strand
TGTGCATCCATGCATGCCTGTACAATGTGTGTAAGTGTGTGGGCAGGTGTGGTACTCAGCACAACTTTCAGGAGTCAGTCCTCCTCCTCTCTTTGGTTCCTGGGGATTGAACTCGGGTTGCTGGGCTTTGCAGTAAGAGCCTTCACTCAATGAGCCATCTTGCTGGCCCATGAATGCAAATGTTTAATGGAAGACTTTCTAGCTCTCCAGTCTCAGGACCCGTTGGGCTGCCCTTGGGTGGTGGCCTGGGCTGACAGATGGATGAATCAGTGACTGCTCACCTCTCCATCCAGTTCCTGCTTAGTGTTAATTATCTACCAACCCTCAGGCACAGGAGGGAGTCCACCCTGGACCACACAAGTGTGATTTGCCACTGAGACCCCCTGGCATGGCTTTGACAATGTCCTCACCAAAAGAGGCATTTTGCTAAAATTGATGTCACCTGTCTTAGTTTTCGTAAAACATCTGTTTCTTTGATAAGTTTCTGATGGAGCTAAGATATCCTACATGCGTTACCAGGCAGCTGGTCCCTTTGAAATGGGATTGGGATTGGGATATGAGGAGAAATTATAGGATCTTGGAGAGAAATCAAATGTGGCTCCTATCAGAAACATCTGTTTTTTTCCAAGACACTGAATTCCAGTTGCCCGAGAGTCCCCATCCCAGCTGTCTCCTCTGAGAGGCCGGTTTCTGGATTCTGAGAAATACTTTTCTAGCCTCAAGTTGCATGCAGCTAAACCAGGTGAACCTGCCCTCATGCCCTCTTCCGGATGCTCTTGGCTAGCCAGGAAAATTGCAGGCTTTCTTTTTAGGGAGTGATGCATTGGGTGGTGTCTCCCTCCCATCTCACCACCACCATCTCTTACCTGAGCAACCTTGCCTACCCCACTGCCTGTCATAGAAACCTAGGCAATTTTTACAAATGTGTCTGGAAGAAAAGCAATTTGTCTGGGAATGCCTCTGTGTCTTTGTGTCAAAAGAAGAGATGTATGATTTCTCTGCCAAGTCAGGGCCCAGAGGGACAGTAACTACCTATGTTCAGGGGCAGCCAGTGCCATCAATCAGGGAAGGTCTGACATCATTAGTTATTGAACCTGTCAGAACTCCAATTAAAGCTGGGCAGGGAACAGAGAGCCCCCAAGTCCTTCAAACCATGACAGCAATATACCAACATTTAAAGGGGAGGAAAATAAGCTGTCCTAATAGGGAATTGACCCCAAGCAGAATAATGAGTTCACTAAATGCATGCATAGCCAACACGCTAGTGTTTTTCTTGAAATATCCATCTGTGAAAATATTTCGGGTATTACTGGAGTACAGTTTCCACCTTGTGTGTGTGTGAGCTGGGCTCTCTGAGGGTCAGCTGCTGCCTGAGCCATCATTTGGCCCAAGTTGGTCCCTTACAGAGCTTTAGTTTCCCACCTGGAAAGCACCAGTGATGGGTATTGTATAGGTGGCTCCTGGCATAAGGTAGGTAACCTCTCAGGGCTCTATAGCTGCTGTCTGTGGGTCAGGGAGTGTCTTGGGCCCAGCGCCTTCTGGAGTGTTGGCACAGGAGCACTTGCCACAGAGGAGGGTTAAGAGACTACACACAACTGTTGTTAGCTGATGATTTCAGGGACTCAGCACCTGCAGGGGTGTTGGGGGATTATTCTAGGGTCTGGCCCAGGCTGTTTCTGCTCAAGTACTTTTGAAGGAGGACCTGGACATTTTAATTCCTGGGCTTTATACCTTTAATAGGAACTTTGTTCTGCTCCAGGCCTTCCTTGAGAAACTGGGAGAGACAGCTCCCACTTTTTGCTGTAATCTCTTTTTATGAGACCCAATCCTCCTTTTCAAGATGACTCTGACAACTGGGCTGCAAAGGCCTTGGGCAGAAAGGACAGAGAGAAGGAGTTGGGGTGGTGACAGCTGGTGAGCCTCTTTCCAAGTACTTTTCAACACTCCCTCTTGAGGAGGAGGAGGAGACGCTTTCTTTCTTTCTTCCTCCTCTCCCTCCCTTCCTTTCTTTTATTTATTTCTTTCCTTATTTCTTTCTTCCCTCCCTCCCTTCCTTTCCTTCCTTCCTTCCTTCCTTCCTTCCTTCCTTCCTTCCTTCCTCTCTTTCTTTCTTCCCTCCCTCCCTCCCTCCCTCCCTCCCTTCCTTTCTTTTTTTTAGACAGGGTCTCATTATGTAGCCCTGGCTGTCCTGGAACTCACTGTTTAGATCAGGCTGACCTTGAACTTAGAGAGACCTGCCTTCTCTTGCCTCTGGGGAGTTAATATCCCTCATCTTGTACTTCAGTGCATCTGAGGAGTAGGCGAGACCACCATCCCTCTGGGCAGCTTCTCAGGCGATGTCTAGGGAGAGCAGTGCACAGCCCCATTTCAATTTGGATCTTCCTAAAGTTCCTTGACTTTTCAACTTCCTTCAAATTGGGGCAGCATACAGAGAGGGGCTGCATGGGCCAGAGACTCTTGGTTTAGAAAGAATTATGTGGATACAGGGACACTTACCCAGCATTCCCTTCCTCCCCTGTCTATAGAGACTCTCTTATTTTTATTTTATGTATATGTGTGCGCGTGCCTGCACAAGTTGGTGTGCGCGTGTGTGCAGATGCTCATGGAGGCCAGAAGAAGGCCTCAGATTCCCTGGAACTGGAGATACTGGCTGTGAGCTGCATCATGTAGGTGCTGAGAAGGAAACCCTGATCTTCTGCAAGAGCAGCTAAGCAACCTTAGCTGCGGGGTCCCTGCCGTAGGCCCATTCCTTTCTTAGACTCCTCTGAGCTCTAGGAAGTTTAAGTACAGATTTTGTGTTTTCAAGTGGGAGTGTTGCCACCACCTGCTTACTGAGGGCTTGGGAGGATGGAGCCCCTTGGGAACAGGGACCACAGGGCTTTGTAGCACAGGTGACAGACACAGGTTGGGGTTCCTCTGATATATTGTTTCTGACTAGGCAGCCTCTAGTGACAGTGGTATATTTTCAGCTGAGTTTTGAAGGAAGGAATTACTGAGAGTCTTAGACATACTGGTGACTTTTTGAAAAGGGTATTTACTCTATGTGAGACACCGAGGGTACTCTTGGCTAGACTCATAGTGCTCAGATGTGTGTATGCTGGTGATTAAGACAACTTAACAGTGTTGTCAAAGAACAGGAATCCTGTAGCCACATACAAGAGATTTGTGATATTGTTAATTTTCTTTGAGTCCAAGGATTGGCCTGGGGAGACCCTAGTGTTAGTATAGTGCTTGCTAACCCCTATGTTAGTATAGTGCTTGCCCTGCATGCCTGAGGACCCTAGTTCAATGTCGAGATCCACATCCGACCTCCCATAAAAATGCTGGACACAGTGGCTTGTGCTTACTATCCCATTAGTGAGGAGGAGACAAGGGCAGTCCTGGGACTGACTGGTCAGCCATCCTTGCCTGCTTGGTGAGTTTCAGACCAGTGTGAAACCCTATCTGAAAGAAGAAGAAGAAGAAGAAGAAGAAGAAGAAGAAGAAGAAGAAGAAGAAGAAGAAGAAGAAGAAGAAGAAGAAGAGGTAGATGGATCCTGAGAAATGTTACTGGAGGATGTCCTTTGACCTCTTTGTGTGTGCACAGATGTGCACTTCTACACACATAAATATCTATACACATATTCATGCCTATACAGGTAAAATGAGAGATTATAAGCTGGGCCATTTAAAGTAAATGTCTCAGGATATATTAATACAGTCAATGCTTTTGAGTGAATATATATCCTAAAGCAGAAAGAGTAACTAGGATCTATGGAGAGATTGTGCATGTGTGTGCACATGAGTGTAGCAGGCCTGGACACCAGCACAGTTGACACCTGGATAGAAGCCCATCCGGGCTCTGGAGCCCAGTAGAGGCAGCAACACTTGCCAAACAGGAGCAAAGACAGAATGAGTCAACTGTCCCACCCAGGATGCATCTGGGAAAGTCCCTAAATATACTAGCCTTCTTTTGGCTTCTGTATTTCTGCTTCTTTCTAACTGAAGTGTGCTAACCCGGGATGTGTTTTCTGTGGTAGAAAGTCAAGAGCCATGAGCCTTGGGGCTGCATGATTTGAGCAAGTTCCGGATGCAGTTGCAAGTCACTGTAAGGGCTTTCTATTTGACTTTAACAGTCCGTGTGTCCTCTGAAGGTGTTCCCTCATAACACACACACACACACACACACACACACACACACACACACACACATTTACATATATATGTAAATGCTTAAGTTATGAATTCATGTTTAATTACTCAGAAGGGGACCTTTAGCCAGATCTGTGAAAATGGCAGCGGGGGTGCATTTCATAAAGCATCTGTGATGCATGTTAGGAAATCACATTCACAGTCAAACCTGTGACCAGGACGAAGACAGACAGAGGGCCCATTCCGCTTCTTGCTATTTCCTCTTCTTTATGCTAACGCCACCCTTTACTTAGTGGCATTTGCCTCCATTAGAACTCAGAAACTGCCATTGCCATGCTGTAGGTGGCCTTTCATCAATCTCTGTGGCTTGTGAGTGCCGGTGTCCTGCCTGCTAGTGTGAAAATCTGTCCTTCCTTCCCATGGACTCTGCATTCATTCCTTTCTCTTTTGCGGCTTCTTTAATTGATCTCCACCCTGTGTAGCCATTTAACACCGTTCTGCCCAACACCCTTTTCCCTTTTGCTTTGATGTTCTCATTTCCTGCATAATGCAAATGGAATTTGCTGGAAGCTCTCTGATTTCCTTGGGTGGCTGTGACCTCTTAGCACCAGTCCCTGGGCACGAGTGATGTAAGGAGCGGGGCACTGTTTGAAGCTGACAGACCAGCACTATCAAAGCCACTGAGCTGCTGTGGTCAGGCAGTTAGGCGAGGAGCACACCGTTGAGGCCACGGAGGAGAGGGCTGAGGCGTGGCACTAACTCTAAATCATTAGCTCTCTCCTTTCTCGGATGTTTACCCATGGTCCTTTGGTAATGCCTTGCCTTGCCTACACTTTGCCACGGGACTCAGTTATTTTCTCTTATTCTCACACAAGATTTAACAGTTATTGGGTGCACTAATGTACATTGGTTTCGAGACACAGCCTCTTTATATGTTTGAAAGCACAGCCTTTTAGAAGGGTTGGTCCTTGTAGAAAAGACAATTCCTCTGGGTCAGACACCTTCAAGGAGAACAGTGCAGTTCCTTTGTACAAGGTCCGCCTGCCCAGTCATGCTCAGGAAACCTGCCTTTGAGTCCGTTTGCTACAGGTGGACTGGAGGCTTCAGATTTCGAATCCTGACCAGCTCATCTGCATTAAGCAGGACCCTCCGTGCATCAGCTTAGAGTGGTAATAATAATAATAAAGATGAATATTACTGGCCATACCCCTGTGTATGGGCTCTGTCAAGCACTTTGCATAATATAGTCGTAATCTTCAAAATGGCTGTTCATGAAACCTTTATTATATTCACCTAAAGATGATAAACCCAAGATCTAGAAGGGTAGCTGGGACTTACCCATCTTTCCGATGACATCACAAATTTGTGTCTGTGTGGCTGTGGGATGGAAGGTATATTTAAAAGAGTCAGGTGATTAGCCTGGGGCCCCTGCTATAGTCTGGTTTCCCCGCAGGCTGCTGAGGGGTTAATACCTGCCACACCTGTAACTTCCCGCCTGTCTGGGATGCTCTAGTTAGCTACATCCGGAAGTCACACACAGAGTAAGCAATTAAGCATCAGGGCAGGGCTTGCACAGAGACACCTCAGCAGCAAAACCTAATTGTCTTTGGCCTCCAGGGGCTACGGAATAGATGGGGCTATGAGTTGGCAGTGGGGGAGACAAGAGGGGTCTGCTTTTTAAGTCTTCTTCTCCCTCAGTTCTGTTTCATTCTAGTTCCTGCTACAGGCAATCTAATGCAAGCTCTTCATTTTTTATAAAGGAGGAACAGACTGAGTTTTGGGAGAGCCTGTCCGAGGACCCTGAGCTGCTTGAGGGGCAGAGCTGCATGAGGCCGCGGGTGTCCTGACGGCTGGTCCAGGCCTGGTTGGCTTTGGCCACGTTCAGAATTGCCTCACAGATGATCGCGTTGCTTCTTTGTGTAGATGTCAACCCTTCTCTTTCTCTCAGAGCTCTTTCCTATTTTCAGCAGGAGTTCTCACTATGCCAAGTCCACAGTGAGTGGTCTGTCTGTCCCGTTGCCCCTGTCCTGTCCACTCTGCCAGGGGCTGCAGAAGATGTAAAAGAAGTGCAAGTTTTCCTGGGTTTTCTGGAGGAAACTGGTTTTCACCACCAGCAATCTGAGAAACGTGCACATTTCAATTGAGATGCATATACCTTCTCTGAACCAGGGACTGACAGCCTTCCTCCAAGGCTGTCAATCAAGCTGTTCAGCCAGCAGAGTGCTGTGAGCTTCAAGTTGCTGACAGATGATAGAAGACACTGAGCTTAGAAGACATTTGCATGACCCAACTTAAGAGAAGTTTTGACCCACAAAAGTGCTCCCCTGATCAGTAACTCTGGGAGAGCTGTGAGCTTTGTTCAAAGCTCCAGAGAAGGAAGGTTTAGCGCTGAGGTTTGTGGATTTGGGGATGTGAGTCTTGTTCAAGTGGCTTGCAGACAACGGCCTCAGGAGCCAAGCTGATTCAGGGCAGCCCTACAAAAGCCACCTAAGGTCTCTGAGCCTCAGTGTTGTTATCTGTAAAATGAATATTATAATGGTGTTTGTTCACTGGCGCTTTTGAGGTTTTTCTTTTGTGTGTGCCCATGTGTGTATGGGGTCAGAGGTATTTGTGGGAACTGATTGTCTGCTTCCCACCAGGGATGGAACTCAGGCCGTCATGCTTGAGAGCAAGTGCCATTGCACACTGATCCATAGCAGAAGTGTGCTTTGGTTTTTGTTTTTGTTTTGTGTGTTGTGTCATGGTTTCATAGCTGATGCCAGGCATATCATATTAAAAGTCTTCAAGAGTTTAGTTACTATGACGACCGTAGACTGGAGCCACTAATATACTTAGTGGGAGGTTGCGTTGTGTCTGCATTGTACAACATTTGTCCAGTAAACATAACAGCAGTAATAAAGACTGACTTTCAGTAAGGCTCTTACCAAGTTTTAGCTTTCAGGGACACAGACCCTGGGCTGGCTGCTATGCTCACTAAGGTTTCAGCAGACAGCTATGTATTTGGACATTACTTTGGAGAGCTGGTCGACCCTAGGTCTGAGGGCAGGCACGCGTTTTGCACATGCACTTCCTTGCTGCTCTGGTGTAGTAAAGAGAAAAAGAAAAGGGGCCACTGTGCACCAGTCCTCCCAGTTCACTCCCAGTCTGTTTTTCACAGAGGGAGTGAAAATGGTTTGTTGTGGGGGGGAAAAAAAAAGAGGACTCATCAGAATTTGTATACGTATATGCATCCTTATCTCTTTAAACACTTTGACTCTTTAACTGTTTCCTTGCCACGACACAGCAGCCTGCAGTAACTGGGAGACCATGTCAGAACTCAGAGAAAGAATGCCTTCAGGAGCAGGCCAGCAAGGGTGGAAAGGCAGGCACCCTAGGGCTCACCATGTATCCGTGTGGCCCCTCCCCCCAGGAGTCCCACCACTATGGCGTGGGTGGACCTGAGGGCAGATTGGAGGTGCTGAAAGTCTTAAGGATGTTAAGAGTCAAGCCTTACATACCAATATGCAGGTATGTCCAACCTTTAACATTGTAGCACAATGTTGTCATTTACTTTGTATGATTGTATATACACTGAGCCACATACAACTTGTGTGCTACAACAGGTCAGGCATGCCTGTTTGGGTCTAATGTTAAGCTGTATAGCTGTATACTAAACCACCTACCTACTGAGCCATCATGCTGGCCCCTGGCACCTTTTTAATCACCTTTTTGTGATGATCAGTGAGAGCTGGTAGCAAGTGATCCATCCATTTCCAGTGAGACCGTTTCTGGCTGTGATGACCCAAAGATGGCCTCCCGAGAAGAAGGAGCTTGGGTCTTAGGGCCTCCAGTCTCAGTTCCGCTTCTCATGAAAGAGCCGAGGAGCTTATAGGAAGCTCCTTCTGACCGCAGCTCCAGGTTCTCCCAGAGCAGGATGGAAGCCAGCCTCCTGCCGTGGTGAGGATGTGAGATGAGTGGATGAGGTTGGAAGTGATGCTGTGTCTACATGTGAGCTCAGCACCCACATGGGTCCCCTGTGCCCCTCTGGGCTGGTTTTCTTTCTTTCTGCTATCAGAACTACGGTGTCGGGCTGGAGAGATGGCTCAGAGGTTAAGGGCACTGACTGCTCCTCCAAAGGTCCTGAGTTCAATTCCCAGCAACCACATGGTGGCTCACAACCATCTGATGACTTCTTCTGGCCTGTAGGTGTACATGCAGGCAGAGCACTGTATACATAATAATAAATAAATCTTTAAAATAAAAAAGAACTACGGTATCAAATCCATTGTTCTCATGTTACTTCAAAATAGCCACCGATTGCAGGTCTTTTCTAGTACAGAAGGAGGTTGGCTTTGTCCTGCTGGTTGCCCTTTGCCCGGTCAAACCCTCTCCATTCCAAGCTTCACTTTGACTTTCACTGTCAGAGAGCCCTGAGCCTCGAGCTTCATAGTCTCTCATTATGTCTCATTCATTATGAGCACGTCTGGTTTTCTACCTTCATTCTGTCTCCACTGTGTGGCTAAAATATATATGTGCTTGTGTCACTGAACTTCTCCAGGCCTGTGTAGTAGCATCTAACCTCAATTCAGCAAGTGCTAATTGACCAGCTGAGCTGTCTCCCTAGCCTCATGAGTTCAGTTATTTATTTATTTATTTATTTATTTATTTATTTATTTATTTATTGTTTTTCGAGACAGGGTTTCTCTGTATGATATCCCTGGCTGTCCTGGATATCGCTTTGTAGACCAGGCTGGCCTTGAACTCACAGAGATCCACCTGCCTCCTGAGTGCTGGGATTACAGGTGTGCGCTGCCACGCCAGGCTTGTGAGTTCAGTTTTAATTTAGACTAAAAGAGAAACTAGACATAAGCCTAGCGGGGAAAAATCCCACCAAGCTTGATGCTCTTTCCCTCTTTAGGCTCATGGGCATCTCTTGGGACTTTGAATGGCCAGACGTTGTGGGCATAAGAACTTGGCTTTGCTTCATCTGTAGCCAAGTAAATTAAGGAGAGTGCATACGCCATCCTGCCCCCACCCACTCTCCACAGAGCTGTAGGTTAGAACCAGGAAAAAAAAATTGATGTTCTTTTTCAAAACATACTATAAAAGGGGCTCTGCAGGCTTGGCAGGGAACAGGGCTTGTGGAGTTATCAAAGAGCAGATAAAGCTGGTGAACAAAAAAGGGGAGGTTAGGCACAAGCTGTTTCCTCTGATAAATGCCTCACCGCCTGGGACAGGCCAGAGGGCAGTGACCACATCAGAGTGGAGCTCGGCAAAGGATCTGGGGAAGTTAGTGGACCTGTGGGTCATGGTCAGTTGAAGGGAAATTAGCTGCAGCATCCTACTTAGTTCATGTTCCACAAAGGCTTATGTAGCATGGGGGAAGAGGGCTACATGGCCAAAAAGATTCCCTGAGCTTCTGTCAGCACTGTGGAATGCCTTTTAGTAAGCTTCCTCTCCATGTGGGTCCTAGATGTGGCAGATAGGCCCCTGCTTCCCACTGCACAGCCATTCCCAAGCCTAGCTGTGTGTAAGATGCTCTTAGAGGATCTTAAGGAAGGGACCAGCCCCAGGGCACCACACCCAGCCCAAACTGAGTTATAATTTCAGGAAAGTATTTTAAAATATAAGTAAACAGAAATTAAAGGAAGAGCTGCAAACTCGGAGAAAACATTTACAAAGCTGCACACTTAAAGCCAGGTGTGACTGCTAACAATTTTGGTCCCAGCCTTTGGGATGCAAAGGCGGGTGGGCCTCTGCGCTTTCGAGGCCAGCCTGGTCTACATAGTGAGTCCTAGGCCTGTCAAGGCTATATAATGAGACCCTGTCTCAAGAAAACAACACTACACATTTAATGAAGGATTTGCATCTAGAATATGTTGGGAAAAGTTGAGACAAGGCCCCATGTAGCATAGGCTGACCTTATCCAAGATGTGATACAGTCGAAAGGGCTCCAAATTGAGCTGTGCTCTTGAGTTTCTAAAGCTGTAAACTAAGCAGCCATTAAAAAATACATGAGCTAGATCCTGATATTTAGTTAAAGCAGTAAACAGAGTAATACACCTAATTTGAAAAGATACAGTGAGCCAAAATACCATATTTTACAGCAGTCACCTACAATAGAGTTTGATGCAAAACCAGTGTTTAGGGCTGTGTGCTGGGCATTGTTCCAGGTATCTCATTTACATGTCACAGCAACTTTAACTTTTATTTCCCAAATGGAGAAACGGAGGCTTAGAGAAGTTACCACACTTGCCTTAAGTCTACCAGCTGGTTAGCAGCTGACCCAGGTTCCAAGTCAAAACTCAGCCTCACTGGTTACACAGCACTTCAGACACGAAATTTCACACGGTTCCCTCTCTGACGTCACTTCCTGCCTTTGGCTTTACTTCATTAATATTTTTATTCCAGTATTTTCTTGACTTCATTGAAACCTGCAGTTTTCACTGATCTTACTACTTTCCTCCTTTTGCTTTTCATTGCTATTTTTTGTTAGCATATAAAAGAACCTGGCTTCGCTGTGGCATTTCTCCTCTGAGGAGTCAGCGGCCCTGGTGTTCAGCGCAGCTTGCCTCTCCTTTGCGAGCGCCTTTTCTCCCATGGTACTTTCCTCTCTGCTTGGGGCAAGCTAGCTTCTCTTATTCTGAAATCCTCTTCCTGCCATTCTCATTACCAAGCAGTTGGTAATGAGACTAACATACAAGGTAGACACTGGGCTTCTTCCGGCTGTGGTGGGATTTAGTCAGGGACAGAGAAGAGGAGCAACAAATATTAACAAGGGTAGAGATGGAGAGGACTGGACTGTTGTGGTGTGGAGAAGCAGGGAAAGGTTGGTTAAATTCTCAGTGATGTGGGGATGTAGGGGGAGGGGACATTTGTGACCAAAGAGCACGGCAGCACAGGACCCGGCTGAGGAGACCCACTACAAATCTGACAATATTGGCACAGGTTATTTTGGTTTTGGCTCTGCAGGATTCTGGCTGGCCTCAGCAGGGGATGAGTCAGCCACAGAGCATGGAGCGATGATGCTTTGGATGGGGCCATCTGGAGAGAGGGGGAGAGGCAGGCATTTCTCTTCTGGTGCCTGGTGCAGTGGTGGAGACAAGCCGGTGAGTAGTGTCTGGGCATGTGGTGGAGCCGGGCTAGGAGTAGACTGGGAAATGCCTTTAGTGTCTGGGCATGTGGTGGAGCCGGGCTAGGAGTAGACTGGGAAATGCCTAACAGTCAACTCGCAGGCAAACAGCAACAAGAACGCAGCCCCACTGCAGCTGAGTTCAGGTCTACAGTTCCATGTCACTGAGTGGAAAGCTGGGAAGAGGTGTGACCTAGCAGGGCTGCAAACCGCTGGAGCAAAGTGGCTCTAACATGATGCTGGCTGGGTGAATTCTGAGCTCTCCATCTCAGCAAGGAAGACCGAGATGTTATATAGTGCTGTGAGCACTGGGGCCAGGGATGGGCTCCCAGAATGCAATGGCTTTCTAGATATTATGTGTCATGTGAAGGAGGATTTGCATACAGGGATCATCTCAGTCTGGGGACTGTATCTAACTAGAATGGGGTCTGAGGGGGGGGATAGTGTATAGTCCTGGGAAGAGTTCTAATGAGAGAACGTTTGCATTGGGTTGGTCGGTGGTCATGCCCATGGGGGACTGTCTTTAGTAAGTTATTTGATGTAGGAAGATACAGCCCACTGTGGGTGTGCGCTATTCCCTTGACAGAGGGCGGTGAACTGTTGAAGACTAGAGAAGACGAATCTAGCTGAGCACTGCCAAGCAGGCAAGTGACCATGAGTGCATGGGCTTCTTCCTGCTCCTGCCTATGGACAGCTGCTTCAAGCTTCTGTCCTATGATGTCACCCACAGTGATGGAGTGAACTCAAGTGATAGTAAACTCAAGTCAACCCCCTTCTACCTTGAGTTGCCTCTGTTTAAGGTATTTTATTACAGAACGTAAGTGAAACTAGGACAGCCCCTAACCAGATACCTGTCTCTCCTGCTATTGTGATCAGTTCTATAATGATTACCCTTTTTACAACTATACATCCGCAATGAATAATTTTTGTCAATATAATTTGGGAAAAATTGCAATCACATTACTAGTTTCACGTAGCCAGATAATTCACTCATGTGAATAATTCATTTACTTTAAGGAGACAGAAGTCCTTTAATCTGCATAAATCCAGTTTATTAGTTTCCGTGAAGAGTAAGGGTGATTCCAGGAAAGGGGATTATGTAGAACTGAGGATGAGGATCGGTCCTAGTGGATCTTTCCTTACTAAATGAAATGTGTGGGAGAAGAGCCAGCACACTTCTCAGTTTGCTGTTGGTAGTCTGTCTTGCTCTTCGTGGATGGAAACTAAATGTTAATATGTAATAGGGATAAAGGGTACTGCAGGATTTCCTTGTGATGCCGTGCACAAGTCACAGAAATCCTGTCCTGTAGTACAATGGCTGCTCCTGAAACAGTTGGAGAGCTCAAACACAGGCTCCTGTACATCAGCTGACACACACAATCAGTTGCCCTGTGCCCAGAAAGTCTCATGTTTTTGTGCCACCAAGAACCAGGATGCTGTCCTTTTCCTCCTCCCCTTCCCTTCCTCCCTCCTTTCCTCCTTCCTCCCTCCATCTCTCTCTCCTTCCTCCCTTCCTCCCTCCCTCCTTTCTTTCCTTCCTTTTCTTGTTGAGTGTTGACCTATCGCGGCCCTCTAGGAAGATACTGTGACCTGCAGCTCTGGAGAAAATGAAGGAAAGGGAGAAAGGCAGCGGGAGAACGTTCTGCAGTCACCAGCGTATAGGCTTTGCCTTTGAACGTTCAACCCTGGGTGGAGGGAGAGCAGGGGCTGCTGCCTCCCTGCAGGTGACTGTGGCGTCACTGAGGTTGTTGAGGCAGTCAGTGTTTGATCTCTACAGAAGCACTACACCTTCTTGCCTGGCTTCCCTCTCCTTGCCTCGCAAAGCCAGTCATGTCAGAGCAAGGACTTCCTGGTTTGCTGTTCTGCACAACCTTTGCTACTGTTTTATACAGGCTGTGTGCTCTGTTTCTCCCTCTAGGAGACCCAACCCATCTTCCAAGGAAAGGAAGAGTTAAACCAGAAGCCGAGTAGCTAGAACATAACAGAGAGTGAAAGGCTGGGGGCCAGAGGCGTGGGCACCAGAATAGCTGCTTGTACTGAAAATCACAGAAAACAGAAGCCAATACAATCAGGTCAAAATCTAGTCCCCTACCTACCTGGAATTGGAGACCAAAAAGACTGACAAGCCATGTCACTGCCCTTTAATACAGCTCATTACTGACTATTCTAAAAGAAAGCTGCAGAGAGGGCTCCATGGGAAGGGCGTCTGCTGCTCATACTGTCAGTATGGGTTCCCTAGACCCATAGGGTAGCAGGAGAGAACTGACTCTCACAAGGTGTCCTCTAGCCCCCCTCACATGGGCTGTGGCAAGCACCCCCACAACACATAAAATAAATAAACAAATGTAGAGTGTAAAGAGCAGCAGCCAGATCAGCAACAAAGCTTGCTGCAAGATGTCCTTCTCCTCGCCACTTACCTGATAATATAGATGCAACAGCGGCAATGATGAAAGACACAATGACACCAGGTCCTGCCATCTCCTTGGCCACCAGGCCAGATACCACATACATGCCAGTGCCCACACAGCTCCCAACTCCAAGAGAGATGAGGTCCACAGTGGTGAGCACCTGGGCTAGCTTGGTCCCATGTGTGGTGGTCCCAGTTCCCTCCAACATGGACTCCACTGGCTTGGTGCGCAGGATCCGAGAATGCATTGCATACCAGGCAGCCCCCCACTGTACCCTCCGGGGGTCCAGGGAGGCCAGAAAGCCACTCATCTCGAAAAGTAGGCCTGTAGTGACGGTTTGCTGGTAGAATAGGTCTACAGAAGTCTCAGTGGATGATCATGGAGCTCATGGGACAGTGAGTGCTGTCCTTTTAAGAAAGGCCTGGAGGGACTCACAGCAGCCTTGTCTTGGGCATCAACGTCTGCAAGAGAAACACAAGGAAGAAGATAAGAACATGGTAGCAAACCATGGCTTGGATACACATTTGGCATACCATCACCACCACTACCATCACCACCACCATCACCACTACAATCATCACCACTACCACCACCATCACCACCACCATCTCCACCATCACCACCACCACCACCATCACCTCCACCACCACCACCACCTCCACTACCACCACTACCACCACCACCTCCACCACCACTATCACCACTACCACCACCACCACCAAGTATGAAGGTGTCCTTTGTGCTCACAACATGGGGTCCTTCCATTTCTGTGTTCTCCCTTCTGAGTTCCCTTCCACTCTTATATAAGCACCTGAAGCCTGCCTTGTATCTCACAATCAGAGGCTGGTTGATCTAGCCCCCTCGTTAGGCCAATTCTTTTCTCTGTGCTTCAGTCTTAGGGATTCATGGGATTATACAGTCTTGACCAGAATGAAACCATTCTGAAGAGATGGGTGTACCTCCCTCGGTAAATTCTAACTATACTTCAAAGAAGTTGATTTTCTCCAGAAACTTCATGCTGGGAGAAGGAAAAGATTGGGGTCCTGGTGCCAGCTCCTGGGAGAACGTGTCTCCCAGAAAGACATTCCACACAATTCTGACAGTTTGTCAGATGACCTCACAGGAAAGACTGAAGTACAGATATTGATGTTGGGATCACAATATCAACAAAGGCTGCTTAGCTATACACATCTTTAGATAGCCCTCTGTCTAAACCCAAATCTCATGCTAGGACCATGGAGGCAGACTTGAAGGAGGGGCTTGCTCCACCCTTTTGTTTATCTTCCCAGCTTTGCCACACTGACAAACCTCCCTTTCTGCGTTTCAGCTCTTCGTTTGTCTCTTCCGTTTATCCATTGTGTCCGTTAGTTTTCTGTTGCTGTGATAAAATGTTCTGACTAAAGCCACTCAAGGAGGAAAGGGTTTGTTTTGGCTTATGGGTCCAGAGAGACAGAGTCCGTCCTGGTGGAGATGGCATGTCAGGGGAGCAGGAAGCAGGTTGAACACGCTTTCAACCACGGAAAGGAAGCTGATAGGGAAGCAGAGCTGGTAGGAAATCACCCGACGGGAAGCGGGGCGAGGCTATAAAAATCTCAGAGCACATTTACATGCTTCCTCCCGCAAGGCTCCACCTCCTAAATGTTCTGTAATCCTCCCAACTAGCACCACAATCTGGGAATCAAGTGCTCAAGTATGTGAGCCTGTGAGGAACATTTCTTGTTCAAGCCACCATACTTATTGACGACAGGTGGATGAACCTAGTTCATTAGGGCTGCCAGGGCTCAGGATCTGCTCCTACATCTCCAGTAACAATGTCATCCGCTTGGTGTTAATGTGATGGGTAGGCCAGAGCATGCATGCGAGTCACAGAGGACGATAACTGGCCCATAGGAATCAATCAGCTGCCTCAACTCCTATGAGCTTCTTACTTGGCTCTGACAAGGTTTGATCTGTGGTCCTGGGGTTATCTATTTTTTGTGAACACACTATCCTCATTTGTAAAAAAACAATAGACCTCGAATTTAGAGCTGTGATTCTTAAGAGGGACTATGCCGCTCATGGGGTTGTTTTGAGTTTGGCTTTGAAATGAAACAGAAAGTAGTTTGGATACTTTGGAAGATTATATGGTGAGGATTTCTGCTGACGTTTGAGGTGAGGGTGGAGCGAATAGTGAAAATGCACAGGACAGTGTCCTACACCTCTGGAAGATCTCACATGACGATCTGAGCCTTAATGATGATCTTGAAAGTCGGCTTGTTGTATCAGCATGCAGGATAGTTTGGATGGCATTAAAACATAAGGACATTGAAACTTCCAGGAAAGCAATTCTAGAATAAGTTGATATGTTTGGAACTTAAGAAGGATTTCTCATCATCTAAGAAGACTGAGGTTCCCAAGGCACTGAGGTGTGGCTCATGGGAGAATGACACTCTCACACAGCCCCTTCTAATAGCTGGATGTGAGAACTGGCTTATCTGAAATGGAACTTAATGTGCTGGCTAGCCTTTTTGGTCATCTTGACACAAATTGGGTCATCTGTGGGCATCTTCTTCACTGATGATTGACGTAAGAGGGCCCCACCCCACTGTGTATTTCCTGAGGTTAGTTTTTTGGGGAAGTCAGAAGCTTATAAGATTCTAGGAAGAAATTTTGAAGTATGTGAAACGTTGCTCCTGGGCACTGCACTGGTAAGGCTAGGCTAGTCCCACACACAAGCTCTTGCTGACGTAATCCAAGACTATTAATTAGTTTTGAATCAGGGGCTTGCTAGGCAGCGTGGCTGGTCATAAAGTTGGCACTTCTCTGAATCCTTGTCCTGAGGACTGTGATCACAGGTGTGTGTCGTGACGCCCAGCTTACTAAGCTTATTAATTAATACTACTTAGCACCTAATGTTGTGCCTGTCTCCTCCCAAGGGCTTTGCAAACACCACTAATTAGGAGAATCAGGTGGAACATACAGGGCTTGGGTGACAGCCCTTCCGGTTTAATTTACTCCTGGTGCCAAGTGTCTGTGTTGTGTTCCTCCTGTCGGGGCCAAATTCTGGGTGGAAGCCAGCATTGCTCCGGGAACTCCTGAAGCTGGTGTCCCGTCCCTCCACCCCCCACCTACCAAAGGAGCCATTTCCTTATCACTGTCACAAGGGACAAATGGCTAGCAGTGGTGTCCATTAGCATATCAAAGCAAATGCTGACCTCCTCCTCCTTAGGGTCACAAGTACCTGTGACACCTTTGGCATCCCCTTGGCATCCTTGCTTCATGGCTTCCCTTCCCCTCAGCTACTCGTTTCTCCCTGTAGCTCTGTTATTTTCCTGTTATGCTTCCTCTCTCGCTTTCCGCTCTTGGTCCTCTTTTCCTCTTTCTCCCTCACTCCACGCCCCACCCCTCGGCCATGGCCAGTCTTCTACTTTTCTTCCCTGCTCTGGACTCCCAGAGGCCTCTGGTTGTTCTCTCCCCGGTATCTGCAATAAAGACCTTCTCCTTAGTGACACTTTTGAGGGGTCATGTGATCAGTTTACACACTACTCCCACTGCCCCTCCTGCTCCTCCTCCTTCTCTCTTTCTCCTGTTTATATTGTATTCAGTCTCTCTTCTCTTCCTCATCTTCACCTTTCTGTGTCTTCCTTCCCGATTAATGAAACCATAGGAGCCATGGATCATCAGGGCTATCATTGGGCTCTTATAGGAAAATGAGTATGGATTCATGTCTGTCACTTCATTCCCAGTCAGAGATGCACTTTTGTGGCAGCCCCGGCAAACTAGTATAGACTCGAGCAGATTTAAAACGGTACCAGTTGACTTGCCAATGTGGATAGGGAAAATTTCAGAAGCCCCACCCACAGATGACAAGCTACAGGCAATTAACGGCTGGAGAGAGAGAGAGAGAGAGAGAGAGAGAGAGAGAGAGAGAGAGAGAG
>OU015751.1:69011829-69028072 GCA_907169655.1 Acomys percivali | reverse complement strand
AGAGAGAGAGAGAGAGAGAGAGAGAGAGAGAGAGAGAGAGAGAGAGAAAGAAAGAGGGAGTCAGTGTTCTCCAAGGTAACCTTCTGGTGGCAGAGTCAGGTCATCCCTAAACATGTGCATACAGGCCACACTAAATTGACTCAGTAGGCTATATGTGCATGCACATATATAGAATTTTTAGTAATGAAAGAAGATTCATAAATTTGAGAGGGGATGAGGGAGGCGTTGGAGCAGGGAGAAGGAAAGATGGAAATTATGTAAACACAGTACCAATGTGTGAAATTCTCAAAATTAAAGAACAACAAAAACAAAACTAAGTGGTGAAGGGGGTGAGACATTCTCTGGAGAAACAGCGTCAGCTCTTGAGTAACTGGAGAGCTGGTAGTGCCCAGCATGGGGAAGAATGTTCTTGGCAGAGTGAGGAGAAGGATCTGAGCGCCATAAGTGAGCCAGACAAATGTCACAGCATCTTAACTGTAGCAACAAACGTGCCAGTGCAGAGGAAGCAACAGAGGCAGGAAAGGTACAGCCCCAAGGTCACAGCCTTCTTCAGAGTGGGGCCAGGGCTTGGTGTAGCCTCCTGCAAGGCCAGTGCTTAGACTCCCAGCTGTCCTGATGGAAATGCCCAGGGGTCAGTGTGGTAGGAGCCGCAGGATGACCTTGTCCCTAAAGGCAGTGAGTGGCCACCAGGAGGCGTCACTCAGTGGAGTACCACGACATCATGGCTTCTCTGCACGCTCACTGTAGCTGCTATGCATGATGGGAGGGCATTCATAAGAGATCCGGAGGTGAAACAAATCCCTCCTTGGGAATTTTCACAAGCATAGTCCAGGTAGTAACTGCAGTAACTACCCAAACTTCTGGCTGCAGAATGCTGTCACCTAAGACCACAGAGCTGCAGCTCTGTGCCAGGCAACTGACTGAACATAGCTGAATTTTAATTAGCCAGGACTACCCACCCTTATTTGCATAACTCTGATTTACACGGCTCTTACTTGGATGGCGGAGACTGTATAAGTGGAAATGACATGTGTGATGGCTCTCACTAACCTTCCAGAACTGTGTACCTTCAGACTGGAAAGTGTGAATTAATTACATGCCAGGGAGTCACACACAAGGAAACTTACCCTACTCACAAAAGTGCTCCTC
Source organism: Acomys percivali (assembly GCA_907169655.1). NCBI lineage: Eukaryota > Metazoa > Chordata > Mammalia > Rodentia > Muridae > Acomys > Acomys percivali. Next base: position 69,026,923 of record OU015751.1, on the reverse strand, counting down.
CCAAGTGGGCCTCTGATCCCAATGTCCCAGACTGTAGGGAGTGCTATAATTACTACTCAGCCTGCTTGCCTCTTAAAGCATCCCGAATAAGCTATTTTCCCTCTGCCATTGGCTTTCAACCTTCCTAATGCTGTAACCCTTTACTATAGCCCCTCATGTGGTGAGTCCCAAACCATAAAATTATTTTTGTTGTTACTTCATAACTGTAATTTTGCTACTGCTATGAATCGTAATGTAAATATCTGCATTTTCTGATGGTCTTACATGACCCTTGGTAGGCCCTGAAAGGGTTGCCACCCACAGGTTGAGACCCACTGTCTTTGTTGAGCTAGAAAAGGCTGTTGTAAGCCATGCCGACGCTCTCCCTGTTACCATGGTAGCTGGCCAGTCAGTCAGTACACTACACATAGTTGAAGAATTATCAGTCCTTTTGTTGGCAATGGGCTGGGCAGACGTGTAAAGGGGTATGGTGTCAAGTGTGTAAAGTGTACTTTACACGGAAGTGTAAAGTGAGCAGCTGTGGGCCTGCTGCCAGGAGAGAGGTTGGTAGATGAAGTTCAAGTCACTATTGGAGGATCTGAGGAAGAGGGTCATGAGTGATGTAAACATAGACAGGCCCATTTTTGGGTCTTTGAGGGGTGTAGGTGTGTGTTTCCATCTTCAGAACCCTTTGCAAACAGACAAACAAACAAACAAACAAAACTAAAGTTGAGACCAGATGCCCCAGGCCAGGTATAGTGCTGTCTTATGCCACAGGAGGTACTCAACAGGCCCTTCGCGTTTCCTGTCCTGTCCTGGGTAGCTTGGTGGGGTCTCTGCTCAGCCCTCCTTTGCCAGGCCTGCACAGGCCACACACACGGTCTGTAGATGTTCCCTGGGACACGGGTCTTGGTCAGGCCTGTATCAGACACTGTCAGAAGGCCACCAGAGGAGCAGGCCAGACACATCAGGGAGGCAGCAGCTTCTATTTGCATCCCATACTCTTGGTTACAAGAAACTGGAGTGAAAATGTGGACAGTTAGCGGGAACAAAGGGTGAAGGTGGCAAGAGTTTCTTCCTGGCTTAATTCCCTCCAGGCACTTACACTGAGCTCTTGCTTGCTTGATCCAAACAAGGGTTTAGAGACACTGCCTTTCTTGGTTGGAACTGTGCTGAAGGGAACAAAATGTACAAAAGGAAGCTTCTAGGTGACTATTGACAATATCCATATTCATTAACCACAGATTATGTTAGTGAGAGAGAGCTGTTGTTTCGAAGCTCACTGCTGTGGCCTTTCCAAGCCGAGCAATGAAGGCGTGTTGTGCTTTCCCTAGCACTTGAATTCAACTTTCTCAAAACACTTCCCAGCTACCCCTAAGGCTTACAGAGCCTGAGAGCAGAGTCATCCTGGCTTCGCTCATGGCTCCAAGTCTGATGATGCTAAGAGCAGGTTTGTTTCAGGACAAAAATAATTATGGCTCAGAAGTTTACTCAGTAAATAAGTTATCAGTTTGTTTAGTGGCTAAGAGTGGAAGAAAAATGCAAGCTAATGAAACAGTTAACATTCAGAAACTCATTCCCATCCCCTGCTTCCTGAAAGAGAGGGATTAATAGATCCTTCCACACTATTCTTGGTGCAGAGTGTCTGGTTTTTTGGGGACACATCTGGGCAGCAGGGACCATCAGTGACAGAGGCAGCCCCTTGTGTGTCTGGCCAAGTACAGTCACAACAGGCTTCTTCTCATCAATGTCCTCAAGCAGAATGGTTTTACAGGAAGGAGCGGAATCTGCCTGGTTGGTAAGCACTGCTGGTTGGCTGCAGGTCCAAAGAGCCCTTCTGAGGCCAGTTGTACTTCCATATCTCTGGGTCTAGGGCTGAACTTCCAGGCTCACGGATTCTCCAAAGGGCTTAGGTTCTGGCTCCTGACAAATGATCCAGCCTGAAGCTTCAGACTCCAGAGTTGCCCTTCAGGTCGGCTGTCTCTAAAATGGGGTAAAGTTTGGTGTCTAGCTCTCAGCTGTGGGGCACAATAGAAGGCCCGGTGATGCATATTGTCAACACTGTCACTTTTGTGGCTCCTGATGACCCTTGGCAGGCCACCCAGCCTTCAGTCAGTCAGGATGTTTTCTACTGGCTGTAGACTGCACAGCAGGTCATTTACTCAAGGGACTCAAGTTACCTTGCTCGACCAAGCCTGCCAGAACCAGCTCTCTCTCCCTTATGTTTCTTCATCATGGCAAGAGAATGAGGTCGTACAATGATCACAAAATGGCTTACAAGTCTGAAGAGTTCCCCAGGACACACCTGATAGGAGGAGAGAACTGTCTCCCACAAGTTCTGGCCTCCACACTTGTGCAGTGACACGTGCACACCCACATATGTGCACAAGCACTAAATAAGCACAGGTAATTTAAAATTAGTGTATGAAGCTGGGTGTGGTGGTGCACGTCTTTAATCCCAGCCCTTGGCGAGCATAGACAAGCAGATCGTCGTGAGTTCAAGGCCAGCTTGGTCTACAAAGCAAGTCTAGGACAGGCAAGGCTAACAGAGAAACCCTGTCTAAAAAAACCAAAAAATAAAATAAAATAAAATAAAATAAAATAAAATAAAATAAAATAAGCATATGAAGAAGTCATCAGCAGAAAGGAAGCCTTAAGAGCCTTGCCCCCCCCCCCCAAGTTTGATGAGTAATGAATAGAGTACACGTTAAACAGCGACCTATGAGGGCCTGACCCCCCAGCCCTGGGTACCATGTAGTTTCTTGCTTCTCTCTTAGCTCTGTCCCTCTTTCTTTCTTGGAAGGAAGCTCTTTCATGATAACAGGTTCCTACTTTTCCTGTTAGCAACATGTCTCTGCCCAATCTTTTCTTTCAGTAAAGAAGAACCTGGAAGTCCCAGCAGGTGCCCACCTGACTCTGATACCACTGAAAACAGGGAAACACCTTCCCTCGTCCTCCTATAGCCTTGACTTCCATCCCCCAACATGGAGACACCCCTGTGGGTACCCAGGGCATGGCAGGTCCACCTGCATTGGCATTCTGACCCCGAATTAATGGTCCTTTCTGACCTTGGTACCAGTGACTACTTGGCTTGCTCAGCCATCTTGGTGGTAGCTTCTATACTGAGACCCTTGCTTTTGCTGTTTATTTCTCCCTGCCATGCCCATCAGGTGTGGACTTTGATTTTATACCAGGGCCACAGATGCTTGTCTCTTGTTTGCTGTGACTATACTGGGTGGCCAGATACAGGGGTGCTGAATCACACTCTTTAGGTCTGCTTAGTCCCACCAAAGATACCCTAGTATTGCTGGCTTGAGTTACATGGCTTCTACTGTCTGCTAATAGCTTTCTGGGATACACCTTCAAGTTTTTGAAGGCAATTGGAATTTTTAAGAGTCTTATTTTCCCTAGGCTGCCATCTTTAATATATTGTGTGATCAAAAGTGCCTCCTCATATGTTACAACTTTAAGACAGTCATGTTCTGATTAGGCAAGCCAAATTTTATTATGGTGTTTTTTTGTTTTTGTTTTTGTTTTTTGTTTTTTGGTCTACAAGAAGGTGGTAAAGGAGATTTTTGTTGTTGTTGTTGTTGGTTTTTTTTTTTTTTTTTCTGTTTGAGACAGGGTCTCACTAGGTAGCCTTTGGCTGGCTTGGAACTCACTATGTAGACTAGGTTGGCCTCGAACTCACAGAGATCTACCTGTCTCTTCTGCCTCCCAAGCACCAGGATCAAAGTGTGCCACCATGCTAGACTGGCTGTGTGTGTGTGTGTGTGTGTGTGTGTGTGTGTGTGTGTGTGCGCATGCACATGTTTGCTCATATGCATGAGTGTGAAGGAATCTCTCTGAAACAATGCTATGTTGGTGACTGGCAGATCCACTTGACTGTACAATTGGCGTCAGTATTGGGGTTCCTGATTTTCCAATTATCAATATTCCTAATATACCTTTGCTAAATGATTTCTCAAACACTTGACAAGTTTTTCTGATCATCTACCATATTATTTAACAGTACACTACCTCTTTTACCTTGCACGCAGGATCTCAGAAACAACTGACTTTGTTCTGCTTGGAGTGCCTCTGAAGGGGTCTGAATGGATGCCAGGCGCCCACGGAAGAGGGAGTACCATTTCGGCGTCATGTTCAGTCCTTTCAGGTTTTTTTTTTTCTGTTTCTAAAAGTTATTGATGGATTTTAACCAATGTCTGAAGTGATGATGAGTAGCTCCAGATTTCAATCGATCATACTGTGCGCCTGTCTTTTGCTGTGGATCTATTCAGAACCATGAGTTTTGAATAAACATAGAGTGTGAGTCTGTGCCAGAGTCATCTTATACCAGGAGTCAGACTGAGGGAAAAATGTGCAGTTGACATATGCTGTTCCCTGGCCTAGTGGAAATGAGATATGCCTCTTCTGGCTTTTCCAATGACTATAATGGCTAGAAATGTCATCTGACCGAGCTCAGAGTTGGTGGGTGGGATGTATTCTCTAGGGGAGTCACAGTGTTCTGCTAGAGGAGGGTGTGATGGGGGATCAATAATGTCTCAGAGCTCTGACGGCATACTGGGCACAGTACTGTATTTTCCTTTGTTTTATTTATTAACTGATTTTTACAGTTAGGTTTCATGTAGCACAGGTTGGCTTCAAACTCACCATATAGCCCAAGGCTAGCCTACTGTGTAAACTCCCAAGCCCTGAGATTATTGCTGCGTAGCACCACCATTTCCATATTTTTCTTTTAAGTCTAATTCCCATCCCTCTGCCCCCACAAACCACAACCCAGGAATAAACACAAATGTCTGTTTAGGATCTTCAGGCTTAAAGAGTCTGCTATGGTCACTCCTCAGTGTCTACAACGAATTCCATAAATATGTAAGCATCTATTTCCTTTAATGGCCAGCTTAAACAAAACAAAACCCAGCTAGTTTATCTTTGCTTGGAGTAAATAATCCTCAAGTGGGGGTGGGGCATTTCTGAGGATAGTCAATCATTATGTGATCTGAGACAATATTCCCAGTTACGGGTTTCCTGTCCTGGCCCTGGTCATCAGTCCTCTAGGTTGGAGGATGTTATTTTAATGCTTCCAGAAAAGTCCTGGCATTCTTCCCGGATAAGCGAGAAGCCTGGCTAAAGATCCGGCCATTTGACAGTGGGGGACTGGTCCTCCTCCAATGCCTGACAATTTGACATCACTCTCCCGCCACTGGTGCCACGTCCAAGGCTTCAGGCCTCTGGTGTGTGGTCACCCCCTGACATCACCATCCATTCTCACTGATGCCAGTTCCTGGGTCTTAGAGCTACTAGATGTCATATGTTATTCACTGTGCAAATGATAGTGTTATTAGAGATGAATAGCTTCCCCCAGATTTCCCTGGAAGACCCCTTTTAGAACAGACACATCACACGGGAAGCCACTTAATTTTTCATTCCACTGTAATGTATTTAGGAATTTGCATTAGAATAACATTGCAGAAGTGTTTAATGAAGTCTTATTATATACTCACTTAAAAATAGTTATACACATCAGTTAGCATAAGACGTAGAGTATCAGAAGTTACACAAAGGGGCTCCAAGGCCTAGGGCCTGTTTGTTCTCTGCTCTCAGCGGCTACCAGCTGGAAGGCAGGTTAGGACTGGACCTATGGAGAGCTCCCTTGCTGTCTGGCTGGATTGAACAATATGGGGAGAGCCAGCAAGCGCTCAGAAGAGTGGGTGAGAGGGATTCCCAGAGCCCCTACCAGCCCATGGTGGCTGTAGCCACTCACTAGACCAGGCTTCCAGGCAGCTGGCTTCTCCTCCCTTTCTCTGTCCCAGAAGTGAAATGCTCTTCTTCCTCCTCCTCCCTTCCTCTCCTCCTCCCTTCCTCTCCTCCTCCTCCTCCACCTCCTCCTCCACCTTACTCCTCCTCCTCTTCCCTTCCTACCCCTCCTTTCCCCCGCCGCCTGGATTTCTTCTCATGACAGAACCATCAGATATCTGACCCCAGCTAATTTAGCCCTTCAGCATGGGCTCAATGCCAGCAACTCTCCAGGGAGTGTCTAAGCCCAGAGCCAGGTTGGGACCCTGACTCTAGTGTGTGGAAGGCCACTGTTGGACAACCCAGGCATATTGTGCAAGCCAATCTAATATCTATACCCCCTTCCCTTCCCATCCCTCTCCCCCTCCCCCCCGGCCTTGCCACGATTCTGTTAGCTGCTTGTAGGTGATGCCTACAGTGCCCTTGTGCACAAAATTCTGGTGAGTGGCCATTCTAAAATAATGGGGTCAGAGGATGATTGTGTTAGAGAGCCACCCAATGGGTACTTTCACACCATGTGTCACCTCAGTGTCGCTGAGCTCCAGAAGCCACTTTATACTGACATGGGCTGCATGGTGATCTCAGTATGCCCTCACACCCAAGACTGGACTCCTAAGCTACCGAGGAAGGGTAGACTCTTCAGAAAGCTCCATGACAAAGCAGAGAAATGTCATTACCGACACAACAGAAGCCACTCCTGTGAGGTCCCTCTTGATGCTCATGCTCAGTGACCGAGAACAGCCCAAGGCTGTCAGTTGACAGTTCTGTGTCCTCACGAGTCAAGAAGGCAGCCTGTCTCCTTCACTTGTCCAGCTTGGAGAACTTAGAGGTCACCCGTGTTCCTCGGCTTGTGGTCCTTCCATCATCACAGCCAGAAGCACCGCATCCTCTCTCTAAACTTCCCGCCCTTCTCTTCTCTCTCTCCCTCTCCCTTACCCTTCCTCCCAGTGTCTGACTCACGGCACCGAGCATGCTCGGCAGATGCTGTACTACTAAGCTATATCTGCAGCTCAAAAGGGAAGCCTAGGCTGGCCTCGAACTCTGAGTCCTCCTGCTCATCGTCATCAGCATGGTCATTACTGTCATGACCTGTCACAGCCAGCTCTGCCCCTTTCTTATGAGGGCCTATGGGTCTATCAAGGTCACTATTACTCCAGGACAGTCAGCCTGCCCCCACATCTCTGACTTTCTGGAATAGGTATAATAAATGGCAACTAGTTCAAAGGTCAAGTGTGCCTGTGCAGGACAGGAGGTCATGTTGGAAGTGACATATGCCATAGGCTAGAAGACAGTCTCAGCTGCCATTGCTCAAATGCTGTCCACTTTGGTTTTTCCTCTTGTTTGTTTGTTTCTTTTAAACAAGGTCTCTTATTGGTCTGGAACTTGGAACTTGTCAAGTAGGCTAGGCTGGCTGGCCAGTAAGCCCCTGGGATCCACTTGTCTCTGCCTTCCTAGGGCTAATATTATGTGTCATCATGCCAGGCATTTTGTGTTATTGTTGTTATGTGGGTGCTGTGGAATCAAACTCAGATCCCCAGGCTTGCAAAGAAAGCAGTCTATCACCATCAACCAGTCCCAATGTTGCTTTTAAAAAAGCATTCAAACCCCAATATTTATTGTCTTCAATACACATGGTCTGCCCTACTGAGCTCAGTGGGTTTCTGTTTCTTTATAGGAGCCAAGGGAAGGGAGGAGAACGAGCTAACAGAGTTTGGTCTTGATGAGAATTCCTCCTCTGAGTCAAGAGGACACAGCTCGGGCAGGAGTCTTCTAAATGTGTTTGTTCTTGGTGTTAACCAGTTGACTTCCCTGTGGATGCTCGGAGACAGGCCTTGGGGAGATACCTCCCTGTGACCTCACAGCCTCCTGGATCAGCAACTGCAATGTGGACGACTGACTTTGTGCCTCTGGGTTTGGAGTCCACACTGGCAACTGCTTTTGTTCTCTCTCTTCACTATAATTCCACTTTGGATGTCAAAGGTTTGGAGGCTAGCCACCTGTCTTTTTGAGATTCTTTCCACTATTCTCAAAAACAAAACAAAACAAAACAACAAAATAAAAAAACCACCACCACCACCACCACCAAGAACCAAACCAAACCAAACCAAAACAGCCCCCCCCCCAACAAAACAAAACAAAACAAAACACCAAGGCAAAATAAAATAAAATAAGAATTAAAAAAATATCTATCATCCTAGAGCCAGTACTCCAAGCCAGGTAATTTCAATAAGACCTATCCTTTCAGTTTTTGTGATTTAACAATAAACAGATAAATGAAATCTTAAATTATTTATGCTCCATGAACTTTCAATTCTCAACAAAGGTTGCATCTTCCACACCCAGCCCCACTCTGCTCCTGGCTTATACTGTCCTCAGGGCACACTGTTTCACTTTCCCGGGCTCTGTGGGTTTCTATAAATATTTATGAAGCACCTGGCGCTGAGAGCCCAAGGAGCAAAGATAAAGGCAGGAGACGTGCTGCCCTCCCCTCCCAGAGTTTCCAGGCTGGCTGGGGAGACAGGTGACCATCCAGCATGATGCTAGGTCTCCTGTGGAACTTCCCTGCTGTCCCTTGCTTTGTTGCCCTTTCATTGTCCCCTCCCCGACCCCCACCAACGTTTTTTGGTGAATCCAGCTCCCTTCGTGCCTTCAGGCTCTGTTGGGACTCAGTTTACAACTAATCTGCCATCATATGTTACATTAACCCCTTCCTCCTGTTCACTGATTTCCTATGCAACTTCCAGCTCAATATACATTCTTAAACTGTCTTCTGTAGGTTTCAAGCCCTTGAGGGCTAAGCTCCCTTCTGAAGCTTTTAGGTACCGAGTTTGTATCACAAACACAAGGAAAACAAACCTTGTCATGGCCTCCAGGGTGCTGCATAGTTCGGTATCTGCTTCATTTCTGAGTTCATCACGTGATTTAAGTGATGATTTACGATGATTTAAGAAAAGTTCCTGTTTCTAACATGTGCTGGCCTCATTTCCTGCTTCTGGAATATCTGGCCATGGGTCTTTGCAGGGTTCAGCCCTCAGTATTTTCACCTTTGCTGACATGTTAATTCTGTAGAGATTTTGCTCCACCTAAGTGATTCTGGTGTCCTGTACTCACTCATGCACCTACTCACTCTACCATCTATTTCTCTTTCTTTCTCTCATGTATCCATCCATCCATCCATCCATCCATCCATCCATCCATCCATCCATCATCTGTTTACCTACCTACCTACCTCGCCATCCATACCTTGCCTTGTCATAATTTTAAGTAAATTATCCTGTTTTTGACACCTACTAAAGTGCTAGCTTGTTTTTAAAAAATCTGCCTCCTTCCTACAGACTGTGAACTCGAAGGCACACCCTTTGTTAAGTCTCCAGTGACTAGAGCAGGAACTCATGCAGTCGGCAAATGACAAATATTTGTTTTCTGCACAACTTTTTTTTTTTTTGCTACAATACATAAGGGAATATAAAGCACACATTTATTTCCTCATAAGAGACACAATCTCCTTGAGTAGTTTCTGACAACCTTCTTCTGTTTTGAGGCATTTTTGCAATGTAAGATGGCCGGCTGTCTTTCCGGTGTTCTTAACCTCTGGGCCATCTCTCCAGCCCCTTGATGGCTGTTTTTTGCTAACCACTCTCTGCATTGCATCTGAGAGCACAAAACAGTAGAAGCTCAAGTCCTAGATTTTACAAATGAATAAAAAAAATCTTTCTTTGCCTCCCACAAATCCTTTTGAAAAATTGAATTATCTGGAAACAATAATGTCTAATTATAAATGAGTTATTGCTATATGACTTTTATCCTTTTATGTTCATTAAAAGAAGCCTGGATAAAAACTACACAAGATCAGAATATAAAAATATTTACTGCTAAAATATTAAAATCTAGCTAAATTTAGAATTACATTTTTTTGAGTAGAAGTTCCACACAGCTCCTTGGAAACACTGGGCTTTTACCTTGTCATTGTGGTAGAAATCTGATAAATCAGTGTATTCAGTGTGGAAGAGAAGACATTTCAAAAATCTGTAGTTTGCTTTATTCTTTTTCATCAGGGAGAAAAATAACAGGAGGCTTTGACAGCTTGGGGCTTTAATATATTTTGGAAGAACTCAGATGTACATTGCATTTAAGGAAGTGGTTCATTGTTAGCTTTTAGGAGGTTCTTTGAGAGATGGGAGATAGAGACAGGAGAAACCCTATCCCCCTTCCAAACCCAAGGCCAGTTAGCCTGACATATGCACTGGTGAGCAACAACAGACATTGTCTCAAACAAGGTGGAGAATGAAGACTCACTCCCTAGGTTGCCCTTTGACCTTCATGCAAATGTTGTAATCACACATGTGACTACTCCCCCACCCCCAAGGATGGTTTGAAAGCAAATAGGCCCCATAAGCTCATAGGAAGCAGCATCATTAGGAGGTATGGCCTTGTTGGAGTAGAAGTGTGTCTCCCTGGGGGTGGGCTCTGAGGTCTCAGATACTCAACCAGGCCCAGAGTGGCACTCTCTTCCTGTTGACTGCCAGTCTGCTTGTAGAGCTCTCGGCTACCTCTCTAGCACCATGTCTACCTGCAGCTCTCAGTGCTTCCCACCGTGATGCCAAGGGACTAAACCTCTGGACTGTAAGCCAGTTCCAATTCAATGCTTTCCTTTATAAGAGTTGCCATGGTCATGGTGTCTCTTCACAGCAATAGAAACCCTGACTAAGACAGAACTTGGTACCAGGGACTGGGGTTTTGTTGTGATGGGCTTGACCATGTTTTTGTTTGGAGCAGTGTTGGCTTTGGGACGCTGGGTTAGGAAAGCAGTGGAATGTTTTAAGTGGGGGCTTAAATGGGCTACACTAGTAAGAACTAGTAAGAAGTCAGGGGTGCTGAGGGTGATTTGAACTGTGGGGGCCTGGCTCGAGAGGTTAATATGTGACCTAGAGACCATTCTTGTGATATTTTGGTTAAGAATACAGTTGCCTTTTGCTCTCGTCCAAAAAAATATGCCTGAGGCTAAATGTAAGAGTTTTGGATTAATTGTGTTGGTATTTACTCTTATGCATGTCTACAATGAAGAGGAGCAAGCTGAGCAAGAAAAATACAAAATGTACAAATTAAGGGGAAAGGGTCACAGGCGAAGAGACTGGAGCTAAGTCCTGTGTTCAGGAGAGACACAGATTATAAAGAAAGGCCAGGTGTTAAATGGACTAAAGGGAACAGTGACCTCAGTGCAAGACCCCAGCCAGCTAAGCTTCCAGCTTGTGAAAAGAAATTAAAGAAAAGCTCAGAGATGGGTGTGGTGGTGCACACCTTTAATCCCAGCACTCCAGAGGCTGCAGAGGCAGGCAGATCTCTGAGTTCAAGGCCAGACTGTCTACAGAGCAAGTTCAAGGAAAGTCAAGCTTAGGCACTGAAGGAAACCATCGAACAGAGAAAGCTGGTGAAGATGTAATTGAATGAGGGGCCATGTTCCAACCTCAGCACGCAGGAGAACGTGGCAGTTTCAGCCATGTGGTTCTGGCTTTAGAGCCAAGGATAGGAGAAAGGGTTATGGACTCTCTATTTGTGACTAAGGGAAGCTGTTGGGGCCAGGCATATGTAGAGGTGTCCCTGCGTGGGAAGCTGTGAGGGTGAAGCCTGGATTGCCTTAGAGACCCCAAGATGTGAGAATGCCAGAGCAGTGGGAGTTCTGCCGAGGAGAGCTGCTAACAGGGAGTGACCAGCCCAAGAGAAAGAAGTGTGTTGCAGTCAACTAGCTGAAAGGAGTTGGAGATTTGAGTAGCATTTTGACATCAGACATGGAGATGCAGAGTTTGGATTGGCCTCCCTGTTTTCAGTCTTGCTTTGGTCCAGTGTTTCCTAACTACCACTCTTTCCTCTCTTTTGGAACAGTAATATATATCATATATATATAATATATATATATACATTATACATATATATATCCAATATATCCAACAGTAATACAACATCCATTGTATGTTGGAAGTCTGTGATCTGCCTTTTCATTTTGCTTTTACAGGGGATTGCAGTTAAGAGATTGCATGAGTCTCAGATGAGACTTTGAACTTTGGACTTTTACACAGTGCTGACACTGGGATAGATGATGAGGGACTTTGAAGTTGCAGAACTAAATGCATTTTCTACTGTGCTATGGCTACAAGTCAATGGGGGCTCGGGAGTAGAATGTGGTGGTTTGAAAGAAAATGGCCTTCATAGGCTCATAGGGAGTGGCACTTTAGGAGGCGTGGCTTTGCTGGAGGAAGCATGACACTGGGGGTGAGCTCTGAGGTCTCAGATACTCAGCCAGACCCAGTGTGGCACTTTCTTCCTGCTGTCTGCCTATCTAGATGTAGGACTCTCAGCTGGCTCTCCAGCACCATGTGTGCCTGAGTCCCACCATGCTTCCCTCCATGATGACAACGGACTAAACCTTTAAACTGTAAGCCAGCCCCAATTAAATGCTTTTCTTTACAAGAGTTGCCAGGGTCATGGTGTCTCTTTACAGCAATACAATAGAAGAAACCTTAACTAACACCGCTCCCAAACACATACAAACAGAGATACAGAAGGAGAACGAAACATTGAACAACTATTAAAATATTGTTCTAAAGTCACATTATGTGAAAAATCATTCAAGTAGATGGTATGGAAACAACTCCAAAAAAGGGCATGAATGTTGGCCATAAAGTGTGAGCCAGATTTTCTTTCTTCTTTAGAAGGTGCCACAGTGTTAAAAGTGGGGACCCATGGTGGTAAAATTGGGGGCGTTATGTACTCATCTCTTCTATGGCTGGTGTAAATTCCTATAAAATGAGAAAAAAAGGTAAACTCCAACTTATGGTGGTTTGGCTTTAAGATGATGCAAAGGTGACTCTCACGTCCGTGAATTCTGACAGTCTCCTGGATTTATGACGCTCAGGGCAATACTCCTGTGATGCTGAGCAGCAACAGTGTGCACGTGATCAATGGACAGATAACCTGGGATCTGGTGTCCTAGTTTTTAAAGTTACGCTGTTCTGTTCAGTAGGTTTGATGTGTTCAATGCATTTTGACTTTGTGTATTTCTAACTTATTAAAGGTTCACTGAGATGTAGCTGCACAGTAAGCAGAGAGAGAGAGACATCTGTATTTAATTTAAAAACCAATCACAGATGGCTCCAAGAACAACACACATGCTCCCGCTCCTGGCCGTGACCCCAGAGGATATTTGTATCTCTTGGTTTTGGAACTATGCTACCATGTGCCGCCATCTTGGCAAATTGGCTTAGGGTCTCTGCTCCCTATGGCACAGCATGCAGTTCAGGTCATCAGGACCACTGGGAGGATAGAATTTGTCCCAGCGCCATGACTTTGGTGTTGGAAAGCTTGGCTTTCTTTCTCTTCATGTTGATGCCTCCAAAGGCAACTGACTTGTACAAATTCATCAAGTGTTCTAAGTATTCTAGCTATCTTCTGAGCATTATAGATATCCTCTACAATATCATAGTGAGGATTTTGGTGTCTTTAAAAAGCCAGTTATGTTCTGTAAACACGTTTTTGTTTTAATCCCAGGTGTGGGGTATATGGGGCTGCTTCAGATTGTCCACGGCAGCAGACTCCTTGCCTTGTGTGTGCTCTGGCAGGGGTGTGATTCTGCCAGGTGAAGATAATTTAATTCTGGGGACTCTAGAGAGGGCATAAAAGACCAGAGCCCCAAGAGAGGGGGCGCGGCTGTTGCTCCTGTTGGTTCCTGTTCCTGCTGCTGCTGCCGCTGCTGATTTGTCAAGTGGTGGAGAGAAAAAAGACAAGAAAACGTTGGAGATATCCTGATGGGTCGAAGGCTGGACTTCCCTCAAGGAATTCTACATGCCCAATAAGCAGGAAGTGGCCTATCGAGGTCTACGCCCCCTTTTCTCTCTAACCTTCTGTCTCTCCTACCTGGTACTGGGATGTTGGAAGGGATTGGGGTGCAGAAGGGTGGGAGTTATAACAACCCAAATAAAATAGCTCAAAAGCAGGCCAACAGGATACAAAACAAACAAGTCACTGTTCTCCTGGCACCATGATGCCCAAGTACTGCCGTACTTTCAGTTCTGTTCTCCACACTTTGACAACCACTGGTCCCTCCAGTCTGCCATGACTTCCTTTCCTGAAGGCATCATTTGCTTTGATTCTAATCACCCTCATCTCAAGTCGGCTTTTTTGACACTCTCATTTATTACTTAAGACTTAGAGCTCATCTCAGAGATGTGAAAGGCATGGTTGTGTGGGCATGTCCATGTGCAAGGTGTCAGTGACCTCATGCCAATGTTTTGGGAATATGTTCTTAGGATCCTTTAATTAATTAATTATTTATTTAGTTATTTTTTAATTTAATTTTATTTTTTTTACCAAATGTAGGAAGAATCCCTTCTCCAGAAGTGTCTCACTGCTGGCTCACCTCCAGTCCTCACTATGGTGTCTGCAGTATATGGAACCACATGAGAGGGCACAGGGCAGTGCGTAGCCACATCTAACCATTTCCCATGATACTTAGAATAGCTTTGCAGAAACAACCTAAAGCCCCAGACTGTTCTCCCATCTGCGGAGTGAAGCTGAGGCTGAAGGTATAAAGCAGGTGCCTTTGCTAAACCAGACAGGCAAACCTGCTCACTACAAGGCCATGCAGACAGCCAGCTCAGCAGGAGCTCGCATTACTGTGCTCTGCAGTCAGAGGCACTTATGCGCTCCTGGGCCTCTCTCTGCAGGAAGCAGTTTTTTTCCCAGGGCCAAGGGAACAGAATGGGGGACAAGTCAAACTGCAACTTGTATTTTGACAACTAAAAACATTTCAGTAAATAAGCCTCTGTGTTTGCAGCCTTGTCACAAGCAAGAGATGTGACTTCTGCTCTCCCTACCTGTGTTTTAGGCCCACCTCTTTTCCTTTCTTTTAGTTAGAAATCTCCAAACCAAGACAGTACAAACAGCTCTTGGGGCACATTACAGGCCTGAGGCATCTCCTTAGTGCTCTGAAGCGTGGGCTTCATCTTCTATTGCAAGAAGATGAAGGGTTGAGATAGACTGGAAGAGACTGTTTTTTCGCTGAGGCTAAAATCGGAGGTGTTCGTGGTGATGCATCTAAGATGCAAACCTTAGTGCTTAAAAAGGAGCATCGAACTCTTAAGCTTTTCTGCTTGCTCCTCTGAGGTAGAAATACTTGTTGGCTTCTATGTACCAGATGCTGCCTGTGTCTCAGGTAGAGAACAGCTTCATGTTGGGTGATGTTTTCTATGCACCAGATGGAACACACACACATACACACACACACACACACACACACACACACACACACACACACACACACACACAC
>OU015751.1:68981815-68997031 GCA_907169655.1 Acomys percivali | reverse complement strand
CACCACTACCATCACCATCACCACCACCACCACCACCACCACCACCATCATCATCATCATCAACAACAAGAACAACAGCACCCCAAAAGCCAATGCCTAAAGAGCAAGCAGAGGGGGTCGGTTACCCCAATTCCCTTTTAGTCTTTAAGTTTCAGGTCCATTTCCTTTTGGGGTTCTGTATTTTATACACTGGGGTGTCTGGGCAAATAGCCAGTTTTATTTTCATATTACCCTGGTAGATCTGAGTAGCTCAGTATTAAGACTGTGTGGCTGGAATTCAAATAGGAAATGCATCCACTTCATATGAGAAATGTCAGCTGATAGAGTTAAACACGGTGTTTTTCCTGCAGTGACATTTTGCATGGAGAATTACAAAGGTGGACTTCAATAACGGGCTCTTTTTTTCCGGGGGGGGGGCTGGCAGTAAATATGGGGTTATGGTATGAAATTGGCTTGTTTAAGCTTCTCTTTACACTTAAACAGAAGGGGTAGTAATTCCTTCCTTTTACAATAGTGTTTATTCCTGGTATAAATAGTTTTCTCCGTGTGTGGCCTTCCTCAAACAAAGGGTGTGAGCTGCTGGTTTCCATGCTAGGCAATTCCAGGTCTAGTGGCTGTCTTGGGAGGTTTATATAGGAGTTCCATTATACAGAAAACCCACTTGTAAGATCTACAACTGGGGGATTAGGGGATAGCTCACTTGGCAAAGTGCCTGATGGGCAAACACAGGGACCTCACTTTGGATCCTTAGTACCACATAAAAAGCCAGGCACAGTGGTGTGTGTGTGTGTGTGTGTGTGTGTGTGCGCGTGCATGTGTGCGTGTGTGCATGTATATGTGCATGCGTGTGTGAGTGTGTGCGTGTGTGCATATGAGTATGTGTGCATGAGTATATGTGGGGTGATTGTGTGAGAGAGTGTGTGAGTGTGTGTATGCATGAGTGTATGTGTTTGTGTGAATGTGTGTGCTTTACCCCAGAACTGGGGAGTAGAGACCAATTTTTAAAACTCAGCAAGTCAGTGTAGCTGAATGGAAAAGCTCCAGGTTCAGTAAGAGACCCTATCTCAAAATTAAAGCATGGCGTGATTGAGCAACAGCCAACATCAACCTATGACCTCCACATGCATGCACATACATGTGCGTGCTCACCTACATGCACATGTACACACATCCACATGAGAATATACGCACATTGTACATGCACAGAAGCCCACAAGTGAAAGATGCTGCCTCCTTAACTGTAACCTTCAGAAACAAAACCCTGCGAGTAGATATGTTCCTATGGATTGCTGGTATTAATATGCACAGGAGACCAACTTATATGTTAGTGATCTTAGTGATTTCAAAGGGCATTTCCATCCTTCAGATAACTTAAAGTATTATTCCTTTTTTGTGCATGAAAAAAGTCCTTACTAGTACTTCCACAAGAAATGAATGTTTATAAGCATTATCTCAACTAAATTGCCCTGTACATTAGCTATCAGGGTTGATCACAGGAACTGTAATTTTTTTTCTCTTTCAAAAAAGGTATATTTTACTAAATTAAAACTTATTTCTTAACGATTGCAGCATTGCCTTCTGGGCACCAGGAAAGATGAGCTTCTCTTAATCACTAGGACTGATTGATTTCAGAAATACAATGCTCCCTGTCAAGGCATTCTGGTACTGTGCACGTGATAACCGCCATCGCTGAGAATGTAATAAGCTCTAAAAGAACCCTGATGCTCCACTGTGGTGTGCCTGGAGTTCGTAGTTTTAATTATTTTTAGGTAAACAATATCATATGCACAGGGCAATTATTTTGTTCATTGATTTTTCCCTCCCTGGCAAGCGTATATTCACCCTAAACACTTGCTAGCTTTCCTTACTCAAGAAAGGGACATTAATCCATCCATAGTCTAATGAAGTCCATTCATCAAAAAATTACTAAGTGCAGTGAGTGAGTTTAACAACAAGCAAATACGGGTCAGCAATGTGGCTCAAACGTGTGTCTGGTGCGAGCCAGAGGACCTGAGTGCAAGGCCAGATGCCAAGGTGCGAAGAGAGACCCGGTTCCTGACAGCTGTCCTCTGAAGCCCACAGGTGTGCCACGGCATGCACACCTCCCTGTAGCCTTGCACACACAGCAATGACTAATGCATACAAGACAAGCAAACAGATCGAGCTGACAACATGCACATGGGTACTTCCCTCTGCCTCCCTTACTCTCTTGAGTTTTGGAGGCCACACTGTGGTAGGCTTTACAGAGGATTCCAGTCTCATACGTGTGTCATTATAACCAAAGGGAGCCAATCATGTTCAGAGACGGGAGGACAAACCCCGCCTTGTGACTTCCCTGGTCCTCTGTCTGTGTTGCGTAGTGATGGGGCTGGTTATTAAACTACAGAGACAGTGGCAAGACTTTCAGATTCTCCCTGGTGAAATCTGATCCTGGCACCATCCAGCTTTGCAGCCAGAATGTTCTAGACTGGGGATGTAGCCCAGTGGCAAAGAGTGACTCGATACAGGAGGCCCAGGGTATGAGTCTCAGCCACTTCTCACAAAACATGGGGGAAAAAAAAAAAAAAAAAAAAAAGAAACATAATTTTGTTTTGTTATGCTCCCTTTAGTAGTTAACATGCTAACCAAAGAATCCTCACTGATATTATTTTTCTCAACCTACTTTTATTTGGTGCATAAAACAAATTAGACCTATTCATGGGATACTGCGCTATTTTGATGTATGTATACAGTGTATAATGATTGAATCTGATTAACCATCCACAACCTCTCAAATAGTTATTATTTACTTACAGTAAAAGAATTCAAATTTTCTTCTAATTTTTACTTAAAATTAAAATTTACATTTATTTATTTATGATGTGTGTGTGTACTTGGATGCGTGCATGCCATGGTGTACGTGTGGAGAAGTCATAGGACAACTTATGGGAGTCAGTTCTCTTCTTGCATCCAGTATGCTCTAGGAATTGAACCGGGATCCTCAGGATTGGCGGCAAGCACCTTCACCCACTTAGCCATCCCATTGGCCCTTTCCCTAGCTTTCGGGAATATGCAGTTCACTGTTGCTTATAAACACCCTACTATGCAACGACACAGCACAGACTTATTTTTAACTGTCCCTTCACGTCTCTTCCTCAGCATATCTTTCCTTTGTAGTCCCTTCCCAGCCCCTCGTAAGCACCCTCTAACTCTCAACTTTTTAGGTCCCCCCCCCCCCCGAGAGTCTCCATATGAGAGCACATGTGACTCATCTCACTTGGTGACCTCTAGTGCAAGCCATGTCTCTGCAAGTGGCAGGACCTCAAACCTCTTATGCATGGAGGGCTCTCAGCAGTCTATGGACCACATTTTCTGTGTCACTCCTCAGTTGATGGAATTATTTGCATCAACTTAGGTTATTTCAACCTCTTGGTTGTTGTTGGCAGCACTGCAGCGAACATGAGAGTGCAGATGTCTCTCCCTGGCATGCCATGGCTGGTGATCTACGCAGCCTAGAGGGAACTTCTTTTCTGATTGTTTCATGCAAAGAGTTCCGTCAGATGTCCTTCTTTCTTCTCTCAACACCGGTCCATTTAAAAAGACATCATGCCTCGTTGATGCTTCTGTAAGCATGATGCTCACTTTTACATCTTGTTTCTACCTCCCTGCTCTCTCTCGCCACTCTGAATAGATTCATACTGTGATCCTTTTTGCTGCATAAAAGATGTGCTTGCATTAGTTCAACAAACATTGAGTCTGAGGCTGTGCATAATGCAAGCTTTCGCAAACAGTCATATTTTCACATTAAATTGCATCCGCGGTCCCTGGTTTTCAGCTGCACTCATCAGGACTGTTTCTGGTGCATTAGGTCTGATAGCTGTCTCCGTAACAGACTGTGAGCACACGGTGTGCAGGAAGTGAAGGATGCCTGGCTGTTGGGAATTCCGCCCAATCCACCGTCTGCGTGGCCTGATGACTGGTTCTTGGGTTAAAGGGTTATGTGAGTGTGTGATACTTTTTCTCTCACTTGAACATGTGAGTGACAAGTACTGAGCACAACTCTCACTTCTCATACTTTGTGAGAGTGCCAGTGAGTGTGGCAGGAGAGCAAAGGACAGCAAGTGTTCTAAGCCCGCCCGAGTGGTGTGCGAGCCCAGGTAGAGGAACGCAGGTTCTCTCTGGAGAGCAGAATTATTCCTGAGTCACTTCCAACAGTGGGAAGCGGCGCTTCCTGTGAGGAATCTGGTGTGTTGAGGATATATCCCGACCCTGTGGAGGAGGCATACAGCAAATGGACCACACACTCTCTGGTTCTGGCACTGGAGGGAATAATTAAATTTGGTAATCTCATTTCAGACACAGGAAACAGAGACCCAGATGATGTGCTCAGGGTCTGGGCTGCTGATCTCATTTCACAGGCAAGGAAATGGAAACCCAATTCGGATGGCGTCACACTGCTCCTTAGAGGCGGCAGGCCTGAACTCCAGGGGCAGGACTCTCCCTTTTGCCTTACTGGTTTTGGTCTTGTTTTATCGTGTTTGTGTTTTAGCCTATAAGGTCTCTGAAATCAGATCTCCGGCCTTGCCCACCTACTTATAGGCGTTTCTTCTCCTCATAGTTTTCTTGTTTTAAAATTGAGTGTGATAAATTCCTACCTGTCGGGTCACTGTTACAATTCATGTTAATGGGCATAAAATGCCTGGTACATTCGGATACTGGATCGGTTAGTTTAATTGTTTACTTGACACCACCTAGAGGCCCCTGGGGACAGAGTCTCAATAGTCATTATCTAGATCAGGTTGGCCATGTCTGCGGGACATTGTCTGGATCATTCATTGATGTGGGAAGACCGAGTCCAAGGGTGGACAGCACTATGCCTTGGTTTGGGGCCCTAGACAGTGTACAAATAGAGAGAGCTGGCACCTACGTGTCTCTGCTCTTGACTGCGGAAGTGATATGGCCATATGCCAAGCTCCTGTGACTTCCCTTCTGGGGTGGACCATACTCTGGAACTGTAAGCTGAAATAAACCTTTGCTCCCCTAAGTTGCTTTTTATCAGGGTATTTTATCACAGCAACAGCAGGAAAACAAGGACAGGCTCCAGTGTTATTGGTATTGCTCCAGGTGACAGGGGTGAGCCTGATTTTAGTGTAACGTGTAGTTTTCACTCTTCCCTCATGGTATAGCTTAGGGCTGTCTGTAGCTTCAACGTTCCGTTGACCTGTCTCAGGGACCGAGTGGAAGACTTTATTTACGTTAAGGATTCCTTGCCACTCCATAGTTTGTTTCTTCTTACAGAATTCAAGGTTGTCAAGAGGGAATCTCTATCTTCCTTTATGTTGTGGGGAGAGGGAGCGAGAACCAGGTTGGCAGAAGAAGGAAAGGAGGTGTCCAAGCACTGTGTGGAAAAGTGGGGCTTAGAGTAAGGTAGTGAAGGGAAGAGAGCTAAGGAGACCCTACTTGGCTCAAGGGCCGATGGACAACTCAAGGATGAGAGGGTTGGCCAATGCAATTGTGCATCAGGGGAGCAGAAGGTCACTGACCACTCAGCATCTGGCTCTTTCCTTGAGAAGGAGGCGGGTGTGGTTCTTCTGACCTGTTGAACCTGAGCAGACAGGAAGAAGGCTAGGAACTTGTGTGTGCATGTGAGTGTGCAAATGGTGGTTACTGCCAAGCACAGCTAGAATAAGCCTTGTATAAATCACTTCCCTCTTTTCCTTAAAAAAGAAAGGGGGAGGGTGAGCAACCATAATTAGCCTAGTAGTACTCTAGGCAGTGAGGAGTATTTTACAGACTATCTGGGAGCCTGAAGCTCGCTGAGGGGAAAAAAAGCATTTAAAAAATGAAGTCCATAGGGACTTTGCCTCTCTTGTACAAGGTTGCGGTGGCCCACTGAATGGTGTGGGGAAGACATTTTTGCCTTGTCTTTCATGCCTTTTTTTCCTGTGGGTAACACAGCACTCAGCTTCCTGTCTCGATGAAGCAACTTCTTCCCCGCTATTGCTAGAAAATGAAGAAAAACTTCAAAAAGGGGTAAATACTGCAGTGGTAAAGTAATGGGAAAAAACAAGAAGTGAAGGGTAGAAAGTGAGTCCCCGGAAGTTCCGGCATGTGTGAGTCCCCAGAAGCTCCGGCATGGGTTGGGACAGAGCGGCATGGAACAGATGCAGGAAATGCGTCTGTAAGTTAATCATATACTGCTTCCAAGCTTGAGTGAACGACAGCAGGAGGCCGCGCCGCCCTCCTGTCCTGCACATGAGGGGGGACCATGATGACAAAGAGTTCTGCAGTCTGCGAGCCCAGGCTCTCTTCTCGAGACGTAATCTGGAACCAGTGCCCTGGCCCACCTTTGGCGTCTTCTTGGTTCTAGCTATGCCAAGCTCATCTGGGTTTTTGTCCCTCTCTGCAGCTCTGTTCGGCTTCCCCAACTCCTTTGGAAGATGAGTGGCTCCTGAGAGGAAAGAGAAAGGGGGTCTAGGGCCATGCTACCTTTAGCCTTGGGGCTCTTCTCAAACATGTGAGTAAATGGATTAGCACTACAGTGCCCTCTACTCTGACGAGCTGGGAAATGCTCTTTCTCATACACAGTTTCCAGCTGACTTTGGCCATTCCAAGGCTCTCTCCTCGGCTTCCCTCTAAGATGTGACTCCTTCACTCTTGTCAAAGTCTTCTGTCACCCTCTGAGCACAAGCCCTCCTTGATGACTCCACGGCTTGTGGCTTCTAGACTTACCACCCGAGTCAAAATTCAATGAGCAGGAGATGTAAGTTTTGTCAAGCATTGAGCTTGTCATGAAACACTTATCGAAATAAAATGGTTGCAAGCAGCTGACCCCGAAATAAATTCTGTTAAGCACTGCACCATGGTTTATTTAGAAATAAAGCTGAGTACTGGAGAGCTGGCTCAGTGTTTAAGAGCAAGTATTACTGTTGTAGAGGAGCTGAGTTCTGTTCCAAGCATCAGTGTACGGTCGCTCACAACTGCCTGTGACTCCAGCTTCAGAGACTCTGACACCCTCTTCTGGCCTTCACAGGTACCTGCACTTGCAAGCATATACCCACACATACACACTCACACATACACATGCGTAATTGAAAATAAAAGAAATCTTCAAAATAAGAAATGAGAATTTTGCTTTCTCATTTAAAGTGAGTCAGAGCAGAGGATCTTGAGTGACGCGTCAAGAACACGCTGCAAGCTATGCCTTAAATGTCCATTAGGAAGTATTTATTCTATCTGACTTTTTGACTAGAGCCTGGCCCTGTGTGAGTGCTGAGATGTTTGAGTTCAGGCTGGAAATTATCTGATTTTCTGTTGACAGTGGTTTCCTTTTGATTTCTGTTTGCTTTTGGTCTTATGGGAGGAAAAGCTTTGATGTGCCTTGCCTGAAGAGAAAATTACCTTGAAAGACCAAATGTGGCTCATGTGTGCAAATTAGGCCTCCAGGCAAAGTAAGGGAAAACCCATTAGTTAATGGCTTCGTGATGGTGGCTCCACAACCGATTTCTGTAAATTGGCAACAAATGGACTGACTTGCTCCTGAGAAAGGCTGACCATTTCCCCATTTATTCATAGGGACTTGCCCAAGGCACTGGTGAAGCAACAAGCACGTGCCCTTTATAATGATCAGCAGATGATCCTAGCCTTATCTTCCCTTTAAAGGAAAGGCACTGCAAAAAGGACATAATCTCTCTCCTCCCTGTTCTTGTGGACTCAGATTCCTTTACTCTGTGCTTTGATGATTAGTGCTAATTGCCGACTGGACACAGTCTGGGATCACAGGGAGCTGGGCCTCTCTCTGGGCCTGCTTCTGGGGGGGGTTTTCTGGACTCTGTAAGTTGCTGTGGAAAATGTGTCTTAATTGTGGGTGGAAACCACTTATTCCCCAATCGAGGAGTCCTGGACTACATACAGTGGAGATGGTGAGCTAGCAGGCATTGCTACCGCTCTGCATCTCGACACAGAGGCAAGGTGACCAGCTCCCTGCAGCTCCAGTCGCTGTGCCTTCCCTGCCATGGGGGGTTGTAACCCAAACAATGAACCACAACAAAACCGTTTCTCCTAAGTTGCTCTTGTTGGGGGTTATCTCACAGCAATTGGGGAGTGAAGGGAGGACTTCCTCAGGATTTTGACGGTACGCTCTTCCAGCAAATGAAACTTCACAGTCCTCGTCCTTTCAAATGCCAAATTCCTGTTCTGCTTGAGTGCCCCTTCTACCACCCACCTCCCACCAATGATCTTTTGTCTTCCATGTGCGTTCTTGCTTTGGCTGTAGGAAATGACTCCCTTTGCATATATGAATATATTTTGAGCTTCTGGAATATTAAGTCTAAAGATACTGTGTGTACTAGAACATTTAGGAAAACCCTATTTTCCATCAGTCCTACTTGTAGGAATCTGGAGATCCAAGTCTCTGCTTTCCTTAAGCTCTGACTTGTTTCCCTGGCAGTTACAAGGATCCGAGGCATCTCTCTAATGAAGCCACTGCACTAAAAGCACTAATTGTGACTGTCCTCCACAGATGCGAGAGGACTGGGATTTCGTTATTTTTCATTTGAGCAAAAATGTCATGGACTGTGACTTCTCCTTTAACAACAGTTTGTCCCCAATGGTGGTTTCATTTTTAAAGCGTATTTGTTGAATGAATGAATGAATGAATGAATGAATGAATAAGTAAATAGAAAATATCTCTCGTAGATGAAGTGACTTGAGTTTTAGAAACAGTGCAATTTACTCAAAGTTTCACAGCAAATCTTTGGAAACCTGGGTCCAGCTCTCTGCTTAGGTAGTGATAAGGTTGTAGGTTATTTCGATTGCCCACGCACACAGTGAGCTGCAGTAGGAGTGATCTCTTTCAGAGAGAACTCAAAGCCAAGGATGGCAGGGGTAGATGGCTAGGCTGTGTATGTGATAGCATGTGGGTGTTTGACCCTAACTCACTGCCTAGGTGAGAAGACCGCAGCCCTGTAAATGCTCTAGCACTCTAATTTGTGAATGGAAACAGCAATATTCATTTCAGAGGTGAAATGGATAAATATAGTTCCTAAGATGACCAGAAGTATGACGACACAGCTACCACACTGTCCTTGACTCTAAGAACACTCGGTTTCTTGCCTTTGTGGAGTTGCATGCATAAGAGATGACATCATAATGTTCCATTGGTCAGTGAGGTTTTTAGTTGTTTACTTTTTGAGGTGAGATCTTACTCGGTAGCACAGGCTGACTTCTAATTCATAATCCTCCTGCGTTAGCCTCCCAAGTGCTAGATGTACAGGCACTGCCACAGCACCGCAGGGCTCATTTACAAAGGAGAGTACACACACTAAGACTGTGCTGAGGCAAAATGCCTTGCTTCTATTTTGATGGCTCATCTCTATAGTGGCGTATTTTAGTCGCCTATATTAGGAATTTATTTCTGGCACAGCAGTCTATACTCATTCAGATATTTTCTTTCTCTGCAGCCTGAGGCTGGGAAGTGTGTCAAAGGCTTTGTGACTAGGAGAGAATCTAAAATCGACCCCAGGCTGTCTTGCATCATTTATTCCTGTTTGGCGGCAGGAGAACTGGTCAGCACGGTGCAACATTAAAATAGTCAAGATGGTTATTTGGCTTGTTTTAAAAGTAACAGAGTTGTCCCATTTAAAGACTAACAACATGCCTGAGCGTTGATTCCATCTGCGTTTTGAAGATGAGTCATTACCAGCCTAGGGCTGTTTTTCATATTAAATTTCAAAGGTCAGGGTCCCATGTGGAGGTGTCTGGCCAGGATAAGCGTGACCCAAGTTTGCTCAGAGCAAGGATAGACCATAATACCTTCTGAAGTGGGATGCACAGACTCAGCGCAAAGGGCAAGAAATGTCTCCCTTGCAGGAAGCATGCACCCTCTGCATGATTACCCACAAGGCCCTGTGAGTTCTGAGGTTGTGCCACAGGGCATCTTCAACCACCAATTTGGTTTCTTCACTAGAAAGAACCTTGGCAGTACCCACGACATCACCCCATACATAGTGAGATCAGCACCGAGTAGTGTACAAGCCAGTGTCTAGGGGCTTGGTGAGCTTGGCTTCATTCTGTGCAGTACCCACGCCATCACCCCATACATAGTGAGATCAGCACCAACTAGCATACAAGCCGGTCTCTCGGGGGTTGGCGAGCTTGGCTTCATTCTTTTCTAGGAGATCAGTCTTAGCAGAACTGATCAAGACAAGTTTTTGTTCATAATAGATTATGAGACAGTTTTCACATCATGTACCCCAGTTCCACTCATCTCCTGGTTCCCTCCTATCTGCCCTCTGCCCTTGCAATCTTCCCACCCCCCAATAAAAAACAAGAAAACAAAAGAAGCAAACACAACATTAAACAGAATGAAGTATAGGAAACATTTCACCATGGAAGCCCCTCTGTCCACACATCTTCACTTGCAGATGTTCATTGCAATGATCTGACTTTTCTTTCCAATGTAATCTTTACTGAAACACAATCTATTTTTACCTTTAAATGATTCTTCAGAAGTAACTTAGACATAAAATATTAGTGCCATAGGTCAGAAAACTTTTATAAGCACAAATTTGTATGTACTAAATGAAAAGCATTAGGCTGGAAAACTCAGGCAAAATTATTTCTTCTGGAGAAGAAAAGACTATAGAGTTGACTTGTTTCCCTTTCTTGGTCACTGCGTGTTTTTTTTTTTTTTTTTTTTTTTTTTTTACAACATTGGGTGAATTCGGCTGCACTCTCATGGATCCTGGCCTCTGTCTCTATGTGTTTACTGTTTTATTGTGGTGTTCACTGTCAGAGTGATGACCTTACACCTATGCATCTACTGCACCATAAGGTGCTTTAAGCTTTTTCCTAGCTAGCTTCTTTATGTGGTGCACGCACTGGTACAGAATGGTGGGAAAGAAGCATAGGAGCTTCCGGCAAGGCTCTGCCGAGAACCTATGGACACCATGCAGCCAGAATCTGCATCCATCCTTGGAGGGTTGGGTAATGAGAGTGGAGGGGGTTTGAGGAGGCTGAGAAGATACTGTTTTATCTGGCTGGGCAGAAAGCCTCTGCTATGGAGGGAAATGTCCTAGGAGAGGAGGATGCTAGCTACACTCCTGCCTTCGCTGTGCGAATGTGGGCAAGTGGTTTCCCTTTTCCAGTTCTTATTCTTGCAAAGTGAGTTCATTAGCTTAGATACTTTGTACCGAATGTGTGTCATCTTAAACGTGGAAGAAAAATAGCAAGGTAACAATGGAGGGGGGTAAGAAACAAATGATCTCAGAGTCCCATATATTCACAGACTGACTTGACTGTGAAGAGAAATTTTAGACTATAAACTTGGATATATTATCAGAATTCTTTTGACCAGGGAGGAATTTAACTGTGTCACAAATCACACAGGAACTCTGGGCTCTGCAATCCTGTGCCTGATGTAATCAGACATGGCTGCTCCATCTTTCTGAAGGCTCTCTCATCCAGAAAATGGGCTGTGATCATCTGTATGGAGGCACAGACAGCATATTATTCACAGAATCACCAGAGATTAAGATGCCTTCTGTCAGGCTTGCCTCTGTAATCCCTGTCAGTTGGAACCAAGGAGAAAAGGAAGGGTGTGTGAGGTGGGGGCCGAAAGCATGCTACCATGTTGGGGTGCTGTTGGCCGGCATTTCTGAAGAGAATGCTCTCATGTGGGCACAGCCAGGGACCTGGTCCATACCAGGCTGCAGGGAAGAAATCCTATCTTAATAGTAAGCAGCAGAAAATATAGAGCCTCTGGGGTATTTAAAATCACACTCTGTGTCACTGGATTATGCTCTGGTGATGAGTGTGATTCCTGAAGGCCTTGCAGAGCAGGCAGAGTGCAGACAGCACTGAGGCCCAGTCTTGACATTGGAGCCAACCTGAGGCTGACCGTGGACAACCAAGCATCTCTGGGTTTTTAATAACTTTAATAGCTGCAAACAGAGAAAGGAGATGGCTGAGATTCCTTCTCTTTTTAAGGTTAAACTCTTTGGTTCTGCTGCCTGCCACAAACTAGACCTGGCTCTAATGATGTTCTGAAAACACTCAATAAAAACCTTGTTCAAAGGATAACCTCCAAGCTATAAGAACAGCCCCAGCTGCAGTCGAGGCTGTACCTGGGTCCACACGTGTGTTAATGCTGTCTACACAGCCAGCATTCCTGTAGTTGCTGTTTCCTCAGCAGCCTCCTTCCTTCCTCATGTGTCCACCTGAGACTCTCTGGTCTCTTCAGAAATTCCTTCATAGCATGTTATTGCACACACTGAGGGTCAGACTGCTACTGATGTCTGGAGGGCAGGGGTCCAAGGTTCAGATTTCCAGATAACTCCATGCATCATAAATAAAAACCACAGACCAATATTTCTTCAAGACACCGTAAAGAAGGCGTTTTCCAGAAATATGACCCATGATTTTGGGTCCTAAATCCAAATCTTCAATTTAGGCCTCACATCATGCTGTCTTATTAGGACTTTGGCCCTATAGAAATTGGAGAGGGATTTTTGTAGAAGCTTTTAGAAGCTGATTTTGTTTTGTTCTGTGGTAGAATTTCAGTTACATTTATTTGTGTGTGTGGGCATGCGCACATGTGTGCCTGAGTGCACATATGCATTCACATATGTTCATGTTCATACGTGTCATGCCATGTGTGTAGACTCCAGAGAACTTTTAGAAATCAGTTCTTTCCCAGCACTCGAGGTGGCAGAGGCAGGCAGATCTCTGTGAGTTCAAGGCCAGCATG
Organism: Acomys percivali; assembly: GCA_907169655.1. Lineage (NCBI taxonomy): Eukaryota > Metazoa > Chordata > Mammalia > Rodentia > Muridae > Acomys > Acomys percivali. Next base: position 68,984,304 of record OU015751.1, on the reverse strand, counting down.
GTCTACAACAAGTCCAGGACAGCCAAGGCTAACACAGAGAAACCAACCCTGCCTAGGGAAAAAACAGTTCTCTCCTTCCATAATGTGGGTCTCTGGGATGAACTCAGTTTGTCATGATTAATGGCAGGAGCCATCCACTAAGCCATCTTGTCAGCCCTAAGGGTGATTGTAAAACACTGATTTCTGACTCAGGTTTTTGTTTGTTTGTTTAATTTCTTAATAAGACAACTGGAAGCCTGGTAAAGCTTCGGAATTGTCTTACATTTCACACAACATGGGTGTGTTTCATCTCAGGGAGGAGACCAAGAGCAAATTGTCACTGTATCAGTTGATGATTAGGGACCAAGAGTGCCACATCGATTGGAACAGTGTCTCTCAGTGAGGACACTGTGCCTAGCACTTTGCATGGAACAAATTTTATTTCGAAGGCTTGCTTTGTGCAGTGTGTTCTGAGTTCTCTCTTCTCTGTGTCTGGGGTGCTTTGAATAGGAACGGTCCCCATAGGCTCATATGTTTGCATGATTACACACGAGGGACTGGTGCTGCTTGAGGAAGATTAGGAGGTTTGTTTTTGTTGGAGTATGTATGTCTTTGTTGCAGGAAGTGTGTTACTGGGGGTGGGCTTTGAGGTTTCAAAAACCCATGTTAGGCCCAGTGTCTGTCTGTCTGTCTGTCTGTCTGTCTGTCTGTCTGTCTGTCTGCCTGTCTGTCTCTGTCTCTGCAGATCAGGATGTAGCTCTCACGTACTTCTCCAGCACCATGCCTGCCAGCTTGCCGCGATGCCTCTCACCACGATGATAGTGAACTAAACCTCTGAAACTTTAAGGCAGCTGCCAATGAAATGCTTCCTCTCATAAGAGTTGCCATGGTCATGGTGTCTCTTCACAGCAATGGAATGGTGACCAAGACGGTGACCATGAAAGTTACAAATACCTCCTAATGAGGCAGCACTACCCAGGCTGAGGACTATTGGTTTAAGAAGAAACCAAGAAGCCTCCCACACAAGCACAGTTTTCTGGGCTAGCAAGATTAGATCCAAGATTTTTCTCTACTCTAATGGCATTCATTTAATTGATGGCCCTAGTTCAGGGTTCATTAGAAACAGAGAAAAGACACCCTTTTCTTTATATAGATTTTGTAGTCGTCAAGAAGTTCTTACAGATGTTCTCATTGGTCTTTCTTATAAGATGAAGGGGTAGATTCTACGAGTGTGTGTGTGTGTATGTGTGTGTGTGTGTGTGTGTGTGTGTGTGGGTGGAGAGAGAGAGAGAGAGAGAGAGAGAGAGAGAGAGAGAGAGAGAGAGAGAGAGAGAGAGGGGAATCTGAGGTGTTTTCTTCAGTCACTCTTGACCTTGGTTTCTGAGAAAGTCTCTGGATTTTATATAACTTGCTGATCTGTCTGTCTGTCTGTCTGTCTGTCTGCCTGCCTGCCTGCCTGCCTGCCTCTGGCTCCTAGCACTGGGAACACAAGTGTAAGTTACTCCCCCCAGCTTTTATGTACACTCTAAGGATTGAATTCAGGGCCTCATGCCTGCCTGGCAAACATTTTAGCGACTGGACCATTTCTCCAGAAGGCAAAGAAAGCTAACTCTTGAAGATGTAAAGTGATGCTGGCTCAAATTTTGTAGCCAGTACACTTTGAAGTGGAGAAGGAAGCCAGGTCTTCTGACTCACAGACCATTTCATATCCCCAAACGGACTAAACCCATAGAGACAGGGGCTGGTCTATGCATTTGCTAAGCAACTTGTTGGTGAGACATAGGGCTACTTTATTAAGAGGAAAACATGCATGTGCACACACAGATGGGGGAAAGAAAGAGGGAAGGAGGGAGGGAGGGAAGGAGGGGGGGAGAGACAGAGATAGAGACAGAGACAGAGAGAGAGATAGAGAATGAATTTAACGCAGCCACTCCACTTTCTACTCGGTAAGTTTTGTAGAAGGAGCTCACCTTGCCTTGCCTGACTAGTGGAAGATACATGATGCTTAGAGATGCAGTGGGCAGAGAGAAAGGAGCTTTGGTCTTATGTCTGCCTCTGCCGCTAACTTAGGTGACTACGCTTAGATTTCTGTGGGTAGAAAGTGAGAGAGCTAGGTTACATGGTGGTTGGCTACTAAATACCAGCATAATGCTAATGTGGTAGAGACAAAAATCTCTAATAAACAACCAGTGAAGACAAATTAGGAAGACTGTTTCTCTGCAGAATGCTTAACACCTGGGTCCAGTTGTTTTTTATGTACTGCTAAAAAAAAATTAAAAAAAAAAAAAAGGAAAAAATCATTTAAAACAATGAAAGGGGCCATGGAAACCAGCTTGTTCATTTGTAAGTTGGTTTACTGGGTAGGAATATTTTGCCTTTGGCAAGTGAGAATTAATTAACTCTGAGCATTTGTTTACTGATGAGCTAGATTAGAATAATGTCTGTCTGATATTGCTGTCTCTGTGTCTCTGTCTCTGTGTTTATCTCTGTCTCTGTATGTCTCTATGTGT
>OU015751.1:68965937-68981805 GCA_907169655.1 Acomys percivali | reverse complement strand
TGTGTGTCTCTGTATGTGTCTCTGTGTGGGTCTCTATGTGTGTGTCTCTGTCTCTGTGTGTCTCTATGTGTGTGTCTCTGTGTGTGTGTCTGTCTCTATCTCTGTGTGTCTCTGTCTCTATATGTCTCTGTGTGTGTCTCTGTGTGTGCCTCTGTGTCTCTGTCTCTGTGTGTGTCTCTGTGTGTCTGTGTGTGTCTCTGTGTCTCTGTCTCTGTGTGTGTCTCTGTGTGTCTCTGTCTCTTTCTCTCTCTTCTCTCTCTCTCTCTACCACCCCCTCCGGCCCCCGCCCCACTGCCTTAAAGGTGAACCCAGTTCCTGCCAGAGCAGGCTACTCTACTGTGAACCATCAGGCTTTGGGCTGCCTGGTAATTAATATATGCACTTCCATGCTACACTGCGCTCATTCTGAATTCAGAACAATAGCAATTCCTGTCACTATCATGAAAACCGGCCAAATGCTCTCTCAAGAAAATGACACATTAAAGCGGAAAAGTGACAGGGAAAGAAGAAAAAAAACACACAATTCGGTCTAAGCTTGGAGCTTATGAAGTTGCCTTGTCACAGTGAAATCCAAGACCCAGTAGCTGACATGTCCCCTGTCCTTTGACGGCTTTGGCAAGACATAATTCTTAGGAGCAGTCTGTCTTGGCTGTTATTAGTTCCTGTGACCCACTGAGGCACTAGGAATATTGGAGTAAAATATGGTGTTCTATGTTTGTATCCTATTTCATTTGTTAAAAGCTGTTGTTTCTGTGTGTATGGTGCGTGCATGCACATGCATAGGCTGCTGTGGAGTATGTTTTCTCTCTTGCTCTCCACCTTTTTTTTTTTTGAGATAGGATCTCAAATTGGAATTCACTGATTGGCTAGAGTAGGTGGGCGGAAAGCTCTGGGATCACTCTTCATGGCTCTGCCTAGCTCTGGGATTGCAGGTACATGGCGCCATGCTTGGTTTCTCTGTGGATTCTCTGGGTCCCAGTCCTGGTACTCATGGTTGCAGATCAAATACCCAGTCTCCTCCTTAGCCTAGGTAAGAGTCATTTCTTTAAAAAAAACATTAATTTTATCTTATGCATATAAATGTTTTGCCTACATGTATGTCTGTGTACCCCACATATGCCTGCAGAGGTCAGAAAAGGGAATTGGATTCCTTGCAACTGGAGTTAACAAAGGTTGTGAGCCACCAATTTGTGCTGAGAAGTGAACCCAGGTCCTTAACAAGAGCAATTGCCCTTAACCACAGAGCCGTCTCTCTAGCCTCAAATACTCATTTCTTGAGAGAGGGTTGGCTGGCTGAATATATGGCCAGTAAGCAGATAAAAATATGCTGAATTCAACAAATACTTTTTGAGTGCCCATGTGCCAGGCTGTAAGAGTTTCAAGCACCTTTACCACCATGTTTCTGTGCCAGGACAAGACCCTTCCAATTACATTACTGATTAAATAGATGATTGCATACTCTAAAGACCAGTGTCAGAACTAAATTATCACTTTTCTGCTGCTCCAATATAGAACAACCAGAGAATTTCATTAGTTAACAAACAAAATACTGAGCTTTTCAGCTCAGGGTAATAGCATCTTCCTTCTCTCTTTGAAAATTCAGGCCCATCCACAAAACAATTTGTGCTATGCAAATAATTGACTCTCAACTAAGGATGCTTATTATTTAAGCTAAAATGATTTACTAGGTCAGGGTCATCAGCCTTTCAGAATATAGTTTTTCCTTTACTAATGTAATTTCATATCTAAAAAAGATGTGGGGATGGCATGCTTGGCCACCATCCGGGACCAGAGTGTGTCTGAACTACGTCCTTGGCAGAGAATCTTGCAAGTTCCCACCCTTCTCTGTGTCAGATTGAAATCGCTAAGAAAGGGAATGACCTGCCAGAGAGCCTGATGCCTTTTAGCCAATCTCATTTTGATTTCTTAGGTGATCACTGATAGACAGATCATCACAATGGTCTCACGTAGTCTTCAAAATGAGCAACAACTATAACAAAGACAATTAAGAGTTATCTGATTCTTGCATAAAGGACTTAATGTTGGAAGGAGTGGGGTGATGGTGGTAGCTCTCTGGGGAGGGAGAGGAAGAGTGTGGGCAGGACGGTGAACACCATCAAACATATTGCACGCATAAGATTGTATTATGTTTTTAAAGAAAGAATCCTCTGCTGGAGGCGTTTCATTTGTAGGCTTTTCTTCTATGGCATCTGAGCCCATGTTAAAAGGGGAGAATAGCTAAGGATCAAATGTGAAGCAAGCTCTGGCTGCACATGGAAAGCACTCCTGCTTGAGGCATGAGTAGCATCAGGCAAGGTACAGGGGTAGGGACTAAGACCTAGGCTTGGGGGTCTATGCTAGCTGGATTCTCAAGTTCTACTCATGACTCAGACAGGTCTACCTAAAGAATTCATGTTACAAATGCCCCTATTTAAGGCCAGAATAGTTAATGCAGCTTCAAGAATTCAGCTGAAATCATGGATTTTTTTTTTACCTTTCTTTTGATTTAATAAATGCATGAAATAGAATTGGGTTTTTTGTTCACACTGATGAGCTGGATTGAAGCTCATTTCGCTAGTAATAAAACATTTCTTTTAAATTATCCATCCCTCTCGCCATCTACACTGACAAATATCCATAATACACCTTTTTGGTGCTATTTATCAATCCCTAATATCCCAGGAGTTTTCTTTGAGACACTAAGACCTTTTAGTTAATGACATTTTTTTTTTCAGAGTGGAAAATGCTCAGGGTCAAATAAACTAAACTATAAACAGTGCACATCTTCTATTGGTAGAACCTAACCAATAGGAACTCTAAGCAATCAAAAATTTAAATTCAGCATTCTGCTTTTCAATGAAAATGAAAATAAACACAAAATACATTCTTATCAAGACTTAAAAACACTCAGAAGCCATTCAACCTGAACCACCCTGCTTGAGCATGGGCTGCATCATATCTATATGCAATGATCAATGACTGCATTCAACCACACTCCTTAAAGCAGTCTCCTCTAGCTGCCTCTCAGTCTTCCTACCGCTGTTTGGGCAGTTATAGAAATCCCACCAGTGCTTTACGGGTGAGAGAAGGGAGCTCTAGGACGGGTCTATAATGTCACCAACCAGCACACTTAAGGCTGGCTCCAAGCCCTATTATCCCCAGGCTTATCACAAAGCACTTGCTAAGATAAGACAGACACACATTACTATGTTATTGTACTTAAACTCTGGACAAGAGCATCGTTGCTTTTGAGTTGGGATTTAGGAAACCAAAGGAAACACAACAAAATGAAACGAAACGAAACCAAACCAAACCACCGACCCATTCATAGAGTTCATAGGAAGCTGACTGCCGAGGCTCCTCAAAGCAGACATGCATTTTCTTGCAAGCTGGGTTACCCTCCTCATCTTTGGGCTGCTAGAGACACAGTAGGTACTAGTTTTCTTTTCTCCCTTCTTGGCAGTAGCTTCAAAGAGAGTTTTAAATCCTTTAGTCACCTCAACACCTAGTTCTTGGTTGCTGTGAGATTTTTTCTTTTCTTCCTTCCTTTCTTTTTCTCTTTTTTCATTTTCTAAAGTGATAGTGTCTAACAGACCTTTCCACAATGATGGGAAAGTTTTGTTCCTTCTGATAAGGTAATCACTTGTCACACATGGTTACTGAGCACTTGAAACTGACTTCCAAATATTTTAGTTACAGTTTGACTTTAAATGGGTCTTTGCAGCTCTTGACTACCATACTGAATAGAGAGGCTCCATACAGTTTACTATGGTTCACAGGGCTTATAGCACCCCATCAATAGCATCTGTAGGCTTGTGAGGCTATTTAATATGAGATTAATATGAATTATGCCTTAACTGGGCCTAGAGGGGGCTGAAGCAACATGTTGGCAAAAGCAATAGAAAGACATATGGTGATCTCTAAGGAAGAGCTAACACGTAGAAAATCCATTTGCATTTCAGTGCCATTTGGATTGATTTTGAATTTCTAAACTAAGTTTTGAAGCAAGACAGAACTATCAACTCAATGTACCAATGTCCACTCTGCCAATGCAATCACTAGGGCTACAGGAATCCAATGAACGAAGATGAAATTTTACTACAGACTGCTAAAAGAAGCAAGGAGAAGCAAATGAAATGTCACAATCTGCTAGAATGACCAGTAAGAACCTTGGGGTCATCTCTGATCAAGCTCTGTAACTGAGAGAGTTGGGGAGACCCAAGAAATGATGGATGAAAGGCTTAGCACCATGCCTAACCTGTGGGAAGCATTTTATCGGTACTGGCACTTACATAATCTGTATTTCTGCCTGGATTATCTCGGAGCCCCTTTCCAACTCCCTTTGGAGCACGGGGAGCTGCTTGGTTTTGGAATCATCAGTTTTGGAGAAAGCATAGAGAGCAATGGCTTGTTGAGGACATCCATGGCACTGTCCCTGTTTGTGAATGGCTTCATAGGAAGCATGTCACTGAAGGAGCTTGCCTCTCAGGTGCATTGAGGCAGACAGGACTGGAGCAGAGCCAGAAGAGGAAAAAACTGGAAGAAACAGTAGCTAAGGGGATTGTCTGTAAGCTCGGCATCTGTGGTGTGTCATGCTGCTGATATCCCAGTGAAAGGTGACAAGGAGGCGTTGTGGGTGAGCATCTCAGGTGCCATGGGCTGGTGAGAAGGGTCCTGGCTCTGGAACACACTTGCGGGATTTAGATGCTAACTTTTCAATTATGTGACTGAGGAGAACGACACCTCTGAGTTCTCACAGCCTCCTTTCTGTATGCCAGTGGTGCTGAACACATATCTACAACTACTCTGACCCTAAATACAACAGTGCAGATCTAAAATGAAGGCACATGTGGGTTCCCAGACTCAGTATTCCACTGTCTTCCTTCTTCTCCTTCCAGGAAAGCCTGATAGTTTATCCTCCAACCTGTTTCTGTAAAATTGGAACTGAAGTTGTGTGAACAGTTGTAGCAAGCATAAGACAGTTGGGAGGGTGGGAGTGAGTGACAGCGGGTGGGTGAACGGATTAAAGAAGAAACGATTTGAGAAAGCAGCCCTCCTCCCCACTTTGTCATTTACTATTTCCCCACCCTCATCACATCTGCTGAAAGTCAAATATGTGAACAAGAACAGGAAAGTGACCTAGACATAGGAGGTAAGCACAACGGGATAGGAATCCAACTTCCGCATTCAAGAGCCCTAATGTCAGTTTTAAATTGTGTTAAGCATTGGTGTGAACTTGAAACAAGATGATATTGTCTGGCGCAGACTGTAGGTGCTCAGTAAATAAATATTCTCTTAACCCTCCCCACAATTGCCCCACTCCTTTCTTCATCTTACCCATAGGAAGGCAGTCATTAAAGAAACAAATCCACACTGTATTAAAATTGATGTTGGGAGGATGTGAACCACATGTGGTGGTGAGAGAAGAGCTCAGAGGGGAGAAAAGTGTCACAACCTCAAACAAGCACGGATCTATTTCCTTCCTAATGAATGCACTTTATTTTTCTGTCGCCTTAAACTTCTCTGGCTCCAGAAAACCACAGAAATGCTTAAGAGGATAGCACTCCTAACTGTTTTTTCAACACTGTATGTACTGGAAGACCGGGGCCAGGCAGAACGAGGGCATCACCCAGAGTAGCCAGGCCGCATCCTGAAATGACAGGGGCGCATTGTTCTACCCAGACGTGCTGGGAACCTCTCAAGAAGGTCAGGAAAGCAGAGAACCGGGGAGGCAAAAGATGCTCAGTTGTTTTCTATGTAAACAGCAGACAATGGATGCCATTTAGGTGCTGGATCTCAGTTGCAGGGACAAGGAGGACCTCACTAGTTCCCCAGGTACAGCAGACAACTTTCAGCACCGCGGACAGCGCCCCACTCTCTAACCATCTCCGCAGCGCTCTGGGCAACCAGGCAGAGGCAGGTTATCCCAGCAACCCTTGGCTACTCTGGCCAGTTACTGCCTCCGTCACTCAGGCGAACATCCGTTGAGCCTCTCGATTCAAGATCTCAACGGACCGAGTTTCGCACACGTAGCAGGATCACTACCAAAAACAGGCGACAGCCCTGCTGCTCCCACCTTCCCTCATCTTTCCATTCCTTCTAAGTAATTTGACAGCCTCTCCCTTACCGTTCGATCGTAATATAAAATGCACATTTGGCAGGGAAGGGAGGAGTGGTGACTCGGGGGCGGGGGGGAGAGAAGGCTTGGGTCCATGCCACCCTACTCTGTCCCTCAGAATTCAAGAGAAACTGAATGTGTGCTGGGGCTAGGGAAAAGGCCAGGCTAAAGAGGCGAAACTGTGCAGGCGAGAGTCCTCTCAAAAGCCTCCCGGCTCCAGGCAGGAATGTACCCGGATACCTCTCCCGTCACATCCTCCTTCATGGTCTCCGGGTTGGCCCGGACAGATGCTCCTCGTGGCGCACCAGCCTAGTCGGGGCGCCGGGCTCCGCTGGAGTCCCTTTGAAGAGTTTTGCTCAGGCAAAAGGACAGATTGTTGCCCCCGCCTTCCTCTGGGACCGCGCCCGGAAAACATCTTTTCTTTTCCCAAGGGTTCAGTGCCAGGCCGAGAGCTCAGTTGCCCCAGTCAGGTGCATGCATAGGCTTGGAGGACAGGATGGGCCCCGCGACTGAGGAGACCCGGGCGGCCCAGACTGCTCCCAGCATCTCAGCCTCGCGCTCCTGCCGCGGCGGAGGCTGAGACATCCTGCGCCCCGCCTGCCAGCTCCCGAGCGTCCCCACAGCACGGATGCTACCGGGGGGGACCCCATTCCCAGCAGGAGCCCACGCGACCCTGACCTCACTCCTTCTTTCTTGCAGGGACCCCCTTTCCGTAGGTTGCCCACAACCCCCGCGCCATGTTCCCACTTGCTCCCTTCGGGTGTCTGGGGCTCATCTTAGTTCCGGGGGTTCCAGCTGGGAAGCCAGGGGCCACGCAGGAGGCACAGACAGTGGTGAAGGGGGGAAATCCACTCACCAGAGGGGTTGGAGGTGATGGCCTGGATGCTGATGGCCGGCAGTCTGCACTTAAAGCTGAGATGGGGGCGGCGGGCGGTGGTAAAGGAAGGCTGGAGGCAGCTGCTGCTGCTGAATCGCTCCTCAATTATTCAGATCGAACCCCCTCCGCACCCCTCCCGGGCCTGTCAGTCTGATCTCCAGCTTGCCTATCTCCGCCTCCTTGCAGTCACGTGGCTAGCCCAGCCCCTTCCATTACAGAGTCCCAGCAGCGCTCCTGACGCCCCCCCCCCCCCCCTCCGCGGTCTGTCACTCACTACACCTCAGCGGTCTTTCTGAGCTTCCAGGTGCGGCCTCCAGCTTCCAGTATTTCCCGCTGCGTGGAGCAAAGAAGCTGGGGCAGTTTTATGCCCTGGGAAAACAGGATGGAGTGGGACTTTGCAGTGTCGCGGTGCTGTTGGGGATGGCTTCTGCCAGCAGCTCTACCTTTCCTGGACTCAGCTACCTAGCCAGGCCTGCTAGCTGCCCCGGAAGCTTCTCCCCTCCCCCTCGAGGAGCCCTGAGTACTCTTATCCTTCTTCCCCCAATTCAATGGTACTGAAAACAAGAGATGGGAGGTTGATTCCTCCTTCAGCTCTCAATGAAGATAAGACCCAAAGCTCAAAGAGACCAAGCTTATTTAAGAGTTCACAACACTTCATGGGGTTGAGGGTTTTGAAGACCTACAAGGGATTTCAATCTACAAGCTTGTAGTTTTTAACTTCTACCTTTTCTTCCCTTGTCTGTAAAAGGAACATCTCCCAGGACTGTTGAGAGAATTGACATCATGCTCTTGAAGTTACTTACCTCAGTGCTGGACACACACAGAGGTCAATGAAAGTCCTTCTTTTGCCCCCATTAAAATAAGTTTCAGAAAACAAGAAGCAAGGGATACACGTGTGTGCCAGTAGAATGCGGATATCTTTTGGAACATGGAAGGAGTCTTCCTTGAGGTCAGGCCAGATACATAGTCAGGCTAAGTGGACAGAGGAGATGTGTAAAGCTTACATTTTACACTGGCCCCTTAAAATGAGTATTCTGGAAGCATTCTCTATCTCAATATATATTGTCCACATATATACATGGACAAGCTGGGTATGGTGGCATGGACCTTTAATCCCAGCACTCCAGAGGCAGAGGCAGAAGGATTTCTGTGAATTCAAGGCGAGCCTTATCTACAAAGCAAGTTCCAGGCTAGCTAGGGCTACATTGTAAGACCTGTCTCAAACAAACTAACAAAACCAAGATGGAGACGCGATGGTAGCAATTCTAGCATGCCTGACCTCATTGGTGAATCAGTTATTCAAAATGCATTGAGTAGACTGATTTGGATGCAAAGTACATTCATAAATTCTCAGAGTCTTGTCAAAGCCCTTAAAGTATATGGCAGCACATTACATTAGAAGTAAAAGTTACTACCCTTGTTGTGTTCAAGGGGAGTGTTGGCTGACTGCGACCCTTTCATGGAGGCCAAGTTTATATCTTACTCTAGGTTGTGGATCAGCCCTGGACCTCCGGGGTCTGGGTTTCCTTTGCTGTATCCAATCATGGCCAGGACAGTCTTGGTACATCCACCAACTTCAAGCTCATCCTTGCCTTGAGCCTGCATCCAGACCTTCTCAAGACATCACTATGACTTACACTTTTAACTAGTTGTTCATAGTATATTAGACTTTGTGGGATGTGGTGATGTTCAGATGGGTTAATTATTAGCTGCTAATGAGTGAGAAGCCATGGTGGTTAAATGTAAACAAATAGGAACTAACACTGTGGACTGAGGGAAATGCAGACGTGGTGTTAATCCCAGTGTACTTTGGGGTTTAGGAGGAGGGAAGCTGGGGTTTGTTAGGGAAGCGACTGAGAAGTCAGCATGTCTCTGTAAGTTTACAAGTGTGCCTGAAACCAAGGGCTGTGTGGGTCCAAGGGCTTTGGTGTCTCTCTCTTCTGAGATGGATCTGTTTTTTAATCAATCTCTCCCCATCCAAAGCCATGGTTTTTATCATTTGAGCACCACCCAAAATCTCAGTAGTGAATATTTAATAATGTAATTTTGTGCCTATATTTTAGTGCAACAGGGTTTCTGTTGGTAATCCAAAAGGGTGTCAATTCTAAACCACAAACACTGTTATTCCAAGAGCAGCTTCTGGGTAGTTAGATGTAGTTTGAGTGGTGATAACTATTTTCTAATCCATTGCTAAGAAACCCAGCCTACCCCTGACCCAATCCAGAGAATCCTTTACCCTTAAGCAAATTCCAAGCCCGAGTGAGTCCCGCCTCACTTCCCTTTTCTAACTTTAGATGTCTATCTAGACCTCTTTAATTTTAGGGGAACCACAGAGCCCTCAATGCTCCTGTACATACTACTTGAAAACTTGTCTAGGCGAAATGCTGCCTCTGTCTCTCTACCCATCTCTGCAGTGCTATCAGGAAACGTATAGAAGAATAAGCATGCAATTACTTAATTAGGCCTTAAAAATTAATGCCTAGACAAGCAATTACTTGGCTAAATATGCATTTTTAGAAGATTTAGGATACTTTCACAGTGATCACTGTAGGACTCTGGCTAGAGCCAAATCCACTTTGAATGCCCAAGATGGCTTTACACAGTGAAAGGCAGAGGACATTGCAATACAAGGTCACACCTTAACGGGATTTCCTGATAAGGTCCTCTTGCCTCCTTGTTTACTTGAGAGGTCCTGGTGAACAGTGACTTTATCAGAAGTCCCTGACATCATGGGAACAGAAATATTGCCACGTATTTAGAGCCATGCACGGCAGAGAGGATCAGCACACGTCACATTATGAGACTGAAACAGTGACTCTTTTGGGTAAGGGCTAATTAAATCTGGACAGGACACATCTTAGTTCTCTTATTCCAGCAAATGGCTATAGAAACACTAACATATTGAGTACATATTTGAGATACTCAGAATGTAGCCATCAGCAATGCAAAAATGATTCCTGCTCTTGAAGACCAAAGCTGTGGAGGTAAGGACCAGGATGGGAATAAAGCAGCAATTGCCTCAGAAGTGCAGGGTACCACTTTAGCTCAGTGATGGAGAACTGATAGGCGCAATGTGAACACAGGACACCTTACCCAGGGCCTTTTGCTAGTACTGCTTATCAGCAGGGTCATCAGTAACATCACTCTGATTGAACTAGAATGAATGATAGGGAGGTTTGGGAGGGATTGGCTGGGGGCTTTAAAACAATGGTTTGATTTTTGTCTCCTGGGTTATGACGGTGATGTCTTAAGTTTTTTTTTCCTGGAAGAATTCCAAGCTCCTTGGTGCTCTTGCCTCTGACATATTCAAAGACTAAGAAATCCAAGATACCGTACACCCTGGCCAGACAGTGGCTGCCGTGGAGGAGCCGTGCAGGAGCCCTTTGGCTGGCAGCAGTGCTTCTGGGTTGAGGAAGATGAAAAGGAAGGCACAACTGAAGCTTAGCACATGTCAGTGCACCTTAAAGTCATGCTAAAGAAGTAACCTGGGGCTGGAGAGACAGCTCAGTTCATCACATATGAAGACCTGTGTTCATATCTCCAGCGCCCATGCATGCTGGGAGTGGTACATGGGTACCTGCAGCTCCTGTGCTGCAAACAGGGGTGGGGGGTGGGGGAGGATGAGGGCGGAGCGCACAGACCTGGGAGCTTGTTGGCCAGGTAGCCTAGCCAAACCAAAGAGCTTCAAATTCAGCGAGAGATATTGTCAAAACCTAAACACGAAAGTTGAGAGGCACCTAGGAAAGACACCTGGTGTTTATTTCTGGTATCCACGTGTACACTTGCCTGTACCACACACTCATGCTAAAATATACACATATAACTCTTCCATACACACAACTTTAAACAAGGAAGTCAATAACCCTGTTATCAACTGGACTGCACATTCACCAGTCTTTAAATTGTCTACTAGATGTCTAAATTTCAAAAGTAAGTTCTGAACATGCACGTTTCATCTTCAAATGTATAACCCAACAGAGAGATCTCCTAACTCCCAGCCTGTGCAGAGCACAGAAAATTGCTTACTGAGTCATGTTAGGTAAAGAGGTCAGAAGTCAGGAATGCCAAACTAACAATTCCCTAACCTGGAAGGAAAGATCAAAACAAACACATCTCACTATATGGACCAATCTATTGGAAGTTTTTTCTTTCACTACCTTATCTAGAACATTTGCACTGGTTGACATGGACCAACTGAAGTTGACACAAAACAAGAGTTACAGCTGCTTAACCATCTTTGCCTCTCCCAGAATCTGGAGCTTGTTTTCCTGCTAAAGCGGGTCCTAGCAGTTGTTAGTGAGATGGGAAAGACATATAGGCCTCAAACTGAGATTTTGTTTATAAAATAATCAGAAATATTGACAAATTAATACAAAAAGAACAGCTTTGAACTCTGGTAGTTATAGGGTTAATTAATGCCACCAAATCAGTATTTCCCCAGCTTTGATGCGCAGAAGAACCTATCTAGAGATCTTGTTAAAAATGCAGAATCGGATGTAGTAGGTGTGGGATGGGACCAAAGAATTCATATCTTTTCTCTTCTTATGTTACCAGGTGTGCATGTGTTCATGGTGACACATTTCCTCCAACAAAGCCACACCTACTCCAACAAGGTCACACCTCCTAATAGTGCAACTCCCTATGGGCCAAGCATTCAAACACGAGAGTCTATGGGGCCATACTTATTCAAACCACCATAACAAGCTATAAAAGAAAGCATTCATTTCGAATTTCATGGTTCCAGGGGGTTAGAGCTTGTGACCATCACTACAGGCATGGCAGCAGGGCAGGCAGACATGGTGCTGAGAGCTTCCATCTGATCCATAAGACTTGTGAAGATTGGGAGGAATAGACACAAATACTGGGAGGATGCTATTGTTCAATACTGATGACTTTGTTTAGTGTAATTAATGAAAAGATGGACACGAAGAGGATTAAAGCGCTTTAGGCTCGATCTGCTGTGTGAGCTTAGCCATGGTGCTTTACTGTTTCCAGCCTCCCTTTGTTTTTCATAAAAATTAGCAACTGGGAGCAAGTCCCTTCTAAGGGCTCTCCCACAGACTCAAGCCCATGAGCCAGGCTGTGTGGTTTCCCAGGGGCAGGCTGGAGCACACCTGTCCCTGATCAACAGCTGCATCAAGAGCATCAGTGAGAAGGCCAAGAGCTCACACTGGATAAGAGAGTCTCTAGGCCTGCCAGAAAAGCTACTGAACTCCAGATTGGGCTCTATTTTTCAGCAATTTGCAAGAGTCAATGGGTTCCCAAAGCCTAAGCAAGAAGAAATGAACATGGGATGGACAGCAGTCCTTTTAGTCATGCTTGCATGAAAGAAAGGTCATACTGTCACAGAAGCAGCCATGACCAAAACAACAACAACAACAACAACAACAACAACAACAACAACAACAACAACATGTCAAGAAGCACAGAAAGGGATTGGAGGGGGAGAAAATGACATTTGGATGGAATTGCCAGCCTGTTCTAGGCTCATCAGCCCTTGCTCCTGCCGCTGTGTAGATAATGGACTACTGAGGTAGTGGATCAATTATGTCCACAGCAGATTCCCTTCATGAGATAGGCAGGCAAATCACCCCCCCTCAGAGCAGACATCCATTCACATGAAGCTGATTATTTTATTGTCAGCCTTTTAAAGACAGGCAATCACTTGCTGTGTCGAAGCTGTCTCCTGTTTAATTCAATGACTTTTAGATAATGAGAATATTTTATTCCATTTACTCATCTCTTAAAGCTCTTAAGAAGGCCAAAGGCTGTGCAAAGCCTCGGAGGACATTAAATAGGAGACACACGAGACAATTTGGAAATAGAGATGAAATTCCTGTCTTTATCTCCTCCAGGTCCCAGCTGGGAGGAGCTCAAGCCATCCCACAAGGCATCTGTCTTCATAATCCTCAGGGACGGAGAGCATGAAGCTTGCTCACCCTGTGGTTCTCTGTCTGAAAACGTGTGGTACTGTTTAATTTCTCTTGTGATAAAGTCTTATCATGTCAGGTGCCACAAAACCCCTAAGATGGCCGAAGGCAGGCGCTAACATGCCGTGCTGGAGGATCCAGATACTCAGTGTATGTCTCTCAGCTGGCCTGATACTCTGCATCCTTAGCTGTGAATTCACTGTGACCTGGGACATCTTGACATTTGGCTCAATTTAGCTTTCAGCCAACTTCAAGACTT
Source organism: Acomys percivali (assembly GCA_907169655.1). Taxonomy (NCBI): domain Eukaryota; kingdom Metazoa; phylum Chordata; class Mammalia; order Rodentia; family Muridae; genus Acomys; species Acomys percivali. The sequence goes on along the minus strand of OU015751.1, from coordinate 68,968,621 downwards.
GAAGGGCGATTTGGCCTCTCGGATCAGGCCCGACGACAGCTCATTGCTAACCCTGCACGTCCCACTTTGCAATCATTCACAGAGAGGAGACTGTTGACTGTTTTTATGTCTTGATCTACATTTATATAAAGTGCTAAAAAGAAACTTAATGACTTCTTAAAGTATTGGACCGACAGAAGACATGCATTCCCCTTAGAAGCATCCCGGTGGCCTGCTTCATCTATGAGATCTGGTTTCAGCCTTGTGTTTCTGCACGTGTTTTCTGGGATCCACCCTTTTGATGTGGCCACATGATGAAAAAGATGATGATGACAGTGTCTATGATTTCTTGCCTGGCTCCCTACTCTCCCAGCCCTGTCCTATCACAATCAGTTGCCGCTCTTTTCTTTATGATCTGTGTTGGAAACATTGTGCCAATTAATGTATTGTCAGAAGCCCCACTTTAAGCTATAGTGAGAAACGAGGCCAGCTTTATCCCGTATCCCAGTAGCTTGAAGACTCGAAGTGTTTGATCTAGAACAGATGCTGACAATGGCTCATCTGACAAACAAGTGCTTGTCTCCTTGCCATGGTGCTCAGAGCCTTAGCATCCCTGACTCTTTACTAAACTGGACAAACTCGGCCCACCTCAGCCATGATTACAACTGCCTAGGAATACCCAAGACTTAAAAAACTACAGGGTCAATATGACTGAGAATAAGAACAGAGTGTGTGGCCTCCTCAGAAAAGGTGATGTGACCTCTGGCTTAGAGAGGACAGTGTGTCTAGTCACAGGAATACCCTTAAATGTTTGGAGAATTAGTTCTTTGCCCTCATATCTGGATAATGAATTCAAGATAAAGAAACCCTGATTTGTGTATATTGTGTCTGCTTCCAGTTGTATATGAGAATTGACAGCCAAATAGCCTGTGACATGGGTATGGAGTACTGTGTGGCCTGGTGTAGTTGAGTTAGGACCTTTCCTTGAGTGGTCAGTCATTAAAAAACTAGAGAAAATGTAAATAAAAGAACCATCTTAGATGCAATTTCAACCTGACAGAGACATCCAGAAGACTTTAAAAATGGTTTGGAGTAAATATTCAGAGCAAAGTTTACCACTTTAAACAGCTTCAGGCTTATAATTTCAGCACATTCACACTAGCGATGTTTTCTTACATGCCGTTACTAGGTGCGCAAAGGGACACTTACCTTCTCCAGACATTCACCCCAAATGAAACTCTATACTCATTAAATGGCAGAGCTTCACTTTCTCACCTTGTGTCATTTTTTTTCACCTCTCTAGGAATACTAAGAGCGGAATCACACTGCACTTGTTTTTCATGATTGGCTTATTGTACTTAGCCTGTAATAGCTTATCCCTGGGATGAGGTGAGCAAAGGCGACGTGAAAGGCAACAGGTGTGCAGCAGTTCTCCAGTCCCAATGTGGCTTGTAACTGAGTGGGCAGGAAGGCAATGTGGATGTGATGTTTTTTAAGTCTTCCTCATGAGTAGAATTTCAAGTGGAATAAATATACAACTGAAAACCCAAAGACAGCTGGGTCTAGGACTCCAAAAAGCATTATGAAATGTTTTTATTCATTCTTCAATTCTGATTATAATTTCTCGGTTAGGTTCACTTTAGTCAAGGTATCCCTCTGAGGGTTGTAAAGAGTAATGACTCTGAAATCCCAACACACACACACACACACACACACACACACACACACACACACACAGAGAGAGAGAGAGAGAGAGAGAGAGAGAGAGACAGACAGACAGACAGACAGACAGACAGACAGAGACAGAGTGACAGAGAGACAGACGTAAGCTAGCAAAACTAATAGGAGAAAACATTTTTCTGCAGTTACTGCATGAATGCCTACAATGACACACACTGCACTGACAGGTGCTGTCGTCTCATTTCTCAACCCATCAGTAAATTCAGGGAGATGGGATGTGGTGATGGCTGTGTGTCCCAGCCTCACAGTTTTGATGCATGAGGCTAGTGCCATGTACTTCATGAAGACTCAGAGTCGGGTCTAGAATATTGTCACTAGAGAGATGAGAAATAGATTGTAGGCAGATGAGAAATAGGGAACTTGCAAGAGGCTGCTGCACACTGGCTCCCTTTTCTTGAGCTCACTACAGGAGCTCACTAAGGGGTCCTGTCCCCAAGCCATTTCAGGTAATAACCATAATCGTGTGCTGAGATTCCTGATGGACTCGAAGTTATTTGCAAATAAGGACAACAGACATATTATATCACTGACCTGCCCTTTAAACTTCCATGTTGGCAGCAATAGGAAATAAATGCCTTCTTAATGGAACCATCTGGCCAGGGCTCGGTGATGCTCATTCTCAGCATGCTGGAGGCAGAGGCAGGAGGATCGGGAGAGGAAATGTTTAGTGTCTTCCTCAACAACACACCAAGTTTAAGGCCAGCTTGCTTGATGAGACAGTTTCAAAAACAAACAAAACAAAACACAGGGGCTGGAGAGGTGGCTTGGCTTGGTGGTTAAGAGCACTTCCGGCTCTTGCAGTGGATTAGGGTGCGGTTCCCCAGCACCCAAGATAGGCAGCAGCTCATGCCTGCCTGTAACTCCAGATCCAGGAGGTCTAGTGACTTCCTCTTGTCTCTATGAGCACCTGTACATATGCACACACACACACACACACACACACACACACACACACACACACACAC
>OU015751.1:68928877-68965927 GCA_907169655.1 Acomys percivali | reverse complement strand
ACACACACACACACACACACACACACACACACACACACACACACACAAACCCAAAAAGCAAAAGACAAACAAAAAGAAAAGCACACCGTCCTGCACCCTTTTGACGTTTTGCACTATAACAGCTTCTCTACACACAACGTGTCATTACCATCACTAGGGCAACTCGCACAGTGACCTCAGCTACCATACATCACTCTTCTTGTCGTTAGTTGTCAAAATATCACACTTGATTCCCAGCTCCCCGCTGGCTTTCCTTGTCACTCACCTTGCTGAGCTGAATCTCACAGGGAAAACACTAAGTGTGTTTACTGAGCACACCTGGGTGGCATGTTTTGCTTTGGTGTCACTGACATTAGTAGAGGAAAGGGCTGCTCAGAGGAGGAACACTAGCAATCATCCTGAAAGGTGACAGAAGGTAAGGGCTCAGCCCCCAGCACTGTGATGGTTCAGTTGGCGCTTCCACTAAGCACCGGTAAGCAAGTCTTATCTTCCGTCGCACAAACAGATGCTTGCCTGTATCAGGGAAGTTGCATTTGCTTCCAAGTAAAGGAAAAGTCATCAAACTAGTTTAAAAATAGAAGGTATTGATCGGCTTTTATAGCATGTCTGCTTTAGGTTCTGTGAAAAGACAGGAGCAAAAAGGGTTGGGGAGAATGGTCCAATGGGTAAAATATTTGCTGTGCAAGTGTGAGGGCCTAAGTTAGAGTACCCAGAGTCCGTGCAAAATGTGGGTGCGGTGCTGTGTACACATCTGTAATCTGTTGTTCTTCTAGGGAGATGGGGGTGGAGACAAGAGAACCCTTAAAGTCAATGGGTCAGCTCTACCCGCCTGTATGCAGCAGAGAACGACAGAGAGACTTTGGCTTAAGCGAGGTAGAAGGGAAGAGAAGACACCGTGGTTGTCCCATGATCACCTGAGGTGTGCCTCAGATGGGCAGAGAGACAGACGGAGGGATGTGCATCTATTCATATCTGTACGTGCAGGTGAGGTTTGGGATTTGATTTAGTAGCTTGATACAGAATCAAAAAGCAACTTTCATGGTGTCGGAGTGGCGGCAGTGGAGCCAGGTATCACCTACCATCTGAAAGAAAGAGCATACTTTGCTTTCCTAGAAACCCCAGCAAGATTTTCTACCCTCTCATTAGCCCAGATTAGGTCATTTCTATCATCCTGACCAAAGTGTCTCGCCAGATGTTTCGCTTACATTAATTCATAATCTACCCTTGCAACTGTATTTGAAGTTATCTTCCAAGTAGATTAAAAGGAGCTGAACGACAGGGTGGATGTCATTCCCAGGCAACGGGAGATGGATATCAGGGAGGCAGCCAGGAGCAGGACCACTAGAGTGGGCTCGTGTTGTGTAGTTTCAATCTTCTCGGCTTCTTTCCCTCCTCCAGGAAATGCCGTCCATCCTCACTCTACAGAGACTTTCGGGTAGATGTAGCAGTCTTCAGGAGGAGACTGGGAACAAGAGAAAGATAGCTGAATTTAGAATGCACCTTATTACTAGTGTGGTGTGTTTGGGGGATGGGTGCGCGCTGTGGCATATGTGTGGATGAGAGAAGACAACACTATGGGGCCTGTTCTCTCCGTCTACCTTTGTATTGCAATTCTAGGGACTGAACTCAGGTTGTCAAGCTTTGTGGCAAATGTTTCTACCCACTGAGCCATCTTGCCACCCCTGAGATTTAGCCTTTGAATCACGGCTCTGTTGCACCTCATCTTATGACTGTGGGTTATTCGCCTATCCCTATGTGAAACTCAGTCTCTGTGGGAAAGGGAAGTAGTTTCTTCTCTATCTGCTCCACAAAGTTATCAGCATCAAAGAAAGGACCACAAATAAGTAGCACTTCTGTGTTGACAATGCAAATTTAAGTGAGCACCATGTTTTCTCACCCTTTGCATCTTTAATAAAGAACAGAAATTTCAGAATAATTACCCAGAAGAGCAGCTTTGTTTTGGAACGAGTTGTATTCTCAAAATCCAGTTGCAGCAAAAAGTCACACAGGGGCTTTTAGCTACACAGTGCTGATCACACAGAATACTGACTGTAGAGGAGCTGGAGAATGTCCAGATGGATGCCTCTGTCATCCAAGGAGTTATTTTTAGAAAAAATATCCGTATCCCTGGACACCGTTATGAGGAGAGACCATGTTTTGCAGCATAGAGTACTGCACTGGTTATCGTCCTTAGAAGTCCAGACGTCAGAAGCAGGCCTGTGGGAAGGGAGCCTCGTGGATTTGCCATGTGACCTTGAGGCAATTGTTAACCTCTTTGAACTTCAGGGATCTCATGTGACAAAAGAGATGATAACGCTGAGCTCACAACACTGGGGGATGGTTACATAAGTCAGCCTTCATACGCTAGCAGAGTCCAGTCATACCAGACACACTGTGTCTGCCTCCTAAACTGTAAGTCCCCGGCTGCCTGCACTAACTAGTCAGCTTATAGTTCAAGCCAACAGCAATGGGAGACAGTCATTGCTCAAACCTAATTATCATTAATTTGGAATTATCATCGTCTAAACCTCAGAAATATATAAGCAGTTTTTGGGCTATGGGTGCACATGCATGTGTGTGTGTGCATGCGTGAGAGTGTGTATATGTGTGTATATGCATATATGTGTGTGTGTAAGAGTGTGTGAGTGTAGGAGTGGGTAAGTGTATGTGAGTGTGTGTGAGTGTCCCCTAAAAGTCATTGGTGCCTCCCCTTGGATATCATCCACCTTGTTTTTTTGAGCCAGGGTTTCTCCCCGGCCTGAAATTCACATGTTCAGCTAGAATAGTTGGTCAAGGAGCTCCAGAGATTATTCTGTCCAGCCTCCTCAGCATTGCAAATGTAAGCATGAGCCATCAGAACTGGAGTACAGGAGTGTGCATGTGTGCGTGCGTGCGTGCATGTGTGTATGTGTGTGTGCGTGTGTGCTTGTGTGTGTGTGTGTGTGTGTGTGTGTGTTCTAGGAGTTGAACTCAGGCCCTCATGATTGCAAGGCAAACATTTTACCTACTGAGCAATGATTGTGGTCTGTGTAATGATTAGCCTATAATTCCAGGAATGGTGATGTATATAGTGTTGCACACGCAGTAATTTTCAAGCCTCCTGAAGTACGTTTGCATGTGTGGCTCTACGCTGTCAAACTGATTTCTCTTTTGCCATGATGATTTGCTTATAAAATACAATTGAGTAGTCGTTTGTTTAATTATCAGTCTATCATTTATAGAAACAGCTATAATATTTTGAAGGATTCAATAGCCTTCATTTTGGAGACTGAATAGAATTAATGATTCTCAGAAATGTACAGATTCAATTTTGGTCTTTAATTGCGGAGTGCATATATTCATGAAGGAATAGTTCATGGTTGGTGTCTGTAACAACGATCCTGAATATATATAGCCAATGCCTCTGAGGTAGCAGACAGACAACAAGTGACAGGTACAACCACCTAATAGTAAGCAACCTTGTTCAACTTAAGTTCTTTTGGGTCTATATTTATGACAAAACCATTTTATAATGAGGCATTTACATGTTTTCATTTATTTTATTATTATTGGCTATCTTGTGGACAGTATGTGTGTGCTGGTTAGTTTTATGTCAATTTGAAATAAGCTAGTTGGAAGCGGGTGTGGTGGCCAATGCCTTTAATCCCAGCACTTGGGAAGTCAGAGGCAGGTGGATTGTTGTGAGTTCAAGGCCAACCTGGTCTATAAAGTGAGTCCAGGACAGCCAGGTCTACACAGAGAAACCCTGTCTCGAAACAATAGAAAGAAAGCAAGAAAGCAAGAAAGCAAGAAAGCAAGAAAGCAAGAAAGAAAGAAAGAAAGAAAGAAAGTCTCTAGGACACTTACTTGATTGATGACCGGCATGAGAAATCACAGCCCATTGTTGGTGGTGCCATTCCAGTGCCCTTGGTCCAAGATGGCCCAAGCAAACAAACAGTAAGCCATGGAGAACAAGCCAGTAAGTCCCACTCCTCCACGGCTTCTGTTTCAGCTCCTGCCTGCAGGCTCCTGTCTGGCTTGCATTCCTGTCTGACTTCCCACAGTGATGGAAGTGTAAGTGAAGTAAACTCTTTCCTCCCCAAGTTGCTTTTATTCATGGTCAACTTGTTAGGGCTGAGAAGCACCATGGCTTCTGGAAGTTGGACACTGCTCTCCAGGGTTGAGTGGCACGTGTTTTAATCTTGTTAGTCCCACCATCTAAGTAGATTTTGTACCCAGTAGAAACCATAGTAAATATGCAAAAGAATTGAAACCTATGGCTGTCTACAAACATTGGTAATTACCGTACTGTGCCATTAATTCAGATACATTACATTATACTATATAGGCAGTTATGACTGCTGATAACTGGAATGTGAACAATTCTGCTTTAGGTAAATTTATGAGCATCTTATCCTATAAGTATTAATCAAGCACTGTCTTCACTTTGGGCATAAATGAATGATGTTAACTATAGACACCATTGTCTATTTTCATATGTGTGTAGCAATGCTTATGAACTTGCTTAAACCTCATAATTAATCCATTAATCAATATCTGTACATTTGTTGACATATGCTTACATCTTCTAATGGATGGCTTTTAAACTTTTAACCATTAACTATAAAACACACAGCATTTTCAGAAAAGCTTTAAAACATTCTATTAATAATTACCAAGATGAGTAAACAGTGATGGATATGTAAGTAGCCATCGGCAAATATGGCAGATGTATGATTCTGGAAAGCCAGTGTTTGGCAGATGTTCATTGCCTGTGTACTTTGGTCAACGTGTGTTCAGTTAGGCTGTGGTGGTATAAGGAAAACTGCCCGAGGAGAAAATGAAACAACATTGAGTGCAGCTGATTAGATTGCTGCCTTAAATACGCCCCTGAAAGGATTTAAGGGGACAGCTGATGTGCTGCTGCAGGCTGCAGAGACCACACACGTTGAGGAACACGTTCAGGCTTAAGCAGTGGCTGAGGTCAAAAGATGCGCAATCAGTGCCAAGCAGTAAATCTGACGCAACTATGAGGTAGGAAAGGCATGCTGAGACCCTTCCATGACACCGCATCTCAATGAAAAGAAATAGACCTTCTCTGAAAACAGGAAGAAAGATAGGTTTGATTGTAGTCAGGGTGGTAAAATTCTGTAAATGGAAATAGTTTTAGTGTTGCCGTAGAGTCAAGAAAGCACTTACTATTTATACTGCATTCTCTGTGTTATTTTCAAGGCTATCAGGCCCTGGGATATTAATAGGAGGGATTCTGTCATGGAAAGGTGTCTTTTCTGCATGGTAGAGGCAAAAGCAGCCTACGATTGACAAAAAGATAACTTAAAAAGCCACCAGACTCAAGCCATCTTAAAGCAGGGAAGGTTTGTTTACAGGCATCCAGAGGTGAGGCTGTGACTCTGTCCAGCCTCCCTGCCGCACAACTTTTCCTACACGGTGGCTTCATGCTGGTGTTGAGTGGCTGCTGCAGAGTGAAAATGTCTACATATTAGTAAGATAACATTATCGAACAAAGCAAACCTGCTTCTCCCCTCTGCATGGAAGGTGAATACCTGAAGAAGTTTAAACTCTGCTGAGACAGGAGCGAAAGCAGAATGGCTGCCTAAGACACCTTACCCCTGTGTGAGGCTGTCATCTTAGCAAAGCACTATCACTTTTAATTTCCTTATAAAATAGAGAATTTCTTTGTGAGTAATTGACTTTGGTATCCATTCATTCTTTCCTTAATAACAACTGTAGTGGATGTAAACCTGTTTTTGTATTGATGCCAAGTGAGGGATGTGAAACAGACTTGTAAGAGGGTGTGTGATGTTTGTCCGACAGAAAGGGAACTGGCTCTTATGAGGACATGGTCCTTGCTAGTTGCAAAACATCCTGGTGTGGACCAGAGGCTTGGCTTTTGCCTTATGCTTCACTTCACATCACTTGGCTGTTCATTGCTTCTCTTCGAGTCGCTCCCAGAGAGAAATGTTTCAGAGAATGCCTCGAGATTGCGGGTTCTGGCTGCTGCTCTGGGTTCCAGCTGCTGTGGTTGCAGTTGCTTTTGCTGAATTTCTGGTTTGCTGTTTAATGGGTCTGCTGGAATCCTGACGATGAAGGTATTGAGGTAGTGAGGTACTGATGTACTGATGTACTGAGGTGCTGAAGTGCTGATGTACTGAGGTGCTGAAGTGCTGATGTACTGAGGTGCTGAGGTACTGAGGTACTGAGGTGTTGAGGTACTGAGGTACTGAGGTGTTGAGGTACTGAGGTGCTGAGGTGCTGACGTACTTGAGGTGCTGAGGTACTGAGATGTTGAGGTACTGAGGTACTGAGGTGTTGAGGTACTGCGGTACTGAGGTACTGGTCCAAGGCACTAAGTCTAAACTTCTATTGTCCGCATTAATCTCTTTTCTCTACTATCTTGAGTAGATGGGTTCATTAAAGAAGCCCAAATAAAGTAGGTTTTTAAAGAAAAAATCAAAGCCTACAACCAATGTCCCTCCTTTTAACTTTTGCTTGGAAAACACCAATGAAAGCCCGCATTTCTTAGTCTGTGTTGCTTTTAGGGTTTTGGGTAGAATTTTCCTCAAAAGGTGAATTCAGACTGGTGAGTCCTTCCCCCCCCCCAAGCATATTTCCTGTTTTGAATTTAAATGTACTCCCTGGAGTTGTCAGCCATTTTGGAGGACATGATCTCCAGTATGGAGGCCATGTGTCAATGGTGGTAGACCAAAAGACTAAAGGAACCTGGACCGTTGTGACTGAGAGAATGTCAGGCTGGCCCTGGATTTCCTGTATGGACCCTTGTTTTATGTGAGAATTATAATGAGGCTTAACTCTTATTTTAGGTAAATTTTACTAATAGCTATCTCTAGTCACCAGCATATGATAATTGGGAGTAAAGTTGACATCTATCGCAAGCCATAGCCACTCAGTGCATGGACTGAAAAAGCTCCCATCTGTCTGTTCAACACAGTGGTTTATTTTTTTTTTTACTGGTGGAGAATTTTAATGGAATTAAATTGCCATCCACTAAAGTGTTATGCTTTTTGCTCACAGATGAACAGTTGAAAAGTAAGAGCACGCAGGGCAGACTGTGAGTTTACAAAAAGGAAAGCAGGATAATTCCTCCGCCTTATTGCATCACTCAGCCACAGCACGTTATGAATCATTTCACAGTTCAACACTGAAATTGCAAGAAGTACATCACTCTGGAGTGGAGACTGAGGTGCAACTGTAAAGTTGAACAGTTCTTTTAATATATTCTCATATTAAATTGTGTGTGTGTGTGTTGATGTTTTTGTTTCACAGATTGACCTGGAAATATTTCAGGGCTTGGTCAATGAGACAGAAGTAATGGAGCTATACTATGGACAACCCTTGCAGTTACTTTACATGGAGCACATACTTTAGAACAATAGTCCACCTACACATACACGAAGGGGCATCTGTTCTTGATGCTGAAATACATTAAGGGGCATGCAGACACGTAGCTTTTGTAGTCAGTACCAGTTTCTAACCCTGGGTGGGGGACGCAGCCGGTCTTCTGTAGAGTGGGCTGGAAAGGGGTGGGAGCCTGTATTTTGACTAATAGAGATTGAAGTGTTGATGAGCTGTCAGCACCAGGAGACAGGGCACAGGGGCTTTATGGTCACTTCCCTTTTGATTGGCAGGCTCCAGAGCAGCCACAGGGATGCTGGTGCTTGCTCTCTGCCCCGTGTGCTGATGGTGCACATGCCGTTGGGTACGCGTAGGCACTTGGGGTGGGTGTTTGGAAACCTGTGGTACAGCAGCTGTTCCTGGTCTCACTTTCCAGGCAGCTACTGTCAGAGACATGGCCAAGATCATCTCCATAAAAACAGCAATTCTGGGGACACACTTTAAAAATAATGTTTGAGCCTGGGCTGCTTTCTATCTCCTAGCTGTATGATGTCAAGACTTTTCTGATCCACATGGCTTTTATTTGTTCTGTTTCCCCCCCTAGGACAAGGGATAGTGAAAATCAGGCAAATTTGAAACCCAGTTCCAGAGTCAGATAAAATCAGTTCTTAAAAAAAAAAATCTGCATTTTGATTTTGGGTAAATCATTGTCCATGTATCAACATACAAATCTTTTAAATGGCATAAGAAGGTTACCTGTGAATTATAGTAAATAAACATTTATGATAAACAGTGCAATAAATAAATAAACCTCACCAGTGGTAGTTTTAAAAATAATTTTAAAAATTAGGTTAGTATGTAAAGTAATGGTTTTATCATGGCATCATCATGCATGTGTGAAATTATTCTTCATTCTTTTATTCTTTTTCTTTTTAGGGCTAATGCAGTACTGAAGGATTGAACCCAGTGGGTCATGAATGAAGGGCAAATGCTCGACTAAAAGGCGAGTGCTCAAGTACTGAGCTGCAGACTTAGCCCTGTACTTTGTTTCCCTCCCAATATTTACTCCCCTCTACTGCCTTCCGGACAATTCCTTTCTCCCAGGTAGTGACTCCCCTTTTGTCTCTTGTCACGTATGTTCCATCACCCTGTACCCTCATCAATGAGAGCTATTAAGCTTAAATATGGCTCTCTTCCATGAAATTTTCCTCTTAGGAGTGGGTGTTTGGACGAAGAAGCAGAAGCCATTAACCACTGGTAGGAATCTTGGTTTATTTTTAATTTATTGATGCAGGGAAACAGAATGGCAGGTAGTGGAGTCCAGAACAGTCTGCCTTCCTGGGCTTTGAACTTGCTCCTGATCCATGGTGCTCCGAAAATGGATTTGCACGTTTCTTGAATCCCGCTCCCTACACAACTGGGTTGTCAAGCATACTCCTCCCTCAAGCCTCGTCATCACCACCTGCTCCAGCACCCACACCTTTGTGTTTAGTCTATGATTATTTTCTTCCTTCCTCCTCTAGTCAGACTGATTCTCCTTCTCTCAAAGGCACCTGCTTGCACGTGTGAAGATGTTTGCATTTCACTGTTTATGTTTATGTACACACTGTATATTGTGATAGCCAGTCTTGACTGTCAGCTTCTTAGGGCTGAGAATCACCATGGAAACACATCTCTTGGTATGTTTATAAGGATGCTTTTAAAGACATTTTAACTTAGCAGGGAAGACCCACTCTAAATAAAGGTGAGTGGCATCATCCAGAAGACCTGATTGCTTCTCTCTGCTTCCTGACTGTATCTTCAATGTGAGCAGCTACACTATGCCTCGCTCACCATGTTTTCCTCATGTAATATACTGAACTTTAAAACTATAAGCCAAACCAAGCCCTTAGGACTTAAGCTGCCCTTGTTAAGTATTTGATAGCAGCAAAGAGAAAAATGGCTACGAGGCTGTGGTGGCTTGAATAAGAAACGTCCCCATAGGCTCATGAGTTTTGACGTGCGCTCACTAGTTGATGGAGATGTTTTGGGAAGTTATGGAGCCTAGACAAGCTGGAACCTTGCTAGAGGAAGTGTGTCATGACATGCATGTTTTCAGGGCTTTTGGCCTCTCCCCACTTCCTGCTTTCTCACTCTGCCATCTTGCTGTGTCTTCCATGCCACAGTGGGTTCTGTCCCTTTGCAACTACAAGCTAAAATAGATCGTTCCTTTCTTAAGTTGTTTTTGGTTATGGTATTTTATCACAGCAACAAAAAAGGTTAATACGAAGATATACAATGAGAATTCACAACATTATTGAGTGAGTGCTTTATGTGCACAAAAACGGCATTTGGTCAGAAATGTCACTGTTTCTTATTTTGAAGCTCAGGATTATTTGAGCTTAATTTTCAATGTAGCATGCAGGTCTAGACACCAGTATGTACTCTTCCCTGTGCACACATGTCACTTTGCTCGTGAAATGCCTGGGTAACGAATTCTTTGGTGTTTCAGGGCACACTCTACCTCTGTTCATTTGCATCTCTCCTGGTGCACTTCTGTGGGAGTCACTCAGGTTTATATCCTGAGTGAACTGTAGAGCCCTTGGGAGTCAGCATGGTCTGGTGGAGGGACTGGGCTTCATTTCCACCCGCAGTGCGACAGAGTCTCTCTCCCTGCACATCTTCACCAGCAACCTACTCTGTCTGCTTTTCTATTATTCGCCAAGTGGATATGGATGAAGTGATGCATTTTATCAGGCCTTAAACATATATACTGTTTATTCTTTGAGAATTTCAACATGTGTGTAATGAAATATGATCATGTGTACCCACATTTCACTTCCCAGCTCCCCTCTTTCCTCTCACCGACATGTCCCCTCCTAGATTTGTGCCTTCTGCTTTTTTCATTCTCTTTGAATGATAACCCAAGATGCCTAGATGGTGCTCCCCACATGTGTATGGGTGGGGGCTGTCCACAGGAGCATGGCAGACCTGCTAGTGCGTGCAATTTAAAAGAAAAGTGATTCTTCTTCCTTCCACTGATGAGTGGTGGTGCCTGCTGAGTGTGTCCTGCATCTTTCTGGGAGTGTTTTCTGGTTAGATAGTGTGTAGATCTTGGCCAGGTAATCCCAGCTGCTGTGAAGGCCACAGCTACTGTGTCACATTCAGAAGGGAGCACTGCACACTCCTCCCCGTCTCTGACTCTTCCACTCTTTCTTCCTCTCCCTGGTTGCCGAGCTTTGGCTGGGGCAGGAGGGAGGGCACTCTGTTTCTTGGCCTCAGCACATGGATCAGGTCATTGCATTGACTGTGGAATTTGTATTTTTTTTATTTGAATTTCCTTCACTATTGGTGAGGCTGGACTTTTTTTTTTTTTATGTGATTATTAACTGCCTGTCCTTCCTTCATGGTGACTTGGTATCGTTATCTAACCATTCTCTTGTTTTTTTTCTGCTGACACGTCTATGTGTTGTGAAATTCCTATTCTAGGTATTAATTTATTATCAGTCACAAACACAATAAATATCTTCTCTCACATGGTGCCAAGTTGCTGGTTTTGTCTTTGGTATCCTAATAACGAAAAATGTATTTTGTATAACTTCATTGAATTTAGCAAAATTATCAGTTTGGTGTTTTGTTGAAATATAATACAGATATAAAAAAAAACTCCACAAGTTGTAAGTATACAGCCTGATTTATTAAACAGTGAACAAACAGTTATGTTCCCCTCCAAGAAAAGAAACAATACCACAAATCCATTTCTTCTTGTGTTCATTTTTCTTGTCATTTTTAAATAGTTGAGTATACTTTTACTTGCTTATTTTGTGTGAGTGTTTATGGGGTGGGTTATGTGCACCATGATATGTGTGTGTGTGTGTGTGTGTGTGTGTGTGTGTGTGTGTGTGTGTAGGTCAGAGCATAACTTTTGCGAGTTGGTTCTATCCTTCTGGAGTGGGGTTTCTGGACTTGAAGTCAGGTTACCGGGCTTGGCGACGGGTGCCTTTACCAGCTGGGCCACCTCGCCAGGCCCATCTTGTCTTCACTTCACTATCCCTCCTGTCTTCAATGCAATCATACAAGTTAAGTATTTCCGCATAACAAGTGACCTCAAACGTTGGTGCTTAGAAGAAAAGTTCATCATCTGACAGGTTTAAATGGAATGAGTTCAGGAATAAGTTAGCCAGAGTGGTCTCGATGCGAGGCGTCTCATGAGATTGATGTCAAGCTGTTAGCCAGGTCTAGGGTTAGCTGATTGGAAGTAGAGGATGGACCTCCCAGACCTGACTCCCAGGGCTGTGCCTATAATTCTCAGGACGTCAATGGTTGCTGCAGGAGACCTGGTTCCTGTAATTATATGAGCTTCCCACGCTGCTTACAAGAGGGTCACCAGCTTCCACATGGTGAGGAGGCATGGTGATAGGTGGCTTGGTGCTGTAGTGCCCTTTTATGACCTAGGCTTAGTGTTTTCTTTCCATCTCCCCTCCATCATTTCTCCCCTCTCCCCTCCCTTCCCTTGTTTCACTAAGTCAAGCCCATCTTCAAGAGAGAGAATAATACTGTCAAAGAACTTATTAATATGCTTCTTAAACTATCACCACAACTATATTTATTTTGATCATCTCTTAATTTTGCTTGTAAAAATCTATATAAAAAGAATTGTACACTTTATTCTTTTTCTGAGCATCATGGGGGCACGCCTTTAATATCAGCACTAGGGAGGCAGAGGTAGCCAGATCTCTGTCAGTTCAAGGCCAGTTTGATCTACATACTGGATTCCAGGCTGCTCGGGGTGACAAAGTAAGACGCATACTCTCTCATATATGTATAAGCTTTCTTTACCTTGACATACCCCCACGTAAAGTTTAAAATAGTACATTTCTGAGAGGCTGTACTCTAATTTAATTTAGCTATTATCTTTATAAAGTAGGTACAGAATAGAATGTGTTTACTCTGGGCATTATCTGAGATCGATAAAGGTTTCTAATGTGTGTGCATAAGTGTACGTTGCTCTAATTTATTAGTGTTCATTTAGTAGTTAACTTGTTTTATATTCATATACTCATTTTGTGTCTATGGTGGAGGAGGGGCACACGTGGAGGTCAGAGGACAATTTGCAGAAGTTGGTTCTGTCCTTCCAGACAGCCCAGATGTGGGCTCTGGGATCAACCTTAGCTGTCAGGTTCGTAGACTGTAATTTCATCCACTCACTCAGCTCCCCGATCCAGAATGCATCATTATTGTCACAGGCTGTCTTTATAAGCAAAGGTGGCAGTTCATGGTAAGTTTTCTTGATACTAAGACCAAGACAGTGACAACTGACCCCTGGGCATTGCCATGTGAAACTTTTCACATGTCATCTGGCCCAATGGGAAAGGAGAGAGGAGACATGCATCTGTGCATTCCAGCTGCTCCAAGAGGAAGTATGGAAATAAGTTCTTTTCTTTTCCTTAAGGCTTACAAAAATAACCATAGCAGGCAAAAACATCTATACAAATAAAATAAAATGAACTTAAAATAACAAATTATTAAACTTTATTGAAACACTATCTCTGCATCTGCTGAGGTAGAAGTGTGGATTTCCACCTATGGAGCTAGGATGTGGTGTGTCACATGGGTAAACTTTTTAAAAATTTAATTAATTTATTCAGATTACATCTCAATTGTTATCCCATTCCTTGTATCCTCCTATTCCCCCCTCCCTCCTGCTTTCACTCTATTCCCCTCCACTATGTCTGTGACCAAGGGGGACCTCCTCCCCCTGTATATGGTCATAGGCTATCAAGTCTCATCTTGGTAGCCTGCTTATCCTTTCTCTGAGTGCCACCAGGTCTCCCCACCAAGGGGACGTGGTCAAATATGGGGCACCAGAGTTCATGTCAGAGCCAGTCCCTGCTCTCCACTTAACTGTGGAGAATGTCCTATCCATTGGCTAGATCTGAGAAGGGGTTCAATGTTTGCTGCATGTATTGTCCTTGGTTGGTGCAGTAGTTTGAGCAGAACCCCTGGGCCCAGATCCACCTGTCATGATGTTCTTTTTATAGGTTTCTAGGACCCTCTGGATCTTTCTATTTCCCTGTTCTCCCATATATCTCCCACCCAGAGTCCCAATAGGATGTCCTCACATCTATCCCAATCTCCTGGTCTAACTGTATGTCTACATGCAGAAAAATGCAATTAGATCCATATTTATCACCATGCACAAAACTCAAGTCCAAATGGATTAAAGACCTCAACATAAAACCAGAGACACTAAACTGGTTGGAAGATAAAGTGGGGAAGAGCCTGGAACACATTAGCACAGGAGACAACTTCCTGAACAGAACACCAACAGCCCAGGCCTTAACATCAACAATCAATAAATGGGACCTCATTAGGCTGAGAAGCTTCTGTAAGGCAGATGACACTGTCAACAGAACAAAGCAACAGCCCACAGCCTGGGAAAAGATCTTCACCAACCCCATATAGGTAAGCTTTTTAGTGTCCACATAGTACTGAGTTAAACCCTACTTATATATGATGGTATTATATACAACATGCTACTGCTAGAGCCATGTGTGTAGCTCATACACATGAAGTTGGTGTGGGCATTTATGTGCTTGCCATGCCAACTGCACATGTCTATGGATACTGGCTTTTGAGTTCTCCCTGGTCCCTGGAGCCTCCTCTGCCTGTGTACACATCAAACTGCAAGTTCCAGAGACTTAACACTGTCCTTTCCCAGCATTAGCCCTCCCTCTAGCAACTGAGAGAATAAATAAGATCATTTCATGCTTCTCAGGAGACCTAACACCAGGCATGGGCTGTGTGCTGGCTTCTGGCCTAAGCCAATAGATTAAATTCAGGCTTTCATTGGTGCTTGTTTGCAAACGCACTGTTTGCTTGACTTTACTTCTTCTCTTCTTTGTTCACTGCCTCCTAAGTAAATCATCACCCATGGACTCTGAATTACATCACCAGCCAAAGCCTTTCTCCTAAACACTAGACTTCATAACAGCTGCCAGCCTCTTTGTGGGGTCTCGAATTGATCTTAGCTCCTCCACCCACTTCTCCCTGGGCTTCCTCGTTTTCATGGATGACAGCTCAAATTTCCAGTTGCTTGGGCTGAAACTCTTACAGTTACTGATGATTTTTGTCTTTTAGTTGACTAGGATGTCACAGTGGCTCTACATTGAAAGATTTGCAAGTGCTGGGCTGGAGAGATGGCTCAGGTGGTGAAGTGTTTGCCTGAGCCCCATGTCTGACGTCCACTGCAGTGCAGGGAGAAGGCTCAGATGATGACATGCTTGCCTGAGCCCCTTGCCTGACATCCACTGCAGTTCTGCCTACAATCCCAAGGCTGCATGAACAGGATAAGAGGATGCTTTTGATTTGCTGGCTGGTCATTCTAAACAAACAGATGGGTTCTGTGGAGTGACTGTATCAAAAAACAAAATGGAGAACGACCACAGACGACAACATCATCCTCTGTTCTACTCACACAGGTACACACACTTCCTCCTCCCCCCAAGATGTATGCGCCTGAGCACACATGTGTGTGAACACACACATATATGCACACTCACACAGACACACATGCACACCAATGCAAATCTCACGGGCATGGTGAAGCATTCCAGTAGGCCCAGTTTCTCAGAATATGAGCTAGGAGGAGTACAGGAGTTCAAGACCTTTGTGGACAACATAACAAGAATAATCTTATTAAAAAAAAACCTTAGAGATTAAGGAAACAGCTGGTGATTTGTCACTATTTCCACCATGGTCTCCAGAACCTCTTAGTAGAACTGTAAGAATTATAAGAAGGTAGCATGCTAGGGTTTTATTGTCATTGCATGCTGGTGTTTTTTTCATAGCTACTGCTGCCTTAGCTCAATCCTGTCTTCATGCCCCATAAGCAATCCTAAATGAAATTCAGATCACTCACTTCTCTCCTCAAAGCCCTGGACAGCCCTCAGTTTTCCTGAGAATCCATGTCAAGAGGACCACTGTGGGCCTCTCTGACCACATCTGCTGTGAAATGTTCCCCCACATGAACTCTACCTCAGTGTGCCTCAGAAAACAAGCTACCTTGACAGCACAGACTGATCCCTCACTTCCCTTACCACACAGAGATTTCATTTTCCTTGTTTATTATCTTTCTCTACTACAGCGCAAACTTTGTTTGTTCACTGATGCACGCTAACAGTGAAGGGGGGTGCCTGGCACACTACAGTGCTCAGTGCTGGGTATCCGCGGAGTGTGTGGGCTAGTTAGTGAGTTAGTAAAGAAATAGCCCCACACTCTTGCTGAGGCTCAGCCTGTAGTCCCTGCTGTGGGCAATGTGCTTTGTCAGGACTTCTCCTGTGTTGTCCTCTGGAAGGGGACCCGGCAGCCATGTCAGTAAATCAGAGCCAGTTGGCATCACAATGCATCCTTTTGCCATCTGTGAGTGTGAAAGCCTGCTTGGAGGCCCATCTCCTTTTGGGACTTTGGGGCACAAGGGACATTGCATGGCAGAATTAAAGCTTGCTTGGGTTTTACCTATGCTCACCAGCTTGATATTTAAAGGCAAAATGAGCCTGCTTATAACTCCACCCCTGTAATTAGAAAGTTAGTCTCAATCAAGCCAATACCAAAAGGTAATGATTCAGAAACAGGCTTACCACGGCACTGAGGAGATTTGAGTTAGTGAGGTACAGCCATCTTATTCTTTCCAATTACTGATTTGAGATACGCTCTGATAAGTTCCCCATTTCCTGACTCTTAGTAACACTTTCATCTGGTTCTATAACTTTTGTGTCACTTTTGCTAATTAAGGCTGCACTTAATTTCAAAGGCTATTAAAAGCTCATCTCTCTCCTCCCTGCAGCACAGGTTGGAGCTATAGCCAGTGGATGCTGGAGTGGAGGAAGGGAGGTACACATACCACAGATGTTCTCCCCCCCACCCCCCCACCCCCCGCCACCCCATGGTTCCCACCATGTGGGTTGTCCATCTCCCTGGCCACACTCTTTTGAGCTGACTTTATTGACTGAGTAATTTTCTACACATAACATTCAAAGTTTCATTTCGGGTAGTGCTCTTGTTCCTAACTCCAACCCCACCGGAGTACTGAGGACCTCTCAGAGAGAGATTATTGGGCTTCTGTTTCCTGCTGGCTAGTGGTCCCTGTCCCCCCACTCCTATCACCTCACCTCACTGTGTGCTCCTTCAAAAGCCTTACAAAGGAGCTTTCTTGCCCTTTGACCTGATGCCCCTGAGACCACATAGTTCAGAGGGCTAAGGCTGCCCCACCAAATACCATGTTCTAGCTCCTTCTCACTCTGTTAGCCCTTTTGTAGAAACATCTAGACAAAGAGCACATGCAGACCTCCAGAGCATCTCTCTACCCCATCCAGGGACCTATGTCAATTTCTCTCAAGAATTTTGCTTCTCGCAGAAGGAACTACCAAAACAGGTTAGATAGTGCAGTTCAGTATGGGAGCATCCAAGGTGAGTGACAGTGTCCATGTAAGGACCTCTAATCTCTGTAAGCGATCCTCTTAGAGCTGTCTCCCTAGCCCTTGGCACTAAGTGATGTACCAATGTCAGGTGGACATTGAGCAACAAACTTGTTCTTTTGAGTAAGAACTAGCCTCAAGATACCTTGAGACCAAAGTAAAACAGGTAGACAGATCCAGGAGAGCACAGAAAACAATTGACTAGAGCATCTACTGACAGGACTGTAGCCCTGGGTAGCAATAAAACTAAGTGGGTCCTGGCAATGTGTGTCAGAGGAGGGACTTATATATTGGCATAGACACAAGTGTTCCATCCAAGTTTTAATGTATCTGGTTTACTTTAAGATAATATCAGAGTTGGGCACATAACTCTAATGGGCTTCTCTATTCATAGATTTCTGGGAAAGTGTACATTAAAACCTGACTAGGGCTATGCTGGGGCAGCCATAGTGGTTATGACCCGGGATGACTTAGTCCATAAAGTAGATAGTGACTAAACTTGTGACCCTTCCTCTTATCAACAAAGAAAGAAACTTCTGGGGGACACTCCCCAACCAAAGACTGTGAATCCTAGCCCCCTCCACTTTGCACTTTGTAGATTGTGAGCAGGAGTGACCTGAGACACTTGAAGGTCGAAGCACGTAAGAAGGTTCAAGCAGACAGCTCTTCCTACCTGTGTGAAGACGATGTTGGCCAGGGGAGTGATGGCAAAACCACAGGATGGAAAACAAAACAGAATAAAACAAAGAAGACAGGATCCCCAAGTCACTTAGAGGGGAAGCTCTGGCTGCACAAAGCTGTGTGCTTAGTACTATTATATGAAAAAAAAATAAGCTGCCATATTTGGATCATGGGCTTGGAGTTCACTGTTCCCAAGGCTAATGGTATAGTAAGTATTGTCTGCATGTGAAAGCAAAGTACTCACTCTCTCTTCTGGTGATGGAGAACCCCTTAAGGAGAGCTTTTGTGCCTTCACAAGAGACCATATGCTCCTTTCCAATCTTTAGCTTTTAGGGAAATTTAAAAATTAATTAATTTCTGGTTTCTATATGCATGCACATGTGTGCGCGCAAGTGCCCAGGAGCTTTACCTCTCCTGTCTCTATATCCATCCATGCCTGACTTTTTATGTGGATTCCTGGAGCAAGCTCAGGTTGCCAGGCTCACATGACAGCTATTTACCTGCAGAGCCATCTCTGCAGAGAGATGAAATTGTGTTATTTACTGGAAAAAAAACCTGCTTCTAGTTGTGGTGTGGCTCAGCCCTATCACACATTTATAATCCAAGACAAGATTAAATAAAGTCAGCTGTAGGTCAAGAGGCAAAGCAAGCAACCAGTTGACAGGGAGTGAGCATAGAGAGTAAGGGGAAGTCAGGAGGATGGACAGAGACATACAGGAAGTAGAAGGGAGGGACATTCAGTTTGAGGATTTTCTGAGACCACAGGGAGAGGGAGAACTTCCTTCTTTTGGGACATTGGCTGAGGAGGAAGGTCAATTGAATGCTTTCACTGCCTCTCTGAGCTAGCAGAATTTCACCCCAGCATCTGGTTCCCGACTCTTTAATCTAATGATTGAGATTTTGTTAGAAACAACATTTGGTGCCCCACATTAGGTGCCAGATGTAAAAGTATTTTTTTAGTCTCCTGGTGTAACTATTGTCTGAGACTTACTGCCTCTGTCTGCTAACCCCGGCCTAATCCTTGAAAATTCCAGGCTCCATACAATCTAATCTAGGCCTAGAATGTTTTCAGCCTCTGAGACGTACTGCTGAATAAGCTCACCCTTTTCTAGGTCTCTCTGAACTCTGGCTGGCTGGTTCAACTCAGAGGAGTTCTGCCTCAAACTCCCCTTCAAGGTGACTGATTCAAACTCTCTTCTCTCAGCTTCTGACTGACTTGCTCTGCTTGACTTCAAACTAACTCTAGCAATCTGTTCTAATGTTCTTTCTCTTCTCATTCTCTGGCTTCAACTGCCTTTGTTGACCTGCCTTGAACTCCCAAACGAAAGTCACTGCTTCCTTCTACAAAACTAATTTTACCTTCATTGTTTAGGATTAAAAGTGTGTACTAAGGGTGTGTTTGCATTCCAGTCAGAGGGATTAAAGGTGTGTGCTAAAGGCATGCCTATATTCTGGCCAGAGTAGCCATGTTACCGGATTAAAATTCCTCTACAGGAAGTTTTTTAACTGGGGCCATGACATCACTGGAGGCCAAAGGTGCAATTAGTTGGCCACAGGTTATGACCCAGCCTTGTGGACAAGGGGTAGCAGAAAAGTCCTATGGGAGGCAAAAGTGAATATCTTGGTAGTAAGGGATCTGTGGCCTTTTAAAGTTTGTATTAAAGACTGGATTAAAAAATATCATGGTCTGAGTAGGGAAGGGAGATTCTAGTTTCTAGAAAGCTAGGACCAGCATGGTAACAAAGCTGCCTTCAGAGATCAAACACGATGAAGACCAAGACTGGGATTCTGGGAAGCACAGGAAAAGGTCAAACAACTGTTCTGAGAGTTGTGTTGTTCCTGAGTCACTAATCTGGGCTCCCTCCCAGGGATGGAGAGCCTAGCTCAGAGCTGAAGACACAGGTAAAGGTTACAAGGTCCAATCCAGAAAGCCTCCAGAGTCATTAGTGCCTGCCAGCAAGTAGTCATATAACCAACAGTCTCTGGATACTAGAATTAAAACTTTTGGTTAAAACAACATGTACATGCATTATTAATATGTGAGTATTTCTTAAGATAAGCAATTAATGTCTGTACATCAGACATTAAGTATCAGAAGACTTTTCTCTGAAGGGTGAAGATTTCTTTGATGGATAAGCCTGACTATAAGGTGTGGGAGAGAACTGGCTTGTTTAGTTTTACTAAAAAACAAGTTAGTTTTTAACCCATGTTTTTATTTAATCAATCTGCTGTCATCTCCATATCCATACTATAATCCTCACATAGTAACTTGAGACATGGAGTAAGGAAGTGACTATGGAAAGCTGTCCCTTCTTAGAGTTCATTCAATATCCATGCTCAGAAGTCTGGCTCTGTGACCTCAAGGCTCAGTGCTGTGGAACACTGTCCCCTCAGCATAACTGCTCTCTTCATGTGTATCATGGCAGCTGTGAGGACTTTCAGAAGACCCTCAGGATCAACTCTGTTGGCATTCCCTCCTAGCCCTCCCACAGGAGATGTCAGCCACTTTCCCCCTGACCTGCTTCCAAGCTCTGTATGACTCTGCTTCAGATGCACATGGCCTTGGGAGGCAGAGCATGATTAGCTGAAGGGAGGACTTCATCCATGCAGCTAAGGGAAGCTGTCACCCACACTGGCGTGAGACTGTCCTGGGGCGCAGCTGCTTTGGTGTTACCCATGCTTACAGGAGTAAGTAACTCCTCATCCAGTGACGCTGTTGACTTACAATTCTAGATGTTGGTGTCATGGTCACTTTAGTCTGTTGTTAACCTACCTGGGGGTGAATAGACATTTGTTCACATTTCTCAAGGGAAAGTTGATGCATCAGTCTGTAACACATGAATGGAATGCTGTAAAGAGAAACATTAAATGCCAACAAATTATTTCATGTCTCCTTTCCCTCTTCCACAAGCTCAGTTGCTTAGATAGTGGTTACTGTTCAGTATGGGTCTTGAGATGGAGGCCACATAGAACAAAACTCCCACAGTCATAGCCTGAGTGAAAAATACATCTTGTTAGAAGCCACTAAGACTTGGGGTTCTTTGTTACTGCAGCATACCTTATCTTAGGCTGATTAACACAGTGCAGAGACAGTACTCCAGGCTTGAAGCCATGTTTCCTGTCAACACACTACTTTCAAATAAAAGCCTGAAAGAGTCACCAGAGAGCACGGCCAGCTTGAAGAGCTCTGCCCAGGGAGCGATGTAGTGTAAACTGCAGAGCAGAGCAGAGCTGACTCCCTTGGGTGGTGCTGAGTCATGGCAAGAAGACGCAAACAATGACAGAGATGAGTCTCTGCATTTCCAGATGTTCGCTCTGTCTCAGCAGCAGACGGTACAACCATGATTCAGCCAGGATGTGGGCATTGTGCCAGCCTTACTTTCTAGCCTCCTCCCCACCATGAGGTAATTGGAAGGGAAAAATTTCCACATCCTCTTATGAAGAAAGACATGCAGATGACAATGAAAACCTGGTGTTTTGATGAAAACTAGGCCAGACCTTCAGATCAAACATAACTTTGCTATGTAGAGTGATTGGTTAGGCTGAAAAAAAAAAAAAAAAAAAAAAACAAGGAAGCAACAAGGAAAGAAGCCGAAAAATGCCTCTGGTGGTTTCCTCTCGGGATTTAAGAAAATGGAGGCAGCAACCTCTTCTGTGCTTGGATTTATCCAGGGATTCCATGCTACGTGGGAACACTCAGCTTGGGCCAGTAGCCTAGAGAATTATCCGTGAAGGGTCTCTGCAGACTTCTTTTCTGAGGTCCGGTCAGTGAGGTGGCAGCTGAGGTGGGCTGTGCGTTCTGCTGTGGTAGCTAGCAGCACAGACTGTAGCTTCTGTGTTCAGGGCTGGGAAACAGCGTGGGACCTGTAGACACAAGTCTGTCATTCATTTGCTCTGTGGCATCTGTGAGCTGCTGTTTCATCTGGCCCAAGTAATGGACCATTTGCAGAACATGATTGATTGGCACTTGAGTTCCTCCCTCTCTGGAATTCAGAGCACTTCCTTGTTTTATTTGGCAGTATATCCATTCTTGAGAACCTTACAAAATGGACATTACATAGAAGAAAGGCCAAGGGTTGATACAAATAATAGTTGACATGTGAAAAAGCAAACGGCAGCTGAGATACCCTTTGTTCCATGGAACATGCGTTGGCGCTTGATAAAAATTCTGATGATCTCCTTCATGCCAAGGATCCTCCTCTGCTATTTATTCTTGTAGTGTAACTGCTGGTGGTAGATTTGGTCAGCTGAGAGGCAGGACCTGGAGCACCAGCCGGCTAAACCAGGGCTCAGACTCTGCAAGTAGGTTGCTGCAATGTCCAGGCCCCTCTGCTGATGTCATTCTCTACTTTTTTCCTAAGAGAGATTACTACTTCAGAAACATTTTCCCACGTAGTGCTGGTTTCTGTAGAGTTGGTTGAATAGAATGCTATAAGGACCCTTCATATAGCAGGTGTGAGAATGGTTTGACTACAACGTTTTTGTAGACCTGGAGGCTAAGTTGCTTTGCTGTGGTACTTTGCGATGGATCTCATGCCATTTTACCTGTAAGAAGGCCATAATGGGAAAAGAAAAAAAAAAAGGGGGAAAACTGGGGAATAGCAAGCAAGCAAGCAAGGAAACAAGGCCAGCATGCTAAAAACAGTAGGTAAAGGCTGAGTGCCAGAGGGTGGATGTGGCGACTCCCTTGATTCCTAAGTCCTCAAATGAGCCGAGCACACAAGAGGCTCTCAGCTCAGTATTTACTGCATGAACTAAGTAAAAAGAGTGATTCATAATGTCTACACCTAGGCAGGAATTTTTGCATTTTACAAAGTCTCACCTATTCTTGTCATTAAACAACTGGTCTCACATAAAACATCCTCAGCCATCAACTTTCTTTCATCCTGACAACTTTGAATAGCATCGGGATAACAGGGCCCGACCACATTGCCTAAACTAGTGGGTCAACTTGGAATTGTGTTACCAATACTTTGATGCTTAACTAATTGTATCCCTGAGGAGCAGTTACTTATCTCAGTTACTTCTCAGTTGCTCTGATAAACAATCAAGACTGGAAGCAATTTATGGATGAGCAGAAAGAGTAGGGTGTCTTACAGCTCTAGAGGGATGAGGGTCTCTCGTGGTGGGGAAGTATGGCAGCAAGAATCAAGATCAGGGGACCAAGAGGTCACACCTTCAAGGGACAATAGGAAGCAGAGAGCGAACTAGAAGTGGTGTGAGGCTGTAAACTCTCAAATCTACTGCTAAGGATGCATTTCCTTTATCAAGGCCATGTCTGCTAACGGTCCATAGCATACCCCATGCAGTGCCAGCAGCTAGGGTCCAATTCTCAAGTATCAGAGCCTATAGGAGAAATGTCTCATGTAAACATCCACAGGGCCTAATGTATATTTTTTTTCTTACACATTGCTGATTTTCACTTCAACAAAACATAGGTTTCTTTACTTAATATGTGTGAATTAAATGATTCGTACATGCATGTGTTTTCTTGCATGCATGTGTGTGCTTGATATCCCAGGAAGCCACAGGAGGGCTTCATGTAATTGGGAAATGGAGTTATAGATGGCTGTGAGCGGCCATGTGGGTACTGGGAACTGAGCCTGGGTCCTCTGCAGGAGCAGAAATACTCT
This sequence comes from Acomys percivali, assembly GCA_907169655.1. Classification (NCBI taxonomy): domain Eukaryota; kingdom Metazoa; phylum Chordata; class Mammalia; order Rodentia; family Muridae; genus Acomys; species Acomys percivali. The sequence goes on along the minus strand of OU015751.1, from coordinate 68,942,805 downwards.
TGAGAGCCAAGCAGTCTCTCTAGGCCCTGATTTTCACTTTTGGAATGTAGCAGATTGTCCCTGGGAAGAAGCTATTGCTCTGACAAGTGTCATCTGATTAGTTCCAATATTATTATTCATTTAGATATTCACTTTGACACTTTTTAAGATAACCCACAGGAGCATATGGTTACCGTCACTAAGTTGGATATTCCTCAAGATGCCTGCAATGACCGTGTCCCCTAGAGCTTGTGTGTGGAAGCTCTAACCCCCAGTACTAAGGCTGTGTGGAATTTAGATATAGAGATTTTTAAAAAGACAATTAAGTTAAACTAGGGCATTATGATGGGTTCTCATTCACTCTCAGGTTGTTTTTATTAAAATGGAAATTTGAATACTAGGAGGACTCAGGGTATGAATGCATAGAGCCAAGACCATGGGACGACAGGGGGAAGGCGACCAACTGTAAGAAGTCCTTAGGAGAGACGAAATCAGCATCATATATGACATCTGGTCTTCACTGTGACAAAATAAGTTTCTACTGTTTGACTTACCCAGTCTGTGGTATTTTTGTTATAACATGCAGAGCTAATTAATACAGATAATAGAATCTTATACTTATTTGTCCTCTTGTGCCTTATGAAATGTTCAGTGTGCAATTTAGACAACATTTAGCACCTATTATATTTATTTGTACTTGTATTATATTTTTAAATTGCTCATTAAACATGTTTAATGCAACTTTATTATACACTTTTATTGGCTTCCTGGAACTTGCTGCCTATCTTTACTGATCATGACTTAACCATTGGTTTGAATTGGTGATATATGCTTGTGGTAAATATTTTAAATACTCTAAAAGATGGCATGGGAAAGCATGTGGGTCACTCACCCCGTAGTTCCCTGTTCCGTAAGTTTTCTTCCCTAGAGGCAGTTTTATTATTAGTGTATTCTTTAGCATTCTAGGTATATCTTTGTTTGAAAACAAGTGTATGTACAATATATACAAATAAGATAGATGTGCCATATATTTATGCAAATCTACATTTTATGAAAATCTTTATGTAGACATAGACATGAACATCCACTCTTTGATTTCCTTGTTTTATTTTGTTTCTGAAAAGTAGTGGTGCGAAGGCTAGAGAGATGGCTCTGTAGTTAGGAGTCCTTACTGCTCTGGGAAGGGATGTAGGTTCAGCTCCCAGCACAAACATCAGATGGCTCTCAATTGTCTGTAACTGCAGCTCCAGGAGATCCAGTGCCCTTTGACTTTTCTGGTTACCTGTATACACTTGGAGCACATAAACTCAAGTACACACACACATACACACACACACACACACACACATGCACGCATGCACACACGCATGCACACACATGGAGAGAGAGAGAGAGAGACAGAGAGAGAGAGAGAGACAGAGAGAGACAGAGAGAGAGAGAGTACAAAAAATGGTAGTGTGGGTATGGCTGCTGGCTGGTTGCCTATGATCATATAGACAGTAATTTTTATTAAATATTTTTAAATTTTCATATACATTTATATTATTACATATATATACACAATAAACTACCTATAGCAAGAAAAACCATGAATCAGAAATTATATAAATGTTACATTCTTAGTGTTTTGGCTATTTGGTAGCCTTGAAGAAAACATCTTTCCTTTATTGGTGCATCTAAAATTCTGAATGTAAATCAATATCTATCATATCTCGTCATTACAAATTTAAAACATCTATCTAAGCCAAAAAACATCTTAACCCCTAAGCAACTAAGCTTAATTGTAAAACTAAACTATCTGGTCTTCAACCCCATCAGAGACTTGAGAAAGAATAAAAATGATTACCTGAGTATACAGGGAGTGCAGGTTAATAACTTTCCAAATGAGAAGATGACAGAGATAGTTTGCTACCTGAGCAGTCACCCAAAACTCTCTACTAAAAATGATATTCCTAGCTTGTTTAACCATTTCCTCAATTTTATTTGGGCCCCTAAAATGGTATTATTCGTCCCAAATCAGCTGGAAGAAACCTTAAGAGAATGATGCCCTATTTCCTTTAAGGGGGTTGGGTAGGGTTTTGGTTGCTTTCTTTGGCTATAGAGGGTTATTTTCAATGGGAGTTGCTTATAAGTTATTATTGGTCTTATTTAGAGAAAAAACAAGGTTGGACTCAGGGATGTCTCTCTTTTCCTTTATCTTTCATTTTTTAGGTTTGGAGATAGGGGTTGAAAAGAAAGAAGGGGAAATATAGAAATATATAGGGAAGATAGAACAAAAAGTAGATTAGTGAATCCACTCCTCAACTAAATGCCTTAATTGTCACTCACAAGGTTATTTTTAATTCACTGGTACAGAATTTTATATATAAAAGCAAAATAAGTTTAATTTTAGATACAGTGGTATAGAATTCAAATTTAAGATTATTCTTTACATACTATATATATATTTCTACTCTAGTAAGAGGTATGGTACCCATATAACTCAATTATAATAAAAGGTTTACTTCCAATACTTTAAAAGTGCTATTGCAGGCTGTTTAGGATAAATAAGTTATGCAAGTTAATTGTTAGTTGATCAAATCATGGTCCTATCAATTACTACTCTATTTTTATCACAAGAATATACATGTTAGGTGCAACAGATAGATATGATTCTATAGATATATAAGGTAAAATAAATAAGATCTTTAAAAACCTCAGAGACCTATAGAATATGGAATTTAAAGATTTTTTTTATTATTTTAAAGATTCTCAGACAGTGCTATTGATGCTCAGTGGGTTATCTAAAGGAGGAGGAGGAGGAGGAGGAGGAGAAGGAGGACAGGTGAATGTGGGAGAGGCACATTGTAGGGGTGGATGGAGGAATAGGAAGGAAGAGTGGGAGGCAGACATGATCAAGTGTGTGTGTGTGTGTGTGTGTGTGTGTGTGTGTGTATGTGTGTGTGAGATCACGCACAAAATTATCAACAATTCAGTTAAAAAAACACCAGAAGCGGTAGCATAATATATACACATTTTACCTTTTAAAGAGATTAGCTGAATAAAATACAGTTGGAAATGTTCCATACGAAACATCCAGACCCATCTTAATCATCATCATTCATTTTGTTGCACTTATTTTGAATCTGCTGCCTGCTCCATTTCCCCACTCTAACGCACACTCGCTCATACCGGACACACTCACACAGTGACCAGACAGGAAACATGAATTTTAAAGAGCCTCCTTCTGGCAGCTCTTTCCTGATTGGAATTTTTTTGAGTGACAGATTTAATCAGCTGATAAAGTGAGATGCATGAAAGGAAGGTCAGCGTTTCTAGAGAGTCCAAGGCAACAGGGGCAGCACAGCGAGCCTCTCCCGGGCCCCAGGTGTCTGGGCCCTCTCCCAGGGCAGGTGCACACAGGCGCCCCCACTTCCTGCCATCTTCCCTCTGAGCTCAGTGCACATCAACATTGTTCCATAGCAGCTAAGAGAATTTGAAAACAATCAGACATAAGTTTAAAATTCTAGAAAGCCCACCTATGTCTTCCTTGTTTCCTGTTAGTAGTGGTTCCAAATTTGAATCCATACTTTACTAGTTTTAATTACCCGTCAGGGCACTCTTGTATTCTGGCCTTGTCCAGCGTGAATCATAAACAATGCTGTTACTGTGTTTACACAACAACGGCTCCTATGGTAACACAACAGTCTCTGTAGTTGATACATTGTTCGTGAAACGTTAATACAAGTTCAGCTGTCATGTTTGAGCTATAATTGGAAATAATGACACATACTTAATGACATTCGTAAACGTTACTGAGCTTCAAGGTAATTGGCTATAAAACGGAGAACAGCTACCGTAAATGATTATAACTAGTATTTTTCTGTGCTCAGCCACCAATCCGTCTAGGGGAGATAGCACAGAACAGTGGTTTCAAATGCCCTCTGAAAATGGAGTGCGCCTCTCTGCTTCTTTGCAAGCGTGGTACCCTGTTTACAACAAACTGGAGGGAGCAGGGTACTACGCCCGAATCAGATTAGGCCAGTCAGACTGGGTCCCTAGCCCTCCAACAGGAAGACGGGCAGCCTTCTCGCACTGCCCAATGTCACCAACACATACTTATTAAGCACCTGTTGTATGCCATCCTAGATGAGAAACATACAGGCATGATCGGGATACCTGCTTCATTCAACTTTATAGAGTAGATGAGATGAAGGTCAGTAATCAATTAAGTAGCACAGAAAACAAATCGAAAGGACTAAGTGATCAAGACCACCGTCACCGATGGAAACCATGGCACATGTTTCACACAAGTGACCCGAAACAGCTCACAGTGGCATTGTAGTTTGGAGTCAGGGCATGGGTGGAGAGAGTCACACATAGGGCATAGGGATTGCGCAATAGGTAAGAGTCATTCACACAAGGAGATGAGGGGACAGCGGAAGTCAAGGCTGTGGGACATCACGCTCGAGATGACTAAGAGCTCATGGACAGAAGGACAGAAGAGAGTGGGCCTGGCCCTTCATGGAAGGGAGAGAGGGTCTCATTGTACACAATTAGACCTCCAGGACAGCTGTGTGGATTTCGCTGTCTGATGGTTGGCCCCTGGGCGATGGCAGTGGAGATAAGACTGTTGGACAGAGAGTCTTACCGGAAGCCAGAGCTGTCCCTTGAAATGACTGAAGGAGGAAGGAGAGGAAGGTGTCAGTCATGGCTCCGGCAATTTCAGAAAACACCAAATTCAGAAGCAGGAAGCAGGACACCCAGGGGTTTCTTTCTGCACCTGACCTGGAGGGGGGGGGGTAATGATCTGCAGTTGGGAATGGAGGTGTGGCCGTGAACTCCATCAGTGCAAGGACAGGACACCGTAGGCAGTGTGTAGTTGGGAGGAGGATGGAACCCACTCACGAACTTGTAACCTCCCAGAAATGCTCAGCCATGAGCAGAAGTAAGTTCCCGCTGGTGGAACACAGCCCTGGGGCTGTGCAGTGACATTTTCTCCATCACCAGCCCTTCAGTGCTCAGGGAGTTCCAGGAGGATTGCCTTCTTTTCGATCTTTTAGCTTTGCCTCTGCCTCCTCTTAGGATCCTTCTAAGAGACAGAGCAGGCACTCGATGCAAATAGACCTACCCTGGAGTGCTGGTCTGCCACAGGAAGCTGTTCCCAAGGGTGGGAGTGGCCCCTGTGGGTCTCCCTGAGAGCACAACACCGGAAACGCTTCTTTGCATCTTCCAGCAGCCCAGGAGGCAGAGCCAGCCAGGGTCTGTAAAACCTCTCCAGTGAATGGCTGAAGAGCTGGTGCGATCTTTGAAAGGCTAAACAATTTTACAAATGAGGAAGTGGATTTATGCACGAAGGCCACCAGTGATAGGAAAGGTACTTCAGCCATACTTTGCTGACCTCTGGTTAACTCCTGTCATCCAGGGAAGCCCAGCAGACCTCGTCCAATGCAGAACTTGACACGCTCACTGCGAGTTCTCTTCTCTTCTTCGGCTCCTCTGACCACACTCAAGCGTCCTCACCTGAGCGGATTGTTTTCTTAACTGATTGCTGAATCTGCAAACTGATTTAACTTGAAGAATATATCAAGGATACTCTAGGGCTTGAAACACACATTTGTCAAGAAATACCATTATAGCTGCTACACTTGGCTCCAATTCTGTGTAGGTGACTTTGTCCAGAGTCACCTTGAATTTGAAATATTGGGTCTGTGGATGCTGTGTTCTGAATAACTGGGTAAAGGCAGGTGGTAGTGGGGGCTGTGGGTGGGTGATGGTGAGGATAACAGTGTGTGTGTGTGTGTGTGTGTGTGTCCGATGAGTGTGGGCGTAGAGGTCAGAGGATAACTTCCAGTGTTGGTTCTCTCAGTAGGATTTATAGGCAGAACTCAGGTTTTCAAGTTTGCATAGCATCCACTTTTATCTAGAGAGCCATCACCCCAGCCCGAGCCACGGGTCTATTGTTGGTGCAGGTAATCTGAAGTTCCCATTTAAGGCTTCCTGTGCCTGAGCAGCAACAGGCTGACACACATGGTAAATAGTCTACAAAGCTTGCTCCTTTACAAAGACTGAGGAAAACAGAGTCCAAGGATGCAACGGATTCAGTTGGGGTGGGAAACACCATCTTGTCTTCCCTGTGATATGCCCACTGAGGCAAATGCATTATTTTCTGAGGATGTCTGTTCCTGTCTGATGTTTCGCACTTGATTCATGTGAAGTGTCTCTCCGGCTGCCACTGAAATCAGTGACACGAGGCACATACTCTTCATCAACATTCATAGGTTTAGGGGCCAGAAGGAGCGTGAGGATGAATCCAGGGCCTGTTTTACTTTCAAAAATGCAACTAAAGATTCAAAGCTTTTGGCTAAAATTGCTCCGGGGAGCTAGAGAGGTGTGCCAGCCTTCCAGGGCGCTAGGCTGAAGGCACTTTTTTGGAAATATTTGAGCTCAGGCCAGTGGAAAACTACTACCACTACCACGGGGACCTGGGTAGGAGTTTATTTTCTTCAACTTTTCATTTTATGCAGTTTTAATTCTTCTTTCTTCAAGAAGGGTAAAAATATAAAAGATGTTTATGTGAGATATAGAAAAAGTATTATGTGCGATCATGATTAGAATGTTAATGCATTTCCTCCTAGTGTTTTCTATGCATATTTAAAATAATTAATGTTTAGCATACACAACGTTTTCAGGGAGATTTTAGTTAGTATATAAAATACTCCAGCTCCCCCCACCCCCCTCCACCCCCCCCACCTCTGCCACAGGGTCTCATATAGCCCAGGCTAGCCTTGTACTAGCTTTGTAACTAAGGATGACTGAATTTCTAATCTTCCTGCCTCTAACTCCTAAACATTAGAGTTCAGAATGCAACACCACACCTAGATTATGTGATACTGGAGGGTAAATCCAGGGCTTCATGTGTGCTAGGCAACCATTCTACCAACAGAGCCACAAACCAGGCACTGGCATGGGCCTTTCTTATGAATATATAATACTCAGGCAAATAGATACCCTCTAAGTCACTGAATTCCTCAGTGAGTATCTGGCACTAAGGAGTATGCTTATAATGTATATACTGTATATAAATGTATCTAAAAACATCTTATGACATACAGCTTTTCTAATGAATAATACATTTAATATCGAACTGTATTGAATTAGATAGTCATGGCTATTACTGCTAAACAAAATGATAATAGAAATAATGATGATCTCGGTCATTTTGAGTGAAAGCATACTGACATTTAACCCCCTTCAGAAAGTGGGGTGTTCTGGCAGAAAGAAATTTGAGGCCACGTGTGGGGCTTCAATGTGTGAGTAAGAACATTAAACAGAAAATGTCACAGTATGTAAGATCTAAACATGGGGTCCTTGAGGGAAGAATCCGTGTCCCTTTTAAACCTGAGAGGAGCTTTTCCCCAAGGGAGACTTAAGGGGAGTGAGGAGGGAGAGGCAGGGATTCCACCATGACAGGGTGAGGCCAAAGGAGCCTTTCATGTCACAGGATTTAGTTCAATGCAGGACCCACAATAAAGAGTGTGGAGGAGCCAGGCAGCATAAATTAAGAACTGTGAAACCACAGCACAAACTGCTTAACTTTCCCAGAGAGCGATGCTAGAGCCAGGTGGGGGTGGGCCCCTTTCCCCCAGGTGGAATCTAACCTTTTAAGGTGACAAGTGTCTTGCAGAGATAGGCTGCTGTTCTAACAATTACTATTTCAATTGTTACAGAGTCAGTTTAACCCACTACTGTTTTACAGCCCTGAATAGCATCTTTAAAATAGTTGCTGCTTCCATGTTCTGGCTATTATGAATAAGGCTGCTATGAACATGGTTGAGCAAAGTTTCTTGTTGTGCTCAGTAGAAGAATGGATAAAGAAACTGTGGTACATTTACACTATGGAATACTACTCAGCTATTAAAAACAAGGAATTCCCGAAATTTGTGGACAAATGGATTGAGCTAGAAATCATCATAATGAGTGAGTTAACCCAGAAGCAGAAAGACTCAAATGGTGTATACTCACTTATATCTGCATACTAGCCCAATGGGCATGTCCCATGAAAGCCTTCCCTTACCAGGAAACTGGGACAGAGGGGAGGACATCCTAGTTGGACTCTACATGAGAGAAGCATGGGAGAATGGCAAAGTAGAAGGATCCCGAGGGTCCTAGAAACCTAAAAGAAAAACATTATGATAGGCAGATTTGGGCCCAGGGGTCCTGCTCAAAACTATGGCACCAGCCAAGGACAATACAGGCTATAAACTTCAAATCCCCACCCAGATCTAGCCAATGGACAGGACATTCTCCACAGTTGAGTGGAGAGTAGGCTCTGACTTTCACATGTACTCTGGTGCTTCATATTTGACCATGTCCCCTGGAGGGGGAGACCTGGTGGCACTCAGAGGAAGGATAGCAGGTTGCCAAGAAGAGACTTGATACCCTATGAGCATATGCAGGGGGAGGAAATCCCCCTCAGGCACAGTCATGGGGCAGGGGAATAAGGGGAAAAGGGAGGGAGGGAAGAATGGGAGGATGCAAGGGATGGGATAACCATTGACATGTAACAAGAATAAATTAATAAAAAAAAAAAAAAGTTGCTGCTTTCCTCACTGGAAGTAACACTTCCGGAACTCCTATCTTCCTTTTGGGTGCTCCATTCTCCTGTGACCACCTTTAGTGCCTGAGTATTTTTTATTTTCTTCACTGGTTTTGTTTCCCTGAACAGGACATCCATGAATTTGTTTGCAAGTGTCTCCCAGCAGTAGAAAACATCCAGCCTGACCATAGCAAGAGGCAAATTTCAATTAAGACCCACACTAAGTGGCTGAGCAATTTCCTAATGCATTCAATTTGCAAATGAGAAGTGAAAAGATTCATTGCCGACTCGATTCCTGAATCTTTGGTGAGTCAGCACTGTCCACAGAAGAGAAAGTGATGCTAGCCGGATTTCATAGACAGGAAAGAAAAGGTTCACCCGCCTTTGTACTTAGTTTTTCAGATGTGTTGACGATTCCCCCACCCCGTAAATATAATAATTTTACCATACACTGTTGTTCCGAGTCTGTCACTGCATTTGAAAACTTTAATAATTTATAAAGCAGACAGTGTTGAGATGCAAGTTGCAGGAACCTTCGGATCAGGTCGGCGCTCTCTTGTCTTCTGATGCGGAAGGATAAGCCGCAAAAGTCCCACACCACAAGCACTTCAGTCGCATGGATCTCTGTATCACCAGCAAAGCATCAATGGCAAACTCTCAAAACAACCATTCCGTATCTCCAGCAGCCATCTCTACCCCTGAGATTAGTAGCCCATATTGGCCATGTCCCCATGCCCCCACGATCCCGTGCAGCACTAAGGTGGTACTTTAACAATGTCAAAAGATGGATATGTGATAGCAGCTACCCTGCCCCAGGAGCCAGGCTCTGCCTTCTACCTGCCACTCCCTGCCTTGAGTTGGACAACCTGATAAGGCTTCCTCAGTGGGATCTGGTGACTCTTGGCTTCCTGGGTGGCTGCGGTCAGTGAGGTCCAGAAAGAACAGGGGGCAGGGCACGGTGGAGCAGAGTAAGGTTGGACTCTCGATCTCTGTCCTTTAGTTGACTCTTTCTGAGGGGAAACAGGCTTGTCAAGGTGATCCTTTCTGTGTGATCTTTTCTTTGTAAGGGCAGTGGTGCTCTGGTGATCAGCCCTCTAGGCTAGGGACCCTGTCCTACTCACGACTTGCCCACTCCACCCTGTCTAAATTATCCTAACTTAGACTATGCCTTTGGTTTCTTTCTGGAGCACACTGATAGAGAAGAGGATGTTGGCAAAACAGCTGTACCCTAAGTAGCCTGCCATCTGTTACCAATGTGGTGTACTGGGATGGGGTGCTTTCCCTAAGGCTCTCCAGGCAGGTAAGAAAGGCATTGCCTTGGGCTGAATGCTACACATGGGCAGCCACATAGTGTTTTTAATGAATATATGTGATTTATATATAATATGTACAATTATATTTAATATATAATGCATATTTTCCTTTCCCTTCTCCTTTCTTCTGTGTGGTGTAGTTCAACCCATGGCCTGAGGGAACCCATCTCTACACAGAATTGCAGCAAGAAGCAGTGACAATGGGGTCCCCCAGTGTTATCTGAGGGTTCACCTTGGCTATTCCTGTAGAAGCAGAAAAAACAGAAAGCAAAGACCATTGTCCTTTTGATCATTTGGGAGTTTTGGGTGCCCATTGGCCATGAGTGTATGGACTTGCCAGCCCCCAATTCACTGGAGGGCTTGCATGATGCCCGGAGCAGTAGCACTCAAGAAGTTGTGTCTGAGCTGGGATAACGGATGTGGCTCTGAAGGACAAAGGACATGCCGGTACAGTGAGATCATCTGCCCTGTTTCATGCTTCCACCCTTGAGGACTATGAGCCCTAGTCCTGCGCATGGGTTCATCTCCAGTCATGGCTGATGAGTTTAACTGATGTCACAACTCGAGTCATAGCAATTAGCAGGCTCTCAAGGAAGGCACTGTGAGTTCTGTTGAGGATGGGATGTGTCACTCTGTTCCTTCTCCGTGTTCATGTGACTGAGAGTGTGCTGGATCTCCTGAGTGAAGGAGACACTTGTTTCCTCTCCACACAGAGAAACTGACTGTTACCTGGGTGACTAGACCAAGCAGAGGCCTCTTAAATTGTATTAAATGACTCAGTTCAGTTCTTGCCTTCCATTTTTCTCCTCTCTGTGAGCTTGGGAGCTCAGCTGACCCTCTGATTACCTTGCACAGACCCTCGAATGTCAAAGTCAAACAGAGATGAAACTGAAATCCAACAGATCCTCCATCACCCTGAAAGGATGAAGGTAGGGTTTCTGCCTTATGCTGTTCTTGCCACTCAAACAGACAGGCTAGATTTGAGCCGCAGTAATTACTTCTAATGGAAATTTCCATCTCTAGGCCTTCACATCTCACTAATTATTTCCAAGATAAATTAAATTCGCTCTGCAGTATCTCCCAGCCCCAGCCTGCAATAAGCAATGGAACACGAGATTTAGACCTGGGATGCTTCATCCAGCCATGGGCTCTTAATCCTTCCACAATTGAGCGTGATGGCATCTTTGGACTGAGTTTTCTGCCCATGTGCGTCACTTTCTTTATTGTTCCCCGTATCAAGCAGCAGTGCTGGTGTTACAAGGGGGAGCTTCATCCAGCTCCTTATAAAAAATTATAGAATATCATTTGATGACATCCAAGTGGTGGGAGATGGCAACATTAGAAATGAGACTATGAGACTAGAGGCCACTTAGGAAAAATATCTCTCTGAAGTCCATCACCCTGGGTGATGAGTGGAATATTAAGCCAGAAAGCAAGCCAAACCAAACCAAAGCTGCTCATTCTTCCCACGTAAAACAAGTCACCCGAGCCTTTCAGATGCCCGGAGGGACTCTTGTCAGAACTGCCACTCAGTCACTTGGTGTCCCCTGCCCAGCCCTGTGTGTCTTTCTTGTTCCAGCTCACTCATACTATTTGGTGACTGATACAACTGTCATTATTTCACTTCAGAAGCCTTCCCTGTAATGACGCCAGAGCTGTGAGCCATTCCTGCGCCAGTCTAGCACTGCAGTTTAATACCCTCACGGCTTTAAGGCAGAATCCTTAGACTAATGGCCAGTTTGGGGTTTTTGTTGTTGTTGGTCCCAGATTGGGGCATTTCTCCTTTGAAAGGTGACAAGTGCTTTAGAAACTGATGTCGTGGGTGATCCTTGATCCCATCCATGAGAGATCCTAGGGGAGCGCGGAGGAACAGTGCCGCCTGCGGGTCAGCACAGGGGCAGAGAGGGGCTCAGTCTGGCAGGAGAGACAAGGGACAAGCAAAAGGTACAGCTGTCATCCCATGCCTGACCATGCCAGGCTCCCCCACAAGGCCAAAAGAGTTTCCCACGAGATGGGAGAACCCACGTATGGGAAGACAACTGGTCCTCCACCAGGGGCATTTTTTGTCCTCAGTAGAACTTTGTTGGTGGTGGCGATGGTACCACTAGGGATGGGGAGACGGCACAGCCATAATGAGAGATGACTTAAAAAGACTCCATAGTAGGGGGCGGGCAAAGGAGAAGGGGAACCTTAGCCGAGCATTTAATTCTCGCCCTCAACGACGCCTGTCCATGGCTCTATGGGTAAGCGATACCATCACCTAAGTTCTCCTACTGCACTCCCACCCTCCCACAGTTTCTAACCTGGCATTTCTCAACTTGCTAATGCTGACATTTGGAACTGGTCATTGCAGTCACGTGGAACAGAAGGACGCCCTGTATATTGTAGGAGGCCCAGCAATTTCTCTGATCTGTCAGTTGCTTCCTCACGCGAGCCTCGTGTGTTGGGTCACTGTGTCATTCAGACAAGTTACTCTTTTTCTAGGCTCCATTCCTGGCATAGGAGATGCCGCAGAAAACAAGACTGCATGGGGAATACAAGCAACTAACACACAAGCAAATGCAAACTCAATATACTCTTGGGAAGACAAGGCTCTAAACATCCACGGAGCAAGGGGAGGGATGGAGAGTGGCACTGGAGGACACTCTGCAAAGGTGACATCTTAGGATTTCAAACAGGAGCAAGTCATGGTCTGTTTCCTTCGGGCAGGGTCCCCTCTCTGCCCAGGTTTACTAAATTGCTCATACTCTGTTACTAAATTGTGCATGATCGATTTTATTCCTGTCTTCAGACTTTTGCTGGGGAGAGAGGAATTGTTTACTGTTTTGTTGTTATTGTTGTTGTTGTTGTTAATAATGTTGTTTGTGCTAAAGTTGAGGGTTTTTTTTTACATTTTATTTTATTTGCCATATATATTTATATTATTACATATAAGTAGAAAAATTACATACAGCAAGAAGAACCATGAAACAATCAGGGATTGTATGAATGTTGCATTCAAGGTGTTTTGGCTAATTGCATTTGTATATATATACTCTAATATGAGGCACTGAACCAATTCAACTCAATATAATACAAAACTTACTTCCAATACCTGGAAAGTGCTATTGCAGGATGATTAGGATAATTAAGTGTTACAAGCCATTTGTTAGTTGATCAAATTATGGTCATGTCAACTACCAGACTATTTTTAATCACAAGAATATACATTCTAGGTTTAAGAGATAGATATGATCCTATAGATAGATACGGTAAAATAGTTAGATAAAGTTTCAAAGCCTCAGAGACCTACAGATTATGGCAGTTAAGAAACTTTTAATATCTTAAGGATTCTTTGACAACAAGACAGGCTAACTCCTGGTAACACCTAGCCTACCTCAAGAAGATGGTGAGCATCAGAGAACCTCGTTATGGAGATGGCTTCAAATCTGGCAACCACTGGGCAAAGCGTCCTCAGTTCTGCCACAGACAGAATTCTGCCTAAAAATGGGCAAGCGTGGATACAGGCAGAGTCGACGGCCAAACTTGACCAAGACAAGGTAAGCAAGCCCTCAATAGTTCCTGTCTCGCAAATATGTCTGTCATATATATTGGGCCAGATGCTCTAATGTTATAGAGAGTTTGGGGTGACTGTTCAGATAGTAAACTGTCTCTGTCATTTTCTTTCTTTTCTTTCTTTCTTTCTTTCTTTCTTTCTTTCTTTCTTTCTTTCTTTCTTTCTTTCTTTCCTTCCTTCTCATTTTGGAAGCTGCTAACCTGCACTTCCAGTTTATTCAAGTAATTAACTTTTATCCCTTCTCAAGTCTCTGATGAGGTTGAAGATCTGATAATTTAGTGTTTACTGGTTTTTGACTTGACGTCTAGTCCTGCAAATTTTCCCTCCCAACAGGGATTCCAAGCCTTTCCTGGGATCTCAGGCCCTACTTCAGGCCTTTAGTCCTCAGGCTCTGCTCACAAGTAGCAGGAAGCAAGACGGTTACTAGATTACTAGTCTTAAAGAGGGCTCTGTAAACACACACACACACACACACACACACACACACACACACACACACACA